>CM063502.1:9714760-9822260 GCA_032207245.1 Pardosa pseudoannulata
TACAATCTGTTACAAAATTCTAAGATTTCTTGATTTGCTACTAACTGATGGAATCATTTAATCAAAATTAAATGCACTGCATGTTAGCACATGAGGTTTCCAGTAAATTGTAACAACTTGTAAAAAATAATTCAGGAATAAATAAAATAATAGAAAAATACATTGCCAAAAATACATGTTACAAAATTATAAGACCATATGTGGAGGAAAATTATAAGAAATTTAGTAAGATGTAGTTGCGCTATTTTGCTGATTAACCGAAAAGCTCATTTTGGCACAAAGGGAAATTTGTAAGGAAATATATTGTTTCACATAGAACAATATTCATGTTTAGATGAAACAATATAATGGAACAATATTCGTGTTTAGAATATTGTTTCATTTATCCATAATGGTAATTTCCATTACATTTGGCCGGACGATGGACGAATGGTTAGGGTGCTGGCTTTCGGTACCGGAGTTCGTGGGTTCGAATCCCACTATGGCATGGATGTTCATAGCCGTTCGGAATCGGCTTTAAGCAGTAGGTCCCGGTCTCGTTAGCCCTCGTGTTGCAAAAAGTAGACCGTAGCGCTCCAAACCAAACCATTAAAATTGTGGAATAATATTGTTTGTTGCTGTCGTATATTAGACACAAATAAAAACCCCATAGGTTTTCTATGAAATTTTCATTCAGGGAGATGTCTTGCATAAGATATAACATGAAACTTTCATCTTTTAAATTCAATTTTCGTTGACTTATATGAATGGCTGGGAGTCATTGAAATTCCATTTCTAAATCTGACCCAAAGTGTACCAAACGTTCGTACAAAATGTTTCAAAAACTGTCTAAGCTCATCTTGCCATCGACTCTTTGTAAATACATTTTCCTGCACATAAGAAAGCGCCCCACAAAGAAATATGAACGCGTTCCAAAGTCCGTCTACTCTACCTACGAGAATCTTGCTTTAAGTCTCGCCAGTAGGGAATCAACTAAGCTAATACTTTTCTCACTCGAAGATAGTACACTTTTCAACTTAAGTCTAGGACAAGGAATTATTTGCTCAATTCTGATATTATTCTTTACATATATTCTTCCTTCTTTAGTTACAATTCTACTTCAAACTTAACCACATTGTTACTTTAGCTACTTGCTGACTTGTTTGTAGTGTTAGTTTTCGAATTGTCTCGTATGTTTTGATAGCAAACTGAAAAAATTATCTATTTTCAGCAGATATAGTATTTGATAGTATCTTTTTAAGCATCCAGATTTTTTTCATTTCATAATCTACTTTTATTCAAAATAATGGGAATATCAATTTTAGAAAGCTTTACAATCTTTTTTATTTCAAGTGCAGAATATTCTTTTACATTGCACATTCAAACTTTTCGTATTTCAGACAATTCATTTCGACGAAGTATGCTACTAATAAACCAAAAAATCTCATTAAACTCTTAAAACTGACCTTTCATCCTCCGTTTTAACTTTTGCAGATACAATTAACCTTTAAACGTAAAATAAACGTCATTGAGTTACTCCTAAAACAAAAGTGGTCTTATACAACAGCACAATTTCAAAAAATCGCTGCACACCAAAAAGCTATTTGATCTTTATTTTCTTGACTGAATTATTTCTACAAATTTTAGTTATGGTTACTGTTCGTTGAACTATATCAATAGTTAAATTTTAGTACATGCACCCTTTTGTTTCCGATTTTCCCTATTATCTTTTTTATCATAAAGTAGTTTAGGAAGTTGTTTTTTTAACATTAGATGGCATTGGTTACTTTCAAATATTTTTCATTACTTTTTAAGAATCATGAACAAATGGTATTGTCCTTCTCATCCTGCTTTTTCAATATCCCTTTCACACTTAGCAAATGATAACAATCATTAAAGTTCAGAATTAAGCCTTAAAACTATGTGTAAATGGAAATATTTTGACTGCTTTAAAATATTTTCAAAATTTTGTTTTTTACTTGTTCTTTATAATGGTATTTGACTTCTTTATAAGATATTACTCTATTTTTCATATTCCATGAAGTTTTAATATTACACTTTTTATGAGCAAAGGGTTTTTCACTACTTTAAAAATTTCGCGCAATAATAACGAGGACTCATTTTTGAAAATATTTTTGGACAGTAACCATATGAGTACTATGTCTGAATGACAAGTGATGAAACATTTTATTCTGAATCACATTAAAAGCTGTTTACAAAGAAAATATGTTGATTCTTAACTTTTAATGATTTTATATAGCATGTGCATACTCTTCGGTACTAGGGCTCGTGCTTTTGAATCCTACTGCTAGCATGGATGTCCGAAGGAATCGGATTTAAGCGGTAAGTCCTGAGTTCATCAGAGCCGAACGATGGCCGATTGGTTAGATTTCTGGCCTTCGATACCGGAGTTCGTGGGTTCAAATCCCACAGTGGCATGGATGTACGTAGCCGTTCGGAATGGGCTTTAAGCTGTAGGTCCCGGTCTCGTTAGCCCTCGTGTAGCACTCCAAACTAAACCAAACCAAAGCTAAGTTCATGAGCCCGAAACGAGAAATTCTATGAAATGCAAATACGAGTGGTAGAAATTCCTTACTTAACCTCAGATTATCTTGTCACGGGGGACGGAGCGGGTTATCTTCTTACACACACTCTTGTGGTTCTGTGAGATCTCTATTTATGCGAGTTAACTGCTGGATATTTGAATATAAATAAGAATTTATTAAAGCGTTTAACATATAGAAGAGGTAAAAGGATTTACAATTGAGTTGTTCACTGCACAAATCTATTAACTCTACTTTTTGAAAAATCTTGAAGTACGAAAACACTTGGTATAGGTATAACCCTTTATATTTCTAATAACTTTTCTGAATAATAAAGATTATCACAAATGAACGACAAAATTGTTTTGGTTCATTGAATAATAATTTATTTTAAAGGCTATTTTGATTAGCTTCATGCTCGAATGTACGTCTTTGCAATAATGCAAGTGGAACGATAGCGGTTAGGGCACTTACCTTCGGAACAGGAGGTCGTGGGTTACAGCCCGACTGTGGTATGGATGTTTGTAGCCGTTAGGAATCGGCTTTAAGCAGTAGGTCCCGGCCTCGTGTTGCAAAAAGTAGACCGTAATGTTCCCAACCATCAAAATCAAATGAAATAATGCAACTCAAATATACTAGCAATAGCTGAATAATGACGGTAAATATTTTAGTTATATTTTTTATCAAAAGTGAAATTAAACAAATTAGTCGCAGCATGGAGTATTTTTAAAGCCTAATTATTAAAAATAAAGTTTAATTGGGTATATTTTAGTTTTTACCGTATAGTTTACCAATATTACATGAGTTACGCATTTTTAAGCCTTTTCAACATCACTACCAGATCCTATTCGGGTTTAGAAAAGTCAAAACTCGGTCTCATACAGTTCAAATGTGACTACAATGAAGATTTAGATTTTAATAATATTAATATAAAGAAATCTGTATCAAGTAAACCTAAAAGTTTGAAAAATGTATATCAGACTTCATTATATCCTAAAGGTAGAAATGTGACAAGGGGAAAAAGGGAAAGTCCTGATGGACCTGCTAAAATCCATTCCTCCTGTTGCACATGGGGGTGCTGGCCTTCGGTACCAGAGTTCGTGGGTTCGAATCCCACAGTGACATGGATGTTCGTAGCCGTTCGGAATCGGTTTTAAACTGTAGGTCCCGGTCTGATTAGCCATCGTGTTGCAAAAAGTAGACCGTAGCACTCCAAACCAAACCAAACCAAACTAAATTAAACCTGTTGCACATGGTTACTATAAAAACTTGACAAAAAATTGGAATGACGAATCTTTACATACAGGTGATAAAGAAGACACATCTTATTTTTAATGAATTGATCACAAATAATTTATTATAACAGAGATATTAACATTCATTCTTATGTAAAATCTATAATAAAAAAATATATAATCATACTTCTAATAACTTTTTCTGTACTAAAAAACATAAAAATTTAGCCTAAAATCCTAAATATAACTTTATTACTTTTTTCATTTGCCGAATCAATTAACTCCAACAATCATGTAGAAATAGTAACACTATTGACGATTATTTTTTTGGCTATTCACGTGCTGTTAGAAGCTACGTTTGCATTTGTCAATTCTACAATATTTATATAAATTTATATTATACTAGCTGACCCGACGTCCTGTTTTAACGCTGTAAATTCAAAAATTGTAAAATGTTTTTAAATAAATTATAAATTGGATCATTTTGACGAAAAAGTAAGGAAAAAATTATTTAAAAAATACTTGAAGTCACCACGATTACAGTCATCACAAACGTAATTAGATTAAATCAAAACTCCCACATCACCTTTACGGGGATTCGATTCTGAGATTTCTCGTACTGAAACCCGTAGCACTGACCACTGCGCCACAGATACTTTGGCAGCGAAGGGTTTTAAGTGGCATTATAATAATATCAATAAGAGCGCAAATCTAGATATTTAATAAAAAAAACCATTTTCTATCGAACCAAATTGTGAATCTAAACCATTCTATAATCAACTTAATTGCATACACAAAATTTCATCAAAATTAGTCCAGCCATTTAGGAAGAATTATGCTACAAACACACGGACAGAAGAATTTTATATATATAATATAGATAGGGAATTTAAAAAAATGTCTATTATTTCATCACATTTCTTAACGTTTTACTTTATGCAGTTTAATTGATTTGTACAATGAACGATTTAATTACAAAGTGATAGAGAGCAACAAGCTTATATATTTACAACTTTTTCTCCACATGGTGCTATTCGTGGTGGTTACAGTTTCGATTAAGTTAGTTGCGGTCTCCTGATACCTCGTCTAGCAAAACAATACACTGTTGCGCTTTAACCCTTTAACGAACGGTGGTTTTGCAGCGAATCCCCCTGTTAAGTTTCTTTTTTCTACTCTTTAAAGATATATGAATAATTTTTTAAAATTTTCTATTTTTGACATTTTAAACTTACAGCAGATAAAAATACTACACTTAATTCATTTTTCGATTTGAAATATGCATTTTTAAACTTGCTTTACCCCGAAAATTGAGAAATTCGATTTATCTTTCTTGGGACACCAAATATCTATATTATTGAAATAACACTTAAAAAGTGTTTATATTCTACAGCTTTAATGATAATTATTCATTGCACTCCCATCTTAATAAAAATTTAAAAGAAGGTGTTGTCTTCACACATTACAAATGGATGGTTTTGCATTTAAACATTTCTTCCTCCTAATGAATGCACATTTTTTTCATATATTTTACATTTATAAGGTTCATAGGTAACATTTATAAACTAATTTTATTAAATCCTAAAAAATTTATATTAGTGTCCTTCAAAGGGCTAAACCAACCATGGTATGTCTATTTGTGTTAAATTTTATTGATACAATCAGTACTTTTTGTATAACTGTTTTTGTATCACTAATATTTTGTATATCAGTTTCGACTTTTGATTCATGTCCCAAATGTAGAGGAAATATACGGATGCAACTTTTTATTATGCATGCAGCTATTATAATCAGTGTATACAGTCCTTAAACTATATTGACGTAATATGCATATAACAAAAATCCGTTCCACACTATTTTCAGGACGAAAAACTATAGAAGAAGAAACTAATAGATATAAAATGTTCCTGCCGATAAGTTATAATTGTTTATCGCGTTCATCATAATTTCAGATATTACGAATAATTTTATTTAAATTTATAAGATGATTTAAAAATTTAAATCATATTTTAATATTAATTTTAGTTATTTTAAATATTAATATTAAGTTGAATTTATTTTAGTAAAATAGATTGTATACGTAGAATCGTACAGTTTTACTTTTCTAATAAACTTTTTTCCCCCAAAATATGCAAATGAATTCCTTCCAAACTGTGATTAGATTTGTCTTCTTGTTTCTTCTGTGTGTTATCCTTTTTATACTAGTCAGTTATTATCTAATAGTAAGACATGCAAAATTATATTTTTATAGAATTATACTGAATATTACTGTAACTCTAAATACGAATGTTATCTCTGTTAACAGATTGGAATTTGGAGGCTTTCAAATGTTTTGAGAGAATTTGATGTTCTTATAAGTTAAAACCAAAAAACTCATATCTTCGCGGTTATTTTGATTTTTAATCTTATAAATAAGTAATCCATCTTTTTGCATAAAATGGGGTTGTTAGAGAAAAAATATTAAAATATATAAACTGAATAAAATATGTTTAGAGATAGTTGATAAGCTTAAAAAAAGTGCAAATAGAAAGAATAAAACTATTAAGCTTAAGGACCTTGTTGACAAGAAATAAACCGGCACAAAATGACACCCTATTATGTGATATCATCTGTGATATACATGTTAGTAGAAATTTCTTGTTAAAGTGTTTTCTGTTAGTAAATTCTACTATATGTTTGAAAACAACATAACAGGCTGTAGGTGAAAATATGGAACCTAAAGAAAACAAAAACTATTTTCGGAAGAAAAATTGCTGATTGGCTACTTTATTGGTGGATGCTAACCACATAATTGGATATGCTACAAAAATATTAGTCACCACTAGATCTAAAATAAAAGTTACGTTATAAACCTATCTTTTAAATTTTAACCATTTTATGTTACAAATAAGATGACATTTGTATGGTATATAGTTCTCTTTTAATAACGGGCTAAAATAATTAAATACATTAAGTAATTTAATGTCCGAATGTTAGCCGAGTGGTAGGGCGCTGCTCTTCGTACCGGAGTTCATGGGTTCGAATCCCATTGCAGGCGTTTGTGTTTGCAGCAGTTAGGATTGTTCTTTAAGCAGTAGGTACCGGTCTCATTACCCTTTGTGTTGGAAAACGCTTCCCCTCCTTCCAAATCCTTCTTAATTCCTGTGTTAGTGTTTTAAATTTATTTAAAATGTAAATTTTGCTTCAGCTTGTTTAGTTGTTTAATTTTTATCTATTAATATTTAGCATATATCTTCCTTTTTAATATTAATTGAACCATTTTTTTTCATGTTAATCTGCTCTGTTGTTAGAAATAACAAGAGTTTGTCTGCAAAATTAAGAGTATTTAACATTTATGTCACTTGCTTAGGGCTGTCTATCAGAGTTGATTAGAGCTAATCAAAGATTATTATACCCACAAATATAGAAAATATCTGAATGAACTTTGTTGACATAGGATATTGATATTTTTAGTTTTTATAGGCTACCTTTATAAAAATCTCGCTAAAAGCACAGTTACTTTTACCTTTAGTCCAGTGCATAAAAAAGCACTATATTTAGTATAAATCGCCAAATATAGTGCTTTTTTATAGTTTAAAAGAAAATTAAAATAAAACGTTAGTCTTTTTATGAAACTGAGTTGATTCTTAATTTTTTTGGTGCAATATTTTCTAAAAATTAAATTTAGAAATAAATGTAATCTTTCATTTAGGAACCATAAAATCCCAAATCAAAGGCTGAGTGCAAGACGCTTAGTTTATAGTAAGTTTATTATAAAATCTTAAAGAAAATATAATTTTATGCACTTTTGAACAGTTTGTTTCATGTTGAACAAATAAAATGAACACTTTATTATCTCTTTCATAGTAAGTCAATAGCTGTGATATCCCTCACTAAATATATTCTATTTGAGAATATAACAAAACATTTCTTATGTTTATCGATTTAAAACTTGTGAGTATTAAAATGATAAATGCAATGCGGATTTAAATATCTAACGCGATGAATTTTGAAAAGAATATTTTAATGAATTAATGAATGAATAATTCTGATATCGGAAATTTTAGTTGGAAATCGATTTAAACCAACGCAATATTTTTGTCATTTGTGAATATGGTTGATATCTCCCAGTTGTAAATTTTGACTTATAAGTAAAATGCATTTTTTTTTGTGGTTGGGCGATGTTTGTTACTCCTATGAAGGATATAGTGGACATTTAAAATGTTTTCTTAATATCTGATTGTAGAGGTCTTATCACAAGTCAACATGAGTGTGTTGAAAAAGCAACAGATTCAGTTTCGAATTCGTTTGAGAGCGAAAGATTTTCAACCGATTAAAGACCTCATCCCACGTTGACCTGAACCAAACTAAATCTGTTATATTGAAACACTATAAATCCGCACTTTCAAGAAATCAGTACAAGAATGTGTGGTTATCACAGAGAAACATTTTAACTAATTTATTGTAGTTAAGGTTTCAGTGCGACGAGGTCTTTAATCAGTTGGAAATGTTTAACACACGAAACACCGGTGTATTCTTCAACGAAAAAACGAATTCCAAACTAAATCTGTTGCTTTTTCAACCCGTAGATGTTGACGTATGATAAAGCCTAAACTGAATTATTCGTGATTAAAACTGGATGTTCAAATCTATATTTTTAGTTATTAAAGTTTAAATACTTAAGTTATAAATTATTACTATATTTTGCTCATATATGCTCATGTTTTTAATATGGAGAAAAGTAATTTTTGTTAACTTATTTACAACATTTTAGAACCTAACTTAGCATTCCCCTTACGAGTTAATTGTATCTATGCGGAAAGAAACTGAAAATTCAAAATGCCATAGTTGTGTTATTTGAAAGTGAAGCATTCATAAAATAGCAATTATATCTAACATTTTATATTATACGCATTTATCGATTTCAAAGAAATCTAAGAAATAGAGATAATCCTGGAATATTTCGGTAAGAAGGATTAAAATGTGGTGATGAGAGTAAAATTGAATGATTAGAAAATAATAAGTAATTCTTTACACAATGCATGCTATTCGATGCCTGTTATCAAACTTCATTAAGAGGGAAAAATCGATTTTCTATAACTGCTATGAAATTTCACTTAACCTATCAAGCTTTATTATATGGATAATATTATAATAATTTGAAGAGGTATTATTCATATTGGTATGTCAAAAGAATTTCGTTGCTGAATGAATGGGCTAGCGGATATTAAGCAATGTCCTTCCCAAGTCTGTCAGTTCATAATTTGAAGAGACAGGAAAGGTTCTATGTAGACTTCAACAGATATCCGTCCGAACCTTGAATGAATGCTATTGGGTGCGTTCGTTTCTTTTCTCGTTCTACTTTTTCAGGCGTTGGCATTTAACTTGCACATGATTGGTTCACTTTTAGTATATATAAATGTCTCACTTTTTTCTGATATGCCATTGGATTTTTTTTATTTATGAATAGTTCACTATATATCTGAATTTTTAAAATTTATGAAATATTCTCTATTTGAATTTCACACAATATATTTTTCGTACATATATATTTAATAACTGAATAAAAATTTTCAGTTAAAATAAAAATTTTCAATTGAAATAAAAATTTTCAATTAGTTTGGGCCGAGCAATGGTAGAGGGAGTAAGTTGCTGCTATTCAGATACAGAGTTCGTGGGTTCGAATCTCGCTACGGACATGGATATTCGTAGTCTTTCTGAATCGGCTTTAAGCAGAAGATCCCGGTCTCGTTAGATTTCGTGTAGCAAAAAAGTAGATCCTAACGCTCCAAGCCAAATGAATTCTGATCTATTAGTCTGGTTAAAAACTAATATTTTCTTTAATGGTTTACTGAGGTCAAGAATAGAATGTCTGCGATTGCTGCTGGATTATAAGAAAACTTAGAAACTTGTCCCATACTCATAACAAAATGAGCTATTTGGATGCAATTTGGTTGATTGATGAAGATAGCTGGTGATTATTGATCTTTTGATAACTTGTGATCAGTATCAAATTTTGATCTAATGAGACAGACGGAAGTTAATTTGTAAAATATTTCATTGCACAATACATAGTACGTCTAGCAGAAATATGAGTGGCCAGATTGAGGTTTTGATGAATTTTGAAATGCCGCAAAATGATCGGTTATTTAATATGTAACAGGTTTAGTATAATTTAAAATTAACCAGCCACACTGTAGATTTGTTACCGCAACTAACTACATCGAATTCTGTTTATGCCGTTCTCAAATGCAGCCCCAATTACTCATACAGTAATACTGCCCTTTAAGTGCTGTCACAAGAACAGAACTACTTTATGAAATATGTATGTACAATTCGGAAAAGTACTTGCAGATGGATATAAAGTAGAACTTTAAGTAACCACTCTAAAATCTAGCCCATTAAAACTGAAAGTCTTATGTAGAATGTATACGAAAAAGTTCAAGGGAGAATACTTCCGATTTGTTTGACAGTGTATATCAGCAGGTGGTTTGGGGTCTTTCTCAAGTGACAAATATTTCTTTCTATACTTCAAACGTTCTCACAAGTATGTTTATCCAAATATATTCAAAATATTGTCGATTAGTATCTGCAGTACTTTCGAGGAGTACATGTACCGGGCGTGTGGTTGAACAATTAGGGCGCTACCGTTACAAAATCCGCGGGTTTGAGTTTTTCAATTAACGTTTGTTTGTAATCGTCCGGGATCTGATTTAATCAGTAGGACACGATCTAATTATCAAAAGATGTTTGGATATTAATACAACAGAAACTGATCAGACTGCTGTAACTCAAACCAAAGCAGTTACCATGTTAATTTGATATTTTCTGAAAAACGTTTATTTTTTGATAAATATTTCCTCGCATGCTTCAAATATTCCCATACGAATGTTCATTAAAATTTTATTTACTGAATATCAATATTTCGGAAATTGAAATGCTTAAAAATATTTTAAAGGCAAATTATTAAGATTGCAATAACATCATTTAGTATAATTATTGAAACTTTTAATTTTCTGCTTTATGAGAATTTAGGCCAGATTTTGGCAAAATAGAGCGTTGCCTGTTGGTTCTAGATTTCTACCCTTTGTTAGGGATGTTTGGCCATTCAAAATTCGCTTTATCACATTACCTCAAGATTTGTTGAAAAAAACTATTCATGGTTTTAATATTCATAAAACTTTGTATAGTCAAATACAAAATAATTGTATTTTACTCTAAATGTAGAGATTATTAAGATATAAAAAATGTTCTATAATTTATGTTGATATGGATTCGATAAAATTTGAATTTCCGGGTCTAATTGAAAAGGCGTAGCTAGCATGAGACAAAATTTGTTGGTTTTGGCAGAATGGAATGGATAATGAGTTGAAAGTTCTAGGAAAAATTTGGGTTTTAATTTTCATCAAAGAATAACAAACATATTTGGCCGATTGGTTAGGGTGATGGTCTTCGGTACCGGAGTTTGCGGGTTCGAATCTCGCAGTGGCATGGATTCGGCTTTAAGCTGTAGGTGCCGGTCTCATTAACCCTCGTGTTGCAAAAGGTAGACCGTAGCACTCCAAACAAAACCAAACCAAAATATTTAATTTCTCAGAATAGGACCCATGCTGTGAAGAGGGTTAATCGCTTCCTTTTATATTGCTTTTAAACTAAACAGTTTAGGAATGATTGACTGAAAGATTAATACTTGTGTCCATGGATTGAATGGAAGTAAAAGATAAATGTATTGCATAATTTCTAAACACGTATTTTTCTTTTAGGATTTAATATTAAACTTGATAAAATCTATATATCTAAATCTATATCCTAAATATTTATTTAGGAATTATTTCCTTTACTTAACATATGTATGGTTTTTATTTTTAATATTTTTAAAAATGATAGAGTATTTGTTCTCCTATTAATGGTTTTGTCTAATATGAAAATCACTGTAAAAGTCAATGAAACCATTTATTCATAACAGAGCCAATTATTAGCTTAACAAAATCTGGCTCTCTGCCACAAAGAGTTTGGATGGCTTTGTTTTATCCGTCATTAACACAGGTTTATTTATGACGTAAAGTGTCTATATCTAATTTCCTACTTGTCATCGTTTGTGTTCCATTTACATGAGTTGAAAGCTTGTCTTCCTTTCTACTCAGTTGGCCGTAACAATATCTGGTCCAAAAATATTCTTATGAACTCCAAATGCTGAGATATTTCTGCCTTTAATAAGAAAAATTTCAATTTAAGAAAGAATTAAATTTTTGTTGTAATGAAAACTGGAATAACAAGTGAAAGAGAAAATCTCTAAGAAAAAAAAATTGGTTTTGAGTATTTTCATAGTTTGTTTCATACACTTCTCGAAAGATTTTTTGATGCATATAAAATAGCTTCATAATATCTTCATATTTATAAATTCACACAGTATGAAAAAAATGTTTTATTAAGTCAATGATTAAGAAAATCCAGTGATTTAAATCAAGATATATATATATATATATATATATATATATATATATATATATATATATATATATATATATATATATATATATATATATATATTAAGGGGACATAAATCAACCAAACTGTGATTAAGACATTGCTATTTCTAGAAGAATTTTTTTTAACTCGTTTCTTCTTCACTAACTCGACAATAATTTTGGCTTCATGCTGAAAGTTTTAGTAGGTTGATAGTGTGAACTTGCAACTCTTTTTATACATTAATAATTTTGCCTTGACTTCTTAGTGCCAAACTTACATCGTTTACACACTAAAAAAGTCCATTTGTTTTTGAAATTTACATTATCAAGCTAACAAGATTAGTATTGCAGTTGTTACTTGAAAAGAAATATTGACATTTATAAAATAATTACACATGCATGTTTGAATTGAATTATCTATTATGTTTTCATACCTTTAAAATTTTAAGCCGTGGTAGCTGAATCAGCAAGGGTATCGATCTTACATCCGAAGGGTTGTGAGTTGAAGGCTGAAGCCGGCCATAGATCCGTGTTCCTTAATGGCATCTGGGGCACGTAAAGTAAGTTCGTGGTTGGAATGTGCTCAAAGTTCTAACGATACCTCTAGAAGAGGTGGGTCTTCTGCTTGGTTCCTGTTTCTAAATTGAAAAGATCCAGGGGAGGGAATGTTACTCGTGTCCCTTGCATTCCTTAAGCTACACGTGCATTCCGAATGCTGCTTGTTGAGAAACATATTCTCAGCTGTGTTAAACATAAAGATAGCCGAATTTCCAGCTGCATTGGAAAAATAATGAATAGTGCAAGAAATTATATCATTACCAGTGTAGAATGTACCCTTGTGAATTTACCATTCAATAGGCTTTATTATTATACTTTATTATAAAGCTTATCTGTAAAGAAGTGTTACTTATAAATAGTGAAATTCTACATTAGCTAATGATTGCGTAATTAACTAAATTCCTCGGCTCAGCAGCTCCTGGAGGGACATTGCCTACTGGTGCCAATCTCCGTTTCCAAGTACAAGGGCCCTGGGGTGCAAAGCATATATTCCGGTTAGGTGGCCAACCTTACATGGAACCTCCAGTGTTTAGTTCCCAAACATGCTTGATCCTCAGTTTGTCTACCCACTGAAGGGATGAAAGGCTGAGTAAACATTGCCCATCCCGGGATCAAATATCACAATAGTTGCTTAAAGACATGCATTTTTTGAGCAAATTAATGATAGAAATTATTAATTCTTTATAATCGGCCTACAAGGCTGAAATAGAATGTCAGTTTGAATGATGTCAATTCTTTCAAACTGACGTTTCATTTTAGCCTCGATTATTTGTTATTCTTGCAGCGGTTTTTTCTAGCTTTTTTAACTTTGAAAGTAGTTAACAAAGTTAAAAATATAAAGTTAAAAATAACTTTAACTAATCTATCATAATGTTTTATAAGGAAGCTATCTATAGCATGTAGTTAGCGGAATCGAAATCTAAAATATAGAAAATTAGGATTAATTATTTTACCAGTACTACTGTTTTTCCACAGGAGTGCTAATGAGACCGGGACCTACTGTTTAAAGCCATTTCCTAACAGTTACGAACATCCATGCCAGCAGAGGGATTCGAACCTACGAACTCCAGT
Organism: Pardosa pseudoannulata; assembly: GCA_032207245.1. NCBI lineage: Eukaryota > Metazoa > Arthropoda > Arachnida > Araneae > Lycosidae > Pardosa > Pardosa pseudoannulata. The sequence goes on from CM063502.1 coordinate 9,728,591, forward strand.
ACCGAAACAGGTGACAGTTGAAGGGCAATAGAACTGATGTTTGGAATGAGACGTTTGGGTGTATGTTTGGAGTAGTTTAGAATTGGCTTTAAGTAGTAGGATTCCTTATAATTTGTTCTTCTGAATTGTATCAAAGAGTAGCGTCATATCCATTCTACCTTCGGTCTGCTAACGACAGGGTTAAAACTTCTTGAGGTGCAAGGTATAAATGATGAATTATAAAATAACTAAACCATGATTTTCTTCGCAATCCTACATCTTTAATAAGCTGTATAACTGGTAAAATATTAAAATTTTCAAAAATTGATAATTTTTATTTTTTATTATATTTATCTAAATGTGCTTTCTTGCACTGGATTTTGAACCAATATCTAATCATTTTTAAAGCATTAAGTTAAGTTTGTGAAAGATCAGTTATTTGATTATTCCTTAGTCCTCTGCCGAACGATGTTCAAATGAGTAGGACAGTGATCTTCTGTACCGGAGTTAATAGGTTCGGTTTCCCTTGTAGACACGGATATTCATAGTCATTCGGAATCGACTTTAAGCAGAAGTCGAAAACAGTAGACCTCAGTGCTCCAAACCCAAACCACACAAAACTGCAGTTACTGACTCACATCGGTCCCAAAGCCAGGTAGCAGACACAGGTATACAAATGAGGGACTCACGGTATGATAAATGTTTTTATTCTGGTGAAAAATATATTAGAAAAATCCTGAACAGTTACTTTATATGTTCTAATAAATCTTTTCATGAAGTTTCTTTGTGTAATTTTAGATTAGAAAGTAAGAATTGCGCCTAGTAATTCATTAACCAGTTTTTTTCAACATTTTGTACATTATAGTTTGAAAACACGTAGGCATGTAATGCGAAGGATATATGGGTGAAGAGTAAAAACTGCTTCATGTTATGAGGTATAAACAAGTCGTGATCACTAGATATCTGTACAGCTATTGTTTAATAAATGGTACTAATTATTTTAGGGTAAACATATTTTATATAAGTAACAGTGACAAAGACAGAAGAATAATACAAAAGCCCTAATTCTACGTATTCTTGATCTGTAAATTTTAACTTTTGTAAGTAAAAATATCTTCAATAAAGATGTTTATGTATGTATGTATGTATATATATATATATATATATATATATATATATATATATATATATATATATATATATATATATATATATATGGCTGATTCATATTGATAATAATAGAGAAAATACTAATAAATTTAATGCCTTACGTATTGATCAAGGAAAAGGCTATGCTTCATTTGGGGTGTTCAGAATTATACTCAAATGGTGTCCAAAAGAAATCCTTTTTTCTAAAATTTTGACTTCATTATATTATAGAATATGTTATAGTGATCTTAAAATAGTTGAAAACAAGCTGTTAAGCTGCTTTTGAGTTTCAACCAACTTATTACTCGAAAATACATTGTCAATAAGCTCCAACCAACCAACCAACCAACCAACCAGCCATCCATCTATACAAAAGTTATATTTGTTTTATTTTTCTAAATTTTGTTTAGTTATTTTTATGTCATACAACAACAGGTGCTAAAAGGAGATAATTTTTTTTTATTTTTTCTGATGAATATACTTAAACATTTTATGAGAACAGACTTTTAACCTTCATTGTTGAATTAAGGTTCTATATCATTTTAGTGAAAAACTTCTAAAGCATGGAGAATATCGCTTTCAGCGATGTAACCACCAATTCGCTTAGTGAACTTTTGAGAACCTGTTAGCACAAGCATTAATTTATGTCTGCAGTTTTTTTTCTTTGTGCCATGTTTTATCTCTAGGTGATGAAATTAAAATTCCTTCGTCAACTCCGAATAGAGGCGAAAACTTCATTTTCTGGAAGCGAAGTGATTTGAACGGAATGAGATTCAGGGCGGGGAAATTCCATTTCGAAGAGCAGGAGTCAGTGGATCGATATTCACGTTTTCCCTTTAAAACACATAAGGCAGGAAAATAAATAGTTATGACAATAGTTCCGTATTATTTAGGGGATCAATACTGAAATCCCTCTGACATCTAAGAAATGTTAAAAAAAAATCAGATTTTATCTTTTTTAATTTTGAAAATGCATATAAGTGATATGTTAGAGAAATGGAATTTTTTTATTGACTGCTCTTTATGGGCAATGTAATTTTAAACTTAGAACGCTATCCTGTTTTTGTCGAACATTGCTACTATTCTTACACTTGTAAGACAACTTTTTAAAAATTATTTTAAATCAAAGAAATGGAAATAATACATACTTTCATAAAAAATGATTTATTGCACGTTACTTTCAGCTTTTAACAGTTTATTTTAATTGCTAAACGTAAGAATAGCGTTCTAGAATTAAACTTCTACCATTGAAACAAAATGTTCTTTACATGTATCGTGGCACACAGTTAATATATTTAAGAATATACGAATGTTTTTCCAAAAGTTTTTCGAACTTTAGGTCTTTACTGATAAGCCTGTATTTTATATCAACAACTTAGGAAATTTACAGAGAAGTTGTGCAGTCTAGAAACAAACAGTATAGATCCCATTAAAAAAAAAGGCCGAACGCTGGCCGATTGGTTAGAGCGCTGATCGTCGGTACCGGAGTTCGTGGGTTCGAATCCCACTATAGCATGGATGTTCGTAACCGTTCGGAATCGGCTTTAAGCAGTAGGTCCCGGTCTCATTAGCCCTCGTGTGCAAAACAGTAGACCGTAGCGCTCCCAACCAACCAACTAACCCATTAAAAAAATTGCCAAGAAATAAGCATTTAAAGAAAGATTTACTGCTTATGAAAGATATGAAAAGTTTTATTTCATAATTTGTAAAGCATAGTGTAGCTCAAAAATGGTATATTAGGGAAAATTTAGGACTTAAAAATAACACTCAGCTGTATATTACTACTCTTAAAAAAAGTGTTAAAATTATTTGGCTTGTTTTAGAATTTGCTAAAAAGAAAATTTTGAAAATCATTGAGAAAGATATTTAAGAACTTTCCACTATTCCTTTAATTTTATATTAGTGTTGCATATTTGTTTTTCCTTGTTTGAATAAAACTGAATTTGTTTAATTGTAAAGTAGGGGTATTGTATAATAGAAAATTTCAATTTGGGATATGTACACACACAAATTTAGTGCAGAAATTATGCATATAAGCGTAGTTTCACGAGAAAATATGGATTTTTATTGGAAATAATAAGAATTTTAAATTTTTAAATTTCTGCACTAAATCATTTTTAAAGACTATTAAAAGAAAAATAAATAGTGAATTTTTTATCAAAAGGAAATTAACAAATTTTGGGGAGGAAAAAAGTTAACTCACTGCAAGAAATGCAAATTTTTGATAGTATTATGTGAGTGATTGCTAAAATTTTCCATGATAGTTAATGGCTTGTGCATTTTATAAAATATTTTGGTGTGATTTTAAATGTGATTGGAAAAGTCAATTGCAAAGATTGCTCTTAAAGGTTAAAACACCAGCATTTATGAAGTAGTAGTCTTAAAACTTAGTAAAAGCAGGAAATTGTACCTTCAAATATATCGGCATACGAATGCGGACAAGTGGATTTCTTCAATGCGTTGTTTTATTTTGGACATTTCAGTTGAACTGCTGGTTTACTTTGAAGCATTGCAAGTTGATTTCCTGCTACACGAGGTCTAATTAGACCCCGGCTTTTGGCTTAACACTTTCACTGTCATGATCATCGCCAGTGGATCTTAAAATATTTCATTGTCTTGAGAATTATCCATGGGTCATCGGTATATTTTTAATACTAAATTAATACCGTGGGAAGCGCAACAATGACTTTCTGTTTTCAGGTGGTACTCTAGTTCTTCTATCTATAATTAATATACCAAGATCGACTGCGCACTCTATCATACAGACGTTTGACTCCAGAGCAGAGGATAGCAGTGCTCGGTAGACACGACCATTTGTACTGGAATCTCACCTCTGGGGTGTGGTAGACCAAGCCTGGGGGGGTCTTCTATTTGGTCCCTGCTTCTAAATGGACCCAGTGGGGGTAATGTTACTCGAGTTCATAGCATACCTTAAGCTACACGTGATCCTCGGGTACTGCTAAATGGGTAACAGCTTCACGGCCTTGTACTTGCATAAAGGCATATGCCTGTATTGCCAGATGCGTTAGAAAAAAATGTACTTAAATCATCTGACTGAATTTGGGACGTTCTTTAACACATTGGCTGCTATGAGCATTACCGATGACCGACAATTGTCCATTGGAGAAATGCACTTGTCCTCATTCGTATGTCGAACTATTTAAAGGTATTTCACTATATAGCACGTTGTTGGCAGTTCACCGAGTGTTGGGATCATGAATCTCTACGCATCCTTAGCAGATAATTGTTTTTCTCCCCCTATGCAATGTGTTTTAAGTGGCAATTTAGTTTAATAAGTTCGCGGCAGATTTAATCAACTTATTCCGAATTATGTTTACTATAATTATGTTACATCTAATAATTCCCTTTGAAACATTTAGAAAAGCTTTTTTAGTCTGGTACATGAGGATAACTTTTTTCTTTCTCTAGTGGCAGTGACAGTGTTAAAGATAGTTCAGAAAGGTTACAATCATATTTGTAGTGGGAAACCCACGCACTACGGTACCGAAAGGCAGAGCAGATACATTCGGTATTGGACGTTGAAGTATACGGAGTGAAATGTCGGAAACACAAAAATTGTCGGTCGTGTAGAGTTGAAGAAAGCAGTGTTATGGATTGGGAACTGTCTTCGTGGTGGTAGTACCTGCGTGAACTTTAGTTGCTGATGATATTATGGATAAATATAGAGATGCACCTCTAAGTTCACTCCTACATGCAGATTGTTTATCCTCTGCACACTGATATCCTTGACCAGGACAATTATAAAGGTCATATAGCTAGCAGTTTTTGCGGTGGCTGCTTTGAAGACAAAATATAGAAAGAAATCTCTAACGGTCTATTTTTAATATTAAACCCTCTTTTGGAAACCTTTTCTCTGCAAAACAGGTCTAAGGGATTCGCTAATGATTATCAAACTGCTATTAAATTTAGTATTCATTAGTTAAATATTAAATACATTTTACAGAACTGATACAATCCTATTTATAAGTATTTTATCATTTTAAATGTGTATTTTACTTTTTATTATGTTATAACGTATTTTGTTTTGTTTTTTCAATCAATTGTTTTTGTTTAATTTTCGATATTGTTGTGTCCCCTATTTAGTGTTATCATGTCTCACCCCCATATGTTGAGAATCCCTGTCTTAACATGATTTCCTTGCCTATGAAATTCTCAGACTTAAAGCAAATCAGGAATGTTTGGGATTAATTCAATCCGGTTCGCTCCACGAAACTTGAATCGGACTGTAGAGTTGGCGACAGAACTAGTCCTTACGACTGTGAATCGCTGTGAGCATCTACAAGTATCTTATTCCCTTCAACTAACACGTCTAGCGTGTCGAGCCAAGCAAGGTGGATATTTTGACAGGAGGTCATATTAATGCGCTGAACTCGGTATCTTAGTGAAATCATTTACTCAGTTTCTCGCTAAATTCCAAGATTTTCAGGAAAATACTCAAAGGTGAGAATGCAAAAAAGTCCAACATGAGGTTGAAAATAAAAATAACTTGTAATGTTTATAGTATTTTTTTCATTATTATACAGTTGGATACTTTCTAATTGCAAGTATCCTTATCTATACAATACCAATTACGTCTAGGATGCTAAAAGCTTTTGATTTTCAATTTTTTTCAATTTTTGGAAAGATCTTTTTTCTCATTTTTTTTTTTATCCTTGTAATTAAGTTGACTATCGTACCTTCATTGATTTTAACATTAGATATGTAAAACAATCACCATTTTTATTCAAAACTTTTAGAAATTTTTTTGTGAAGATGTAGCATCCCCAATTTTATGTACAAAAGTAGTGAGAACATTTGAATATTATAAATCCAAAATCAAAGAATGGGATTCAGAACTAAGTCGTACTGAATCAAATTCTCTGATCCTGGATTTAAATTTTACCTTAAAGGCTAATTTGTTTTCATCCATTGTTGGTTTTTAAATTTACTATCCTTCTCATATAGGTACGGGTTAGTTTTATTACTTTCTCACTTAGTACTATGGTTAGATGGTTAGAAATGTAAAATACACACAAATTTGTCATTTAAGTTCTTGAAATTTTATTTAAAAATAGAAAATAAAGTCTGTCTTATGATTGCTTTAAAATCAGTGAATGACAAATGTAAATTTTTGTAATCAGAATTTTTGTGAGTGATTTACTAAAAGCCATTTGACATTTTGCAAATCCCAGATTCGTTCTTGCATTGTGTTTGGTAAGCACAATTGCTGTAAAAATGTACAATTTATAAGTGACATCAATGATATAGGAGCAAAGAAAAACCTTTATGTGAGCCATATCGATTTTTACTCTTCTAAAAAAAATTCATATTTTATTCTTATAATATGCTACTGAAAAACTTAGGGTTGAATTTGTTTTTCAATTTGAGCTGAATTTGATTGAAGTAACCGTTATTTATAAAGAATTTTTTTTTCATATTTGTATAATTGTTTTTAAAATGTTTTTTTCTATTATGAATTTCGGCGATATGACAGTAAACAAGTTTAAATATTATAGCATGAAATTGCTTTTTTCTAAATGTATTGAGAAATGTAACTGTACAGAAGGTTCATAAAATTCATAGCTTAGAAGCTTTAATGAATTTCTTGGGATCTGAGCCCTTAAACATTTTGAATGATTTTTTAAACATATCCTGTTATTTTTAACTCTTATATACCCTCTAATACTTAACATAACTTCCACTTAAGTGCTTTTCAGTTCATAAATTAATAAATGTTACACGAGCTTCGGAATGATTACTTTTGCATTTATCCATATGAATCCTTGCAGATTATAAGAACAGTATAATGTTTGATGGAAAGTGGACATTTTTTGACATTTGAGGACAAATTAATATGAAGTGTAATGTGAATTTTACTTTAATACACTCTTAAAGTTATATGTAAATTGTATTTTGTAGAATTCGAAATTTCCCAATGAAAACGTTAGTTTTTAAAAACTTTATTTCCAAATTCGTATTTCTAAAAGTTTGTGAACTAATTATGGAAGTTAGAAGAAATAAGACTTTGCGAAGGTGAAATTTCCGTCATACAAAAGCAGCGCCTTCTATAATGTGTGGGAGGGTGATGACGCAATGCAGGTGGGTGGTAGGGAAGGGAGACATGGTTGTCATGGTTACGCTATCCGATATTCATCACTTGACGGATTTTGGCTGACAGAGGTTAAGTTTTATGTTTTTCATCCAAAAACTTTATATGAATATGAGTTCCAGATTCACCATTATACAATATAAGGAAGCTATTTGTTTATTACATGCACAAAAAAAACTTTCACGTATAATAGTAACGTTAGAACGAAGACAGTATAATGACATACCAAGGAGTTTGAAACAAGTTGAAAACAAATGTAATTTTTAGGAGAAATATTTATATATTTAAAAAATATCCTTTTGAAAACTTGGATAACTAAAGTTTAAGATTTATCCCTAACCAAGTATAAATTTAAAGCCAATATTATTAGGCCGAAAGATGGACGAATGGTTAGGGTGCTGGCCTTTGGAACCGGAGTTCGTGGGTTCGAATCCCACTGTGGCATGGATGTTCGTAGCCGTTCAGAATCGGCTTTAAGCTGTAGGTACCGGTATCATTAGCCCTCGTGTTGCAAAAAGTAGACCGTAGCGCTCCAAACCAAACCAATATTGTTAGAGTAGTATTAATATTCATCTAAAGGGCGCCAGTATTCAAAACAGTTAGATTTAGTAGATATTGCTGTCACAGTCTAATAGTTTCAATATAGAACTCTTTTTAAACTTTGTGATTTTTAGAGTTGGGTTGCCTTAAGAATATAAATATATTTATTTCCTAATATGTTAACGAGGATTTACGTGTTATTATCTAATGAGAAAAATTTTGAATAATTACAGTAATTTTTATGTGCTTTTAATTGTATGTGGTATCCAGTTTGCGAAGCAGAAAAATTAAAGTTCGTTATCTTAAGCCAATCTTCAAGGTAAACTTTCTTTCTGTTTCTTATTTTCAGAAATTAAAAATATGAGTTTGTTTCACATCTTCTATAAGCAAGTACTAATGTCAGTTCTCATTGTCTTGCGTGTAACAAAAGGCTGTCAACGTATTAAACTTTTATTGATACAAAATTAAAATTTGGATATTTAATATAAAACTTCCAATAATAAAACAATACAGCTAGTACTAGAATTTTACCTCACCATGTATGGTTGCTCTCTCTAAAAAGATGTATAATGGGAGTGATAGTTATGGAAAATTTTTATTATCTACAATGTTTTGGAATTATTTTCCATTTAATTCCGAAAGCGTCTGGCTTGTTTACTGGAGTTCATGGGTTTGAATCCCAGTGTAGGCAGGGATGTTCGGAATCGCCTTTAAGCCGTAGATTCTGGCCTCATTAGCAACAAAAAAGTATACCGTAGTGCTCGAAACGAACCAACCAACTACTAACTACTGAACAAGGAATATAAAATATTTTCGTGTAATAAGTCTCCTATAAATTTTATCGAGTTTTACTCATGCAGATTTTGTTTCTCTCCATTGTGCTTCTTCTCCCGAAACTCTTGCCGATGAACGATGGCCAGCTACCGGTCTCATTAGCCCTCATGTAGCAAAACAGTAGATCGTGGCACTCCAAGCCAACCAACCTCAATCCGGTGATCTACTTGATATAAACTACTTGATCCGCATCTACTTGAGAAAACACATGTCCATATATATTGTTATTGGATCAATCTGGATTATCAGCAAGAGTATTTCCGTCTTTAAAAAGTATGTTACGAACAGTCAATACTTATGTGCATCAAGAATTAAGGCAGAAATTACAAATTTAAATTCTATTTTATTCCACCTGAGATTACTTGAAAACGCCATTATAGATTTCGATTACAGATTACTGTTTTTCCACTTTTCTTGCTCAACATATTTACACTTAAAAAAGCATGAATGTATCAAAGAAGAACTTCTCGACCATCTAAAACAGGGATCTACTCTTCGTGAAATGCACTTTTGTAAGAGGTGGCCAAATAGGTACATGGAATTTGTCAGTTCGAATCTCACTATCGGTATGGATATTCACAGCTTTTCAGAATTGGTCTTAATCAAGGGAACTCGTTCGTTTCAGGTATCATTGATATATTTATAGTGGAAATCTTCAAAATATTTTCAATGTATGATTTTTATTAAAATTTGTGTTCACTACTAGTTGTCATTGAAAGTTTTTAAAAATCGTTTTCACCCATGAAAAGAGTAAAAATATTTCTTCGCAATAGAACTATTCACAAGAGTTTGACAGATTTAGCATTACTTTCGGTGCATATAGACATGGCTATAAAAGCAAACGAAGTTTTGAACAAGCTGGTCTTAAAAGCTAGAAGAATTAATTTACTTCAATGAACCAACACATATCCTAACACAGTCGTATATTCTCTGTTGGGGAATTTGAAATGAACCGGTTGCTGTGGGTGAATCTAATTTTACCATTAATTGCCCTAATGGTAAGACGGTTACTGGGAAATTGAGTACTTAATGCATTTTGCAATCTGTGAAATAGCTTTATAAACTACATTATTGGGATTTTGTTATGAAAAGAAATAACTGCCTAAGCACATAAGATATTTTGCATAAGCCAAATTTTGAACTACATTTAAAAAAATGATTCGTAATTTATTTTTTTACTACTTTTATCAAAGTTTTATATTGATGTGAGCGAAATTTTGCACCAGAAGATTCGGATGTTTATTATTTTTTTCAGGCTTGTTGACGTTTGTGAACTGCTGGGATGTAAAGTGGGCTACTCGAGTCCAAGATTTCTTTACATACGGAAAGCTAATAGCTCTTGTTGTGATTATTGGAACTGGAGTTGTTCAACTGTCCCAAGGTAAGTTTTGTTACTTTTATGACAAATCAGTTACTTACAAGTTAAATTTCGTAGAATTGAATTTCACAGTACTTCTATTAGATGCGTTTACAAGTGTTTTCCTTAAAATTAATATAAATTATAGATTAAAAATTAAATCTACATACTATATTTTTACTGATGAATTTTAAATCTCGAAACATTTTACAGATATAAGCTAATTCATTATAATGCAATGGGGATAAATAGTTTTTTTGCAACTTAATGCATTTTGCAATCTGTGAAATAGCTTTATAAACTACATTATTGGGATTTTGTTATGAAAAGAAATAACTGCCTAAGCACATAAGATATTTTGCATAAGCCAAATTTTGAACTACATTTAAAAAAATGATTCGTAATTTATTTTTTTACTACTTTTATCAAAGTTTTATATTGATGTGAGCGAAATTTTGCACCAGAAGATTCGGATGTTTATTATTTTTTTCAGGCTTGTTGACGTTTGTGAACTGCTGGGATGTAAAGTGGGCTACTCGAGTCCAAGATTTCTTTACATACGGAAAGCTAATAGCTCTTGTTGTGATTATTGGAACTGGAGTTGTTCAACTGTCCCAAGGTAAGTTTTGTTACTTTTATGACAAATCAGTTACTTACAAGTTAAATTTCGTAGAATTGAATTTCACAGTACTTCTATTAGATGCGTTTACAAGTGTTTTCCTTAAAATTAATATAAATTATAGATTAAAAATTAAATCTACATACTATATTTTTACTGATGAATTTTAAATCTCGAAACATTTTACAGATATAAGCTAATTCATTATAATGCAATGGGGATAAATAGTTTTTTTGCATTATACATCGCAATTTTTATATGGCTGAAATAAAATTAAAATTTACAGCAGTTTATTAATAATAAATTTATTTAACAGCTAGTAAATAATAAACATATTACTACGATTCCTCTGATGCTGCCACTTTTACCGATTTTATCTGTTAGAAAGTAGAAAAGGCTGAAAAATCAAACTTATGATTCCTAAAAAATTGACTTTTACATTGCGGCCGTATCTAGAGATAGGAATAAATGTAAGTAAAAGAAAAACTATTTTAAAAGCATTTTTATTTGTAAAAGAACTAATTATTCATCCTATCATAAATTCTGTTTTCTTTTCAAGATAAAAATAAATTCCACTGCTTGGAACCGAACCTCGGCTGTCATTATGAAAGCCGAGTATTTTGCCATCAACACAAAGGAATACGTAAAAGGGTAAAGAAAGAGAACAATCACTGTTAAAACATTGTTTATTAAAATTAATTGATCTACAATGATGTAAATTTACGATTAGTTCATGTATTTCCATCGAAAAGATATTAGAAGGGAAAGTTTCCTTTCAAATTGCATATTGAAGAGTTAAAAAAACAATTTATTTCAAGGTTTAGATATAGACAGGCATACAATGAGAGTTAAATAAAAGTGTGTAAAAGACTTGAACACAAAAAACGTGAATTGCCTTTTGAGAGACGCGAGTTAGTTTACTTGAGAATGATAAATTGAGCAGTGGAATTTAAAGAAACTGAAGTGTTTTATCATCTACTTTAAGGCCAAATGATGACTGAATCGTACGGTGATGCTATGCGGAACCGGAGTCTGCGGTTTCGAATCTCGCTGTTTGTATGGATATTCGTAGCCATTTGAAATCGGCCTTAAACAGTAGGTCTCTGTCCCATTAGTCCTCGTGTATCAAAATAGTTGGACTCAACGCTCGAAACCAAACGTCTACATCAAGAATTTAAATTAAATGAATGAATTTTATTAAATGAATTTGATAAATTCTTTTTCACGAATAGCTGAAATAATAACCCATTCCATTTTTTTGAAAAGAAAATGCTATTATAATTGACGTAATTTGAGAAATATATTTTCATTGATCACGCACTGAAAAAGAAAGCTCCCGAAACATTAATTATTGCAACTATTATTGAGCGGATTTACTCTTCGAGTTAATAAAGGAATGACAAGTTCGTTACATTTTCTAAGTAGGATGCTTTCGAATCCCATCAAGATGAATTTTTGAAAGAATAAAGAGAGTTAGGGATTAGTAAAATACTCAGTTACTCCTACCATAGCTCGATTCTTTTCCCTTTGTTTTCGAACTATATATAAAGCGTCATGAACAATGGCATACCTAATGCCTGTTATAACGGGTTGCAACTTTAAAAAATATTGCTTATTTAATTCTTGATTCCTGTTAAGTTCAGGCTTTTTTTCATAGAAATGTTTTCACAAATGTGATATTTCCAACTGCTCTCAGTAGGATATTCTGATATCGCAATCTGCTTTTGCAAATAGACGATAGTATTTTACTCGTGTGACAGCAGTGTGCAAAGCTTCTTATTCCTCAATTTAACATAAGAACCAAGCAACTTTCTTGCACATATTTTCGTACCAAATTTTTTTCTAGAAAATGATAAATTTCGGCTCTTCGCATAAGTTGCTCTTGTCAACACTCACAATTGTTGCAGATTGTTGGGGAAACACATTTCACTGGAATGTCAAACTGGTCTTAAGACATTGTAATTCATATTTTAATATGTTACCTCTCAGTTTATTATTGCCATTTTTTTTGTTACCAATTTGTTTTTCTAAGTTTGGAGTAGATTTGTAACAAGTTTTGTCTTTATCATTTAATGAAATAAAATTGTATGGAATTTACTAGTAGGTTTTATTATTTTTCCTTGAATCTTGAAATATTAACACGAAATGAAATTATAGATAACTTCTAGAATAGTCCAGCAAAAATGATTGATTACAGAAATGTAACATAGTGGCAAAAATGATATTTACGATGTTTTTCCATAACCACATCCACACAGGAAGTGTTCATTTACTATTAGTTGAAATTTGAAGCAAATATCACTAATTTTTAAAAAGGTGAAGTGTATGACTCCTTCTGAAACAGGATATCAGAAATATAAAATGACTAGAAAATCCTTAGAGTAAATGGAAAAAAAGTTAAACTGATATTAATCGTAGATATGTAACAAACTTTATTCAAAAAATATTTAAATAATAAAGGGACCTCAGTATTTTTGCCAGAAACGTTTTGAATTGAATTTCATGGGAAAAAAAAAGTTTACACTCATGAAAGAAATATTTATTGAATTTTACAAGACGCAGTTTTTTTTATACTAACTTTTAAAGTTACACGTCTTGTAAGGTACATAAATCTCATAAAGAATGCTGGACATTACTGAGATGTTGAGAAAATGCAACAGATTTTAGGTTATTGTTAATGACACCGATAGTAAGAACAGCAATTACTATTATTCTCCAATAAGTTGATACACCTATTTTTAATATGGTTCGAGGTATGGGTCTCTTGTTTTGCAGGAATTTTATATTTTTCACATGATGACTTGTACAGAGTAAATATAAATAAACCAGCATTCGTGTTTCGTTTTTCTCGTTGACCAAGTTTTATTTTCTTGTCTTCAATGTTTTTCTTTACTAGCATAAAAGTTTGTATGAAAATGAAAAGAAAGTTAAAAAACTAAATAGCAAAATAAGTATCTTAAATTTCTTTTAAACCATACGATTACAAATATCGAATAGAATTCCAATCATATAAATAACTACTTTAAAACAGCAGTGTTGAAAAAATTGTTAGGGTTGACATTAGGTTTTATACATGAGGTTCAAATATATTTCTTAAATTTTCTTTTTTGAAAATGGAAACATGTAGACAAAACAATTGTATTATTACTTTTTTAAAATACGATTTCCACATGATTACATTCTCTTTATTCTCAGTATATTAAGAGTAGTGAGATTAATATCTAAACAATTTTTCCTACCAGATTAGCTTTTAATTAATATTGAATGAAACAGAACACTTAATATGGAATAATAGTAAGTCTCAAAAATAAATAACATTTATAAAATCAAATTTTCACTGAGTATTATAATCAGAAAACAAAAAATTTTGTAAAGGTCTTTTAGGAATGGTAGCTATTTTGCAAGAATTTAAACACATCTCCGATAAAAAAAAGTTTTAAGTACTAAGAAAAACTGCATGGAACACTTTTAGAAGTTTATTTAAATTTTTGTATACCTTTTGTAAAATGTAAAACAAATTTTTTTTCTTCAGTCATTTTTACAGTTTTTTTTATTTTCAACTACAGAAACCTTTGCAACACCTCATACTATCTGTACCACTATATGCCCATAAAACTACGTATATTTTTAAAAATTGCCTAGAAAATAAGTAGGTTCTTTTTTAGAAATTTTTGAAATGTATTAAAAATTACAAATGTTTTGAAAACTCCCTTTTTATTATATTGTAAAGAAATCAAATGTATTATTCGCTTTACTCTATAAAAACTATATTTTTTATTCTTGAAATGTAAAGCTACACTGTATGATAAATCTACCATAAAATATTTTTGTCCTCTGAATTTGCTTTATTCCCTCCGTCATTCTAAAATGTAAGAAGCTATGCGATCAATACAAATGGCGAAAAGAAAGAATATATGCGGGATTTATCTCCTATTTATCTTAAATATTGTAGATATGCCGTATAAAGAAATAAGTGAAATGAAAAAAAAAATGAATTAATGAGTGGAAAAGTTTCATTTTCAAGAGAGTGGGAAAATAAATGTAAACAATTTCTTTAGCCTAAATCTCATGACCTTGAAACCATCGTCTAGGTCATTACGGTAGCATTTATACAGCGGTAAAATGTTTCAGGTAATATGTAATATAATATATGCTATAAATATTTTTCTAAGTTTGCGATTATATTTTGAAGATATGGTAACAATAAAAGATTCATTTATTAAAATTTATATAAACGCAAAAGTACTTGAATCAATGTTTTCATATCATATAGTTACTGTTTTGTCTGCTGTCAAACTTCTTTTTGCTTAAATTACAACTTTGGAGAGAGATCATGTTTGAAACATCACTAGTCTATTAAAAATTAAACTACGTTTAAATTGCTGTCAATTTAACTGATTGACTAGATTTTAAAATTAAAAATCAAATTGATAATTTCGTTAAGATTTCAAAATAATAACGTTAACTTTGGAATTTATTTCATATCAAACTGAATCAAACTCAACAAGATATTTTCATTTTAAATTATAAATAAAATAACTTAAGCCTGATTTTAATGATATTAAACGGTTTATGAAAGAAATATACAAATTTTAAATATTGTATCACTCTATTTTTATTTCAAATTATATTTTAGCTTTGTTATAACAATTATGGATTTAAAGTTTAGTAGAAAAATTATAATTATACATTTTGGGTTGAAAAAAAAATATTAGAAACATTTTACGCGTCTAAAGGCTTTATCACACGTACTGAAAAAGAAATGGTTTCATTTGACGATTCCTTTTTCTGAACGATAGCCGAATGGTTAGGGTCAGAGTTAGTGGGTTCGAATCCCATTGTGGCATGGATGTCAGCCTTTAAGAGGTAGATCCTGGTCTCATTAGGCCTCGGACTGCCTGAATGTAGATCGCAATGCATTAAACCAAATCTTTTCCGGATGAAGAATGCATCATGTGATAGCGAAACGTTTTCAACAGATTAAAGATCTTATCACACGTCGAATCGGTTTAAGTTAGGTTAGGTTTGGAGTGCTACGGTCTGCGTTTTGCAACACGAGGGCTCATGAGACCGGGATCTACAGTTTAAATCCGATTCCGAATGGCTACGAACGCCCATGCCACAGTGGGATTCGAACCCACGAGCTCCGGTACCGAAGGCCAGCACACTAACCATTAGGCCATCGCTCGGCAAGAATCGGTTAAGGAGAAAGAAATAGTGGAGAATGTGTGTTCTTCAAAATTTAAATATATCTTCCCTACATGAAGTTTGTGGAGAAAAATCCCCCATGCGAAGCTATTGCAGTTCGTATCTGCAACTTTATTAATGATAATATCTCGTCCCATTTTAGGTAAAAGTTTAGAAATAGAATCGAATATCTTTGGACAACTTTCAGAGCCTCTGAAGTTGATCCTAGTGCTAAAAGTCCCAATTTAGTGGAAATTTGTTGTACATCATTTTTTAAATATTCAAATAACTAAATTAAAAAAAAATGTTCCCTTTATAATGATTAAACTGACTATCCCCAAATGTTGATATGCCTCATCAAATTAAAAACCGAACTGTGATGTTTCAATGTTTGATACCTTTCAGTTCAAATTCTGTATTTGATTTACTCCAAATATTTTGGGATAACTCTTATCAATGAGTGCTGACTTTATTTTAAGGTAAAAAATAACTGAAATTCAGAAAGCAGATTCTTGTTCTTCATATTCTTTTTGCGATATAAAATCACTTCTTTTTAGTTTCTCATGTTTTTTTATATATATTGAGGGTTATGATACCCATCGTTTTGTAAGATACGGAGAATTTCCTATATAGTTCTTAAATTACTAAATTGTACCAGATTTTCAATAGAAGACTTCTATTTTTGAGTACTAATTTTTGGAATTTCTTTCACTTTTCTTACGATAATCTAACTTCTTTGATATCTGGGGAGTCCACTTCTCTTTTAAAGTTCTGACCTTTTCGATGAGCTTTTAAAAAACTTTTTAACTGTTGTATGATTTTATCAATGATTCTTGGCGTTTGTCTTTAAAATTTTCTTTCAATATAGAGCTTTATTAAATTCTTTCGATCCTGAGAAAGTTATAAAAATTAGGTTTGAGAAATTAGCAGATGACTACTTTGTCAATTTTTTGTTCTTACCAAACTTGTGGTCTATAAATGAATCCTCCAATGTATATTTCTTGTTTTCTTAGAAGTTATGGGCTGCATGCGTTCATATTGTGCATGTACTTGAGCTAATGAATTCTACACGGGATTCTATGTGTTGGAAGAAAAGTACTGCCCCTTGATGTTACTGATTATATTTAGGGTAACACTCTGGAATATACAAATTTTAGGAAGCAACTCTGTAGAGGGAAATGATAGTTACTGATATTTACTAAGCATTATTTAACTGAAAAGTTCATATGTAATTTAGTGAGTTTGCTTTTTCCAAAAAATAAATTTTGTTTAATAATATAAATGTTCTCATTTTAATATTTCCAACTACTTGTATATAGGTTGAAGATCATTTGGAGGAATACATGCAAAAAGAATAAATAGAGAATACACTAATGCTCATAAATTAAGGAAAATGACAGTTTATGCAAGTATTCAAAAACTCAGCTAAAGTGAGGTAAAGAAAGTCT
Source organism: Pardosa pseudoannulata (assembly GCA_032207245.1). NCBI lineage: Eukaryota > Metazoa > Arthropoda > Arachnida > Araneae > Lycosidae > Pardosa > Pardosa pseudoannulata. The sequence continues at coordinate 9,745,813 of CM063502.1, forward strand.
GTTTAATAAACAAATTGAACAGAACAAAGGAATTTGTATATGCACTATGCCAATAAATTTAAGCGCTGATCGTCGGTGCCGGAGTTCGTGGGTTCAAATCCCACTATGGCATGGATGTTCGTAGCCGTTCGGAATCAGCTTTAAGTAGTAGGTCCCGGTCTCATTAGCACTCGTGTACAAAACAGTAGGCCGTAGCGCTAAAAACCAAACCAACCAATAAATTTAAGGGGCATTTTTATACGAAAGACTAGAAAATATATTTCCCGTTGAGAAAATTCAACAGCGTACTTTTTATGGCAGTTAACTGGCTATATGTTAGCTATGAGTCAGTACATTGTTTGGACATAACAGCGCACCAAATTATGAGCTATTCTCGGAAAAGACTCTTTCATTCAGTTCACATTCCTCAATCAATGAACTCTTCTGTTTGGAATATACGTAGGAGGGATACACGTTCGAGTTAACATCATGAGAAAAACCCAACAATTCGAAGCGAGTGATATCCTTTTCAAGGCTTACCATATGTGCATCAATGTTCACTATATGGGCATGATGAGGGCGAGCGTTGTCACCAGTTGTTAAAACCAAAATAAGTATACATAGTATGCCTGAAAATATGAAATCGTTCTAACAGATTGATGCCCAAATAAATATGGATAGACAAAATTCTCCTTTCCTCCAAAGAAGTTTATAAACACAAGTGCTATTGGCGGGCTGTGTATGAAACAAGCGTGTGACCTGCCCGCCTACTTAACTGGGTCAGGTATGCTTATGTTCGTAGGATCTCTGGGATGCACAAAAATTACACATTCCGAAGTTAAATGAACAACACAAAGTTTTATTTACAAGATTATATATAATCAATTGCAAGGCAAATCATATTCCCGGAGACCGATCAATCCGTAACCATGATTAGGTGGATCTGCGACCTTCAGAAAGAAATGTCATGCGTTGCGTTCCAGCTCCATAAACGAAAAAAAAGTCCTCTCTGCAAAGAGAGATGCTGCTGTGTCGCAGGCTGCTGGTGGATCTCCATCCAACTACCGGCAGACCCCCTTCTTTTCTTTGGCGGTAAGGGTCTGGTAATCCAATCCCCTCTGAAAAAGAAGTCCTTCACATTTAAAATTATCTCCTTTCTTCGGCGGTCTGTTGGAAAACCATCTGCAACCTTCTTTAACCCTTTGCACTCCAGCTAATTTCGCTCTCTATCTCCGTTGTCGCAAATATTGCGACAACGGAGTGCAAAGGGTTAATCCACTGCCGCCCTGCAAATACAACGACAAGTCAAAAGAATTTTAGCCCCGTAGTCGGCTGGCTCATATTCCTCAAAAGACACCGAGTTGAGGGGTCAAGTGGTCGACTCCCAGATATAGGAAGGGGTACACAGCTGAAAAAGTGGGTGGTATGTCTAAATTCCTTACACAGTTCTTTACCATAACTGGGGTATTCGATGCTGTTTTCTTGAATAAGGTTCTCTGGTTCTTTCCAAATGATGATATCACATGAGGCCGATTGTATGGAATATCTGGATTCGTCAAAAAACAACACATATGAAGGTGCCCAGTAAAGTTTTTTGCTCAACTATCGCAGGCATAGTTGACGTGAATCGAATACTGAGATGCTGACATATAAGACCACGCTGCATCGAACATATGTAAATGGTATGCATTAAAACAAATTTTACAGATGCCGATAACAGGTCTTGTGAGGTTTATAATGCTGAACTGCATTTGTTGCCTTTGTCAGTTATTGCGAAATATCAGACGTCTTGCAGCATTGAATTCCTTTGACGACCTGTACTAAAACGTCTACATACATTCCTATTTACTTGGAACCACTGCCAAAGCCTGGAGATGACCTGAGAGATTCCGAGTTTCTCAGATGCTTTAATCTGTCTAATACACTCCAAAACGCCGATAATTTGGTAGCATAAATATTCACCTGGATGTGTTCTACGAATCATGATTTTGTCGGTCATGGTCTTGTTGAGGCTTTTGCGCTAGGTACATCACAGCGACTATGGTACACCACCGCGAGATTCTTTTGATACACTCAAATGAATCTCTCTTCCTTCTACGTTCTGTAAGTTCCGTGTGGTAACTTAGTATAACCTAAAACTCAATAATGTTATTCCTAAATGATCTACAAAATAATCTTGCTCTAGGACTCATTTTCCATTTGGTTTTGAAATTTCTATCATCATGCAAAGTAGGGCTAATTGTGTTTAATTGAATTCTACAGTTACATGAAAGTTATTGTCAACAGATTATCGATGAAAAGTAACAAAGAACATGACTATTTCAACTAAGCTATATTTTCTTATCTTTAATTAAACAAATAACTTTTTATCTTTAAATAACTTTTCTTTAAATAACTTTTTTATATATTTAACCAGTATAGCTATTTTGCTCTTTTAGGATATTTCAAAGAATGTCAAAATAGTAGAATTCTAGTATTAATTAATCGGTGTTTAGGTTTAAATACCGACGTTTACAACATAATTTCTAACGAATTAGCATAATTATGTCCTACGCAGCAAAAAATGGTTATAATGACCTCAAGAACCTCAACTGAATGTTATCAGTATAATATCCGAGGAGATTTTCTCTTATTAGTAGTTAACTTAATGTCTTATAAAAGTTAATAACCTAGTGAGTTCCTTAAAAGGAAAACTGAAGAAGCGGGAGGTTAAATGCGTTTTCTATCAAAAATTTGTAATAAATTGTCTAGAGAATAAATTATTTTTATAAAATATTCATAAATAATGAGTAGTCCAAACACTTATAGAAGTAGGAAAAATCATCAACGTTGTAGAAAAAAAAATGGTTACAATTTTTAAAGGTGGTACAATCAATATTTGATTAATATTATAATTCGGAATACTTTTACATCTTTTTTTTGTACACGAAGCAAATACAGAGGAATTGTTATAGTCTATAAAAAAACTTTAAAATTTGACATAAACCATTTCCTTTTTTAAACCTTTTTAGAATTTTGTTTTCGTACGTGATAAGCGAATGTTGGGTTTTAATAGTGAGCGAGAGCCTTATATTTTTTAGAATAATTTCTGATCGTATGAAGACTTGTATAAGTTATTAGACGAGATATTAACAAACATTCCAGAAGAACTGAAATGTAACTGAAATTTTAAAAATAAAGTCATCTTGTATTATTTTGAAATATCCAGCAGCTTAAAATTTCATTTCAGTATATGCATTGTTTCACAACTGACACGTATATAATAAATTTTAAGCATTTGCAATTTCGGGATAGATCTATCAAACGCTAACTTAGGGAGATGTAGTTTAAGACTATTTCAGAATAGAAATACTTGAAAGGGAATATTGAAAACTTTCTCGGTGTGTAATTGGACCTAAGAATAAAAAAAAGGAAATCTTATGTCACAAAAGGATAACTGGATTTGAAAAATTTGGTAATTATAAATTTCGCCAGAGTCCAAATTTAGAGAAGCCTTTGGAAAATTTCGGTAAAGTTTTGAAATGAAAGTCAATGTATTTTCAAGTTGTCGTAGTTTAAAACTGTATTATTTAAATAAACTTTGGAAAAATCTGCAAATACGAACATAATTAGGTCATCAGAAAAGGGTAACATTTTCTTTTATTACTTGAAAATAATAAAATCGCTTTCTTAAGTATCTTTTCAGAACCATGTATTATAGTTCCCAGTTAACAATAAAGATCCTGCTACACTTTTAAAAATCCCATTCTTCCCTATATAAAAAATGATCAAGAATATCTATATACTGAAAAAAAACCCGAATGAAAGTAAAGTCTACAAAAGATCCTCTGTACTTCTAAAAATCAGATATGCCGTTCAAGAATATTTTTGAAATGTTTGATTACAGTTAATCTAATTTTCTTTTATCAATTCTCATGACGAATATACTAAAATTTAATTTTAAAAAATGTAGTTAGTGCTTCTTTTGCAAAACAAATTATAAAGCTTTCATAGAATGCATAGGTTACAATTACTATAATATTCTGAATTTGGCAATTCACAAAACTGCAATTTAGTCAGATTTGTTGCCAATATAAATTTTAGAATGGTCTTTAAAAAGTAAAGTGTATTTTAAACATTTTAGTTCGGGATAAAAAATAAATGAATCCAAGTTTTAAATATATCCATTAGACGTGTAATTTGCGAGCTTGAATACCCGATAGTGATGTTGCTTATTACATTCATTATCTACAGCTTGGTACTAGAATAATTCCCTTAAAACTATGCTAAAACTCTGTTTTCGACTTATTGACTAGGACTAAAAAAAAGTCTATTGCGTTGATTATTAATTATTTACATTCAGCTGTCAAATTTTACGGCAAATACAATCAGCATTCCTTTCTAAGGATTTCTCAGTGAAATTCAAATTTTAGATGGTGTTTATATGTCCCAAAAAACTCTTCACTTTCTTTGATTTATTTTATTTCCTGAAGGGCTTTCATCATTAAGAAGAGACAATTTGGTATTTAAATTTAGATGAGAAAATCGGTTTATTTACTTATTTTATGTGGAAATAATGTGATTGAAACAAATTACTTTTAAATGGTATTTTTTTTCTTCACATATTATACACGAACCTCACATAGCATTTTGGCCCGTTTTCAGAAACATTTGTGTTTTTCTACATATATGTTCAGGTAAAAAAGGAAGAAAGTTATTTAGAGCATTTATTCTGCTATGTACGTCTAACCCATTTCCCCCTTTTCATTTCTCAGTAACGGTTATCTAGACGTTTGTTCAAAATAAATTATACAGTACATTAGAGAAATAATAAAAAAAAAACTGCTCTAAACTAGCGTTAGAGATGTTAAACAATCAATATGCTAGCATCAGCATGAATAATCCTATGTTCGTTTGAATAATTTTGTTTTACCACGTAGGTTAATTTTATGAAGCTCAAGACTCTTGCCTGCTGACTCCAAAATAGAATGCGTATACAGCTTTAAAGAATTTTGAGCAATTAAACGCTTATTCTAAAATCTATATAATAATTGGTTTTTATTTTTCAAATGTATTTCGTCATTTGACTTATTTTAAAGATAAATTTCCAGCAAAACTTCCGCTCTGGTAGATTTTAGTATTTTCTCTAGAAAAGCAAACGATATAGCATTCTCAGTGTACGATGCAGGTATATGCCTAGAGGGAGATTTCCCCCAAAATATCTTTTAAGTATTTTTTAATATGTCTAATACTGTAAACACACACACACATTAAAGATATCAATTCTATTTAATTTATATATATATATATTATGAAAACTTAGGATTTTTAACGAGACATCATGCGTGTTAATATTATATTGAGATACGGTAGAAACCAAGGACGTGGAACAGGGTGGTCGGGATTCTCCCAAAATTTCTTTCCCCACCCCTCTCTCTCACAAAATTCTGTATATATAAAAGCTAATCAGGCAGGTTTAATAAAAAATTAAACTTTTTTCAGTAAAATGTTTCTACTAGTTTTGATATAAAAAGTGATAAATAAATTCAACAAATTAATCTAGTTTTTTTTTTACTTTCACCTGTATCTATATCTATGTATATTAGAGTAACAGGTATACCCATGCAATACCGTTGCCATGCTATTATTTCATGCATTAATTTCTGACTTCTTTTTCACTACTTATATTTGAGTTGGTCTACAGGTAAACCTATTAAGAGAGTTTTAGACATTGATGAAAACGTTTTCACAATTAAGGAGCTCTTTTATTTTGCCATAAAACCTTCAGTGGTGAATGTGTCCCGTATTCAGAAAACATTGTTGAGAACATAATAAATAGAAATACGATGAATGCAGTCTAAATATTCAATAATTTTAGTATTAAAATTAGAGTATATTTTAAAAACTTAATTTTATTTTAATATTTGAAAATAAAAAATAGAATTTATTGGCATGTATGCACATCATAGTGTAGCAGGCTTAGATTTAACTTTTAAAAAAATCCAACAAAATGATTGATTTCATTTTCGGTTATGTAAAATTTGATTTTCAGTATGCTAAAACAGTATACCTGTAAATTCATTTACTATTTCAGGTATGTGAGGATTTAAAGATTTTCTTTTAATGTTCTTTTCTGTATTTTGTCATTTGCAAAATTTCCCATAGGAGCACACACAAAGGAAAAATGTGTGTTATTTAAGGTTAAGTGATGGCTTTGAGATTTTGAAGAAAGTTAACGCTTATCTATATATTCTCACAATTGAGTTTGTATCACTGAATGAGTACTTGTACTTTAGGGGTTTCCTATGGACAAAAGGGTTAATTTTCTAGAGCCTCCATCAAAAGAGTTATTCCCGAACGAATATTATGTACAGTTATTTTTGTGGTAAAAAAGGCGATATTATATATTATATACTATTAGAGGTTTATGAATTGTTGGTTTAATTTAGACGTAGCTATGTTAACACCATCTACAGTTCAGAAGAAGACACTACCCAGAAAAAAACAGATCTCATGAAAGATTATGGCTTCTCGGGACTTAAAGCTTAATTTTCGTTTTTCTGAACTAAAAGTGACTACATTTTAAAAATTGTTTTTAAGAACTTTTTTTTTATAAAAAAAAAAGAATGGAACGTTTACAATTTTATGTAAAATTTTGTTCAGAAGGAAATAATTTGATCTTTTAGAAGATACGTTGCTTATTTGATTGATAACTGAGAAAGATATTAAAAATACGAAACAATTTCCTGAAACATTAAGTAAAAAATAAGCTAAATTAAATTTTTGAAAAATTACTTTGATTTACACTGAATAAGGATTTAATCTACCTACATAACCAGTTTTATGCATTACTGGGTCTGCACTACGCCTTCCAGACAAATTAACATTTTGCTTTATTGAAATAAGTTTTCGTGATAAATTTCCCATGGAAGAAACTAATGAATCTGAAGCCCAGCTCAAGCTTGTAAATGCATCTAAAGCTTCTCAATCACAAGTATTTTCCTACTGAAGCTACGAAACATATCTCAGTATTGAAAAGAAAATGAAAAGGATATCAGTTTTAGAGATATTATTGATGAAATAAGAGAGCATTTATGGAAATACACGTATGTTGATATTCCTTTTGAAACCCATGTATCAGAAGAATAAGATTGTAAATTGTGCTGTTAACCATAGGGAAAGACTATTTTTGTTACTCCTAATGTTTTACACACACTGCATATAGTTACTCATAATACATTATTTTTAATCATCTGTAAACAAGCGTTAATTTTTTATTACAAATTATGCCCTTCTCGTACGAAACATTTATGTGGCTACGTTGCTAATAGAAAAAAATGAGTTTTAAAAGCGATATTGTATTTGCAAATTTCAATAACTATATTACCTATTTTTGGTGGGAAAATATAAAACACTATTAATGATATAAAATTAATTATAGGCTTCTCTTTTTTTGGCAGGATACGTCGAGCACTTCAACTTTGATAATTCCGAAACAGATGTAACAAAAATAGCATTGTCGTTCTACTCCGGACTATTTGCGTATAATGGTTGGTAAGTATTGCTATTATAAAACTGTTCAGACTTCATTTTTAAAAATGATTTTTTGTTCACTTAGTATGTTGTAGGATTTTATGGCATTTCATCTAAAAAACGGATGGGTTTATATTATTATTAGAGGTCCTTCAGAATTCTATATTTTTGCGTTATAAGTAAAAACTGATTCAAATTTAAGGCACATATTGTGTTGTAATAAGCTTACAATAATTTTAATGGTATTAAACATAGAATCCTTTTTTTAACAAGAGTAATTTTTTTCCATTTATGAAAAACTTCACTTTAATTATAAATTTCAATGAATTTATTTACATGTAGGAAACAGCTTCTTTTAATTAGTTTCTGACTAGATGTTTTTTTTCTCACTACTACCCTTTTGACATTTTTGTTTTCCGTAAAACATCATTTCTTGGTTTCATTGATTTCAGTGTTACATTTTGCGTCACTGCAAAATATGTGTTTCTAAATATAGAACACCACATTTAGCATATGAATTTTATCCAGTGAATGAACTTTCTGACTATAGAAAGGAGAATGTGTTTCGCTTAAATACTAGCACAACATACAGAACACACACAACACATTCTAGAGACTTTAACAATTGTAATTTAAAATTAAGACTAATGTAAGTGGATTAAAACTGCTCTAAGAAATCGTACTAAGAAAGCAGCTTACAAATCTTTATAAAACGCTTTCTGCTTATTCTGCTTTTATTACTTTAAATAGATTTGCTTCAAACAGTAATATGTTAAAGGGAATATTATGTAAATAAGATTAAAATTAAAAAATAAAATACTAATTATTTGTAAAGCTACAAATTATAAAATTAACATTACCAAAAATGTTGTGTTCGTATTTCTTTTTCACATATGTCCGTTTTTTTATATCATGAATTTTAGAGGTTAAAATAAGACTTAATCGTAAAAGGTTACTTCCTCTTCCAGACAGATAGTTGACCGTAGCGTTCCAAATGAAAAACTCCAGACAGAAAAGAAAGCTTTTTGCTTTATTAAAATGAATTTTTTTGACAAAATTTTCCTTAGGAAGAACTAAGTGTGTCTGAAACTCAATTCCGCCGATGCAATCCAAGCAATTTATTGCTTTTACAAATATGTATCCATTAATTTTAGAGACTAGAGAAATTAAGAAATTAGAACTTTTTAAATACAATGCACTGATCAAGTATTTGAATTTTAATTCAGCTACCAAATGAAATGTCAATTTTACTAGTTTATGCTAAAAGAAATAACTTTTTTATTTTAAGTATTTTATTTTTGTATTGGTTTGTTTTATTATTAAAAACCAGGATGAGGATTTTACGATTCCATACAGAAGTGGCAAGCAAAATGTAAACATTACTTTTTACTTACAAAAATTTTTGTTCCGATAGAGATAATAAAGCGGAACATAAAATAATATCTACTCTGAGAAATTTTATTCTCTAATGCGATGAAACATTTTATTTTCTGTAGGCAAAATAAATATTGATTACTTTATGGTCAATGGAATACTCGTGAAACATTTTTCGCTTGGTAAATTCACAATGTATAAGAGCAGTAGAACAGTAAATGGAAATATGCTTACTCTGTATCGGAGAAATGTTTATGATAAAGTATCTAAAAAAAGTAAAAACTGAGCAATAACTGAAATATTTTTTTGAAAATATGTAAATTTATATTATGAGCTAGAGCCATATACTGTATCAACCCCCAAAGGGTTGTCTTGAACTAGCCGTCTTTAACCCTTTATCATTTGTAACAAATAGCATATTTTGCATATTATATATATTTATAATAGCATATTCTCTTTACGGCTCCGACTTGATTATATCTTTATAAGTTTTCAATTATTTTTATTAAAATTCCTAGGATGTAAATTACTAAAGACACGCATGTTTTAAAACAACCCAAACACCTTTAATAAGATATAAATTCTTGGTCTTCACTAATTTTGAGAAAATACTGAGTTTACTGTATAGAAAGTAGCAATTAATATGAAATATCTTCTTACAAATATTTATGATAATTTCACATCGCAATTCTATATTCCTTCATAAACATTTTTGTTCACATACTACAAGACAATCATTGCTATGTTGCATCTATTTTTGTGCATTTTACACAATTTTCTTATAAATTATTACAGTTAAAATTGTTAATATAATTTTTCATTATTAAAACATGTTTCTTTTTATCTAGGAACTATCTAAACTTTGTCATTGAAGAACTTCAAGAGCCACACAAGTAAGTACTTTGGTATTAAGGTAATTTAATGAATTTTTTCTTTTGTATGAAAAAATGTTCCTATCTCCTTCTAGACGATTGTCTTTGTATTTGTAAATTGGCTTGCGACATATCGATTAATGTATCGAGATAAAATAGTCCAAAGTTAGTCCAAAACATTTTGCCTTTATTTTTTAATTTAGATTTAAAAATTTGTGCATTTCCTCGAATGAAATCTCGCAAATAATTTCGTGATATCGTGTAAAACAAGTCATAATAAAACTGGGGAAGACCGTCATGAAATGAATTTGTCTCATTTAGTCAAATATCTTTTGCTAAATTGTTTACGTTCGGCAGTTCAGAAAATAATTCACGGTATAGCAACACCATGAGTGACCAAGTATGCTCAAGATACACCACTGATTTACTCACGTCAGAACCTAATTCTTTTAATAATATTTCTTCAATTTACAATCCTGTTAAATGTTTGAAAACTAATTATTTGATGCTTGAATCAAGTTAATTACTATGACACTATTATTTACACTTATCATATCATTTCAAATATAACGGTGGAATTAAATATCACCTTATCTACTTCATATTAGTATTACAACTCATAGAAGTAGTTTATATTCCGTATATTTTATTTTGGCTTTATGATTTTGTCCTTTTAATATTTATTTCCTTCTTAGTGTTTATTTTCTCTTTATTTTGGAAACTTATTTTATTATTAGTTTAAGTAAGTAATTTATGCTTTAGTGTAATTCTTATTCTGTAAATGCTTGGATTACTCATAAATACTTTGTGTTAAAGTTTATTACGAAGCTCTACTAACGATATATACAACGTTAAACTGAAATGATGTAACTATGTTTTAAAGAAGTTAATCCTCCCACCTTGCCGTTTTTCGGGGCCACCAACCCGTTTTCTCAAATGGTTTGTCCTGTGGAGTGAGTGTTCTCTGAAGAATAATTGTTTTCACTGATATGCATCTCATTCATTCTAAAGATTGGACATGTTTTATAAACACAATGGATTGTTCAAGTATTTCAATTTGTAATTTTGCTACCAAATGAAATGTTTATTTTATTAGTTTCAGATGAAAGTAATATCTTTTTTTCAAATTTAGTTATTTTATTTTTATATTGTATGATTTTATTATTAAAATCCATGATATTGATTTTAAGATTCCAGACCTTGAGTGGCTAACAGTATAAAATCTCAATACATTTTATTCACAACAAGGTCTTCTAAAGGATAAATTATCGGATCACAAAATATCTTCACTATTATGTAAAGAAAAAAAAATCTTATGTTTATCCAGGAGAACACAAAAATTAACGGATAATGATATTAAAATATTAGAAAAATACTGTTTTGTTGAAAAGTAAGATTTAAAAAATGAACAGCAATAGCATAAAGACGACTAATTTTACCCTGTTAAAAACAAAAACTTTAAAATTAAAAAAAAAAAAATGAAAGTGGGATTTCTTATGAAGTAATAAAAATAAAATGAAAGCAAATTTATAAAAATAAAGCATTAAATGAAATACATTTTAAAGGAAGTATTTTTGACATTTTAGAAGTAATTTTTAATGTTAATGTTGGGATGCTCCTATCATGAAAAGGTTAGCTACTAGGTAGCGCATTATTTCAAGTTATGCAGTTTTATATATTATAAATGTATAATTGATATTTAATAATAAAATTGTGATTAATGTATTGTGATCGAAATTCTATATTAGTATGCAAAATTTCAGCGCAGTAGAAGATAAAAAATTGTTTACAGGATTTGACCTAGACATGCGATGCTAGTTACTTATTTTTCCCTTCGTCGAGTGCAAGGATAAATCTCAAAGTTCTACTTTATATTTTTTTAAGTGTATAAAAAATCAATTTAAATAAAATGTGTTAGGTTTTTGAAATTGTTTTATTACTAGTATGTAATATAATCTAAAACTGATATAAATTTTAAAATTAATCTTACTTACCAAAACCGAAAACTAGTTCGAAGCGGTTATAATTTTATTATAACCTAGTAATATCATAAATACATAAAAACTATGATTGTGATATTACTCTATCTGTATTAGTAAAAATGCTGAGTATGTAAATGGAATGGATGTGCCGTATTCAAGAGTAAGGGAGTTGCATTTAATGCAGCTTTTTTAAAAATTCAGAATTCTTAATCCCATAGTGCTCCATTTTTGTATTGATATTGCAGATACTAACCATATTTAATCTATTTTCAGAAATTTGCCGAAAGCAATTTTCATTTCCTGTATTCTGGTAACAATTGTATACACATTGACTATAATTGCATTTCATACGACATTGTCCATTCAAGAAGTGATGGGTGCCGAAGCTGTAGCTGTGGTAAGTTCTGAGTGTATGTTTAGGAAACTAATGTAGAAATAAATTGACTATAATTGCATTTCATACGACATTGTCCATTCAAGAAGTGATGGGTGCCGAAGCTGTAGCTGTGGTAAGTTCTGAGTGTATGTTTAGGAAACTAATGTAGAAATAAATTGACTATAATTGCATTTCATACGACATTGTCCATTCAAGAAGTGATGGGTGCCGAAGCTGTAGCTGTGGTAAGTTCTGAGTGTATGTTTAGGAAACTAATGTAGAAATAAATTGACTATAATTGCATTTCATACGACATTGTCCATTCAAGAAGTGATGGGTGCCGAAGCTGTAGCTGTGGTAAGTTCTGAGTGTATGTTTAGGAAACTAATGTAGAAATAAATTGACTATAATTGCATTTCATACGACATTGTCCATTCAAGAAGTGATGGGTGCCGAAGCTGTAGCTGTGGTAAGTTCTGAGTGTATGTTTAGGAAACTAATGTAGAAATAAATTGACTATAATTGCATTTCATACGACATTGTCCATTCAAGAAGTGATGGGTGCCGAAGCTGTAGCTGTGGTAAGTTCTGAGTGTATGTTTAGGAAACTAATGTAGAAATAAATTGACTATAATTGCATTTCATACGACATTGTCCATTCAAGAAGTGATGGGTGCCGAAGCTGTAGCTGTGGTAAGTTCTGAGTGTATGTTTAGGAAACTAATGTAGAAATAAATTGACTATAATTGCATTTCATACGACATTGTCCATTCAAGAAGTGATGGGTGCCGAAGCTGTAGCTGTGGTAAGTTCTGAGTGTATGTTTAGGAAACTAATGTAGAAATAAATTGACTATAATTGCATTTCATACGACATTGTCCATTCAAGAAGTGATGGGTGCCGAAGCTGTAGCTGTGGTAAGTTCTGAGTGTATGTTTTGGAAGCTAATGTAGAAATAAATTCTTCATGTATGAATGCAAATACTAATTAAATTATAGTAACTTTCACATTTTTAAAATTTGTATTATGTATCTGTATTGTAGGATTTATAACTCTAGATTTAAAACGTTATACATAAGTTTTTTTTAGTTTGATTTGATGTCTTATGTATACTTTTCGTACATAAAATTCACTGCGCAAGTCAAAGTTTACAGTTTTGTCCTTTATTTTCACGGAGGTAGTCTAAATTTCTTAAATAAAATTAAAATAAAATTACATGTAGTCTATATGAAAATAACATTTAGATGGAGTGCAAATTTTTGAAAGTAATGTTTAAAACCTATCCCGAGCCAAGTTACTACTTCCCGGAAATATAAGATTCTTTAAATGTTATTTAAAATATTTTTCCACTCCAATTTCTTAATAAAAAATGCTCGTAAATATTGTAAGAAATCTTTTCCTTTTCAGTAATTGTAGAATTCTAAAATAGTATAGCCTATTTTTTTAGTGCAACGATATTTTAAAGAGAGGAAATTGTTAATTAAATAACACTAGGATAAATAAGATAAGAGTGAAATATGAATTTTGTGATTTTAGAGCAGCTTGTATGAGACAGTGAAGTGATAAAGTGTTTCTACGGTGGAAAGGAAAAAAAGGAGTTAAATTCATAAGTGAAAATATAAGATAAGGAGAGAAAAATAATTTTTTTAAATGAAAATATCAAATGAGAACTAAATCTTATTTAAATTGAAGGAAACTTTTATAAAATTTTAAAAACAAATACTTTTTTAATGCTTTAAATTTAAAAATACTGAATCCCCTATTTTATAAAAGCCTAAGTTATCTGTCCGTTTGTGCTCAAATTTATGGACCTGGATTGGATAGTGGCATTCATAATGGATTCTTGATGAGTTAGGATTACCAAAATTCAAAGAGAGTAAAGTTTATCTTCTCCTAAACTGGCAGTCCGATTCCAAAATAAATTGGTATAAATATGCTTCATATGACGGTGTAAAATACTGTCATCTTTAAAACGTTCGAAATCCACCCCTTCCTCTCTTTTCAAGCGCTTAATGCCATTATTTTCCCCGGTTAAGAGTAGGTGATTAAATTTATCAGTTTATCCCATAATAAATAAGGAAAAATAAAAAAAAAATTCTAGCATTATGAAATCATTCTTTACACCATCTTATTTAATCATTTATTTTAAATTATTTAAATATCGTCTGCATTATTTTCATAAGTTTTATCGCAACTTAGATATTTAAATAATTTTCTTTTATCTTTAGCTTAAATAATATATTAGGTACACATGTGATAATTTTCAATTAATCTTCTATTATTTATTTATTTATTTATTTTTTTGCAAGATAAATTCTCAGACAAAAAATAAACCATTTTTTTACCTGCATCATAGAACATTTTATAATTCTGGAAAATTTAAAAATTTTTCTGATCCCGTCATATGACGGGCTATATGCTAGTAAAATTATAGTTAGAAAGAGCAATATGGACCCATTAATGCCTAGCGTTCCTTTCTATGGACAGTCAAAAATATGTTTGAAGAATTTTAATGCTTACTCGGATAGAGTTTTACTTTTCAGCGAAGATATATGGTAAATCCTATAAACAATTTACTAAATTTTCGAAAATCTATTTTTTATTTATAAATTTGTTATTTGGATCTTTATTTTATGACTTTTCGAGCCTCACACATGAAGTTGCTCTTTCGGAAGGTACGTCGGCAGAAATCATTCAATATCTAGAATAAAATTTCCATGAATGTACTGTGTTTACATGTGGTGATAAATATTTTATAACGAGTGTTTTTGGTTTAAAAATTGAATATTTTGATGTTTAAAAGGATAGCTAATCACCAATGAGGACACACTATAATATTCAAAATTTTTTCCTTTTCGTATGTTTTACTTTTAGAAATCCATAACAATGTAGGTTTGAATTATTTTTTAATACCTATTCGGCAGAAATGACTTAACTACTTTCACGTTAAAATCCTACTGTTTAGCTCCAGGTCATGGGAATTCGGGAGTTTTCTGTTCGTAGACCATAGTTATCCTTTGAATATTGCGTTCAGTCTGCAGCGTAACACAAACTGTGGTTGCCACAAGTAAGCCATACATAACTACAAAAACATCCTTTTGCGCATAAAATTATATAAAATTTCAATATGTGACGATCAGTTTCATAGAAAGCTTTATATGTTATCAGTATGTATGTCCTTGCAATAGATTTAACAATGAGGCGGGATCGAAAATTTGGATTCGTATGTATATTATATTAACTGAACTTACTGATGGGCCACACTTTTAGAGTAAGGCTGGTCTAAGCGTACGACGTTGAACTGGGACCCATTTCTGGGTTTAGTTTAGCCCCTGTTAAGAGTCTATTGATTTCAAAAATCTTAACTTCTCAACTGTAATGCCATACATTTTAGTATATTTCCTGTACACATTAACATACATATCTGTTGTATAATGAAAAAATGTCACCATTGTATTAAATCGAGCAATTACTACTTCCACATTTGTTTTTTTTTTCTTGTTTAACGGTAATGACTATAAGTGAGTTAAAACAGGTGTAGTACTTTTCAGTTTTTAGATGAAATGACCTTTGGCATAGAATTTGATATATTAAATATGCATATTTTATTTAAAACTAATTTTCTGTCATTATTTTACAGTTAAATGTAATAAAACTGTTTTTTTCCTTAAATATATAAAGTTAAGCACAAAACATAATCTGGCCAAATTTTCTGTATAAAAAATTCTGGTATGAAATAAAATAAAATGGTGCTTGTTGTGAGTAGCTACTTAAAATCATTGGTACAAACTATAATTTCAATGTACCGATTAAAATGTAGATATTTCTTTTCTTGGCTTGGGATTAACTTTTTTAGAGAAGGAGGCATTGAAAGAAGCATAGGAGATTACTATACGATCGTTTTGGATAAATTACACTTGGCCTTCGAAATGTATTAAATTGACTTTCGCCAATGAAACATTTTTAAAATAAGCTTCTTTACGTAATCAAAGGCCAATAATAGACAATAAAATATAAAACTCCATGTGATGTATTTTCAACCATTCCTGTAGCATAAATTTTAGTGACAGTAAGATGATTAAAATTAAAAATCGATAGTTTTCAGATAGAATCTTCGATTGTTTGTAGGTATTCTAAATGGCTTTTAAAACTATGTTGCCTGAGTCCTGTGTGACATAAAATGTTGGTGATCAATAAACTAGCTAGATTTATCCTGAAATTCTCATCTTGATTTCATGTAAACTTCGGCAAAAAACAGTGGAATAAATGTAATTAAATGTATTTTAAATCTAATTTCAAAGAACTTGTATTTAAAGATTGTTTTTAAACTTTTTATTGCAGATATTTGCTGATCGTCTGTACGGATCATGGGCATGGGTTGTTCCTGTCTTTGTTGCACTTTCTACATTTGGAGGAGTAAATGGAATTCTTTTCACATCATCACGGTATACATTAAACACTAAACAAAACATTTTTGGCTTGAAATAACATAATAGCAAAATCTAAGTTTAAAAAAAAGTTGTTTCAAAGCTAAAGAAGCTTTTTCGACACTGTAGAATAGAAGCCAAATCAGAAGAAAACTATGTAAAATAAGGCTCATCTTTTCTCCAATTTGTATTTTTTTACTGATCTTACTTATATATATTATACATTGTTTCTGAGAAAATTATCATCGTTACTACATATACATATTTCTTTTTAAACATTTATTTTTTGAGGGATGGGCTGAGATTTAAATAATTCTCAAATAGAAGCCAAATCAGAAGAAAACTATGTAAAATAAGGCTCATCTTTTCTCCAATTTGTATTTTTTTACTGATCTTACTTATATATATTATACATTGTTTCTGAGAAAATTATCATCGTTACTACATATACATATTTCTTTTTAAACATTTATTTTTTGAGGGATGGGTTGAGATTTAAATAATTCTCAAATAATCTATATTAAATTAAAAGATCTTACAATGTTGTACTAATCATTCTTTAAAAATGCAAAACATTCTCTGAAAATAAAATTTTTGTAATACGTTAAAACAAAATGCAGAAACTGGTATATGAATAACTGCTGCTTGAGCCCCATTTCATGATTTGTATTTACCATAAAACCACAAATTTATACCGTTAATGTCTAGTGGCCCTTTTTATGGACAGCTTCACAATAGTCTGTAGAATTTTAATATTCACACGGAACGAGCTTTCCTTTTCAGTGAAGGAAGATATCAATCCTTTCAACAATCTATTAGATTTTTTTAGTATTTGCTATTTATTTATAACTTTGTCACTTGGATCGACATTTTAGGATTTTTTCATGCGTAAATTTAGCTTTTCATCAGATAAATCGACTAACATCCTGAGTAGTAGTTTTATATATTATATAGCTTCTCTTTACAGTATTGCGCTTACTTGTGATACCGAATGAATTTCTTATAACGAGTGTTTTCTTCTTTTAAATTGTATCCTATGCTATTTAAATGAAAGCTGATTATTAATGAGAATAGTGTATTCATAAATTTCCTAATTGTTTCACAATATGTAATCCATAATTTAATTGAAATTTTTATATAGGAAAAAATTTATAAAATTGCCCTTAACTCCTGTATAAAACCTGATTTAAAACGCTTGCTTTTTAAAATTCATCTTACGATAATTTGTGTATGTTTAAACAATGATTTTGGGATTTTTTTCTAATATGTAAGTCATTTGAACTGTAAATGTAATCCCCCAGTATTATTTTATTTGATCGGTGTTGTATTTCAGTTGTATGTCCGGATTACTATTCATCTGTAATCCTCTTATAAACGATTTACATGCTACGGGTGGGCTTTAAAATTATAAGGTTTCTTCAGTTGGCTTTGAAAGCCATTAAAAGGTTTAAATAAGTCTCTTTTCAGTTAATCCAAACAAAGAATTATCTTCTAATTTAGTTACGTACACAAGATGTTATTTCCAAAAAGGGACGAACTTTTAATAAAAGCGAAACATTAGAAATTAGGGAAAAGAAAAAGAAGTATTGCAAAAAAACTATCCCCCATGGGTTCAGTAGAAAAAAAAATATATTTTTCAAAATACTTTAATAATTCTACTACAAAAAATTGATCAAGGAAAAGGAACGTTCCCGAGGATTAAAATGAGATATGTTTGTTTACAAAAGTCTATGCAAAATAAATTTTTTCATCACAAGCAAAAAGTTTAAATTTCTTCACTGGTTTTAATTATTAATTGTAAAGACTTAAATGATTTTCTTTCTTTGAATAATGAGATTAAAATCATTGGTTTTGATTGATTAAAGTTTAAAATATTGTGAATTATGTAAACTACAACTACCTATTTATCGTCATTATTTACAATACTAAATAAAAAATAAAAACTACAATGGGTATATGCAAGCCGAATTCTGGTAGCATTAAATCAACATAGTTAAGAGACACAATTTTTTTCTTAGTATATTTTAACAGAATTTAAGTTTTCTATATTTAACAGTGCCTCTTATACGGTTGAACTAGCAAAATAAATTATTACAAGAGATGAGAATCTTAAAATCTTTGATTAGTGTATATTTAAACACAGTTTACAAAATTATAAAAGTTACTAAATAATGTTTAGTACAGTGTGTAAACTTTAACTAAATGGCAGTTTTTATAATTGGTTTAGAAAGTTGGTAATATATTTTAGTATAAGGAATAAAATGACTTAAGTTCTGAACTGTGCATAAAATTTGTGAATTTATTCATGAAATTTATTTTTGATATCAATATTTTCTCTCTTGCTTTAGACTGTTCTACGCAGGAGCTGAACAAGGTCAAATGCCTGAAATTTTGAACATGATCCAAATAAACCACTTAACGCCAACTCCTGCTGTAATGTTTGTGGTAAGAATTAAGAATTTTATCCATTTAAAAATCAGAAAACCTTGAATCATATTTTATGAATGTATTTATCTATTCCTCTAAAAACAGTTATTTCTAATTTCATCAATTAAATATTCATTAATTTTTCCGTATCTGATTTTCATACGTCTTAATTTATTTCGCTTAGAGAAATTTCCTATTTTTTGTGATGTGGTTACTGATTAAGCTCTAAATTATTTATTTAAGCTGGCCTATTGTTTCTATAGCTCTACGAATGAAGTCATTATACGAGAAAATAATACGTAGGTTTTTACAATACCTAAGAGCACTGTCATACACATTCACCCACAGTTGAAAAGGAGGAGCCTCAGCCGCTCCTCCTTTGAAATTGTTTTGTATATATAGCTTTAAGAGAATAACTTTACTCATAGTACACTAAGAATATACGTTTTTGGGAATGCTTAGGAAAGGCGTTCTATAGGGGATCTCATTGCTTCAACGTTCATAAATAACTTAATAGTAAAACCTAAGTTAAGAAAAACAGTTGTTTCAAAGCTAAAGAAGCTTTTTTGACATTGTAGAATAGAAGCCAAATCAGAAGAAAACTATGTAAAATAAGGCTCATCTTTTCTCCAATTTGTATTTTTTATTGATCTTACTTATATATATATATATATATATATATATATATATATATATATATATATATATATATATATATATATATATATATATATATATATATATATATATATATATATATATATATATATATATATTATACGTTGTTTCTGAGAAAATTATCATTGTTACTGCGTATACATATTTCTTTTTAAACATTTATTTTTTGAGGGATGGGTTACGATTTAAATAATTCTCAAATAATCTGTATTCAGTTAAAAGATCTTGCAATGTTGTAATATTCATTCTTTAAAAAATGCATAAGTGTTTGTGTTCAAATTTTTAATGCTTCTCTTTCATAAAGTGAATTAAAACTTATGATTATTCTTTAAATTTGAAGTCATTTTTTATTTTTTAGACGATATTCAATAATTATTTCGAAAATACTTTATCGTATTCATTGTACATTCCATTGTTCATTGTACTTCCAGAATGACTTTTAGACTCATCTGGACTCTGTGGACCAGATGTCCAGTAGAACATGTGTGCTGTTATGGTTATAGTATACTTCCACAAATAATAAATAAATAATCCAAAATAACTTAATGTATCTAATGAATTTGCTATCTTAATTTTTCTACAGAATATTTATTTTAACAATAATTATTTTTCTAGGCTCTGCTCTCTCTCGTTTATTTAACCTCTAGTAACATCTACGCTCTTATAAATTACGTTGGGTTTGCTACGTGGCTTGCAATTGGATTGGCTGTAGTCTGTCTTCCGTATCTTCGATGGAAACAGCCAGATTTGCCAAGGCCAATAAAAGTAAGTTATTTATTATTAAATAACATTATTCAGATATTCGAAAGTTGTGGTGGAGTATAGTAACTTTTAAATCTATTTGAACTTAAAAATACAGGCAGTAAAGTTAAAGAAAAGTATACTGGTGTTAGAAGTTTTAGAAGCTTACCACTATTGCTGGAAGACAATGACTCGTTGACATTTTTTTATAAACCTAAACCGGAAAGGGTTTTGCTACATTAGAAATAAGGATTATTTAAAAAATACTGTATTTTACTAGAGTTGTAAAACTATATTGATTAATGTGATAACAGAACGAATAGGTATCTGTACAAAGTGAAATTTAAAAATCCCCAAAATTACACGTTTGGGGTATTTTAGAGATTTATTGGGTTGACTACATTCCTCATAATGAAAATTGTTAGTACCATTACTTCTAACCTTCTAATATTTTCAAACCTTTTTCAAAATTTATATGTATATTAAATACTGAAACTTTTTATTTTGCTCTTGAATTATTACATATTTACTCCTGATAGAAAAAATGTTATGAACGCATCTTTGATGGTAAATTAATTGTTGAATAATTTTACTTTCTGTAAAAGCATCATCGGAAGCTCAAAGACTCGACCCTTGTTCGAAATGTTTTACAAGTCTATAACGGAAAATGATTTAGAGTTGTAAAACTATATTGATTAATGTGATAACAGAACGAATAGGTATCTGTACAAAGTGAAATTTAAAAATCCCCAAAATTACACGTTTGGGGTATTTTAGAGATTTATTGGGTTGACTACATTCCTCATAATGAAAATTGTTAGTACCATTACTTCTAACCTTCTAATATTTTCAAACCTTTTTCAAAATTTATATGTATATTAAATACTGAAACTTTTTATTTTGCTCTTGAATTATTACATATTTACTCCTGATAGAAAAAATGTTATGAACGCATCTTTGATGGTAAATTAATTGTTGAATAATTTTACTTTCTGTAAAAGCATCATCGGAAGCTCAAAGACTCGACCCTTGTTCGAAATGTTTTACAAGTCTATAACGGAAAATGATTTAGAGTTGTAAAACTATATTGATTAATGTGATAACAGAACGAATAGGTATCTGTACAAAGTGAAATTTAAAAATCCCCAAAATTACACGTTTGGGGTATTTTAGAGATTTATTGGGTTGACTACATTCCTCATAATGAAAATTGTTAGTACCATTACTTCTAACCTTCTAATATTTTCAAACCTTTTTCAAAATTTATATGTATATTAAATACTGAAACTTTTTATTTTGCTCTTGAATTATTACATATTTACTCCTGATAGAAAAAATGTTATGAACGCATCTTTGATGGTAAATTAATTGTTGAATAATTTTACTTTCTGTAAAAGCATCATCGGAAGCTCAAAGACTCGACCCTTGTTCGAAATGTTTTACAAGTCTATAACGGAAAATGATTTAGAGTTGTAAAACTATATTGATTAATGTGATAACAGAACGAATAGGTATCTGTACAAAGTGAAATTTAAAAATCCCCAAAATTACACGTTTGGGGTATTTTAGAGATTTATTGGGTTGACTACATTCCTCATAATGAAAATTGTTAGTACCATTACTTCTAACCTTCTAATATTTTCAAACCTTTTTCAAAATTTATATGTATATTAAATACTGAAACTTTTTATTTTGCTCTTGAATTATTACATATTTACTCCTGATAGAAAAAATGTTATGAACGCATCTTTGATGGTAAATTAAATGTTGAATAATTTTACTTTCTGTAAAAGCATCATCGGAAGCTCAAAGACTCGACCCTTGTTCGAAATGTTTTACAAGTCTATAACGGAAAATGATTTAGATTGCCAAAAGTATATTAGTATATGTATTGATGGGGCTCGATAAAAGCTGGGGAGGATTGCAGACATTTGTTATCAGTAAAGTATGCATTACCCACAGAAAAAAAAACTTTTATCGAAGTCTCGTAATCTTCAGTTGAATCTGGTATCAGAATATTTCGTAGACTTACAAAACTACGTAAAAACTAGACCACTGAAGGATTTTTATAAAAGCTATGGATGGGCATGAGATTTGAAGAAACAGTCCTGCTCTCTAGTATTTGGGTTCACGTTGGCAACATCCTGCCTCGTGCGTTTGACCTGAATAAAGAAATTCACGCTTTTCATCAAGAGAAAGGTCCTTCAATCGCAACCTATTTTCCCGAATTATACTTTTTGGCTGAAACTAGTGTATTTGTACGACATATTTGGCACCCTAAATGTCTTTATTTAATCTGTCTCTTTAGAGTAATAATATGGACATCTAGAAGCTTGTAGAAACGTTTAGGAAAAAACGACAGTTGTGGCGGTGTGAAATTGAATATTAGATTATTATTAATATAATTGAATGACGGTGGAATTGAGACAAGTTTCTAACAAATAATTGTTTTACAGAAAGTATTCTTACATTTAACACATCATTTGAAGCTCATTGACTGGTTCAAAAAATACTTTGTGGAAGATCATGTCAAGAAATTTATTTGTATCTAAGATCTTTCATTCTGAAACTCCCCCAGACTTTACTTCCCAAAGACAAAGGGAGTTTGTGAACTCTCCTGCTACAACAACCTAGAAATAAAATTTACATTTTCAGATTTTTTTGGAATTTTGAATTTTATTTAAATTTGAATAAGCAACATTGAATACAAAAAAATCGAGTTGTTTTTTTTTTTTTTTTTATCCCCTCCCCTTTTTTTTTTTCCCCCCCTCCCCCCCCCCCCCCCCCCCCCCCCCCCCCCCCCCCCCCCCCCCCCCCCCCACCACTTTGGCGGTGTGAAAAGCTAGATTTTCAGCTATCTTTGTGTGAAATATCGTTCGAAAATCAATGTTTAGTGATATCTAGAGTAACTATATATAAGGCCATCTTTCGCGATTTACAAATATGTGGCAATCAACAAGCTTTCCAATCACACTGATTTTCTAGCTTGCAACAGGAATTTTTATTTTTATTTAATTTGCATGTCATGTCAGCTAAAATTATTTTACTTATTTTTATTTAATTTGCATGTCATGTCAGCTAAAATTATTTTACTTTCCCAGTAAATTATTTATTTCTGTAATTTCATTCAATAATTGCTAATGGAAATTTTATTCTATGCTTCCTAGTCATTCATATTTACATTTATATCAGGATAAGTCTATTTAAAAATTAAAGCGTAAATTTTCTTATTAAAGATTATTTCAGAATGTTTCATAATAGTAAAAAATAAAATACCTTGATTCCTTTAAATTTCATACTTGTGCTTATTAACGAGGGGTATACTCCAGACTTGAAATCTAGTTAATTATAGTCCGTTTTTGTGGATAGTAATACATGTTACGAGCGGTAGCATATTTTACCGAAAAGATATTACCTAAACAGCCCAAGAAAAGTAGCATAAATATTTTTACCGTGTAAAACCAACTTTCTTTCAATACATGAGTCAAATTTGAAATATAATTGTAGTAATATTATTGCTAACAATAATTCGTCTGAAAATAAATATTCTAAAATTAAGCAATATGGGATTGCTTACCTTTATTTATTATAAAGTGTATATTAAAAAAGAATGAAACTTTTTGTTCAAACAATCATTTCATAAATCAAGATGGTGTATTTGTTTTAATCTTCCATAATTTTCCCTCTTATAAAGAATTTTCATATTTCTATAAAATCTTAATTTCACGCTCCATTATTCTTTCAGGTGAATTTGTTTTTTCCCATAATCTACATTATAGCTACCATATTCATAACCATCGTTCCAATGATTGCAGAGCCAGTTGACACGGGTGAGTACAAAGTTACTTCCCTTAAATATAACTTAGCTAATTCACTTAAATGCAGAAATTAGAAAGGAAAAAATGCACTGTCATAAAAATCTGTGGAAGTACTTTTATCAAAAAGAGTAAAAATCATGCATGTAACATACAAACATGCAAAAAGTCTACAACCAAACATGCAAAATGTAAATGTAAAAAGTCTTTTCTCAAAACTTTTTACATGTATCTTTTATATAAGTATTTCAACTATTTCAGAATTAAAACAGGAATCTAAGTGATGGAATTTTTCGGCTGTTGATAAATAACATCGTCATATTTTTGCTATTTTTTGATGCAAAAGTATATTTTTAAATGTGAATTCCAGTAATATTTGAATAAATCTTATTTTTAAATAAAGATACCTACATGTAAAATTCCTATACTTTCCATAATAGTCCCCAAAAAACTAAAATAGTAAGATATTTTCGACAATTAAATAATGAGAATATAAAGGTTAAAACATCCGGAGGCTTATTGAGTGATTAAAGTATTTAAAATTATTAAAGCATTGTTTGATATTTTGTGATCCTATTTAGCATATTTTATTTAGACCTATCGCAACTATTTATGTAGAATAGCTGTTTATTTTGACTACTTGAAATTTAGGAATAGAATAAATTTGTATCATAAAACAGAATAAATTTGTAGCATAAAACAGAATAAATTATTCTGTAGTAGCTAAGTAGATTATTTGTCATTAATTTGAAAAGTAATATGAAAATTTTCAAACTAAATTTCTATCTAGTTCATTTATCTAGTTACTTTAAGGTTTGTTATAGTAATTATTTTATCAAATTTTAGTTATGTTTTATTACGCGTGTATTTTTACTTGTTTTCATTATATTCTAAAATTTTACTTTATATCATTTTACAGGATTTGGTGCTTTGATTATCTTGACGGGGGTTCCAGTATATTTCCTTTTTATCTACTGGGAAAACAAGCCCATGTGTATTAGGAAAGCAATTAGTATGTTATTGATTTTTCAGATAAAATTTTAGTTTCTAAATAATTATTGTTCTGTAAAATAAATGCTTGTGAACCTTGCTATTTTTGTAAATAAGCGAGCTATCCCAACTAATTCAACGGAAAAGGAAGGGAAATTTAATTTTATTGTATTTTTTAACATTGACGTTTACTGTTTCTACAAGAAGGTTTGTTAAATTTGTTTTCTTTGTACAATTATACTTTAACTATTTTCACGTGACTTAAGATGACACTTTTAACGCAAAAGTTTCTAGTGATCTTAGAAATATATTTTTAAGTAACACTAAACTATATTGAAAGTTGAACTATGCATTATTTAGTGTCATTTTGGCCTTTATTACAAAATGCCCTTTTGAAAAAATTTCATTCCAATCTACAATTCAAATATAAAATTTATTTAGAAATTTTTATTTGTCCGGCTCCTTCGGTTTTTGATTTTAAGGAACACAGACACAACACTTCCTTTTTTTAGAGGGAAGGGAGGTGAGGAATACTAAGAGAGATCTGACGTGTCAGTATTCATCAAAATCTAGTGTATAGGAAAAGGTCTCAATCATTTTGCTTATTTGCTAAAGTATAAAAGATATTTCAAATAGTAAAGTTATCTTGGTGTTCGAAGTCCACCATAAGATGAAATCTTGTCCTATATTATGTAAAGATGGTAAACTTTTAAAGTTATTTGATCTGAAGACTAATGCTTGTAATTATAGTAGCAGAATTAAGATATAACATTTACCTGTGTTTAAATTTGATTGTAGATCTATTGTTATATTGTTTCAGTGATTTATTTTTAAATTTCAGATTCATTCACTTTAACGTTACAGAAGATGCTGGTGGTCGTAGCCGCTGAAAAACCGACCGATGTCTGAAGATACTTAAAATCCGGGAATACTCCAATATTTCATCGTTCCTGTGCTTTTGGTGTTTTTTTATGGTTGTGCCAAATAAATAAATTATTGGCTGCCAGTAAATGCAAAGAGAGGGTCTTGTAGAAAAAACACATCATAGCCTTTTTTCGCTTTAAATTCTCATCATGTTTGTGATAGACTAAATTTTTGTTCATTAAGTGGTATGCATTGCATAATGTGTTAGAATTGTTGTGGTCTGCATTTTTATGGTGCGTGAGGGTTCAGAAAAATGTGTACCAGGATCGTAATGAAACACGATCTAGTTTTCCATATACATACTGTTAAAATTTGCTACTAATTCAGTAACATCATATTAGAATGGAATTTAATCATCAATAATAAAAATATTAATTTAATTAGAAATATTTTCTCTAGTTGTAGTTATTATTGCAAATAATTTCGGTAAGTATTGAAGCAATTGTCAATTTGTAAAAGTTTACATTTTAAAGGATTTTTTTGCGCAAAGAGCATTTTGTAATTTGAAAAATCAACTATAAACAGAATGTGCCATGAAAATTAGCTTTTCGAACAAGTGTAATTATACATAGTTTAAAATAAAATGCTAAAATGTTATGGCCATAATTTTATTGATTTGGATCATGTTTAACATTTACATTCATTATTAGAGTATTAAATGAAGGTGAAATTTTCAAGCACAGTTCTAAGTGTACAGTGCCGCTCAAAATTAAAGTTTAAAATTTAGAAAATTTCTTTTAATTTTAAATGGTTTATATGAAGCAATTATTAATATTCTATGATTAATATGTAGATATAAATACAGAAATTTGATGACTAATAAAACATGTATCATTGAGTTAGGAAAGTTTGAGCTGCATTTATAATAAAGGTATTTAATAGAGGTATTTAAATTTTATTGAATACCCTTATTTGTTGATACATTTCAGAATTTACAAAATGTTTATATACATAAAATTTATATACATGCTGAAGCATGTTTTCAAGATGTGCTTCAATATGATCCTGCAAATGTATGATTATGAATTCTACTAAAAAAGGTGTTTAAATCTTATGTATTTTTAAAAATATTTAATGTTGTGTTATTTCGAGCTGTTTATATATAAATATTAATGTAATACGTTTTAAGCAACATTTACTTTGTAAGTTTGTTGTTGACGGCTTGTACTTTATCTATAATATTTATTTAGTGAATTATGGGGTATAGTCCAAAGGTTTCTGCATTTTGGGAATTTCGCGCACATACGTGTTTGCGTATTTTGAAATTCACTGAAATCAGAATTTTTTCAAAGAGGATTTAACTCTCCCTTAAAATTATGGACACTAACAAGTACAACTTTATTGCACTTATCTAGAGTTTATTTGTTGTAGGATGTTTAAGTTTCAGAACATTTGTTAAATATATTAAGTTTTTACATATTTATTAAATATTTATATGGATGGTACCTTTGTAAATTTTGTGTAAAAGTTTAAATGTGTTAAAGATCTGGCAATCATTACTTGTTTTATTAAAGCATTAAGTACGACTTTCAAAGTATTGAAATGCTTCATTGTGATTTGTGATCAGCTTGGGTGCTACTATGTTATCTTTTTGCTATTTTTAAAACAATGTTGAATCAGATTTTGTAATCAGTTTAAAATAATAGTTTCTCTTTGTAAAAAAATGCTCAAAATGTTTTTGAATCTTCCTATTAATTTTTTCAAACTCCTTTTAAATTTAATTGAAGCGTACTATTTTTAATTATTAATTAAAAGTTTAGTACTTTTTCTGTAAAATTTGAATGTGTTTTAGATTGAAAAATCGACAGCATATTTTCTTCAAAATAAATTTTGTAAGAAAACATGTTTATATGATTGTCAGGAAATCATTTTTTTTTCAGTATAAAAACATTAAGTTTTGATAACCGTTTAAGAAATTCATAGTAAATCACTTTTTCTCTTGTATGGAGATTTGTTACAGTAAAATTTTTATTTTTACGCTATCATATAGTTTGATTCTGTTTTTATAGGTTTAAAGTAATTTGTACTCTAAGGATTATTTCATATACATGAAATATGAAAACAGGGAATAACTTTGACCACTGAGGGTATTTTTCTATGAAACCCTTATTGCTCTGAAATTCTAGTAATCAGTACATAGATAGAAAATCATTTTTATGATACTATCCAATTTTGGAGGTCCTTAAAAAGTTTTAAACATCACTACTCTATTTTTTCAAAAGACCAAGATAAGCTCTGTTACAGATTGCTTGCTTCTGTGAAATCATGTTCCCAAAGAGCACAAGAACTGTGGTAAAAATAAAATTCTTACATAAACAAAAGTGCTTCCGTAGTTCTCTTTTTAAATGAAAGAATGGCAGCTTTGTTGCTCAGAAAAATAGATTTGAAATATCTTGATTTTTACCGTAAATGGTACGATGAGATTTACACCCACCATATTCATTAATAAATTTATTAAAAGGTAAAATTGTTGAAAATGAAAAGTTTATAGTGTAATATTTAACATTGATGTAATGTAGTTGTTAATCAAGACTTTGTAAGTATCAGTGACAAAGGAAAACTTTGTACTTCCAAATTTAAATATTAGTGACCTACTTATAGCTGAATTTGGAGTCAACTGATTGACTGCTTTGAGGATTTTCTGTTTTTTAAAGTTGAAATATGAAAGTGATTGAACAGAAGTTCATCTCTAATTAGATAAACGTTCTAATGATGAAGAATACTGTATAATGTCGAAGAATATTGATTATGTTTTAGATGTAGTATGAATCGTAAAAAAGTGTGTGTGATTAAACGAAATAATTATTTTATAGCCTGCTGTGTATGAAGTGGAGTATGTGAGAGTAAATACTTTAAGGTTTAAACTAAAATATCACTAAGGTTTAAACTGGAATTTTCATACTTAATTTTGAAATATTTTCAAGTAAAGGTGCCTTTTGATTATAAGAGAGTTTAATTTTGTATTGAACTGTTGAATAATAAAAGCTGCATAATCCTGAAAAGGTTTATTGGTCCACTATTGACCTACAAATATTCATATTTCCGGGTCTTTCCATTTCTTTTAAATAAAGGTACCTCTCCCAAAGAAAACCTAAAATCCGAATAGAAAAGTGCGATATCGAATCTTCTATTAATAGATTTAAAAATTTTAGAGATTTTATTTAAAAAGATTTGGAGGTTATAGAAAAAATTAATATTTAGGGGGTGGTGTATTTCGCTTTCTATACAGAAATCTCTAAAAAATATTTTTGCCAGATACCACCTTAAATAATCTTTGGAATCGTAGCATTAATAAATGAGTAAAAATACAGCTAAACGTACCTTTAGATTTTATTCTACACTGCAGTGTCTTATTCGGAACAAATAATTTTTTTCTTTGATATTTTTACTTGAAAATAATAACAGGTTTAATTTTATCTTTTAGAGCTTTTAAAAAAGGCAGAAAATAAATAACACTTTTCCAGTATAACTAGTTTCACTTAAAATGTATAAAAATATTTTCATTATTTAGGGTTTATATTTTGAGAAAAACTATTGTTAATTTTTCTTGAATCAAAATTGAAAGTCCAGTCTTAGCCAATTTTCTTATACAGTTATAGTTTAAATGTATGAGAAGTGGAAACAATTTGAACTAGATAATTATATCATTGATAGAATGAGACTTGTAGAAATTTATTCTAGTGTGTCATAATTGGATATTGCGTGGTGTAAATCGTAGAAAATAAATTGCAAAACATATTTATAGAATAGAATATCGTAATATTTCTTAATCACTTCAGCACATACACTTTGTAAATGTGTTATTTTCCATCACAATTTTAAGTAGATAACTTTTTTCCTAAAATCCTTTTCGACACTTTAATCTCCATTATGCAGCTGTTGGTTTTCGGAGCATTTCTAATTTGTGTGTCCAAAGCGATATTTTGTACTCTATGTCGAAGGTATTTTATCTCATCTAATATATGAAATAAAATAATTAAAATTTGGTGAGATTAAAATACTAATTATATTTTTAGAACACAGTTTGAAATAAATTTAAAGAACTTTTGTGGATAAAATAGACTGAATGATGTTTTAATAGATTGTTATTTTTTATACACACTGATTATATATAATACAATTAGAGGAAATTTTTCATTGTAAAGTAGCTTTATTTCATAGGCGAAGATATCAGTACTAGTAAAAGAAGTATTATGTAAATACTCAGCTAATTTTTTGCTTCAGATTTTCTGAAGATTAGATGCCTCTAGTGAGATAGTTAATAGGAAATTATTTCGAAAAAAATATTCCTACAGAAACATGAAATTTTATCAGTTGTTTAGTTACGAAAAACCATAAAATCTATACTCAGACCTTTTTATATTTTTTCCGATATCTTGTATAAATAATTTTAAGTATTATGTATAAACTTTTACTTTTATATAAGTTTTACATTAACCTGTACAACTCTTAGTTCTATAGTTAATTTTAAAAAATAAGACGTAAGATATAACTAATATTCAATATATTTTTCATTTGAAATAATCTTAATTCGACAACTTTACATTTTTATTTTGTAAGTAAATATAAGCTATACTGTGCTTTGAAATGTGTATAAGTTTCAAAATTTCTATTCAGGAATAATCATTATGAAAAAACCAGTATCCTTTAAATATAATGTACATTATAACTTAATTATCTTTGTTAGAAGCGATTGCAAATTATGCGTATTTTATGTGTGAACTAATTGCAGTGTATGTTAATGGCAAACGACATGTTATGTTATGACATTCTGTCGTCTTTCTGAATATATTTTTTAAATGAGATTTTAAGCAAATTTATTTTCGTTAAATTTTTATTTCTTTCTTTGTTATAAAAAGTAGCAAACTGCGGTTTTCTTTCATGTGTTAAAGCAATACATTCTTCCTCACTGATCCTTTTTATTAAAATCTATTAATTTAGAGAATGAATAGCAATAATTTGTGTTTAGTGAAATCTTCAGGCATCTATGTGCACATTATGAATGCTCATTATACAGAAAATTTAGAATATTTTATATTCTCCCCAAGTTGTAATAAAAAGAGGCTAATCAATTGTCGCACATTTCACATATAATTTCAAGTGTTTTTTTAAAAAATAATTTTCTTAAATTAAATCGTAATATTTTTTATTAAAGAGTCTTATGTAAAATATTTGAAGTATTTCCTGCTTAGCAATATTTTTAAAGTTTTAAAGTGAACAGACACGTATAAATGTGAAAATTGAAATTAATATATTAATATCATACCTTAATATTTTAAAATTATATCTCTAAGTGCGAAATTTAAGGAAATATTTGCTTTTTTAGGACATAAACATTTTTTCCCTTATTTTGGGTTAAACGATTACAGTGTATATTTTATAAATTGAACTTTCAGTGTTATTTTTAATGTGCATTAACGAAAATTCTGAATAGCTTTTTTTTCTGTGTGGGGTGGAATTTTCTGTTTGTCTTTAATTTTAAATTTCTAGTATAGTTTTAATAGCAATAAAAATAATATAGTTTTAATAGCCTTTTTTATTGCTAATAGCAATAAAAAAGGAGGGAAAAAATTTATATCTTGTTTTTTTAGTTTTGTAATCATAGCCTTTAAAATTGTAATATTCTTTAACACTTCAAAGACGTCTTAATTCATACCTCATGAAGTTGAAAAGGACATATATGAAATTATTAAATGATGGAACGAATTACTTTTTCCCGAAATTTTTAGGCCTTTTTAATATTTCAGAATGAAAGGAACTTTGCATGCGTAAATTATAAAATTTGAATAAAGGTTAAAAAAACCGTTAACACTAATATTGTTATACTGCCATGGATTGAATATATATATATATATATATTGTTATATTATTTGAATATTTTTGTTGAGTACTTGTGATAAATTGTAGAAAATTTAGATATCATATTCATGTATATTTATATTTTGTAGATAGTTCGTTGCAAAGAAAAATATTGTAACTTTTCTGACCATACAGTTTTTATGAAAATATTTATGTACACATGATTTTTTTTACTTGTAAACTATTGAAGGGTTCTACCATATCTTAATCATTCCAGCTCACAATTTACCAGTTGTATATGTTATTATAGAATATTCATTTCATGCGTCTGACTGTCCAATATGTTTGTCTTCATTTTAACATTTATACAAAATATTTGACTTTTGGATTTCAAGCGACTGAATAACTGTTATACAATTTGGTAATATCCTTCAATGTTAAAGGTTTGCCTCAGTGGTAAAATGCTATTAATTAGCAGTGATTTGTAATTTTAAGGGCACGTGAGAACAGTTTAGACATTTTCGAAGTGTACTAACTGTCATTTAAATATTTGAGATGTGTAATAATTGTATGTATGTTGTTTCTCTACGTTGAATGTTGATAGACTATGTGTACGATATTTCTCAGAGTAAAGTGTATATTAGTGATGTTAATTGATATTTTTGTGTTTGATCAAGAGTTTATGTGGTCTGAAGTGGCTTTGGAAAATAAGATGTATTACATATCTCATGATATCATGTGGTAGTTTATTGGAAAAAAATGCTGGAAATATATTTCTCTATATTTTGTTTCAGAATGTAAGCCATTGAGGACCACGTTCTACGTGGTAAATGTACAAATGAAAGGATGCCTTCAATAAATGTATCTATAAACTACATGTGATTTTTGAATGATGTTTTCCAATATGCATAGCTTTTGATTTCTCAGACACTTAAAAATATTTTGATTTAATGAAGGAAAGAGCTTTGGTGTTTTTAATATCAATATGGGTGTCTTTTCACAACCTGTTTCATTTTGTATTAAAACATGGGAAGTATCTATGCGTAAATACAATAAAAATAGTTAAGTAGCTAGTATCCTGAAGTAGCTGAGAATTGGAACTATTATTTATTTTGAAATTCCTTTTTTGTTACTCAAATTACTTTTATTAAGTAATATTTTAATATTTGAATTAAACTTGCTATAAAATACTATACTACCGGAATGGCTGAAGAAATTAGAAGGGTATTCAATTGCTTAATATTATAACAAATTCAAGTTCGTATTTACACAGTTTGCATACTCTTTATTAGGATTTAGTATTTTTTTTACAAAGAATCACAGAAAAGACATCCTGTTTATATAAAAGACTTTATTAAAATCTGGGAACAAGAATTTAAAGAATCTTTAAGCAAAAAATGTAGACTACTAAAGATATGGCTATTATAGATATAACGACCAAAGATCTATTCATTTTTGCGTAATATTACATATTTAATTATCGAACTTTTAAGTTAAAATTGTTTGCAGAAACCAATTTTTTCTTTTCTTTTCTAATCATTTTAAAATTTAAGTGACTATTATTTTGGTTTCATCATACTTTGTAATAAAACGCATGTTTAAGAGCAAATTACTTATATGTATCTATATTAAAGAGTGATAATGTTTTTTAAATCTATACTGAAACTTAATTATTAGAATGTAGTTTGTGTGTAATTACTTAACCTATTAATGCCTCGTATCTCTTTTTAAGAAAGCTATAAATATAGTTTGTAAAACTTATCATGCTTTTACGAAAGAATTTTTTTTTCAGCTTAGGTGGGAATCCTATAAATACAATATCACATTTTTAAACATATGTTACTGTTTATAAATTTGTCGTTTAGATCGATTTTAAAATTGTATAAGCCTCTGATATACATTTACGTTTTTGGCAAATACATAGACCAAAATCATGTCGAACAGCTTTAGCTATTAAAAATCTTACCTCTAGTGATGTGTATACATATAATACCAAACAAATCTGTTACCTCTAATTTTCTTAAAAATGGCATCCTGTGGTGTTGAAAATGACAGCTGGTAGGTCGTAAGACAGTCCGTAATATTCATAGTTGTTTGAATTTCATATTTATATTGCTGTGTACACTCGATAAGAACTTGATTTTAAGATATTCATCAGTACATGTTTGGGAGAATTGACTCCGTCATTAATGGATTAAATTAACTCAGATTACTTTTAACGGTAACACTTGTATCGTTATGAACTTTATAGTATTTTTATTTTGCGAAATAATGCACTTATGATAATCAGTCTCTTTAAAAATTTGATATCTCTTTGAAACTTTTAAACTTACAATGGCTTTGAGGAAGAAAACTCCACAATTCTGTATCAGTATATACACCTACGGTAAGTATAAATTGTTTTTACAAAGTAAGAGGATTGAACGAGTTACCATTGAAACGAGTGATTTTTATCACGAATCATAGTGTAGCATTCTACTCTGAGAGGTAAAACAAAAGTAAAATTAGAATTCCAGCCTGAATATACGACAGTGTAGGATATGATAATGAACTATTCCAAATGTTGCACGATCTGATTTATTGTATAGCCAAATGATGGCCGAATGCTTAGGGCACTGACCTTCGGAACCGGAGTTCGTGGGTTCGAGTCCCACTATGGCATGGATGTTTGTAGCCGTTCGGAATCTGTTTTAAGCAGTAGGTCCCACTCTCATTAGCCCTCTTGTTGCAAAAAATAAACCGTAGTGCTCCCAACCAACCAACATGATTTAATGTTCAAATAATAGCACGCAGAAAATGCTCAAATGCGTGTTGTTGCACAGCTTACGCCGACGAATAAATGACTGGCGCACTCTTTCCGAGTTTCCTGGTGGTGTGTTATTTATGCAGTGACAATGGACCTCACTATGAGACCTACTGCCGAGCCGACAGGCTTTGTGCAAAATAAATGTAAATATTTTCTATCCTTGTTTAGGCGATATGCAGGTACGGAAGAATTTGTTTCACCTGTCAGAACAGAATGCGACCCTATGATCTTTAGTGATAATTGTTCATCTGGATGGTTACTTATTTTATAAAAACAATTACACACACACACAAACATGCATCGAGTCTTGAAAAGTTCAGACACATATTCTTGGAGGTTTTAAAGCTCATATTTGATTTGCCGCCGCTATACTTGGCAAGAGTCCACTAATTTGTAACAGAGAAAAAAAGATCAAAAGTTCGTCGGAGTCTGAAATCTTTAGAAAAAATACGTCCTTTAATATACTCACCTTACAAATAGCTTTCATAATGGTACTAGATGGCCAATAAATACATGCTTAAATATATCTTGTAACTTCGTAACTCTGGTAAAACGTTTAGGCATTTGAAATTAAAGGTGTATATCTTTCGTAAAAGATTGTTTTAATATTTTATAATCACTAATCACTGCAATCCATTTATAAAAGTCTATGAATGAACTACTGTTATAAAATTATAAAAATTTGAAAGAAGAGGGAAAGATGGGTTTTCAAATCCAGATTTTATTCAATAATTATATGTACATTATGATATCACATCAAACAATGCTTATTGAATAAGCAAAGCAGAGCTTCTTAAAACGGTGTAATGTTTGGTTTATGTTATGACTGGAATGAGCTTCAAAATTTTCTTCAAAAGTAAAAAAATGTTAGAGATGCTGGTAGTTTGGAGAGTATATTATAGATTCAGGGCATTCTCTTTCTCATAGAGAATGGTGAATCAATGCGTTGGAAGAAAGGTCAAAAAGTGTTTGACAGTTTACTCTTTTGTATGAAAAAATCATATTAAACTAGAGAGTTTTACTAAACTAAAATTTAATAGCCTTTATATCCCTCAATTACCAAAATGCTTATTACATTCTCATTAACATGAAAACAATCATGTTAATGACGTTCCATGTCTATAATTAATATATATATATACACACACACAGGCAGTATAATAGTATTACAATATATATACAGTTGTAATTTCTGAAAATTTTATGTACCACACTGTACATAAAAGCGTTTCGAATTCTATAAATAAGAAATAGACAATTACCTTACTTACACTTTAAAAATAATAAAAGCACTGTAATTAAAATTTTAAATAATTTAAAAATTGAAATAAAGCATTATATTTGAATGTATATATTCCTTCAAAAATATTGAATTATAAAAGTCATAGAATAAAACAACGTAATACGCTTAATCAGCTGTACAAAACAGATTTCAAAAATTGAGTTTTTTAAACAAATGTTTTATTAAAATGAATATTCTCTTACTTCATTTTATGTAAAACTATCAAACAAAAGTCCTACAAAAGTTTTAACATTATGTTAAGACGTTTAGACATAGTAACTAAACATTTTATTATAGTTTATGAAAATACTTAATATGTAATTGATACAATTGTGCTTTTCTAAATTAAAAAGTTTAACTCAAAAGATATATATACCAAAAATATGTTACTAATAAATTAACTCCCTACTGTAAAATTGCAATCTAGATATTTAATGTTGTGAAACAAAAATATTCTCAGTGCACTATATACGAAATAAGTAATTATAATATTTCTTCATCTAATTCTTATAGAATACAGAATCTTAAGTTTAATGTTTTATTTTTTTCCGGAACACAATATACGGTTTTTATTTTGAATATAGTGTATGCACTAAGAATAATGAACTTTTAATATATTGTGAAATAATTTGAATTCTTTTCAGTTTTTGGAATTGTTTAAAAATAGTAAGTAAAAATCTTTATATTACCCTTTTATTTAGAAGAGCATTCAACTAAATCATGACGTAGAATTTCATTCATTTTATATAATAGCCGTTATATATAGGTTAGTCGAGTGGTACGGCTCCATGGTTAACTTACCGGGTCTCCGTTTCAAACCTCCAAGTTACTTCGAAGGATCAAAAAGTTTTGTTTCTTCAAAAAATAATCGATCTATTTCACCTTTAATTCGAATATTTCTTCAGTTTTTTCATTCACTTGTAGTACACGATTTTTTTCAGCTAAAAGGTATTTAAGTATCAAAACAATTTGAACTTATTTAAACACATATATGTACATTATTAAATACTTATTTGATAACTATAATTAATACTCAATAATAATATTACTTATTCAGACAATAGGCAATGCATTTAAAAATGTTAATATACAATTTTATTAATTATTATTTACTTCATTTATCTATTGTTTAATGCATATTATTTGATAAATGAGCATTACATAGGTATTCCTCTTAATTTCAGTAAACTAAATTTAAATTTATTTTCAACTTTAAACAGATTTTTCTTAAAATATCGACAAAATTTCTACAACTGATTTAGTGAACATTTTCAAAATAGGAAATGATAGCTATATATTAGGATTATAAAAGATGATTATTCTGAATTCTGCAAGTGTCTTGAAATCATAGGATGCTCTCTCAGTTAACCTCAGAAATAATATTTTGTATAATTTTTATCGCATTTCTTAGATTTTAAAAGTTTACAATTCTAACATACCCAAAATTTTAAGAGAGATATCTCTGGAAATGTTTAGTCATGTAAACTGAAATGTATGTTAGGAGTTTAATACGTATCAGAATATCTTATTTCAGTTTCTATCTTTCATGACCAATGACTGTAACTAATACAGATTATATAAAACAAAGAATAGTATTATAAAAATAATTTGATTAAATGAGGATCACTTTAGATGATTTTTACTCGTTAAGACTATGTAGGTGTAGCATTACACTTTATTTTACCAACAAAAATATCAAAAACAAATATCGAATTTATACCAGTTTCTGTTTTCTTCAATTTTCAACTCTATATGTATTCTTTACTTTAAATCACTGACTTTTAATAATATTTCAACGTAATTAATAACTCTAAATATATAAGTAATACCAACAATACATTTTATATTGTCATCTTTAAAATTTGAATTGAAAAACGTTCTAATATTTAAAAAAAAGTATTTCACTAAAACAAAGAGTAGGGTTTATAATTGCAGTTGTTTAAAATCCTAAATTTGAATTTTCAAAAGCAGTTCTTTTCTATTTAACCAACTTTGGAATTAGTCCTTATTAAATTTTTTTAGGACATCTGGTTTTACCTCTGAATAAAATAATACTTCTCAAGTCATAAGTATGTAGCTAATGGCATTTTAATCCTCCTCCCTTTGATTTAATTGTGTAAACTAATATGTGTTATGAAAGATTAAAAAAATAATTTTTTCATAATAATAATCTTTAAGAAATGAATATGTATGTGAACTTCCAATCAAGATGTAGATTTTTTATTTATTTTTTTTTTTTGTAACAAGGGACTGAATTCCTCCTTTTCTTCTTATGTCATATGCAATATTTAATGATGTTAATAACTACTCTTGAAGTTACAAGAATAACAGTCAATAAACTTTGAAAAATTAAAAATACGCAGAACGTTACGTTCTCCGGTGGTAGAGATAAAAAAAGTCATTTAAAGTAAATAAAAAAGATAAATTATTTCTAGATAAATAATAGAGTGTATTTGGTTTTGAAAGTTTTCTATAGCTTGCGATACTGATTATGACAATTTTACTGGTTGGGGAGTCTTTTCGATGAAACAAATTTTATACTCTGTGTACATATCAGTTTTGGGTTAATTTACGTTGCGTTGTAAATGTTTTCACAGATATTTTAAATGGAAATTAGGAATAAAGTATTCATGTAAAGAAATTTTATTGTAAGCTGAAAGAATTCGATTTAAATCGTCATTTGCATCACTATCGCATGCTATAAATATAAAAGAAATAAATCTTTTCTATCTCTCATGAGTTCTTTGTTGCATGCGATGTATATCTTCTAATGTTTTAAGAGCCGCTTTTGTGTATCGGAGCCCTAAAGTTGTAGGAGAGTCTCTTAGACGAGGAACGAATCCCTTATATCCTGGTATAGGATGTCGTTCATCACTTCTGTAAGTGGAAGGTTTCCTTTCTGACAAATAATCGGAATGCTGCATTCGATAAGGACGTTCGTGAGACATTTTTCTTTGATGGCGATTATTTTCCATTGAATTCGATTTACTGAATTCAACTTCAATGCCATTGTCTGAATCTGAACCTGCATCTCCATAATCCTGAATTTGATCATCATTTTCTAGTTCTTCCTCTTTTTGTTCTTGGGGAGCGATGTTTTCATCTTTAGATTCTTCTTGACTAGGGTCCATCTGCGGATGATCGTAATTCTCATAATTCTCAGATTCAGTGATTTCCTGTTTGTTTATTTCTTTTTGTGATGCTTCAACGCATCTCAACGCGGCCTTACTGTAACGCACACCAACAGCATTAGGAGAACCTCTCAAATGAGGAATGAAACCCTTATATCCTGGAATGTAAGTCTTGGAGGAATCTAGATAAGTCGAAGGGGGTCTTTTATAGACTATTCTCCAATCATCTTCATCAGAAGGTTGTTGCCTAGGATGAGGTCTGTGTCTTGGCGTATGAAGAGGTCTCCTGTCCAGCAGCTTTTTTGGAGAATTTGCTGTCTCTTCATTGTATTCATCCTCTTCAGATTTTTTGGGATGATTTTGCTCATGGAGAGCATTGAGACTTTTTTCAACAGCTTTTATGTATCTTATTCCTAGCGAGGAGGTGGATGTTCGTACTCGAGGAACAAACCCCTGGTAACCGGGAATCGGATAATTATTCAGATACGTTGATGGTGGTCTGTTGTCGAAATATGGATCATTTTTACCTTCAGGTTTGTTATTAGTTATCTGCTGTAAAGCCGAGGTGAAGTTATGTCGAGATATAGGTACCACTGCTGCCGATTTCGGTTGGAAATTCGTAAGTAGGGCATCCATTTCTTGACAAAATGTTTTACCTGGATTTACGAAATGTCGTCCGGGTAAGTGACCTGTAAATAATAAATAATATTTATAAATAATTCAACTATTGATGTAACTATTATTATTTTTTTGCATTTGAAACACATGAACTTTTTTTACAAATAGTGATTACAGTACCGGACCAAAAATCAGGTTATTCGTTTCTGGATATTTTTAGACCTTCTACCGAAATATCGGTATTAATACTGGTATTAATATTTTTTCGAAATATATAAAATAAATTATTTGCAATATGTATTAATTTTTAAAAAATGAATAAACTATAAAAAGGGAAACAATTTTGTTGTGTACAAATATAAAATAAAGTACCAAATGTTATAATTAGATATAAATAACAGTAGTAATTATAAAAATTTATAACATTATAAATAAAAATTATAACAAAAAATAAGCCATTTCAGAGTTACAATACAATAAAAAAGCAAAACAAAGTTTTATTAACCTATTAACGCCCGGATATTTCTGATGACTATATATTAGTAAATACCTAACATAGAAACTATTATAGACACCTGGAAATAAAACAAAATAGGAAATTTAAACACCTTTAAATATGACATCAAGTCATCATTAGTAAGGAGGTGCCATTTTAAAACATAATAAGATGTCTTTACAAAAAAGGAAAACTTCGTGATAAGAGATTTATTTGCTATCATATATGAGAAAAGTACTGAAAAGAGATGACATTACAGATATGGCTATTCGCCAAGATTTTGACCGGTATACGTTCAGAATACCGGTCATAATACGTTCCTATTCTAAGCTTGAAAATCATAAAATGCGAATCGAAATGAAAAAATTATAGGTAAGGTCCTATTTGAAAACTTGGGAGATTATTCATAAGATTAATATCTATTTCCATTAAAAAGGAAGAATCGTTTCAAGAAAACAAAAACTCTACAAACCATTTTTTGACTGTCTTTAAAGGACGTTGGGCGTTAATGGGTTAATATGATGAAGAAATGCAAGTGTCACATATAATCTTGATGTTAATCTACTATAAAATATCTATTAATAGAAAAAATAATTTATTAACTGCATATTTTTGAAATATGATAGCAAAAAACGTAATGTATTCATTGAAGTGTCATTAAATCTGGAACGTATTTTTGTTCAGTTCGAAATAGTTTTGGTGATTGGTGGTACAGTGAGTAATGAGTGATATACTGCCTCTAAATATTTTCCTCGAAGCTCTTCATCTTCTTACAACTCGGTCTCTCAGTCTGGCGGTTTTGGATAAATCCATTTTATTATTATTTTCTCTTACTGTTTCTGACATTTTTTTATATTGTAATTTTTCTAGAGAGGCAATTATTTTCTGATATCAATATCAACATCATTTCAACGAATTCCTCAAGATAGGTATGTTTCTGCTTTTTATGAAAAATTTTCTAGTAATTTACAACGCACTTAATTAAATTGACTTTGTTAGCCTCCTTCCTTCTTTTGGGTTTTTAAGTCGTTATTAATTATTTAAAAAACAAATTATAATGAACCTTTGGGATACGTTGTACGTTCTAGCGGTTTTCTCTAGGACATGACTCAACCGTATATCAAACACGGACCACATAGGTTGAAATGTATAGGTATGTATAGTCCATTAATGTCTGAGTCACTTCGGTTGATTACATATCGATGAATATCTTAATTAGACATATCACCTTTAAGTAACTTTAAAAATATTTTTTTATTTTTCGGCATATCATATCTTTTTTAGTTACTATTGTAAATACATGGGATTTTCAGCATTTGTTTACTATTTTTATTTTGTTTACTTTGCTGAATTTACTTTGTTTTTAAAAGATAAGAACTTTTTTTTACAAAGGGAAAAGTGAGAGCTTGTTTTAAAAAGTTTAAAAATATTTTGACACATTGTTCGCAGATTGACTACAACAAAAAGTGAGTTATAATTTTTGCTTTTTCATGAACAAAAATTATTAGGTATACGTCTCCACCTATTAAAATTTTTAAATAGTACCAGAAATATGACAACAGGAAGTTAAATTTTTCAAAAGGCTAAAATAATATATGAAAATTTCATTTCAAATACTGTAAATACTAAATGAAATAAACAACAACGAAATAATTATGTAGAGTTTTGTCATAGGTCTCTAATGTATTTGAAATCAATAGTTTTTTATTTACAGCGCGCGAACTTTGATAAAGCATTAATTTCAGTAAAATGCATTTAAAGTTTTTATAGTTTACTTAAAAGCTGTGATATTAAATGCAAAGTCTGTATAGTTTTTTCAGTTTCTAATTCCAATATTTCGATGGGGTTTGTTTTAAACTATCCAGAAATATCCAGAAATTTTAAAAATGTAAACCAAAAAATCCAATTTTGGAAAGTATAAAGGTGATGTGCCCCCTTAAATTTAAGTTATTAAGGACTGCACAGGGAAAAACTAATTTAAGCTTTAAACAATTTTTCAACCTCTCTCATTAGCGTTTGGATGGCATTTTTGGCCTTGCATATATATATATATATATATATATATATATATATATATATATATATATATATATATATATATATATATATATATATATATATACTGAAGTGCCACTGAATTAGGGATAACTCCTCGGAAGGAGGTGGGCATTCTATGGCCTTGATAAGGGATGACCACGACGAGGCATAGATTCAAAAAATTTCTGGAAATGCTCTACGGGAATGGCTTGCCATATATTGTCTAAAGCTGTCCATAATTCAGTAAGGTTCGTTGGAACACTGTGGTGGTCTTTAATACCTTGTTCCAAAACATCCCAAAGATGCTCAATAGGATTTAAGTCTGGTCTCCTAGGTGTCCAATTTATGACAGAAAAGACAGAGGAATGCACATCCAACCAGCCAGTAGCAAACCGAGAGTTGTGAGAGATACAGATGTCTTGCTGGAAACTCCATTATCGTGAGGATAATAGAACAGCATAAACGAATAGAGGTGATCACCCAACAACTCTAAGTACTGAATTGCATTAAGGAAGGTTGATACACTCACCAAAGATCTAAAACAGTGTCACAAAAAAACAGGATTGAGCCACCACACCCTTGTATAGTTCCAACCTGGCATGCAGGATCCATGGATTCATGAGCTTGACGCCATATTCTGAGCTTCCCGTTGGCGTTAAGTAGTCGAAATCAATACTCATCTCTCCATCCTACTCGTTTCCCGTCCTCTACACTCCAGTTTCTGTGCTCTCTTGCCAGGCAAGACTTGCAGCCCAATGGCGAGCATAGAGTAATGGTACACTCTGAGGTCGACGGTTCTCAAAACCCATATGGTGAAGTGAGCTTTGCAGAGTCCTTTTACTGACTATACAACTTGCACCGTCATTCAACTGGGTAGTAATTTGAGCCAATGTTTGGCTTTGCTGGCAACGTACAATACGCCTGAGTCGTCTCTCAAGCAAAGCACCACGCACTGTCAAGGTTCACTGTCCTTAGAAGTTTGCCCGATCGCTAGTTTTTTTCACTATCCATGTATTCTTGGTATACTCTTAACACTATTGATCTGGAAATTCCTAGCTGTCTAACGATTTTGGAAATTGAATGATCAATGCGTCGAGCATCTACGATTTGTCCGGGAGCGAAGGCGTCTAAATCAGGCAGTTTACTCATATTGGCAATTCCAACAAAAAATTCCGAACAACCGAAGTACTCGCTACATATTCAGTTACACATCACCCTCGCTTGCGCATAAATGATGCGCAGCGCCACACAGTTTGAACAGCCCTTGTTATACCTAATTCAGTGACACTTCAGTCAATATACATATGTATATATGTTATGTACTATATGAGAGTTGCCTGTACTCATATATATATATATGCATACAACGTGGTGGCTGACCGGAAAGAGAGTTGGTAGTTA
Organism: Pardosa pseudoannulata; assembly: GCA_032207245.1. Taxonomy (NCBI): domain Eukaryota; kingdom Metazoa; phylum Arthropoda; class Arachnida; order Araneae; family Lycosidae; genus Pardosa; species Pardosa pseudoannulata. Next base: position 9,789,480 of record CM063502.1, read on the forward strand.
TCAGGACCCGGGCATGCTTGAATTTTTCCCTTTCAAGAAGCGGTAGTTCGAGGTCAAGAGGGGGATGCCAAAAATTTTTGCCTCTGTTTAGCGCTGTGCTTGAAATGCCGGCGTGCATTGAGTAATCCGATCCACGGTTCTTAGCCGACTTACGTGGTCTTAGCACTTTCTGCTTCCCTCACTGTAAAATGCGGGTTTTTTTTTTCAAGAAGTAGCGAAAAGATGTGCTTAGGGAGATAAAGGGAAGAGAAGCGTGATTTTCTCTCATCCTGTGCAGTTTTGTTACTGTATGTAAATAAACCCACATAATCAAGTCTAACACTTTATAGCTAGTGTGTTTACTTAAGTAAGTCCCCACAACACAGAGGAATATTTATAGTGAGACTTTACACTATATATATATATATATATATATATATATATATATATATATATATATATATATATATACATATATATATATATATATATATATATATAGGTCAGGTTTTGAAACATAAGATTGGGATTTAGGGTAAATTTGGCAAAAATGCGATGTACTTTATTGTGGATTCAAGGGCCGGATTATTTTTGAGTAAATTCGTTGATGTAAGTAACTTGCGTGTCCATTTCTTTGCAGAGATCATGACTCAAAGGAGTTGGTTGACTTCGTATTAGAATGCTCTCTTTTGATAAGTATTTTTAAGTGGAAAATATGTGCCATGTTTGAAAAAGTTGAATGAAGTAATTTTAAAATGAACTAACTTGGCCTGTTATTGTTTCTCAAGGAAGAGCTGACAGGATTCTGTTTGTGTGGGATGAAACTCTTTTACACAGATGTTAAACATAATTATTAAATCGAACTTTAATCGAAAAATTTAAAAACTGGCTCAAACCAAAAATTGAATTTTTCCCCCACTAACTGTAGGATGTGTGACTACTTTGTAGTGGATGAAAACCCAAATGTTCTGACTAAATCTGTGCACACAATCTAGATTTATATTTTACGACGAAAATTCATTTTTCAGTAATAAAAGGTGATATGTTTTAGATTCAACTAACAGAGATAAATAAAAACTGAATGTAATTTTTCATTCTTATATTTGTTTCAATATTAAAGCCCAGAGAGAAATTAAATTGTGTAATAACAGTTGTCTGAAGTTTAAAAAAAATTGAAAATTCCGTTGAAATATTTAAAATGAAAAATGATAATTACAAATGTGATTTGGATCACAATTTTGATCACAAATGTGAAAGATATATTGGCCAACATTCCTGTTTCTTGAAAATGTGGAAAAAGTTTGAAGTGACAATGAAAATTTAGATTCTTAATGTAATTGCAGTGTTGAATATTTGTGAAGGTTTAATATTTGTACTCATATTTTTAATCAATAACAAATATTTGTTAAAGTATTTACAAAAGGAGAAGTTAAAAATATATCAGAAGATTCATTAAATTTTAAAATTGAATCATGTAATTTTGTTTAGTAACTATAGTAAAAAATTATATAGCATTTAAACATTTTTAAAAGAAGAGAACTAAAAAATTACCTTGTAAACTGCGTTTTCAAATTTTACTTTGATATGCTGAGTATAGTTGATTTCCTTTGGGGTTTGTTTTATAGTACCGATTATGCCATATTTTTTCTATTTTATACTGAATCATGTACTTATTTAGTACAATTTAGTTTTTGAATACTTTTATGATATGCATATATCAAATGTTTGAATTATCATATTTTGTGTAATTTTACAATTACACAGTTTGAATTGTCATATATTGTGTAATTTTACAATGATGTCATAAATAGTAACTTGTTTGTAATTTTGTTTTAGCGAGTTTAGTTTGAATGTTAAGAATTTGTTTATGATGGGTTATAGACAAAGCCCAGATGAAACGACTGTTTGTTCTGTTAAGGTTGTGAACATTTTTTGCTAACGTGTTGTTATTATTATTATATTCATTCTATTTATGCGTTTTACAGTTTACTTATTACATATTTTTTCATTATTTTGAATGCTATGTTTTGATAGTTTCTTATGTTGTTGCATTTGAAATCAATAAACCAACCAGTACGCGGGAAAACAAACAATAAGTAATAAGGTCTTTCATCCAAATACCTATATATTTAAGATTAGGAGTTGGAAGGAATAATATATGCAATTATTTTATGACAATTTCAGTTTAATTGAAATATTAAAACTAGAAGAAATATAGTTAATCTACAGAAAAAGAATCTTGATGTTGACAAAAGTGGAAGTGTAAATCGTGCACATAAAAACATGTTGCGATCATCTATTTTCAATTCGCCATGGCATAATGCTTACATGTTATGTTATGTGGTTTATGATACTTATTCCATGACAATAGGAAAAGACTTAAACTGCAATTCTGTATTACAACTTTGCTTTTGACTTAATATTAATTTACATTGATTACCTTTATTTTAGTATTTTTACATATTTAGTGATATTTTCGTTATACTAGAGTTATCCTTACTGCATTATTATTTTTATTTCATTTTCTAGTGTTTTGTCTATTTGGAATATTATTATTCACACTTAATAAAGCTTAGAATTTATAATTTTACTATCTTTTTCTTTATTTTAGCAAAGGTCTTTCTTTTATTTTATATTAAATGTAACTTTTATTCATTGACAATGTAAAGCCATCACTTTAATTCCATTACCTTTATATTCTAGCGATATTTTTGTTGCATTATGCTGAAGTTTGTATGATGTAAAACATAAGTCAGCAGCTCAAACTGATTAATACATTTCTAATTGATATATTTATCCAAAAATTAGCATTTGAATAATTTTATGTCCTCTGAGGAATTGCCAGTCAGGAAGCCAATCTGTGCAATCATTGTACGGGGGGCAAAGGAGCTGTTAGGATTTGAAAAAATAGGATATATTTTAGCTGAATTAATTGATATAAGCATCTTACATGCCAACTTCTTTGCGGAGATCGTGGCTTCAAGTAGTTGGTTGACTCGACATCCGAATGCCGTCTTTTGTTAAGTATTTTTAGGACCAAAAAGTGTGTGCCATGCTGGAAAAAGTTGAATAAAGTGATTTTAAAAGGAAATTATCCCAATCAATTATTATTTCTGAGGAAATACCCCAGTCATACACACACACACACACACACACACACACATATATATATATATATATATATATATATATATATATATATATATTCCCCCGTATTCCTTACTTTTGGTCTTTTATATGTAGATTATTTTTAAATTTAGTCTCAAAATACACTCAAAAATAAATTACACCAGCAGAAAAATTGTTTTTCCAGCGTAATACTGCAGAAATAACGAGGCGAAATTTGAGATACAAACAAGCTTTATTGGCAAAATATCCCCCCTCCTCCCCCAAAAAATATTTTCAGCTATTTGTGAAATGAGCAAATATAATTTTTGAAATGTTATTTAAGTTCACCTAAAAACAATTTTATTTCTTTACAATTTCGTTTATTAAGTTTAATTATATTTATACAATATTTATTCTTTAAAAATTCACTTTTCTTATGTTGAAATCTTAAAATTGTTTGAGAATATTTGAGAAGACTGGTATGAATATATTTTTTTAGATAATTTAAATGCATCATATCTACAGTTTTTGTATGAACGAAAATAGTAAGACGTCCCTCTTTGGATGCATACGGGATTTTACTAAAGAAGCAGAACTGGAAAATTCAAACACTAAAAATGAGAGAAGATAAATTTCAAAGTAATAGGTGGTTTAAAAGTCAGATACTGAACAGTTCAAGTTCATAAAAGGGGGGGGGGTTATGATTAAAAACGGACAGTAATTTTGACCCACATCTCAGAAATCACGTATGTTCGAAATGTCAAACCATTAGTTAGGGCTGTTCCGAAGCATAGACTCCTGTTTTATTTTCGTAGGACTTTGGAATAAAACTGCTTACTTTAACATTAAGTTTATGTAAGTCGATACCAATTTTTACAGGAATCCATACTTTGGAAGAGTAAATTAAAATGTGATTTAATTTTTTCTTGCCTGAAATTAATAGAATTTTATCAACAGTTATCTTGAATGAATGTTTTTACTTGCCAAGTCTATTTTGGATGTACACTTTCCGAAATCACATTTTTTTTTCACTTAAATGCAAATATTATTAGACCTATTTTTTACATGACCCAATTTGGCCAGGTCTTCTGAAATTTGAAATTCGTTCAACAGACAATGAATTAATTACTGGTTTTAATTTATTGGGTCTGGTTCGTTGGGAAGGTCACTACCTAATTCTGCTGCCAGTTGAAGAATAAAAATTCTTCCGAGATATGTTTACTACACTCGCCTCTTCGTACAATATATAAACATCGATTCCTAATAAATTTAAAATGGTCAAAAAACTTGTAAGGGTCATATTTTGCACCCAACTTTTATGCTATATTTCTAGACACTTGGTCGATAAAATCAACCCAAAACTTGTTGTTTTTTTTAAAGTGTGAGTGTTTCAAGACAAATGTTCAAACAGGTAAATAAATTTTACTGAACTTCAAAATATTACATTTTTTTTCGAAATGTATTGTTAAAATAGTTATTCACTTTGATCTTATTATAGTATGTAATTATCCAGATAAGCCTCACTAAGTTTAAAAAAACACATCCTTTTTTAAGCAAAATGCATAATTAAGATGAATATTTTGATACGATTAGGTTGGTTTTACTTGTAAGCAACGTGCTTAACAATGTTTGTTCATATTCTAGTTAGTAAACAGCCAACATTTGTTCTACCTTTGATTTGCTTTGTTTATTGATATTTCATTTTTGTTACTCCACAAGAATTGAAACTATTGGTAAATTAAGTAGATCGTCAATTTGATTTGATTTTTGCAAATATAGTTCAACAATACATAAATAAAATATAGATATTTCTGATGAAATGATTGGAAATATATTCAGTATAGTATATTATTAGAATCTAATATGTAATTTCTAAGGAATGATATTTATGAATTTTTAAACCTGAAATCCGAAACACTAGTAATCGTGAATCTATTGTAATAGAAGATGAGATTACTAAACATTATTTTACAAAAAATCTACGACTCCCCTTAAGTTGTTTTTTCTTGTTCGAACTCCCAACGGATGGGAGGGAGGAGGAAATATTAAGATTGCAGAAGCATAGGTTTTTCTCATGTTACTTTTCAGTCCGTGCTTGAGTGCAGAGGCAAAATATTTATTTAGACGGCCGCTGAACAGTTCAGTTTGAGTTTTCTGACACCATAAATAATCGGAAAGAAAAGACATTCGCTTTGAGGAATCGACCCTTTTCGTGGAAGTTGAGAAACCCTTGTTCCAGAGCCTGTTAAAACTTTACACGGATTACTGATCCTTGTGGTTAGCTGCTATGCATTTGTGCTTAGTTATTTTACAAATCTCCGTTTTTTCAACCATGAGTCCGAAGAGAGTAAGCACGAAGAGCAGATGGCATAGAGGTTGGTGTTAAACGAAAGGTAGTGATGGAGTCACGCAGTTGATTAATGCCATTAAAACTCATTTCAATTAAAAAAAATTGTTTTGGCAAGTAAATTGAGTTACAAGCCCTATCACAGAACTAACTGAACTTGTAAATAAAATCTTCAATGTGCATTTACATATATACGCTTTATATACATTTAAGTTATGTTAAACATATATGCATACGTATGTTTGTTTTATTTATTAAGCAGTCCACGCACTATCAGTTAAACTGTGCATCTTTTCCGTGTGTTGTCATGATTAAACGATAAACTTCGTAAACTGTGCAGCTGGCGCCGGTTTTTCTTGAGTTTCTCGACATAAGCAAATGAACCCTCTTTTGTGACATAAAATGTGCAGTTAGCTGTGTTAATACACAATTTATTCAGTTCAATTTCAGTTTCTAGCCTGTACTTTAGAAAAGAAGCTGTAGTTTTTTTACGGGCCACTTCCTAATTTTGGGGGATGTGTAAAATACTTCTTATTCAAACCAGTTAAAATAAATGTCTGCATAAACTAAAAAACTGAAAATTATTGAGCCTCATTCGATACGTAAGTGTAAGTGTGTTGAGATAAAAATTAGTAGACCCAGGACACTTTTAGTCAAGAGTGCAAAAATAGCGATTCGAAAAAGTCGTGTACATTTAGGAAGGATGTTTATGTACCAACCCTTTAGTACTTCAAGGAACTAATGACTTCAGTCGGGTTTTGAAACTAAAGTTTTAGTGCTTTTGTCACTAATTACATTCAACGAAATTGACGTAACTGAGGAAAAATCTGAAGTAAAAATTCCTGTCCCCGCACACTCCTAGTTCATCGTTCGGTTTTTTACTCAATCCATCTGAACAGTTGTACTGCGCAATTTATCTGATAGTGAATGGTCCACCTTTACTAGCCGTTGTGTACCCATCTTTCAGCCTGGGTATATTCAACCAATAACGTCACTTGTGCTTTAAAAATACTTTCGTGAGCAATTTTCATATCAGGTGAATTATAAAATATTAAATTAATACCAACTTATTTAATGTTTGTCATTACACTGATTAATCAAATCTGAGCTTCCAGATTCAAAAGCGACTAAGTTTCTCAAATTTTTAAAAGTTTTGTTGTATGGTCTATAAATTTTTTAAAGCATCTTATTGAGTGAAAATTTTCTTAGGTTTAAGATGAGACGTTTATCAAGATATTACGATTGTTCAATCGCTAACTGGGGATAAAACAACACTTGAAGTATAGCATAAATAGTAATTATAAAAAAACTAATTTGATTTTGAGTAAACAAACATCCTGAGTTGACATAGAACAATTAAAAAATAATTAAATTAACCTGTTTCTCAATCTGTTTAGTAGATTTTACGTGATGCGCACACGGACACAAAAATCTCCAGCATTTATTCAGTTCTATTGCGTGCCTACAAAAAAATTAAGATAAGAGAAAACGTGTTCAAACTGTGTAAATAAGGACATCATTCTGTGAAGTTTTCAATACCAGTTATATTGTTTGATTGATTATTATTAATTTCACCCTTTCTTACATCTAGATTAATTATTATTAATTTCCCCCTCTTTTAATACCTGGCTTAGGCAGTTATATAATAATAATGTGGTGATTTATATATGACATCTCTGTACTATTAATGTGATATTGAAGACATGTGTTCGTATTCAGTTAACTAATTCTATACTTATACATCTTATTTCAAGCTTAATTAGTGTATAAAATTGAATATAATTATTAAATAAAGAAATCTGGCTACCAAGCGTCTTTTCAAACATTTTAGATTAATAAATTCGCTTACAGTATACATGCTTATATAAACAAACACACACATATACAGGGCGTCCCAAAAGATCGTTTACAAAGTTAAGATGCTGGTCTGTCAAATCACGATGAACAAGATTTACATAGGAACTTATGTCTGAAAATGCAAACTGCGACAGCTAGAGTGCTGTGATCACAAGTGTGGAGCAGGAGAAAAAATTGATATCGACAGCGGTGTTAATATGATTTTTACTACAGATGAGGATTACATCACAGCAAATGCTCAAAATTGTTTACCTTAGCCACAATGCACGTTTTACAATGGATTCACGAACTCGTTCAAATTGGCCAGGAGTGTCACGGACACGTGCTGCCGCTTCCGCGATCCTGGCGATAAGATCCAGGTCCGATGTAAGGGTGTCTCGTACACCATGGACTTCATGTGTCCCCACAGGTAGAAATACAAAGGAGTCAGGTTGGGGGATCGTGGCGGTTCGCCTCTACCGATCCAGCGATTTTCATGCAATTATTGCCCTCTAGAGGTCAAAGTTTGCATTTTCGGACACAAGTTCCTATGTAAATCTTGCCGAACGATGGCCGATTGGTTAGGGTGCTGGCCTTCGGTACCGGAGTTCGTGGATTCGAATTCCACAGCGGCATGGATGTTCGTAGCCGTTCGGAATCGGCTTTAAGCTGTAGGTCCCGGTCGCATTATCCCTCGTGTTGCAAAAAGTAGACCGTTGCACTCCAAACCAAACCAAATCAAACCTATGTAAATCTTGTTCATCCTAATATGACAGACCAGCATGTTAAGTTTGTAAACGACCTTTTGGGATACCCTGTATATCTACATATACACACATATACATATATGTATATACACACATATACATATATGTATATATATACACACACACCTAAGTGCCAACACATGACTACTTTGGAGTTTAGACATTCGTTTAGAATTCTAAAAAATTATTCAACAATTCATTAATTTGTCCATGTAAAGAATATGCTTAAACTCATATTTTCGAGTTCAGAGTAAGTTAGAACTTGCCCATTTAAAGGACTACCCACATGCAAAATAAAAAACAAATCTGATGGTAACTCTGTATCGTATATAATTGGAAATTATTTGTAACTTTTAAATAATATTTATTTGACTATTAGCAACGATTGGGTGATTTTTCTCATATGTTCATATGTTTACCAAACATATTGCTCATATGTTTGAAAAAAAATGTAAAAAGTTGTTTCAAAATCTGCAATTTTTTTTTTCAAATTTTTTCCTCATAATTAAAATTGATTTCAATAGCTTATGCAATTTAAAGCTATCTTTCATATCTTTTGTACTATAGGAACCACGCTTCTGAAAAGTCACACAATTATTGCCAATATTGAGGTAAATGTTTTTAAAGGTTACAAATCGTTTCAAGTTATATTATAATGCAGAGTTATTAAAAAATTCTGTTTCTTTTCTGTATAGATGGCCCAGTAATTGCACAAGTCCCCAAGACTTTACTGGAAGTTTATGTTTAACTCTTTAATGCCTGACGTATCTTTATATATACAGACAAATAATAGCTTGTAGAATTTTCATTTTTTCTTAGAACGAAATTTTCTTGTGAGAGTAGTTATATGGTAATCTCATAAGCAATCTATAAAATTTTCAATTAATTTCTATTTATAAATTTTTTGAACAGCGAATATAAATTCACTTTATCGGCATGTACATAGACTGATATCATGACAAATTGCTTTATCTATCATAATACTGCATTTTGTAGAACTTATTTTACATGCAATTCCAAATAAATCTTTTTTGATGAAATTTTCCTTTTTCTTAACCCTTAATTTGACAAGATGTTTTTTCAAATATTTTTTAATTTCTGTTATTTTCTCATGTCTGTATAGACATTAGGATCTCTGTAAAATAAACAAAAAAATCTATCATTTTCCATTTTTGAGATAATTAATGTCTGCTATGGCGAACACTGACAATTATGTTATGTAGTAGTTATAAATATACATGTCCGGTGTAGCAGCCACACTTAGCCAAATTAAGGGTTAAATAGCATTCTATGAAGTTTAAAATGATAGTTGATCACTAAAGTGATGTACTGTAGTATTCAAAGCTGTTTAAAATTACTATTTATTTTATTCAGGTCAGTCCTTATTTACTTAGATTTAAAATATGCAATCGGCAGAAATGATGTTGACCTTAAAGGGTTAAGTATATTCTTCATATGGACAAAATTTGGAAGTTTTTTTTTTTAAATTTAAACAAATTCCTAACCTCTTAAAGTCGTCATAATGTTCTGGCCGTTCGGTTTATATGTATTATAACGAATTCATTACATGAGCTTTCCTGCCTCCTAGAATTCATCCGATTGCCCTTGAGAGAAGTGGTACCTTGTAAAAGAATCGCGGCTTTTTGTGTACCCCAGATGCATCCAACATTATCCCGTAAATAACTTTGTCTCTAAGCATAACAACATTCTGCGAAAAATATTCAGGAGTGGACTAATGTTCCATTATCCAATTTAAGAAAACATGAGGTCACGAAGTAGTGGCTTCAGTTAACTAATTTAAAAGTAACCGAAAACAAATTTCGGCTGGACTCTGTATCCCGTTTCTAAATAGCCATTAACTTCTAGCCCAAGAATAGTATGCTTTGTTAGCTACAACAGACGGACATCATACAGAAAAAACACAGGCATTGTAAGGAATGCGATGCGGTTTCTTCTCCGTGGAGGTCGCCGGCGGTTTAATGATGTTAGATATTCAGGGGGAGGGGGGAAAGCAGTCTTTTGTATAGTTAAATTTCTAATTAGAGTTTTCTCTGAAAATGTTCATAATTGTTTTATTCATGCCCTATGACTAAAAGGTGTTTAATCGAAGTATTTTTAATAGTAAAGATTAGTCCAACTTAAAATCTAAACCACCCTTTTCAGCGTAATTTGTTTTTGAAGTGTATATATATATAATTATTTATAAACTCAACGCTGAGAGCTATGGTGGGGTGAGGGTAGAAAGCCCCACCCTGCACTCTGCAGATCAATTTTTATTTCTATTCTATGTAGAAAACAAAGTTTTTGAATCAATTATAACATTTTTAACAAAGATAATAAAAAAATTTTCATTACGAGCTTTCATGACGTAACTCCCTTTCAATGAGACTAGAAATGACATAGACATTGAGATATATATATATATATATATATAATCGTAGCAATTATCTTTTAATCTACTCTAATATGATACGTAGAGAATGATAGTTGGCGTGAAATTCCTGCAAAGCACGTCCCATGACGTGATATGGTTGCAGAATTTATTTAATTAGTTTCGAATTGTCATGGAAGGCAGATTCAAAGTGAAGGTTTTTAAAATAAGAGCTTTGGCGAACATAGACATACTAATGTAACAAAACTTTTAGTAGTGAGGTTTCAAGGCTTGTATATGAAATAGTTAAATGTGTAATTGGGCAAAATGCCAATAAATTTACTTCAGAGAAAGGAATACAAAGCAGGTGAACATGATTGAATACCAAAGAAATAAAATATTGTTAAATAAATTTAAAGTTTGTTAACTTCATAAATCTTATTTGACTGAATTCACAGTTCCATATGTGTAAAGAGGGATATTACTGAAGGTACTAAGAAAGGAAGTCAGTGGTGATAATTTTGTAGGAATTTCAGTATGTTTCGTAAGGTCTGTATAATTATTTGGCAGTTTGGAGGTGGACAGTTATAAAAACCACTTCCAAGAAGTTCCTTTATTTAGCTTCGTAGGTGCTAAATAAAAATTAGATCAGTGTTTGACGTTTAATGCTACATATATGAGCTGCTCATCCGCTACAAATGTTTTCTTTTGTGTTTACTAGTCGACCAACCGTTTCTAATGTTGCAGTGATAAGCATAACACACGCGTAATAATGGGGAAATTAATGATATGCGTTATTCAATTATATGATATCATCAAATATTCTATAAAATAATTATTTTCATGTTAAGTTCATGAACTTCATAATAAGCCTCGGATATTTTAATAGCATACTTCATATTATTCTTATCCTCGAAATACTAAGAAATTTTAAATAGTGGTGTGAACTACAAAATTAAGCCGTAATAATTACAATAAACATAATTGAGGGGGAATAATGTGTAAGGCTGCTTTAAAAGGCTCAAATGGCTGCTTTTAAGCCTTTTTCTCTAAAATATATATTTTTTTAGTTTATACTACAAGATTTGTAATTTCGCAAAATTTTACAGGAAATTTTATAATCTCATCTATATTATCTTATATCTAATCTTATTATAAATATAACTACTGTTTGGTGTGGGCTCTTTAAATCATACGTAGAAGCACACATCCATTAATCCTTATCTCTCTACACATCATGCTATGCATCTGTCTTTTCTATTAGTATAGATATTGAGAATATTTGATATGAAAATCTTTCCTCAAATGCAAACGTGTTCAAATTAAACATCCATGAAAATGCCCATTATTGTCATTCATATTAATATCATATCTTAGTATTTTTAACCAATTTCAGAAAGTCCTCTTTCCTACAAAATTAATTTATTGAATCGGGATCATAAAGTAAAAGGACTTCATAATTAAACTTACTGCATACTAAATGAAATTATAAAAAATACAGCTATGGTTGAAATCTCACTCAAGTGATTAGCAGTAGATTTATTTTTACGAGAATAAATTACTAACAGAATTGGTACTAAGAAGTTTTTTTTTTCTTTTTTCATACTTTTCAACAACAATTCAGAAATCAGAAGTGTTTTCGAAAGAGGTGAGATACTGTTATGAAACCATTGAACAGTGTTAGCTTCTTAAGTAATTTTATGTCTAACGTAATTTTAAATTAAAAATTACATACAATATAGCTATGTACATATATTTCAATACTAAAAGTACCAAGCGATCAAATTTAACTATTTAGAGTTTTTGAAGATCAAAATAAGCTTAACCAATCATAGTAAGTGTATAAAACTTCTCTTAACTTAATAAGAACAAATAGCCTATATATATATATATATATATATATATATATATATATATATATATATATATATATATATATACATTTAAAGCACCATTTTATCTATAAAATATTAGCTAAAAATAAAGCCTTGTTTGATTATTTTTCAGTTTTTGGCTACTTAATTTATAGCTTTTCTAACTATTCAGCCATTATAATTTTTTAGCTAATTTTTCCACACATGTAGTATATTGTGAAGTTTTTATAAAATTTGAATACCCGTAAGAACCGAACAACTATGAATTTAGTCTTAATTCTGTAAAACTACTTTCCATTTTCCTTAAACTGGGGTTTTAAAGTAGCAAGAAATTTTAAGCAAAATTTCAGTCTGCTGATAAATTATCTCAGTAACTGAATGATATCTAATAACTAATAAACTATAAGATTTGTTTTGTGACATGAAATTTTGAAATGAAAAAAGATGTTTATTGAAATGAATTTGTGTCGAACTAACCTGTGTATCCTGGAATAGTTTTCAAAGGAGAAAAATCAGCAGGCGACCACTGAGTTGCAGCACTATATTTTTTCTTTCTGTGCGTTTCTTGGTCGCTCCATTGGGTTGCAGCACTTCGTAGCCCTTCTCTCTCCTCATCTTTTGTCCAAACTTCTTCAAGTGAGCACTGAATAGAGGCATTTTTAAGTGGTTCAGTAGTCTCTACTGTTTCCATTCCATGGTTCTGCTGCTGTTGTTTAGCTTCAGCATCAGTCCACTGGACTCTGCGCTGTTGATCTTCTGTTTTCGAAAGTTTTTGATGAGCACCAATACATACATTTTCAACTGACTGAGGTTCCCTTAATGACGATTGATATGGAATTAATTTTTCAGTATGTTTCTCTTGCCTAAAGCTTGGATGCTGAGATTTCTGCACAGAAAAGAAAAATCTTTCAGCTGAAGAACATTGATTTTCAAAGGATATATTGAAAACACATGGTGTGATAAATTAAGTCATTTCGAAAGTAGGAGTATGAAGATGAGTAATTTTCTCATCTTGTATTTTTTAATATGTGATTTACTTTATAAGATTTGAAAACTGTACATTTACTTTCAGTATCTATGCTGAATAATACTATATATAAAGTAAAACTTAGTTGTGTTTCTTATGTTCCAAAGCAGAATATTTTTATATATTATTAACTTTTAAACTAGCAGCAACACTAAGAAATTTTATACAAGACGGAACCATTGTGTCAGTTATAATAGATTCCTTTCATGATTCCGAGGTTATAAAATAAGTTTAACCAAGATTTTTTATAATAATTTTATAACTCCTACTAGCGCGGTCGAGCTTAATCGAATCTCAAGGTTTAAGGAGAATGCAAAATTTATTTGAGAGTGATGTAAACGATGTTCAACCGTTGTTTTTGTCCTTCGTGCATATATGATGGAAATACTTGCAGTACTGATCAGTTGCAATTAAGTTGCAGTAAGTGGCTGCTCGATTTGTTTTCGCCGCTGTCGTATAGGTAAGTTTATTGCGTAATATATAAGATTTATAAATAAATTTTGTGGTGATTAGTTTGAGTTTGATTTTATGTGCTATCAGTATGTTAGTGATAAAATGTTTGAAGATATGTTTTTTTTTTTTTTTTTACTTTGTGGTGCGGTAGTCAAATATTTACAGAATTCTTTTGCTTTTTACTGAATGTTATTTAAAACAAACTTTAATTAGTTTTATATCTAGAGAATGGATTGATTATTTCCTTCAATATCTTATAAATTTATTACGTTAATTACACTTAAGATATATTTATCTTTACCATCTTTTCCGATAGTAGATACTAGTATTACATTGCAATAAAATATATCAAGCTTTAAAGATAACAGATTTTAAAACTTTATATAAAATTCTACTTGCTATTTTATTCCATAGGACTGTAATCCACATAGGGGAAATGTTATTTAATTTTCACTTATATTAATTGATAAGTGGACAATTTTTCTTTGTAAAAATGTAATTTATTAAAATTAGTAATGCTAATTTTCAATAACCAAGGTATCTAGGTCAAAAAACAAATTCTTGTTGATTAATGTCATTTATTTAAACCAAAATATGTTACCTATTTTATGTTAATTTTATCTTAATTTAAAATATTTAAAATTAATTAAAAAATTTAAAAGGAAAAATGAAAACTCTAACATAAATTCGCAAACATAGAAAGATTATTTTACTATGATAAGTCTTTATTATTTATTGAAAAGTTCAAAAATTATTTTCTATTGGAAGCCTGATTATCTTTTTTGATAAGCATGTAACATTTAAATTTTCTCATAACAGATTTGTTTACAAATCTAATAATGTTAGAAGAATAAATAAACTCGAAATTTACTCGAAACTAAGTTTTAATTTTTGTTAGTTCTTCAATGTCAAAATATTGTCTAAATATTCAGTTCTAAAATCTATTTATCAAAAAAATGGAACCATAGACAGATTTTGTTTTTCAGTTTTATGAAATAAACTTTTTACAAGATCATTATAACAAACTTTTTAAATAATGAAACTATTCCAGGAAAGAATAAATATATATGTACTTACGAATAATCTGCTCTCAACGTATCCATAGGTGTGTCCAAAGGAGTATTTTAAGCCGGGAACATAACCTGCGTATCTAGAAAAAAAATTAGTACTATATAATGGGATATTTTTAACATTTTAGCATCGAAACAATTTTTAAAGTAATTTAAAGAAAATATTAATAGAATATTTTATTTTTAATTACAAATAAAGTTCATTTAAGGCATTATTATAATATTTTTTTTATCTTCGTTTTACAAAAATGTTAAAGAAAATAACTCAAATTTTTAATTTCATGTAAGTTTCGAAAGAATTTAAAATGGATATAAGCAATTGAGAGATCATAATGTAGTTTTATAATTTAAATTAAAACACATTATACTTTTTCAGTCAATGAAATTAGTGCTGGAAAAATCATGTAATTCAAGACATTTAATGCATTTTTCATCTTTAGAAATTAAAATTAATATATTTTTGTAATCAGGCTCTAAAGGATAAAATTAACAATTTTTTAAGTATTCTTTTCTATTAATATCGTACAACGTAACATGTCTTCCGTCACCATCATCAGTCACATTGCTATACATAAATATTTGATTATACTGTTAACGTGTCATGATGATCGATTCAATGTTTGAAGCATGGATAATGAATTTAAATAACTTTTTGATTCCCTTAAAAAAGATTTTTGCTGGGAAAAGTGAGTGTTTTAAGTTATGAAAGTTTACGGGGGTTACTAAAGAAACATTTTATACCATAGAGACGGAAGAGATCTCGTAGGAATTAAATAATAATTGTTAGTTCTACTAGGATGGGACTCATAGCTATGTAAGCAGAGGTAGATGTTTCGAGTGTACCACTGAAGCATGAACTGACGGTTTCCTCGATTTAATGTACGCTCATCAGAGTTACCTGGGCAACGTCTGGCAACACTCCTAAAGCCTTGATCGTTTGGGTGGGGCTTTCTACTTACTTAATGACGAGGAATCTGTCAATTGGCTGCAGCAGTATGACGGAATTCAATTTTTCTTCTTGATCTACATTTAGACAACAAGATTTTTTTTTTTTCTGTTGGATAGGTGTTAGGATGTTACGTATTGTGTTACATTAGACAAACGGCAACAAGTTGGTTATCAGGTCAACCGGAAATGTAGCATTTTTTTTAAATATATATAGGAGTAATATTATTCTTTTTAACCATTTTTATATGTCTTTTGATTTCTTAATTATTCTCTTGTTTCCTAAAATATTTAACAATAGTCTAACTTTTCATATTATGGTAGAGGCAAAAAAAAGTTTAATAATTTTTTGGTGAAAGAGTAGAGTTTTTAATTAAATAGTTTATTTCTTGATAGTTAATAAGAAAAGATTGAAATTCATGTATGAATTATTTCAATTTAATTTGATTTAAATATATTTTAGTCCAATTGGTGTTCCAATGCTTCCAATATCGAGACAAAGTAATTTTGATCAATTCGATCATAATTCGTAAAACCTAATGATAAAATTCAGATTACTTTAGGAAATTTTAAATTTTTATGTAAAATCTTGAACTTTCAAGACTTAATTTCTTTTTGATAAAGTGAAGAAATTCAGTTTCTAAGTTTTGATTTTAGAATTGGATAAAATTAATTGGGTGGCATTTTATAAAACTAAAAGGATTCCAACTTTTTTTCTATAGTTATATTAATCTAAAATTAAAGAATTAGCCCCCTTGAAAAATTCTTCTTTGAAAACATTTCCTATTTGCTAAAATTGAGGGCAAGTCAATTCTTTAGAAATGTATTTGTTTCGTAAAAACCCAAATACATTGCCGTTATGGGTTATTTTAACTCATTCGTATAAATTTTAATTTCTTTACAGAATTAAGTTATTTTAACAAGAAAAGTATGCTGATCAGAGTTAAAAATCCTACCTATTCATAAACGTGTAAAAGAATAATTTAAAACCTAATTTAATGTATTTCCTTTGTCATGACATAATTATAAGTATTTGTACTACTGTAACCACTTTTAATGTTTTTAAAAGAATGTGACGTCGGTTTCATTAAACCATGCTACTTTTACGTTGTTTACATGAATGTAATTGTTCTACAAGTATAAATATTTCTAATTAAGGAACTATTAATAATAAATATTGCATATGATAAAGATTCAAGAACCTTATAAAAATATTATAGTTATAAAATCAGGTTTTATTACGTTAGCTATATGCATTAAAAAGATAACAAAAAAGTTCTCACCTAATACTATTAAAATGTCAAACGAAATTAAATTGAAAAATTAAAGAATTATTTTGGCTAATTTTCTTCTAACAATTAAGTTTTTAAAAAATTTAACGAAAATCGAACATTGAAATAATAACTTAGTACAAACTTTATATAATGTACCTACAATGATTTTAATATTAGTTATAGAATCATTGTTTTTAAAAACGAAAATTTTAAAGAAATATTAATTTATTTCATTTCAAATTGTTATCCAGAGACTTTTGAATTGGTAAGAAATATTAATTTATTATAACACAGAACGAATAGTTAATTGTATTAATTTAGGAAAAAAAATATGTAAGTTTGCTGAATGTTGCAAGATTGGAAATTCGTAAAGCAATTATTTGTTTTATGACCTCCAATTTTCTTTTTCATTTCACAATTTATTTTTCTTAATTGCCAAAATGGAGCGAAATTTTAATGAAAGCAGTATCACTTTTAAAATAGCATTTTTAAATATATTTAATGTATAATTTATAAAGTTTAATAATTAATACATATGTACATAATGTGGTTCATATTTACGGAATAATTTCTTGTCAAATTATAACAAGGATTATTCCCTAAATACGAGATATAGATAAAAACTTAAATATTATATAAGGTATCTAAATACCAATTGATATTTATGCAATATACTTTTAATACAAGAACCTGAAAGTGCAAAAATTGCCTTAATCAGGTTGGAACGGCTAATGGGTTTAGCTCGTATGTCGAATTCGCCATATAGCATAATTTATTCACTATAATTGTAACTAATAGATTCTAGAGATTTTCGGACTTTTTCATAATTATTAATGCACTATTTTGTCGCCAAGCAACTCATTGTTTTTATCCAGAAAGGATCAACAGATTTAAAGCTAAAATTGTTATGCTAGAAATGAGAAATGTGTGTATTTAAAGCCTTACATAAAAATGTCTCTGGGTTTCATATTTAAAAAATATAGAAGTGTTACAATTTAGGAAGCTAATGGATTGTTGTTATATGCTATACTTCTTGAAAATTATAAGAAAAAACTTATTTTAAGTTTCATTACAATCGAAAGTAACTTAAAACTATGAACTTCTCATAAGACAAGCATATAACCCTTAAAATACAGCACAATAACAGTTGTAGTAAATGATTATAAAAACAACACAAATAGTCCCGCTGAGTTTTGGAAAAAGTATACCGAACTAAATTTTTTTCCAAAAGTTGATATATAAAGTAGACACTCTCGTAATTTATTTTCTTTGTTATATGTACATTAGTAAGTTCTATATGCATAATACAGACAGATTTGCGGTTGAACAACAGTATTCCTATTTTCATAATAGTAACAGCTAATACAAATCAAAATTTTAGATATTACTCATGTGATAAACGTTACCTATGGATTTTCATTTTAAACAAATTAAAATATTGTAAGTAAAATATTGTAAGTGATAACTCACAAAATGATAAATATCTGAGTTATAAAAGTATTTAAGTATATACATATGTTTGTTTCTAATTATTTAAAGCTTCTAGTTACTTCTCACAGTTTAAATTCAAATGATATTAAATAAAACGATAGACATAAAAGGGGCAAAGTTAAGTTTTTAATTGGCTTTTCTCTCCGAAGCCGTTAGTCACAGACATATACTTACAGTTACCAAAAAAAAAATTAATTATGTGTATTATGAGAAAGACTAAATAAAGGGCGATATTTTAAGCCTACTATGAGAAACAGACATTTATTAGTGCGAACTTAACAATGCAAATGAGTATAAACCATAGTTAACGGATTTTTGATCGGCTTTTAATTAATACCCTTTTATCTATTTGAAGTTTCAGAAATTAAATACTCGAAACGGATTCATTGAGTTGTTTCACATCTTTTGGTTATATTGTATTTTTGAATTAAGCTGTTCATGAGAAGGAAGTGTCAGATAGATACCTAGAAAAATACTCTTTTCTTTCGAATGTATATATATATATATATATATATATATATATACACACATTGTTTATTACCCTTGACGTCATGAATAAAGAGGAAGAAGCAAATTATTTGAATATTACTTCTCTTTAATTTTACGCAATAAGACCTATCACACGAGCCCGCTTACACACAAACACATACACACTGCTATATATATATATATATATATACATATATATATATAAATCTATATATATATATATATATATATATATATTGATATATATATATATATATATAATATATATAGATAGATATAGATATAGATATAGATATATACATATATATATGCATACATATATATATATATATATACACACACATATATATATACACACATACATATATATATATATGTGTGTGAGTATGTGTGTGTGTATATATATATATATATATATATATATATATATATATATATATATATATCAGCCTATATTTGTATGAACTCGTATTATAAACATGTGTTTGGGTATTTAACTCTAAATACTTATAGTATCTCGTGCTTGAACTAATATAAATACTTTAAAAATTTCAATTTTCTTTATTGTTTTAATAAAGTGTTTTAATTGTCATAAATTATTTAAGCTAATGGTTTACTTCGTAGTTGGTATTGAAAAATAATTATTAATGAAAATTATTCAGATGCTGATATAGGAGCAAAATAACACTCAGTTTTCAATGAGAATACCTTTGTTGTCAATTCATATTTTTCTATAGCTGTATTAGAAACATGCATGTCTCCTAAATAAAACTTAACCTTACTCCAGGGCCAAAATATTATAAATAAGAGTCAAAAGTGTTAATCAGAAAAAAATAATTCCTTCATTACTGTTATTCTTATTTTAAGACGTTAAATTGAACATCAGAATCTAACTTGAATTGCCTTTACTTAACATAATTTCTTAAATTTCATATTTTTATATATATTTTTATGTTTGGAACATTTATTTTTAGCTGTGGTTACAAGAATGCTTATACTGTAACAGAATAAATGGGATTTCGGTTGTACCAACTGTATTATGATATAAAGCTAAACTTCTGTAGACGGGAAAAGTAACCAATTCACTGTAAATGTTTAATTGCTGAAAGAATTTATATATGAGTAAATCCTGCTCACTTTTACATTGGTTTGTACTCACCTGATTAACCTACCGTAAAAATGCTAATCTAAATACTGATAATGTGTAATACTGCTAAAAATGCAAAGCTAAAACTTCTTAAAGTTTTGATTTAATACTTATTTTTATAAAATCTATAATTTAATAAGGGATAGTTTTTGGTATTTCTTAAGACTAATTTTTAGAAAAACTATTAAAAACTATAATAAAATAATACAGGGATTTCCTATATGCATCTCATACCTTAAGCAAAGTTAATCCGAGAAGGTTACACTGAATCCCAACCGTCCTTATTCCAGCACATGGAACTTACTATCTGTTTAACTGAATACATCCGTGACGTTGCAACAATAGTTTTCAATCGTTTATATGGTTGCTACCTACACGAAAGTTATTTTGTGGTTATTTTTCTAAACATATTTTTAGTTTGTTGGAGAGGTTGTTACACTGAGAAAAATGATCTTCAAATGACGATACTTAGTCACGCATTCTCTGATTTGGAATCAATTACCGTGATTTCCGGCTTAACATAGTGAAAAAAATAACTTCTTTTTATTTCATAGCATCATTTGAATAAATTTTTCTGTGAGTGTTGGATATTCAAAATTTACAAAATATTTCACACTAATGCCAGTTTTGTATTCAAGACTCATTTTCACAAAAATGAAGCATTTTTGTATTGTTGTTTCGTTACACTTTTTTATTCCTGTTTCTTTTATGATATTAGATTATGTTAGAATTATTTATCTATGAAACAGGAAAGGAAATAGATGGAAAGTGTTTATTTAGAATAAATAGAAACCTCGAGGGAAATTTATTGTTTCCAAGGACTAAAAGTAGATTTGGAATAATAGGTTTTGTATATTGATACTTTGAAAGTTATATATGAAGATTTTAAAATTTCAGGGTCTTAAAATAAGATTTATAAAACAAGAAAAGTCCTTTTTCTCGAATTGAGAAAGGAAAATGCCCTAAATAAGAACGAAAAAATTAGAATTTTAACAATGTGTAGAATAATTCCATTCGAAGAACAAATGAAATTATTCTACATATGTAGACTGTATAAATATCTATGCCTCTCGTATTTTTTTTTAATTTGAAATTACTCACGGAGTAATTCAAAGGTGTCATTTTTAATTCTTTTAGGATAGTATTAACAGATTTAATATTTTAAAATATATTTCTATCAATTTTAATTTCTTGCTGGTTTTACTAAATATTATAATTTGTCATAGAAATTATCATATGCTATATTTTTTTTTTATTCTAAGTGGTATACATCTGTGAATAACGTCTAGTTCATTGTGATTTTAATGATTTCCAATAACAAATTTACTCTATGGGGAAATCTACCTCATGGTAATTTTTTCAGTCATTATCATTCACTTATTTCATTGTCACAATTTTCACCCTTTTCGCATAAACACAGTCTGTCATAGTAATAATCGTATTTTATCTATAAGTTTTCAGTTATGAATAATTTTCAGTTTAGATCTATATTAAAAACATGAAAATGATTATTAGAAGTTTTGCTGCTTTGAAAATAAATTGTATATCATTTTTCTATATGTTTTGCAAATATCCTTGAATGGCAACTTTATCTCCCTTTAATAAGTATAAGCTTTAATAAGTTAAGTCTGACT
Source organism: Pardosa pseudoannulata (assembly GCA_032207245.1). Classification (NCBI taxonomy): domain Eukaryota; kingdom Metazoa; phylum Arthropoda; class Arachnida; order Araneae; family Lycosidae; genus Pardosa; species Pardosa pseudoannulata. Next base: position 9,811,292 of record CM063502.1, read on the forward strand.
GAAAAGTTTCTAGTTACATTGCATATTATTTGTACATTGAAATAAAAATCTAACAAATATTCAGGAGATTTGTGATAATTTTAGTAGAACAGCATTATTTCTGAGTCTTTTTTTTATTTAGCAATTACTATTTTATTTAGCTTTTTCCGCAAATACATCCACAATTTACATCAAACAATGATTCATTGGTTATTCATACACGAGACTTTAATTTTACTAAAAGAAAACTTCCTTTCTTATCCTATTTAAGTCTGATAAATTAATCCCAAAAACATTCATTTCATGTTACCCTAAATTTTATATGCCATTTGTTCAGTAACATCAGACCAAATCTTATAGATTTCAAATAAATAATATATTTTGATTTGATATTAGTATTTAGTTTCCGCATACTACAAAAGATGAAGAATTATTTATTGAGCTATATGGCCTCAAGTGACAGAAAAGAATTCTTCCACCAATCTATGCTAATTTGTCCGAGAGGTCCTTCGATGGCCGAATGGTTAGGGTGCTGGCCTTCGGAACCGGAGATCGTGAGTTCGAATCCCACTATGGAGTGGATGTTTGTAGCCGTTCGGAATCGACTTTAAGCAGTAGGTCCCGGTCTCATTAGCCCTCGTGTTTCATAAAGTAGACCGTAGAGCTCCAAAACCAAACCAAACCAAACCAAGAAGTCCTGTGGGCGTATTTTAGTGGTGGTGACCGAATAGCAAGTACTGAATCGCTTCACTCGGCCGATATCCCCTGAAGTACCCAGCGAGAGCCCGTTGTGACACAGGCGCCATCAACGCAGCAGAATTGCGACTAGAAGAGAATTAGGAATAAAACCGAATGCTATAGCCAACATCGTGGCTACGACGCCGGAATTAGTGAGGTCGGCAAGAACCTTGAGGGCTATAATCGTAAGAGGGGAAATTTGTGAGTGTTGCATCTTCAAGTACCCAGATGGTCAAATAAGAGAACAGAACATTTTGTGATACAATACTGGGCATCGGGATCATCGCTCATGAGTCATTGCGAAGGGACTTTGGCCCACTCTGTGGGTCCCCAGTCATCCGTCTTGCTCTATGTAGCAATATTTTCATGGTAACACTTATAATGGTTATTCACATGATTAAAAGTAGTTGTTATCGGTGTTACCGTAAAATATTGAAACATATAAATATAGAAAAGATAAATATATACTTAGAAGGTCATAGAATCCAAAATATATTTTTTAAACTTTTATATTTTTAAACGAATCAAGCAAAATTCTGTTTTCAGCTGACAATATGTTTTCAAACAATCTAAATTTCGTCGAAAATTCAATTTTTCGATTTAATTTAAATATAAAAAATGTATCAGCTGTGGACAGAAAAAATATTTTTTATGTCCATTATTCTGTTTTGAATATAAAATAATAGCAATAGTTTAGTAGAATTGTCACTAATTGTAATTCTGTTTTCGAAATAAAATTCCTCATATTTTATAAACATTTGAAATATCATCCTTACCTGTTTACATGTCACTTCACTTTCTGCTTTATGAACCTTTAATATTTGGTTTGGGAATTAATAAATAGCTTTGAATGTGTTTTGAAGCCCATAATAAGTAAACTCTGTACTTAAGTAAAATTGATATACACATTTTAAAGCACAAAATTAGGTATCTTAGTTAATTTCTATAAACATTTATTATGAATTTTTATGATAAACACAAAGTTTTAGCTTCAAACATCCTACAAATATAATTATAGTATATTTAAACAGAATGCGCTTATATAATTTTCTATTAAGTTCATTTTACTGCAACTAATAACTAACACTTCCAAGAAACTAATTTTAACGCGTGTGCTTGTGAGAGAGAAAAAAAAAGAGAAAGAGAGTTAGAGAGAAAGTGAAAAAAAGGAGAGAAAGAAATAAAGAGCGAGAGAAAGAGAGAGAGTAAGAGTATGTATTTCCCTAAAGACTTTCAAAACTTGCCTAACTCATTTCACGTTTTACTAATTTCAGCTTTTCCATCCAGGCATATTAAAATCAAGTAAGTAATTGTTTGAGATCGCATTTTTACCACATTTCTCAAAACTAAAAACTGAATTAATAATTGCTACATGCTGTCTTCTTACACTTTTTCTAATGCATTTTTGCCTCCACGGGTGTTTTTACAGGCCACAGCAAAATCGTTATTTTCATCTCTTCCATACGAAATTAAGCAGCGTTATTACTTTCTTCCTAAAGAGGGCATTTCTCACAACAATAAATGCGTCGTTGACTTTTGATTATGTAAGATGTGTTTGTCTTTTCTCCTAGTTAAATATAATGATGTAAAGTATTTTCATTGTGCATTCACATGTCATAGTGTTCGATGTGTTTTTCTCTCTGTGAGTGTCATTATTAAGTAATTAGATTATGGGTATTAGATTCGTAATCGGAAAAAACATCTATCTCACAACCAGAGGGTTGCGAGTTCGCGACTCGAGCTGACCAAAGACAGGCTGTGTTCGTTAATGGCGGCTGGAGCACTTAAAATAGGTTTGGAGTCACAATGTTCTCAAAGTTCCCAAACGATACCTCTGGATGTGTGCAGGCCAAACCGGGAGGAGGGTCTTCAGCTTGTCTAATGTTCTACATTACAAGGACAAATTATGTTTATTTGTGTTATCTCTAGGAAGTAATGTTGGCCGCCTTAATCTCCCACAATATCTGTAGCTTAGTAGTATAGAATACTATAAGAAGCGAAATCCCCGCATTAGACATTAAAAAAACTTTCGAAGGCTTAAAAGTAGGTGCATATCTTTTTATTCAAGTACTATCCATAATAATAATAATATTTGTAATAATAATTCATCTTAGTAATAATAAAATAATTTTAATAATAATTCATCTTAATAATAATATAATTTTGGGCTGGTAATAGGAAAAATAAAATTTCTTCAGATATGCCAGCCAAACTTATATGTTGCATACTTTTGAAGAACTTATAAACCGCTGTTTATTTACCCCATATTACTGTAATTGATGCCTGTTTTCAATCAAACATCAACAAATGAGTGTTTATATATGTAACCATCACAGTAAGAATGGGATTACAATGGAAATAAATATAAATTACTTGTGAAACGAATTTAAACAGAAATGAGAAAAAAATTGTCAAAACATTAAAAATGGAAGTGAAATAATAACAAATGTAAGCAGATTGATCCCAGAACAAAGAAGAATCAATCCAAAAATAGTATAAATAAGAAGATAAATATCAACAGAAGGACTATAGGTGTAAAAAATTAAATGGTTGGGAAAGAGGTGTCAAAATAGAAAACATGGAAGTGAAATAATGTCAGATATTAACAGGCTAACTGCAGCAACATTTAAGTTAGCAATACAGATAAACACAATTACATTAGGAAAAAACTAAACATTGTAAAAGTTAGAATAAGATAAAAAAAATAAATGGGTAGATAGCTGCTCTTCTGTACCAGAGTTATGGGGTTTGAATCTCGTTCCGGTAATGGATGTTCTTAGCCGCTTGGAATTAGCTTTAATCAATAGGTCTCTGGTCTCGTTAGCCCTCTTGCAACAAAACTGTAGACCGTAGCACTCCAAACCCAAAGAATTAAAAAGATAGAAATAAATATAAATAGGATGTCGAATTTGGTCAAACGAAATTAAACAGAAATTGATAAAAAAAGAATCAAAACAGGAGTGAAATAATAACAGATGTAAGAAATTGATCAAAACGCTAAAAGAGTAAAAAGCGTACTAAGATTGTTATAAAGAGAACGTCAAGGGGGTTTAAATATCTGCGATGTAAAATAGTTATATCAGTAAAAACAGGTGTAAACTAAGAAACGTAAACAGGTTTAGCACAAAAGGAGATGTATTTAAAGAATCCTAAAGTAGTAAAAAGTGGAATATGATAATAATGATTATAAAAAGAGAACAGAAAAAAGGAACTAAACAGACTTTAAGACTGATAACGGGAGTGAAAGATGCTAACAGATTGAACAGAGAAATAAGTATCATAGAATTATTTGAAAATTCATAAACAGGATCTAAACAAATATAATATATAGAACGTCGGATGATTAAATGATATCAACAATTACGATGCTAATGCAGAAACATAATTAGGTCTAATAGTAGAAAAGATTCTAAAGTATAATAGTTAAGAAATCCTAATTTATTGTATACATGTGTATGATGCTTATATATGAAATATATAAAAATTATTACCTCTAAAATATCTATCTAAAATTCTCCCTTTCCCCCTTCTCATTCTTTAATACCAAATTTCCCAGTAATAAAATGTTAGCTTTAAAGGAGCGTTCATCGACATGAATTCTTTTTACTCGTCTCCCGAAACTAACGCTGGATGCTAATTTTCTGTCCACTGGCCACATTTTCTAAGTATCCCAATAAAATAGTTTCACTCCTTCAATAACTAAATTGCTGCCTACGTCGTTTTCGAGCTAATTTAAATTATCAAAGTTCCCTATTGACTCCCAAAAAGTGCTAAGTAATCTGTAGGTCTCATGGGAAGGAAATCACGTAACCTCTCGCTTTGGAGTGTGAAAAATCATTGAAGGATTTATTTTTCTTGGGAATTCGAGGCTGAGCTCTTGCCTCGTAAAGAAGGTTTTTTGGCCAGTTCAATTTTTTCCTGTCTTTGACGAAGTCACGACTGCGCTACAAATGACTTTTAATTGGCCAAGAAGTCCAAATAATAGGGGCTAATTTTCCATTGTGATTGGTGAAAGATCTTTTCACTGGTTTCATATATATAGGATGCTAATGTAACTTAATAGCAACATTAATATCTAGAATGAAGAAACTTTTTTTCCTTACACCAAATTTTACATGTAATTGGAGAAATGAGTGTTTTTTTTAGTGTAATAGCAGAATCTGTTTACTTTATACAAAAGAATTTATATAATTTTGTAGATTGATAGTTGAGAATGTTTACTGTCTCGAAATATACTGATATGCTAAACTTTACAGCTTACATTCTGACATACATCTGGTATATTATTTTAAAGAATTATAAGCAGTAATTTAATCTATTTTGCTTATGATAGATATACATCTACTGTCAATGGCTAAAATAGAGGCTATTTGTTTGGGTTATTATGATATAATGAGTTTCTTTTCGTGTTCATGCAGAAAATGAAATAAAAATAATTCCAAATGTAGTCCTGCTATTTCACCGAGAATTAATGTAGTTAAATAACTTACCCTGGTACGCGGAAGGGTCTTCCGTTCTGTTCCTCTACAGCAACAGACATGTGATGACCCCTTTAAAAAGTATTCCAAATTTCAATTCTCATATCACTCGAGATGAAATTGGGACTCAAATCAACCTTGGTATTCCTGAAAAATTACAAATAAAATGTTATTAGATATCTAATTTTATAAAAAAAATATAAGTCATCAATACACAAATTAGGGTGGGGGGATTGTGGGATGGGACAAAAAAACATTTAATTTCAAGAATTTTTAAAGGTAACTATTATTAAATATCGCATGTTTCTAAATCTTTTTGGCTTTGTGTGGATATTATTACGAGTTTTAGTAACTCAGTCGGGAAAGACATCAATCTCATGATCAGGTTAGCAAAACAATACACCGTAGCGCTCCAAACCAAAACATTCTATTTCGAGGCTCGAGCCGGCCAAAGATCCCCGTGTAGATTAATGGCACTTAAAATAGGTTCGTGGCTGCCATATCCTCCCAGTTCAAACGATATCTCAGAAAATGACAAGCCAAGCCTGGGACTCTCCTATTTGGCCTTTGTTTCTAAATTAAGAGGACCAACTTTGTTTAATGTTGGCCACCTATATGGTGCTCTTATAATAAAAGGCTGACAAATATCAACTGCCTCGTATTGGCTTCAATGCTTTAATAGCAAATGCTCCCACATTAGAAATAATAATTGATGTAATTATAAATTTCGTTTATTTTTATATTTACTCTTAGCTTAATAATCCAATATAAAAAATCTCTTCAGATGAAAACTCACTGGCTGTATTGAAACGGTAAGCAAATGGAAAGACATTTTTAGTGCAAAAACACTTTAGAAAAATTTGTCAATATGATACTACTAATTTTCAGCTTAAATTCAGCATGTTATATAGTAAACAGTCCTTAGAAAGTATTTGAATGATTGGCAAAGGGATTTAAAATTTTTTTAATCATATTTGATTTCAGTAGATGACTTTGTCTCGGCTTGAAAATTAGGTATTCAAAGCTACAATTTATGACACATAATATTGAAATCTAGATCACTATTTAATCTAAATGTTTAACAGCGTATACTTTATAGATAGTATAGCTTTTAATTTCATAGAATTTACTCACTCTGTAGAGACATTTGAATTGTTGGTAAATTATTTTTTGGAAAATATATTTAATATTTTATATAGTTTATATTTTAATTTTTGCACATACAAACATACTATAAATATGGAATTGCATCATCAAAAAAAAAAAAACGATAATGAATATAAGCATGAATATAAATATTTTTTGCGTTTTATAATTTATCATTAAATAATAGCTCATACGTCTTCAAAAACTGCATATTGTCATTTCTCTTTAACCCTTCGTAACTCAACAATCTCGTGGTAGCTTGTTGAGCAAGGGTGTCAAACTTATACATATGGAAGTAAAGGGATCCAGGCTATAGAGAGCCAAAGACCGTAGTGTTTACTAGAGATGACTGGGGATCGAAAAATAGCTTTGTGGCTTCACTGTTCTCCAGATTTCAAACGATATCTTTGGCGGCGGCAGGTCAAGCCTGGGGTGTTTTACTTATTCCCTTCTTCTGAACTGCCAGGACCGTTTCTTAATTTCAAATTCTCGAGGTAATAACAACCATTTTTTCGCGGGAAACTATGAGATTTGTAGACGGATACGAAACAAACCAACCAACCCCGAATTGAAAACTGTTTTATTAAATATCATAATATATTATTTCTAACTTGTAAATAATAATTTCAAAAAATTCAGAGACAAAAATGAAAATTTATGGAGAAAAAAGTGTTTTTTCTATAATCAAAGAATTTTTATTTCTCATAAATATTGCTAATTATTTTGCACAAAAATTATATTTACACCAATGATTTGAAACTATTCTTGTGAGAAATCTATTTCAAACGTTTTTACATTATTTAAAAACTTAGCAAATCCAAAGGTTATTTCAAAAATAATCAGCTGATCAGACAAAGAATGTAACTTCCATGAGAAAAATAAATTTAGTATCATTGTTTGGTATGGATTTCTACAAACAAATTGTGTTAATGGCAGTATTTTAGTATAGTAGCAATCAACGATAGAATCTTTTGAAACTTGCTGTGTAAACTACATCTGTTTTGGGGTATTTGCAACACGATGTTGCAAAGGGTTCAGATTTTGCAATATATATTTAGAGGATAATATTTCAAAATTATAAAAAAAATTTCCTTAACAGATGAACATCCTAAAATTGAGGGTTCATTTAAAATATTTTTAGAAAAGCAATTTCAAATTATTTCTCAAAAAGGAAAATGAATTCTTTTTATTCCATGACATAAATTTAATGACAATAAATTTTGAACATAAATTTGAGAGAATAGTTTTATGGTGATAACAAAGTATTTCATGCTATTCATAAGTTCTTTGTGCGTTTCAGATTTAAATTGATATGTAAATATATAATATAGATAGATTTAGTTTTCATGGTAATATTTCAAAGACGGTCTAAATACTCAATTCAGTTGTTATTGGTTATAAGAAAAAAAGTCCTTTATAGCGTGACGGACAAAAATAGAAAAAAATTTTTAATCTTCCAACTAGTCCGATAATGTCAAAATGAGAAATCTATCGAATGATTAAAGTCCAACCTTCCATATTCAGAATTTATGTTCGTACTTTTACTTAAGAATATTAAGCTCATTATCGTTTTTAAGAGCATGTTTATTCCTAAACGAACAGTTAAGAAAAATAAACTATATAAAATTGCTTAAGATGCATTTCCCAAAAGCGCTGATTTTGACATTTTATTTATTGATAGACTAACATAAATGAAAATTTGTATGAAACAGTTAAAACGATTATGAATTTATAGTGATTATTTAAAAATTTAGTTATACTTTAAAATATTTTGAACTAATTTTTGAATTATATAGAATATCTGTGATAGTTAAAAAAAATAAGTTAAAAATACCTCAATGTTTTGTGTATTCAGTAGAAGCATTTGGGCTTGTATGACTTATATAAGCTGAATTAAAACGTCAATACTGATCAGAAAAATCTCTAAGATTTTAAAACATCAATATACATTAAAAAAGTGTTAAAAATAATTTTCTTAGTGAAGATTAATTTTTAACGATCGATAATTGATCGTTAGAAGATCGTATAACTGTCTATTATATTTTTTCTTTGTTTGTTTGAAAATATAAACAATCGAAAAGGCTTTTTCAATAAAGAGTTTAAACTTTTAATGAATGTATTTTATAATATCAATTTCGATATTGCCACCACGATATTTTTAAATTTGCTCAAGCGATTACTATGAAATTTTGGGATATCAACAACAATAGGTATAAAATTATCTAAAATTATTTTGGTTTGATCAAAATATAAAGGATTACACATAAAAATTACTTAGATTAATTTTTGATAATTTAATTAATTTTCAGCTCTTAATTTAAAAGATTTAATTCAGATTATTGACTAGTATATTTTTAATTAACATATCCTTCACCTAAAAAAGAGCGGAAACTAGTGCGGAAACACTGTCACACATTGTACACTTGTCAAAATAATATATTGTTTTATAAATAGCAAAATATCTTTAATTCAATACTTAAATGAATCGAATAATACTTGATACTACTTTTGTGTTACTTTTATTAATAAAAAATCTTTTTAGACTGAAGTAACAAAATTATTGTTTTCTTCTACAACTTAAAACTACTTGTTTTCTTTTTTTTGTCAGTGTAAATTGTTAGTTTTCAACAGTACAAAAATATGTTTCTTTTTTAACTATATATATATATATATATATATATATATATATTGCAAATTAACACACCTATATTATTCATAGGAACAAAATAAATAAGTGTTTTAAACTTAGAACTGAAAGAATATTTGAAGGAAAATCATAATATTGAATATATTATGTCAGATATAAATTAAATATATATAATATATAGATATAATTAAAAGAATAAATAAAGTTATGAATAACTTTCAAAATAGCTACAGTCATCTATGATAAAATATTATTTCTGTATTCAATTTCTTGTCATAAATGTCACTTTCCCCTTATCAAGCAAGGCACGTTCTTATCTTGAATATACTTCACGAACTAGTATCAAGTATTTTGTTTAGTGATGTGGATCATCTATTTTGTAGTTTTATTTACAACTTTTTGAAACAATTTTAAGATATTTGTTATATTTTAAAATTTTAATAAAATCAACATATATTTTGCCTTTTGACGATGTCATTGTTTTCAATATTGGCTGAAACTTTTACAACTGCAACGCGAGTTTTTTTTTAAATAGTAAGTCACTAAAGGACATAGATTACTTAATTATAATTTTAGTGATAACAATAATTATAACAAATTTAGCGCAATATAACAGAAATGGGTATAATTTGATATATATATTTTTGAAATTCAATTTCAGTAACATGATTTTAAGTTTTTATTTTAAGATTTTCTTTTGCAACTATTTTAGATCTTATTTACGCCTGTGCGTTGGTTTTGTGACACTAGCCATATTATTGTTCAGAAAGAACTTTTAAAGGGATGCATAAACAGTATTAATATGTTATCAAAACAGCACAGTAAAATAAAAATTCCTACACATAAAATGTTGAAAAATATTTTAAAGAGTTTTTTTTCCATATTAAGGTTTTATTATGAAATTTCATTGTAGAACTCTATCCTTACGTCTCAATTCCAGTTTGAGATTAAAATTAAAACAGTTGAAAATAATTTAAAATATTTTTTCAATAAAAATGTATGTTTTACTTGATGCATGTTATCATTTTTTTAAATTGTTTTGAAGATGTAGCAGTAATAACAACGTTCGATAAGAAGACGATGACGTTAAAGAAAGAACTGATGTGGTTAAACATGGCAGTTAATTCTGTTTACTGTTCTCCCACTAGTGCATATTTCTTTCAAGTAATATTTTAGGTATCAGAAGACAAAATTTGTGTAAAAATATCTGATGATATCATCTAAAGAAGAATGCTCTTTAAAATATTTTACAGTAATTTATAAAGTATAACTCTATACTGAAATTATGAATATTTAGTTATTATTTTCAATAGAATATTATTTTGTAAATGAAAATTTAACTTAATGCTCTGACAAAAATTTTGGAATTTCATTTTTTAATATAGAATATTTCTGAACTATTACTATAAAAATGTAGACAAAGCAGCATAGTGGTGTACAAAGGAGTGGAAAAATATTTATAAAGATAAATATTAAAATTTCTGCAATTAAAATAATTTGCAATACCGATATTAAAACAATTAGCATCATTGTTAGTTAACTAAGTATTCCACAAATAATATTCTTTTCTATAAGGAGTAATGCACAGTTTGTGTAAACTTTCATTCCTAAAAAAATTCTATTAAATAAACATGGAAGGTTTTGAACTAGCATGTAGTTGAAAACTTTCAAACAACGTACGTCAATTCTGTATAAGATTTCATTCACATTTCCCATGTAAAAAAGATTAACTGACATGCAGTTTAATTTCCATTATTTACTCTGTAGATAATTATATTCAGCCTCCAATTTTGATCGATATCATGGAATGAATATATATTTTAACTTTGCGTCTTTTCTTGATTTGTTACTTTTGAATTTTCAAATGCATAAAAATATTCTCTATATAATATTTAAAGTTTGATAAAATCATTCTCTTTATTATATAAAAGTTTTCGTGGAACGAACTTCTTATCTCTTTTCATTTTTTAAGTATAAAATA
>CM063502.1:9834760-9857321 GCA_032207245.1 Pardosa pseudoannulata
TGTCCTAAGGTGGTAATCTAAATGCTTCATAAAAATATATGCTAAATTATTCAAAGTCATAGGGTAAAAGGGCGTCATAAAAAATTAACCCAAATTTTCAAAAGGATGCACTCTCTTTGATAGCTAACGATTATATACAGACATTAATGACTTAGTTCATATGAGGTTGAGTTTGGAGTACTACGATGATTTGTTTTTTAGATTTTATCGTACAGTTTATAATATATTATCAATGTTTGAAATAAAATCCATGCCATAGTAATTAAGCTAAACGAAAGGAATATTCGTTTGGAACATGGGTTTAGTTGGTTGATTTGGAGCACTATGCCACATTTCTTCTTCTACAAAAGGGGTAAAAGAGATCTAAATATACTGATGAAAGCCGCTTACGAATGGCTACAAACATTCATCTAAACAGCGGAATTCGATTCCGCGAACTCTGGTACCCAATGGCAGCTACTAAGCTTTTGAATAAGAAGAAACACTTTGTCAAAAAATCTGTTTATTTGTCGCAAGATTTATTTGAAAATCATTTAATTTTAAGATACCTTGAAATCACTTATTGTTCAAAAAGTCTACGATATTCTGTGTTATATATCAGAGATGTTAAATAAAGATTTTACGATCAGGTTCTACATTTTCAAAGGCTGGAAATGCACATAAAGATTATACACTTATAATATGAAATGACAAATTAATGAGAACTAAGAAAACAATATGAGAAAGGTGCTTTGACATCAAATTTATAGATTATCAGTCTAGAAACTTTAAAGTCTTAAATCTTTGTCCGCTGACATTGTTTTAGGCCCAAAAGACTATTAGAAATTCCGTAGGGTATAGGATGTCATATATTTTTACTATATGTCATCTCGGGGTGAATACCAATAATAAATGTAACGCGTAATTGTATTTTCTACAATACTCATCGCCTCGCTGAAATGTCACTGTCTTAACAAATAAAAGTACATCTGATTCCTCATCATATAAGAGGAGAATTTGAAGATTCATGTGATATAATAAAACTCATCATTCACTTGCCGAAGTACTACTTCCTTTTTTTTTCTCGAAACACAGTTATCATTATACTTGCTCCTACAGCTGCTATCTATACTTTGTTCCTTCTTTCTTTATTCGAGCCGCTAGAGGATATTTCTATCCTTACTTAAATATCTTAAGAACTTTTGACCCATTTCAATAAAGATAGAAGAAACACATAAAATAAGATTTTTTTTAATTCATAGGGTCTATATTGGTTTGTCATGTAATAAAACGCCAAATTTCTGAAAAATGCCTAACTATAACATCGTAACCTTACTATAACATCGATTAGTTTCACTTCCATTAAAATGCACCTCTTCAAGGGCACACCTTCTTCAGGTGTGTACAGGTTTCACGCACTGAGTGTACCAAAGTGATATTCTCTATGTTATACATGACAGTCTCCAGTTTACCTCTGTAGCGTTAGTTCTTGGGCTAAATTAAAATCGAATCGTGACGGGCCTCTCGAAGGTCAGCAACAGCTAGTTAACCGATTCGGGTTTCTGCTGTAGTGTATGGTCTGTCAGTAGATCCGTATAGCTTCGGCTGAATCGGGACACCCATAATTCCCTCCCATACCGTTTAATACTTAATATATTTTTTCTTTTTAAATGTGTAACTAATCATTTTATTTATTATTATCCTGTCAATATTACATAAACCTAACTTTGAATTTATTTATAGAACATGACATAAAAATCAAATACAATTTATTTAGAGAAAAAAATTTTCTTCAAAATATTTAAATTGGGATTACACCACATCTGTTATTGTGCAAATAGGAACCATGCTACCAAAATAAGGGTTTAGAAGAAACCTGCAAAAGGAAATTATATTACAGTATAATAACTAATGATTATTTCTTCTTTTTAAGAAGAACTAATGCATAAGTGAGGGATGAAAGTTTCAGGCATTCTACATTTTCAATTTTTTTAATAAATTTCTACTATTTATTTATAAACTGTAAATATTCTTTTTATATAGTTTAAACATCAGATATATAAATGTAAAACAACTATTCTAATAAAACTTCGATCATCATTATACCATAAATTTTGGTATATTTTTTGATAAAATCAATAGCATTGTAAACGGAGAAAAATACTTATCTGGCTTGAAATAAAATCCAGATTACCAGCATTAAACGTGTAAATTTTATCCATGAATTATCCAGATATCTGGAAAAATAACATAGGAGGATAACAACGGTTTAATGTTTAATAAAAAATTTATTATTTTTAATAGACTTTAATTTTATAGATTGCACGTAATATGTCACTGAAACAGGGAATTTTTTTCTTTGGTGCTTAATTTGTTAAGGCTGCTTTTATAGAATACCTTCAAAGGTATCTATAATACTAAAATATTATACAGGGTGCGTAGTAATGTCCTTAACCAACCCTTTTCTTCATAAAGTTGGTCGTATACACATACTTTCAACTACGAAATGATTCAAATAATTTATTTTGTGATATTTAAAAAAAATTTAATTTTGCAAAAATTACAAAATCTAAATTTTCATACGTTTTTACGTTCTCTATAGTTACATTGAGTATAAAGTTTACACTCATCTTAAAAAACGTAGCACAAACAGTTTTCTTCCACTGTAACAAACTTTGACCCAGATATTTAAATTTAAAATTTGCATAATTTTAAGACTTTTCTTCTTCATTGAGGGGCGGTTAGAAGATTAGAGTAATTCTAGGATTAAATAAAGTTGCATTTTTTTATGGCAGAAGAAGTGTTTCTTCACCAAACGATGGGTGTGTTCATTGTAAAGTAGATGTTCACGGTGGATTAAAAGCAATCTTATGGAAATTTTGGAATTCTTCCACTGAAATAAAGCAAGACAGACAAAAAGGAAGTCTGATAGAAAGTTATAGTGGATCAAGTAATTAAATTGAATCCACATATGACTAACTAAAATATGATAAATTGTGGCGTTTGTAGCAATAAATGTTGGTAATCCATGCGGATATCTTAAATCAATTCGCACAAAATATCCTGTTATATTTGGAGATATACGTCTTCGGTCAATGTCTCTTCGTAGAACACTATTCTTCGTAGTCCAACTAATTTATTTTTTTAAATCTTGTAACAGGTGTTGGTCGATCTGATAACTGATGAATTACCTCTCCATGCAAGGTAATTTTCAGCACTCAGTAGTGGTTCACTAATCCAGCGTTGAAACACTGCACACTGCTCCGTCTGTCTCAAGGATGTTTAATATTAAATTGGAGTTGTCCATACAGTTGACTACATACATCGCCCAGTTCCACCAATGAAATTATTATTATTTATAATACGGAGTCAATTGCTTTTATGACATTCCCCTCTACGAAAATATTTGTTAGCCGTTTTATCCAAGAAGCACCAGATAGGCGACCAATAATATTTCATTGGGACAACCCAAACAATGTGGGTTATCGTAATTTAGCAGCATGGATGAAGCAGAAGACCCCCAGGCTTGGTTTGCCCCCTAAAGAGGTATCGTTTGGGAACTTGGAGGACATTAAGACCACGAACCTATTTTACATGCCTGAGCAGCCATTCATGAACACGGCGGATCTTTGGCCGGATCGAACCTCAAATTCATATGAGATTGATGCATTTGCCGATTGAGCTACCTTGGCTTGCGCCAGTGAAATCGACCTTCGTTATCCTGCTATGGCAATGTATTCTGCGTTGTAACTTAATACGAATTCCCTAAGACTTTCACTATACAATATTTACTCTACACGGCCTAGAATTTGCGTTAAAATTTAACTACTTACGTAATGTACTTATATTTTGCTATATTGTGACCCTAATATAAGCTAATTTTTCCCATCATTCACAGGAAAGCCTGAAGACTGGATATAGTTCAGTTTAACGCAATATTGTGCATTTAGTATTTATACTCTAAATTACATTTTTTAAATTAGGCCATTTTTTAAATTAGAGATATTTGTAAACTACTGTACCACGTGAAATTCTGAATTTCAGACATGTTATTAAATACTTAAGAGTCCTATACACTTACAGAATACTACTTATACATATCAATGTATAAAATGGACCGAACGATGGCCGAATGGTTAGGGTGCTGGCCTTTGGAACCGGAGTTCTTGGGTTCGAATCCCACTATGGCATGGATGTTCGTAGCCTTTCGGAATCGGCTTTAAGAAGTAGGTCCCGGTTTCATCAGACCTCGTGTTGCAAAAGGTAGACCGTAGCGCTTCAAACCAAAACAAAAGAAAACAAACAATGTATAAAATGGAACTGTAAGTGGCAAATTGTTACAGTTACCCCGGGGCTATTTTTTACAGTGTAACAATTTACTCTATAAATTATTGTTGAAGCATAATGAAAAGCCGCAGATCGCAAACACCTTTTATTGAAAACACCAAAATAATCAAGAAATACGAGGTACATTGGGCTTTTATAGTTTTAAGATTCTGCGTCCAGCCAATCAAATTACAGACACAAACAAAACTAATTAAACACAGCCAATCAAAACACAAAAGGATCAACTACAGAAAACCTTGTACGTAAAAGAAAGCTATTACTTATATACAACAATAATCGGCCAAGTCGTCAAGTATGAGTGCGATTATATATTTCAACAATTATAATTCTATTGAATTTTAGTTTTTTAAAGGTGATGCATGAAAACATAAAAGAAATACTTTTGGAGGTATAAAGCCGGAGGAAACATTTCTAGAACAATGGGATGTTCATTTCAATAGGATTCCTCTTGTGTTTTTCTAAATATTTAACAAAAAGTCTAAAATCCCAATTGGTCATAATTGGCCATTGAAAATATATATTTAAAGTTGTTTTATTTGCAATATTTAGCTAAGTTAAAATTATTCTTTTATAATGTAACATATTCAATTTGAAATATTATTTTACGTTTATGAAAACATTACGAAAAATACCTTTTATTTTATGCGAGATTATGGTTACATTTTTAAAAAGTAAACTGTTATAATTTTATTCCTTCAAAACTCTCCCACACAAAATTCGTAAATTCACCAGAAACATGTTTAGAATAACTGTACGCAAAGAATAAAAGATTTATTTTAACAACAATGTTTTTTTTCTGAAACTGTTTTCCTTAAAAAGAAAGTTACACGTACATGTTATTTCTAAATTAATGATTATATTTCAATTCCAATAAGCTTTCCAAAATTTACAAATTGGAAATATTGAAAATTACATTTCTAACTTTTCTACAATGTAAAATAATAAAAATTAACTTTGTTATTTGGGTCGCCGGAAAAATAGTAGAAATACGAAATCTGAATGACTGTCTAGAAGTTCAAAATCGCGTGGGCATAATTCCTTTCAAAAATTGCGTGACTCATCACTCTCTGTAACATGTGACAAAGGTGGAAGGAGACAAAAGTTTGCGTGACAAACATGCAGAAAACTGAGATTCTAACTATAGTTTTATACAGTTATCTGTGCATAGCATTGAAAACATAGGTTTCTATAAAAAGATGGTAAAAAGTCTTAGGTGAAAAAGTATAAGATTCGGAAATGAGGATTTTATTTGTGTGTGTAAAAAAGTTTATATTGTTGAGTTTTAAATTGTTTGATATTTATTTTATATTTTCGTTTTGAAAGCAGTCAATTAAAATTAGACTCATTACTGAATAAAATTTTCTAGAATGTTTGGTTCTATAAAACATTTTAACTACTCATTTTTATAGAAATTTCCAAATTTTTATATTGTTGTATTAAATTTACTGTTTATTATTTACTTGCCAACAAGGAGACCTCCTACTTAGTTTATTACTTCTTTCTCTTTCTCTAAGGTTTCAGTCCTTAACCATTTAATCCTTGTACAAATTTAGGTATTGTTGTCGAAATTTTTATTGCTCTCAAATTTCTCAGTAGATTAACATAAAAAGACCCATATTCTTTATTGGTTTAAGATATAAAATTATTTACTGACTTATATCAATACGAGCAAGACAGTGTTGAAATTTTAATGGCTTTGTATTCGAAAAAGTAAAAAAAGAATAAAAACATGGGCACGATAAATTTGTTCGGAATCAGCTAGTTACAAGTATGAGAGGTAGGCAGAGCCGTAACAAGAGCGTGGCAAAAGTGGAATTTGCCCCGTGCGTATCAGTCATAGGGGTGCTGCACCATGATGGGAATGGGGTTCGAAAAAGGACAATTCGCCCACGTAGTAACCACTTTGTGTCCCTTTCAAACCATCCACAGGACGTTATGATTAATGTCCACATTTCTATTAAAAATGGCCAGGGTACATTTAAGAAAAAGGGGAAATGAAAAAATCAAATGAAAGGGTATTTTTTATTAAGTAAAAGGGCACTTTGGAATATTTATCAGTGAAGTATATATATAATGTACATACCAAATTAATGGATTATACCATTTGGTATAAATGGATTATACCAAATCTCTCTGATAAAATGCAGGGCGCAAGGTAAATGTGTACGGAGAAGGGCCGGAAAAAGTGTGGCGCCTTTTCTACTTCTTTTAAGTCAAATCGTTTTACATTATTAGCGATACTGTCAGCTTAAACGGTTTAGGGTTCCCAAATGGTCCCCTTACT
Organism: Pardosa pseudoannulata; assembly: GCA_032207245.1. Classification (NCBI taxonomy): domain Eukaryota; kingdom Metazoa; phylum Arthropoda; class Arachnida; order Araneae; family Lycosidae; genus Pardosa; species Pardosa pseudoannulata. The sequence continues at coordinate 9,841,371 of CM063502.1, forward strand.
CCTCTAAGTCCTTTCTGGTCCCAGTGGTATTTTATTTAACAACTTTAAAAAGAGTAATAGTAACTGTGCTAAATTGCGATTTCCTTATTAAATGAATTTTGACATTGATCAATAGGAGTGACGATTTGTAGTGAATGAAAAAGGGCTAAATGGAGGAGGGTTAAATATTGTATTCTACAGGAGAGACATACAGAAAATGGGCACGGTGCAAAGAAGGTGGCAGGAAAGGAAGATAAATGGACACATTATGTTTTGGGGTGTACATAGGAACAAAAGTGATTAAAGAGGCATTTACCCAACCTTATCTTGAATCGATCTTTTTCTCTCGCCCATCTGGTCGGCATAAGTATCGTAACCTAATGCTCTAATATTCTTGGAATTTTAGTTTAATACATTTAGCTTTAAATTTTTTGTACAAAATACTAGTAACTGCGTATATGCGTACAAAATTTATATTTTTGCGGGAAAAAATGAAAAGAAAAAACAGCTATCGAATGGTCATCAAAACGTTGTGTTATTAAAAACTATTATGTCAATAATATTCTTTAAAAATGGGTTCCTTGGAGTTCTTAATTTTAAACTAGATTCCAAAGAAAAACCTTTAAAAATTGCAAATTTCTTAATTTTTCTCGTGACATATTTTGTTTAAGAAAAGATTTGCCATTCTTCGTATTATTTTTTTCATTTGATCGCCAACATATGTAATTTTTATGTATTATCATCTTACAAGCAAAGAACTAGTGTGACGACAACGTATCCATGGAATATACTCAATAACATCTTCTTCGGATGAATTTCAGCTTTCGAAGTCGATGCAGATGGATCAGAAGGGTGACACACAGTCCTACGTTACGGTACATAGCCAACTTTTCATCTTCTGTCAAAATTCGTGTTAAGAATAGCTCTTTTTTGTAAGGAAGGAAACACAGGTGGCTATTCAGTCATCCCGTTGATTAGCTGCCAGGCTGTGTGGTACCCAGCGATTCAACATTCTCTTAAAACCCAACTTAACCAGCCGTCTCTCGACCGTTGTCCTGTGTATATTGAAGGTTTCCACTATTTCTTGCATGGTTGGGTTAGAGTTGTTCCTTATGGCTTGGTAAATATCATCTTCTCTGATTTGTGATGGTCGTCTACACCTAGCCTGATCTTGGTAGCTTCTGTTTCCTTACCTGAATTTACGAAACCATCCACGAGATGTGCTTTCGTCTATTACATCCTCCCCATAAACTTGATAAACACTGCGACAGGCTGAGGCTGCCGAACTCTTTTTATCGAACTCGTATAACAAACAATATCTTATATGCTCCTTCTCGCTTTCAATGTTACACCTTCTGAGATTTTTTTTTACATGATTAACTTTGTAAGACACGATGTATTTATATGTGAGCCATCCACACGTTTAATAGGCCAACGAATCGCATCATTACAATGTCTTTTATGACGTCAATTTCATTTCATATCATATCCAAAAACGGGTAGAATTTTCACCCTCATTCGATATTTCTCGCTTTAATCCAAATACTTTGGTAGGAATCCTTGCAAAATATTCGTTACCAGATACATATATCACTGTTATCTATATAATGTTATATATATATATATATATATATATATATATATATATATATATATATATATATATATATATATATATATATATATATATATATATATATATATATATATATATATACATATATATCCCTACCTTTAAATTTTATCTCTATACAAATATATTATTGTTTAGTCTCTTGATCACACACGTACAAATTTTATTATAGATATATAAAAACAATACTTTACATATATGAAAATATTTCATTCTAGTTCCGTTCGGAGTGCTACATTTTGCTTCAGGACCAGCACCTCACTATAATTAACACACACATTTCATTAAAATATTAGCTTCTAAAAAAGAATCGGCCATAAGCAATTTTTTATCAGATACAATAGGTTTAGTTTCCTAAACGCCAGAAACTTCACTTGTCAAAGCAGACAACAAGTCATGTTTAGGAGCATAATATTTGGGCTCTTCAGTATAATAAAAAATTTATCACACTGAAACATAAAAACCCCACGTACCTCATTAGATATATGTTTACGTTAAAATATTAGAGTACCGGCTATGTTGGATTCTCTAGCTTCGTGTTAATCTATGCCGAATGATGGCCGAATGGTAGTGTGCTGCTATTAGATACCGGAGTTCACGTGTTCTAATTCCGCTGCTAGCATGGACGTTCGGAATCGACTTACACAGGAAGTTCCGCTCTCGCGTAGCAAAACAATATACCATAGCGCCCCAAACCAAACCATCGTGTTAATCTACGGGGGAAATCCACAGAAATATTTATTTAAACATTTTAAATACAGCGGAAAAGCTTGACAATTTTTTATAAGAGCGCGAAAAATAGTTAATTTTTAAATTTTCATAGAAGTCTTTCATATAATTGTCACATTTTTTGCTTGTTACTAACAAGTATAAGAACTGTAAAAACAAAATGTTTAACATGTACCTTTTTAGAGTAAATTGAAAGCGGAAATAGCTCCAGTAAAAAAATTCTAAATTTATTTTTGTCCCAATATTGCCATCATTTTCAAAATAGAAAAGTATGTGTGACAAATCAAGGATGCATTGTGAAACAGTTGATTAGAGCTAACCGTAGATTAAACGCTATGTAATTGAACTCCGTGAGACCTTAATATTGATTTAACTATTACCTCTAACTCGTTATAATTAAATGAGTATTTAATCTCGGTAATATCAGGCGTAGGTTCTATTTTTTAAGATAATGGTTTTTTTAGTTCTTTGCAATTTTGTTGATATTGGTTCTAAATCAGGGCCCTTACTCTGGAAGTTGCGATTCGGTTCGAACGTTGTGACTTCACTTTGACTTCAGCTTACGGACATTTTGCTTGCAAATGATAAAGCTGACGTCAAAATGACGTAACAACGAACGTTCGAACCGACTCGCAACGTCCAGAGGTGCCCCTTAGTTGAAAAGAAGAATATACTTGTGTGCAAGTTTTAAACAACTCATTTGTTGCCACACCCATCGACTCAGCAGTGAACTGAAAATGGTACAGATAAATGTAAAATCGGTAGCATTAAAGGTTGGAAAAGGATTAAATTTGACGTTTAATTCTGTCATGGATGATTGAGTGAGTGTTTCTTGATAATTTGTTGCGTCATGATTTTTCGGCTGTAATCACTTATTGGATCGTCGATAGCTCGTTCAGAGTCATAGCTACGGGGTTCTCTTACTTCGAAACACGACGTTTTCAATGGTCAGTTATCAGACGGACACTTAAGGTAAGAAGTTGTTTTTAAATGGTTTGTGAATTCTTATACTGTTTTACAATTTAACACTAAAACTACCGGACATTTTTATAAGGGCAAAAATAACGAAAAATGGGGTCATTTGACCCCTCTTGGTAGATTTAGTGTTAACGCGGTAAAGTCAACCAAAGGTGAGCTTTAAAGATATTGAAATGTTTCAATTGGGTTATAACGTTAAAACATTTACAAACATGTAAAAAAAAAAGTTGCTATCTGTATTTTCATTATTTTGAATGTTACTCGTATATAATTTATAGCATTTCTTGGCAAATGAAAACTAAACTTCTTTTTCCCATGTTTTATTTTCCTTCAAATTCTATGCCTTACAAACATGCATACGAATTTTCTGTGGTGTATAGGAGGAAACTGGGAATGGAATAAATAAAAAGTTGTCTCATTATTTTGTTATACACACACACACACACACATATATATATATATATATATATATATATATATATATATATATATATATATATATATAATAAAGCTATCAAAATGAATTGTATTTAACTGTATTAACTTATTTTTTTATAAAACATAATTCTAGGGGTATCTAAAAATTCCTGCTAAAAATTTAAATGACTTGTTTGGAGTTTATCTTAAACTGCCTTAAAATTAATTATTAATTGCAAAACAATTCCAATATTTACTTCATAGATTTTTTTTTCCTTTTAAACTAGTGTCAAGTCCCTTTAAAATTGAATGGTCTCTAGGTTCATTTTGCTGTTTTTCATACGGGTTTACTTGAACAACTATATATTAAATTGTTTTGCATATGTATTCTAGTATTATTACAAAGTGAAATTGCTTGTATTCTATAGGTAGGTTTTGATTAATGTTTACAGACTAAATTTTTAAGTATTAATAAGAATATTAATTACTTTAATAAGAGATTTATTTTATGTCTATTAACAGATTCAAGACAGATTGTGATTTATAATTGTGTTAATAAACGTGATCTAAATGAACCTCGTTACATTTTAGCCACTCTTATATTGACCATTAATATATAAACATATAACTATTAAAAAAATGGAGGAATGTTTCAAATTTTGTCAACATTTTACCATTTCAAATTTTTAAGAAACGTTTTAAAATTAAGCGAGCACAGACATAGTGCATTTCACTCGTTGACAAACCCTAAAAGGTTTTTACATCTAGAAATTAGTGGTTACTTGTCTGTCAATTACAAGAACTATAAAACGTTAAATTCTTTTATATAAATCTGGTATGAAGTTATCTTTTTTTAATCATAGAAATGTTTTTAAAAACAATTTATCACTATTTAAAATATGAGTTGAACTTTTTCTATCGACTGTATTTTATTAATGGGTGGATTAAAAATTTCCTATAGTCAAAACTGTTATTGAATTTGTGATTGATCTAACGTTTGTTTCCCGTCCAATTATACCCAATGGAGATTTATTAGTGCATGTGCCTGCTCCAAAAGCACATGTCTAACAAATCTCTTTTCGGTTGGATCACTTATTTATATTTCGAAAGGTAAGTAAGAAATATTTTAAACCTGATCTCTTTACTACATTCTTGATTATATTATGCCCAGTTGTTAAACCATTTTATAAACTTTTAAAATTGATATGATTCGATATATTCAAAAATGATTTGTGGAAAACTTTCTGTACCAAAAGAAAAACGCTTCCTTTTTACCTTCCTAAAAACTAATAAAATGTCTACGATTGAGAAATTCGCCGCAATTAAGAAAATGCTTTTGAATTTTCGTAATTAAAAAGCATTTTTAAACGAAATATGTGATGTCAGACTTTTTACCCGCTCTCCAAGCTCAGTAAGTCTTGTAGCGCTCCAAACTTCCCTATTGCTTCCTACTATTTGAAATTTAGTTCCTTATTTTTCCTATAGTTAATCAGTGGTTTCTCCCATTTAGTTAGTAGACCTCCTCAGCGAATTATTGAGACAGTTTTGAGCTAATAAGACTACGAAAGGTCATCATAGTGGATAAAATGAGGGTTGAGTACCATGTTATTACCCTTTTAATTCTTTGATTCTGATTGAAAAAACCACATCATCGTCTACCAATATTATTGACAATTGTTAAATAATTCACTATATGGAGAGGGAGGAAGTGGTCCCTTAATTAGTAAGCACTTTCTTGCCCCCCAGTGGTCAGTATTCCAATTATCAATACAAGTAAATGCCTACAGTTGTTTTTAGATGGATAGGACCCTGAGAAGAGCTCTGTGTAACATTGTAAGCTAGAATGCAACTGGAAAGCTGGAGTAGTATCCCCAAACCCGCCCTCCCTTCTAGGTGTAGTTACTTTTATAGATATTCTGTGTCACTAAGCCCTCTAGCGGTCACCAAGAAACCCGAAACAGCGCTACCTATCGGTTGGATGACAAACTCTGGGAACGATTATGCATAGAAAGATGAGTTACGAAGAGAACTCCCAACCCGCCCTCCCTTCCTTCCAGGTGTAGTTACTTTTATAGATATTCTGTGTCACTAAGCCCTCTAGCGGTCACCAAGAAACCCGAAACAGCGCTACCTATCGGTTGGATGACAAACTACGGGAACGATTATGCATATAAAGAATCCCCAACCCTCCCTCCCAGGTGTAGTCACTTTTATACATTTTCTATGTCAAAAGCCCTCTAGCGGCCACCAAGAAATTTCACAACAGCGCCACCTAGCGGTTGTACGAAAATTCATTTGTTTGAAATGTTTTGTAACATATCTAGGTAATATAGTTTCCATCCATCCTTCCAACTCGATGCAATTTCTTTTATAGTTTTTCGGTGTTAAAAGCTCTTTAGCAGCCAGAAGCAAATCGTATAACGACACCTTATATCTGTAGCATGTTAAACAATTTGTAGGAAAGATTACACTTAAAGAGTCGGGTAACTAAGCAGTTTTTTTTCACCCCATAGCAGAGTGTACTTTATCAACTAAGATCATTTACCGTGGTAAGGTCCCAATCTTCCATCGCAGTCGACAATGAAACTCACCATAGTAATGGGCTCTCTGTTAGTTTCCCCAATTAGTTAAATTAATAACAGAGCTCAGTCGACAAATGCGTGGATTTCAGAAAAAGATGGTTGCGAGTTTGAGGCAAAGATTCTCCGTGTTCATTAATGGCACGTAAAATAGGTTCGTGGTCCAGGGTCATTTCTTAATCTACTCGTGTTCTCGGGGAGGTGATAAATGAGTAACATCTTTTCAGTCGTGTTTGGAATTATAATATATCCCGTCCGCATTGCAAACTACAGGGAAAAGGGTGATAAAATAGTGGTCAACTTAAGAGTATAAAAGTTTATTTGCAGTTTAGATCCTTTTTGAACATTGTATTCTACAAAGTTGCAGATTATGCTGACCGTTTTATAATGGGAGAGGCCAACATTTTTCCCTATGAGGGGGACAGCAAAAATACATCCTAGCCATTCTCGAGTATCGGACCCGAACACAATATGCTGAACACTACACAATCTGGGTGGTTGAAAGTATCTTAGTAAGGGGAACATTCACTGATTTTTCTTGATCTTACAGATTAAATTTCATACTGTGCTATATTGGGACAACTGTTGGTTTTCAAACGATATCGTTAATAGATAAGTACTAGCTCAAGGGTGGTACTTTATTGCATTGGACAGGAGTTTACGTCGACTTCGTAAGGCATTTAGTCGACAGACAGAAGAGTTTAGTACTCTATTTCAAAAACAGTCGACCTTTACTTGATCGGATTTGAAATAACACATAAAAACAATCAAATGTTAGTAAAGAAATCAGTATTACAATACCTAATACTTACCTTTCGAAATATAGAACAATTCTGCAAGTGATCCAACCGAAAAGAGATTTGTTAGATATGTACATTTGAAGTAGACACATATACTAATAAATCTCCATTGGGTTCTATTGGGCTTAAAATTTTATCGAAATAAATCATACAACAAATAAATTTTTTAGTGTTAGTTCTTCTAAACATGAAATTAACAAATATCATTAAATTTATAAAATCTTTTAGGGTGAGTCAACCAAGTGAAATACACTAGAAAGTTATTTAAATTTGAACTTCCTGTTAAAACTATTTTGGCCCACACATATTAAGGGTTTGGAAGCTTACCGATGGCCAATCAGTTCTAAAAATCATACAATAAGCAAATAGGTCCCTAACAATGGATATCATTACTAATAAATAAATGTATATTTCAAAATAACAAAACAATGCATTCAGTTGATTAAGGAAATCCAATGATTATTAATATATGTTCAGATACCTTTTTAAAACCAAGCAAGCAATTTAAAGTAAAAGTATGAATTGCCAAACAATGTAATGTGTATGAAGAAAATTTTTTTGAAAATTTGCAATACGTTATTTATTACCAAATTCTATAATGATAAATATGATATTGAATACTGTCGAGATACCATCTGTGCCTTTAAGCAGCAGGTGTTGCTTAGAGTAGTGAAAATGTTGATAAAAGCGTTACCAGCTTTTCTGTTAAATTTGTTAGTGCTCTTTTACCTTAAACATTCTGAAGAGTTCATCTTTGGCTTCATGCTATAATATGGAGCTCTCTTTAAATTTTTAATGCCTACTATACACAATGATTTATTCAAATCACGTTTGTTAACACAAGTATAAACCTAGAAAGTCTTGAATTTGTTAATAGAAACAAAATTTAAAAATATTTATACCCATATAAATACTTAATATATATTTAAAATGAAAGCACAATATATATTTATTTACAGAATATAAATATTTAACCTCGTAGTACAACTAAAATGCATCGTAGTATAAATGTGAAATACCAATTAATATGAAACTAGAATCATTATTTATGCATCTATGAAGATATTTATAAAAGTTACACAAATAGAGCATTCTAATTCTAAATATTTATTATAGTTGGAAAAGTGAATTACATGAAAAATATACAGTATTTTCAATATCTTGATGGCATTTAAGGAAATCAGTTCCACATAAAATAAAAATTTTAAGAAATCCACACTTCAATTTTTTCAAGAAAAAGTATTACTTGCATTGAAAAGAAAGAAAAAATACAATAAATGAGTGTTCCCGATGCCACATTGACGGTATTGCATACTTACGTAAGGCTAGAGTGTTTTCAGTAAACTGAGATTATAAAATAAATCCTTTTCAAATTAGCCGTGATAGACTGTAAAGCAAGAAAAAACATTACAAATATTTCATTTATAGACACTCGTATAAAAGACTTACGAATTATTCAGTTAAACTAGCTTGGAAAATAACGTAACGGATATACTGTCTCATAAAATTATAGGCATCCAACACCCGTTCAAATTTAAGGGGACAATACTAAAAGAAGTATTACAGTAAATATTGAAATTGTTTTGTATTTAAGGATCCAATTTAAAGCAGGTCTAGAAAATAAAGTCTACTGAAACAAATTTTTTTTAAATCTGTAAAACGTTTTTAAAATCTCAAGTATTAATATTTTTTCTCAAAAATCTTCGAGATTTACTACATCTTCCTACTAAAGTCTGTAAATGAAATTTTAGGTATCTCTAGATTTATATTTTATAAAAACATTACTGATACAGTGAAACTAGCATATTCACACTTTTTTCGGTCCTTTATATCATTGTATAACGTACTTTTAGTGTTAGACTATATATTATATTAGCCCTCGTGAGCAAAACAGTAGACAGCTGTGCTTCAAACCAAATCTATATATTATAAAACAGCTATATAGAAAAAGTAAACGCTTGTATCTTCAATACAAAATAAATAGAATAACTTAACAATGAAAGCAGGGAATTTGGAAGAAAGCAAACGTGGAAATAAAGGTCATTTCTAGTGCTCATTAATTTTTAAAAAGGCTCATAAATAGAATTATATGCATAAGTTTAAAAACATCGAAGATACAAATTTCAAATATCTCATCCATTTTATAATATAAGCCAATTTAAACAACTCGATATTTTTAAAGTTAACATCCTCTTAAACTGACTCAGTCTTAAGAAACCGGAGAAAACAGTGTAAGAATCCACTAACTTTTAAAAAAAAATTAGTGCGTATTTACCTTCGATGTCCGTTTGATTGATGGCCATCAGATACCTCGTGTATCAAAACCGTGTAAGAGAACTCATAGCTCTGAATGACACTAGGGGCCTTACTACTGACGAGTTCGTACCGCAAGTGCGGTTTGACGTCACGTCCAGCTCGCGGAAATTTTAAGAGCAAACGAACTAACGGTTACTCTGGGGGTTACATGGGCCGATCAGCACCAAACTATCGTAACTTTCCGCATGTAACAGAGTACCGAAATATCGTTTGCTGTCAAAATTACGAGCTGACGTCAACGAGACGTCATACCGCAATGGGGTACGAACCGCAACTACCAGAGTAAGGCCCTAGACGTACTGACGAGCACAGACAACTCCATAAACTACCAACAACCTAATGGCCATTTAGAGAGGTCTTACCAAAGTCGTTTAACGGCTAACCGCGATTAATCTCTGATTAAACGGAGAATTGCATTCCACCATTAGTTGGTACCTAGGGTTAATCGCGGTTAGCCGTTAAACTACTTTAGTGAGACGGGGCTTTAATCGTTAGATAATAAAACGCCAAATTACATCTTCTTACTACTGTTAAAATGTATTTAAAACTGTTAGGGCCGTTATCACCAAAGTCGTTTAACTGTTAGCTGTGATTAGCTTAGGGCGCTAACCAATGATGAAACACAATTCTCCGTTTAAATAGAGATTAATCACGATTAGCCGTTAAACGAGTTTGGTGAGACCGACCCTTAATGCCATACTTTCTGTACCATTTTTAGTTCATTGCTGCAAGGTAGAGAACATATTTCAAATGCTGAGAGGTGTGGCAACAAATTAGTTATTTTGAAAACTTACACTAGTACTCGTATATTCCCCTTTTAAACAAGATTTAGAAATAATCAAAATCAACAAAAATGCAAAGCACTTTATAGAAACCATTTTCACGTTATAAAATAATAGAACAAAGGCCTGGACTTATCGTTATAACTAAACAGATATTAACTGCGCATTTAATTATAGTGATTTAGAGGTAATCGTAAAGTCAGTGTTATCTCACAGTGATTAACTCTCTAGTAAAATCAATATAAATTTAGAATTTTTTAATAATTGGAGCCAGAAAAATTTTCTTTTGATTCTCGTGTTCAAAGTCCTTTAAAAAAGTTCCCTTTTCCTTTTTGTTTTACAACTCCTACTTTTGTTAAATTCATTACCTTGTGACAGGACCTTGTTTCGAACAGAATAGGATGCTAAATAGGTGATTGTTGACCAAGAATCATCTCAGTCATTGTATCTGAGAAATTCATTAATGTGCAAGTGGAGTACCTCCAGTGTCAGTTTCAATGACACCCCAAAAGAACAGTCTCACACGGCAGAAACTCACCGTAATCGAAGCGCCAAGATTTTCTTCCCTTGTTCTCTCTAAATGTTTGACTAGAGACATCGATTAATAACGTTCCATAGATTGTCTAGACTGCTGTCGATTACTGAAAAATTTCATGAATGCCTTCGAATCTGACTTACACCTGTCCAACTAGCAGTTCTACAAAATCGCAACGGCGCTTGACTACGCCATCAACCAGGTGTTCGAAAAGCTGAGAAGGAAATTGGCTGCAGACAACGGTATAAAAGGACAGGATTTTTCGGCCTAGAGGTCACTTTTGTCCGACTGAGTTCTCCCATGAACTCGACTGATACCTTGGAGACAACGACTGTGAGAGTCATCTAACACTCCCTCTCCGGTAGCTGGTTACCCGTAGCAACGACGATTGGTAAAGCTGATTTCCCAACGATCAAAGAACAAGGAAAGCCGAGTTTCGGCTCCATATCAAGTCTTACACTATATCGAGGCTAATTCAGTTAGAATTAGTTTGAATAGCAGTTTCTTAAATGAACGCCAAGAAATTAACAAATAGCTAATTGAGTAACCAATATTCTGCAGTGCAGTGAGACTTGCAAGAGATTGCAAGAAGGTTCCTAAACTTATGGCCCAGTGCATCTTGTGCAATGAAATCCCATCTGTCAGTATCCTTCCATTGTACATATCATTATTATTTCATGATATATGAATATTAGAATTATTTCTGTTTATAATAAAGATCTTAGTCTGTACGTAGGCATCGACTATCCCTTTCCAGCACACTTAGTTCTCATGACGCTACAATATATATATATATATATCACATGCCGGGGGGAGACTTCGGATGAGCCGTTTCTTTTTCCCCTTTCTCCTGAGGAAAATCCCTATTAACATTCCTCAGCAATCTATCGTTCTCGGCCTTCACGATTTCAAACTTTTGGCGTAAATACGCCAATTCCTGCTCTTCGCGTATCCTGCGCCTGTCCTGCTCTTCTCGTATCCTACGCCTGTCCTGCTCTTCCCGTATCCTGTGCCTGTCCTGCTCTTCGCGATTCCTGAGTTCCTCGCATCTCCTAAGATATTCCTGCTCTTCCCTTTCTTCCACGATTCCTTCGAGCAATATCTTAGCCGTTTCCTCGTCGAAATCCTGGGCTGCTCTTATGATTTTTATGAGCGGTAATTTGCCCATCTCCCCAGAAGCTTCAACTTCAAACTCTAATGCCAGCTGCACAAGATCTGCCTTTTTGGCCCTGATCAAAAAAGTCATTTTTCAAAAAATGCTAATTTACCCCGCAGCTACCCGAGAATAATCCTAAAGCTTCAACACGAGCAAATACACTTAAAAAATCCCACACTACCTTCTGTGGCAGAATTAAACATTAAACAAAAGAAAAACAGGATATTGAAGAGAAAATAATTTCATATATAGCATTAACATTAAATACATGCAAAACACACAGAAATAATAAACTGAGCAACAAAAATAAACACGACATTAGAAACGCGAAGCCTACCCCGAACAAAACATTTCCTAATTCGGGCGCGACCCTTTGCACCGAATTAACTTAGCCATGAGAAAAACAGGGAAGAAAACGAGCACAGTTCATATGCCTACCTTTTCTGACCATCATCTCGATCACTACGACGAATGGCACGTCATCTTGCGTCCGTTGTACTCCTCACAGCTCCCCAAGCATTCCTTGGCCGATGACTCTGTCACAGTTGCCGCATCCAGGGGACTACCGCGACGTTGCCGACGATTCCCCGCCGTTGTCTCCAACTTCCGAAGCGAAATCCAGCAGCATCCAGTTGATCACCACACTATCCTGACGCCACAATGTATCACACCTTCTTTCTAGGTGCACTACGTTAGCGTGGGACCTGCCCTCCTACTGTACTGGGGCAGATATGTTCGACAGTGGTCACTGGGATGCATGTACTTAAATATAATTTCTCCGGAAACTTGGACGGCCAAAACAAAATTTATTTACACAACATTAAACAAAATTAAAGAAAATCAAACATCATAGTGAGTCTCAGAGCCAGTCTTAGCCAGAATTTTAGAAACCGAGCGTTATCTTTTTTCACATCAGCACCGAGAGATGTTTCTCGGCTGGCGGCTCTATCTCGACTCTCAAACTCTCTCAACTCTGCTGCCCGCTTGTAGATTCCTCCCTTCTTTGGGGGGGGGGAGTTGTCTGGAAACTTTAGCCCTGCCGAAGAGAGCACATCCTCCTTCTCCAAGGCCCTGCGAAAACAAAATAACGACACCGAGAATCCTTATCGGGCGATTCTGCCGATGTCATCAAAGGCCCACATTGTCGTGGGTGCACATTCCTTATAGTGATCTCCACCACCTCGTATAGTTAGGGAATTACGAACAGTCATGCAGGATTCATGGTGTCAATTACCTCCAGAACTCCTTCAGAAATTAGTCGAGTCCAAGCTGCGTCGTGTTGCGGCACTTCTGTATGCTATTACACGATATTAAGCACGATATTACCAGTTTTTTGGTTCTTCAGTGTATATATTAATTACATATTTAGTTATTATTTTACTATGGAAGCGATTGAACTTTGTCAGAGTTAAAAAAAAACAAAGTTATGATTTCACTAAAAAAAGGAAGAATTGATATTTACTTATTAAACTATAAACGGAGAAATTCATTAGAATATTGTGTATAAAACAGTAACTCTATAATAAAAAGTAATTAATGAATAATTTTTAAATTAATACAAATTATATATTTAAATGTCAGCGTATGAAATATTTGAATGACTTACGGCGTGTAGTATATATAATTAATCACAGAATATCTTACTTGGAGTCAAACGGATTTCAAAGTAATGAATTAGTCAGATATTTCAGGGAATGACGTCATAGGGCTAAAAAATTAAAATAACTTTCAAACTATGCACGTAATATTCCTCAAATTTTGAAAACATGTTCGCTCAGTACTTTATTTAAGTTAAATTATGACAAATTTATTACTCCGTTTGATTTTGAAAGCAATGTTTCAATTTTTTTAAAAGTAAAATATACTTAAAAATAAAATAAATAAAAAAAAGGGTTTTGAGAAATTTTGATGAAGGTCACAATGAACCCGTGTACAAAACCTCTTACCTGTAGATTTCACCGATTAAACGCAATCTAATTTACAGTCAGACTGACACACGAATACTCAACTGCTTTATATACGTTCCCATTAACACACTTTTCAGATTTTGGCGTCTACTGGTAATTTGGCAAGATTTTTATGTTTTTCTTTCTACTTACTGTTAAATTTGTTAGGTTTTAATTGGGGTTAATAAGTTTTCCTTTTATCACAATCACAAATAATTTTTTTCTTCCAAGTTATTTGGTTAACATCGAAAACGAATTCCAGAAGTAAAACTCAATATAAATTTATTTCTAAGCTAAAAAATTTGCAATATTTCTAATGTCGGGTGTTTTTAATTTACGAATCCAAGGGAAGCTATTGGAAAAAAATTATCCTCACCCCTTCCCCGAAAGGATAGTGCAAATCGCAAAAAGGAAGGAGTTTCTAAATAACATCTATTTTCCTTTTATGGCATTTCCAATTTCCAGCATTCGAGCTAAGCACGGTTATGCGAAGCCTTAAAATGACATTTAACTGTCTATAATGCTAAAAATTGTGTTTAAAGTGGTATAAAAATTTTATATGCCACCATTTGTTTCCAGGAGCCATCTTTCCGTTACCACTTTTATTTTCCTATTCTTTCACAGAAGAAACAACAATTAGACAAGTGATTTTGATCAAAGTTATTCCTTGAATTTATTTGAGTTAATATCCTCTTAGAATAAAAAATTAGATGTTATTAATAGTTTTTAAACTTTTTTGTTCCAAATTAATTTTCCTCTCTCCCCGTAGTCTGGTTCAATATATTGCTTGAGTTCTATAAATTTCTTTAACGGTCTAGAAGTTTTAATTAAATTAAACAAGTGTAAACAGTAACTCTTCAATTTAAAAGCAGTGTCGACCCTCACTCGACACTGTACGTTCTACAAAAGAAAGGTGATATCGAGTCTATCTCGACATTGCAGCTCAAATGGTTAAAAATACTGAAAATAAAACTGTGTACTTTGCAGTAAACACTAAAAAACAACAAATGGTTGGGGGGACAGAGGAAAAAAAAATGAAAAGGCAGGTGAATGCAATAAATGACAATGTACTAGTTGTAGCAAAACATATAAATGAACCTGAGAGACTATTTTCTCTTTATTTATTTATTTATTTTTTTCGGGAGAGGGAGGAATAATTTTCCTAGCAGATTTAATTTACAGTTAACACACACACACACCCATATATATATATATATATATATAATATATATACCCCGTATAATATATATATATATATATATATATATATATATATATATATATATATATATATATATATATATATATATATATATATACACATATAAGTTTTTTACCAAAGGAAGTTACCTCGAGGGCAAAGCACGCTAGTTGTAATAGAAATCTCTGAGGAAGTTTTACATTTCGTATTTCAAAGAGAAGATTTTAATCCCTTTCATTCAGAAATAAATTCCGAAAAATATATTTTGCCTTTTTTTATAAAAGACAATTCGTAGAAGAAAAAATTAGTATATTAGGAAATAAAATTTTATAACTACTAAACACCAACTATTATTAAAACCTATTAATGAATAAGAATTTGATTTTCAGCATATCTATTCTAAATTTCTTTTTTGATCAAGAGATTCGTGACTTATAGAGTTAAATTTAAATGTTTATTATAATAATACTGTTTTAAATTCTTGAAACACTGGAGATACTGGAGAATAATCGAAATGGAAAAGTTTCTTCCTATCATGGAATTGTTTTAATAGCGCCATCTGTTAGATGTAAAAGTCATTTGACATTTTTTAAAGAACTTACCTTTAATATTATCGGTATTATTAGCTCTCGTCTAGCAAAAATGTAAACAGTAGTACTCTAGACAAAACCATAAATATTATCTAAATTTATTTTCACTTCATAACCCTACAATTCTAAAGCAATTAAAATTCATCAAAAGAAAAACATCTTAGCTGAATAATTTTAAAAATATCTAAACAGAAATTTATACTTTAAATAGAAAAAATTTTAATACTATATTCAGTAAGAAATGTATATTTCATAAATAACTTTAAGTTTTTTTAAAGTGCAAAAATATATGTGTATATTTTTGTAGTTA
>CM063502.1:9857421-10089921 GCA_032207245.1 Pardosa pseudoannulata
AAAATTAAAGAAAATCAAACATCATAGTGAGTCTCAGAGCCAGTCTTAGCCAGAATTTTAGAATCCGAGCGTTATCTTTTTTCACATTAGCACAGAGAGATGTTTCTCGTCCGCCGGCTCTATCTCGACTCTCCAACTCTCTGAACTCTGCTGCCCCCTTGCAGATTCCTCCCTTCTTCCGGTGGGGGGGGGGTTGTCTGGAATCCTTATCGGGCGATTCTGCCGATGTCATCAAAGGCCCACATTGTCGTGGGTGCACATTCCTTACATGCTCCCCTGGTGTGAAATTAGCGCTCAAAAGGGGCCTAATTTCAACACCACCCACGACCAAAACGGTGGCAGCAGAACCGAAACTCTCTTTCTCCAGCCCTTCTCATGATAAGGTGCAAAGGTAAAAACTTAGATCTGCCAAGAAGTATTAAACCAAAAAAAAACTTAAAACCTAATTAAAATAAAATTTCAATATACACATACACATAAGAAAAAATTAAAAAAAAACAATATCGAAACACTTTTAGAAAATTAAAACATACTAAGCAAACATAATAATGACAACAAAAAAATATTAAGCACTTTGGTGAGGAAGCACACATACAAAGAAAAAATATAAGCTTAAAAAAATTTAAAATATCGAACAATAGTTACATTTGAGCTTCGCTCACCAACCGAGACATGGCGCCCGCAACAAGATGTTGTGCACCTGGCTTATGGGAGAATGAACAATTCAGTTTCATCTTGAATTTGGCTTTCCCCCACTATGTCAAAATCTCCTTAAAATTCAACGTTTGGTTCCCCACGGAGTCCCTTATCCAAATATCCACTGGGTACCAAACCACGAAACCTTTAACCCTTTTCAAAATTCTAGACTTGCGTTGGCAAAAGCAAACAGGATCCCTTTGACACTCGACGAGCATCTTTATCGACCAACAACTCCTAAAGACTACCCTGGCCGTATCCCCCGCCTTTTCTTCAAGCGCAAAGACTTCCTATCCGTTAATTACCATGGAAAATCCGCCCTCTGAACGATCCCGATCCACACGTCTGTTTCTGACTTTGGACCCCGTAACCATTTTTCCGTTCAACTCCAAATCCAATCCTTTCCATTTTTCCGTTCCGTTCCGTTCAACTCGTCCCTCTTTGCTATCTATTTCTTGGGTCACCCCCTTAACTTCGGAGCTACACTCGCGACGAAACGAAAGCTCCAGGAACTTCCTTCCCCCTCCTCATTCGGCGCGAAGTCCACTACGAGGTCTATTTTCCCCCTTAGTCCCCCAACCTGTTCGTACTCGGGAGTGATGCCTTTCCGAAAGGGAATTTGATGTTCTCCTTCTTCGAGTGGCCGTAAGTCAATAACCTGGGGGTGGGTTTTCTCCCCGCTGACCGAACCGAGTGGAAGCGTTATTTGGCTACTCTCCTTTCTTACTCTAGTTAACTGCTCGGCTCTGTTACCCATTAAATAAAAATCTCTAGTTTCCAATACTATGCCAACTTGAGAAAGAATTCTTCCACAGTTTTTCCCTCGATTTCGACATGCGCTATAGGAAAATAACTCAGTTTTGAAACCAACGGTTGTTTTATCCGCGCGATCTCTTCCGTCGAGACCTCTTCTGGACCATGCATTTTGCAACTTAAACCTATGGAAGATCTCGTACACGAGAAAATATTTAACGGAATCTCGCAGATGTTCACCGTTAACCTTCCTAAAGGCATTACCTCCGCCCATCTGGTATGCTGGTCTACCAACCATAAGATATATTTCTGGTCTCTAGTGTTAGGAAGATCAATGGGTTTGAAAATATTACCATTTACCCGCTCGAACGAAACCTCCGACCTCGCCAATATTCTCCTAAACCCCCCATGTACTCCGAACATGGAATTGAGTGCGAGTCCCAATATTCTGAAGTGTATCGAACCCATCTGAACCACGTCCTCTTTCACTTTCCCTTTAGGGTATCGGAACCTTTCCGAAAAGAGAAAATTCCCCTTTCGAAAATCTCCAACCTCCCAAAATTTCGGAAGCTCCGCGCACCTCTCTGGGTCCCTTAAACATACCTCCGATGCGATCGGTTCGCCTTTCGTCGGCGTCTTTTCCCCCGTGCAACCCCCAGGCATTTTCTCTCCCTCAGAGAGCGAAACCAGGTTTCCCCCCCCTCGAAGTGACCCTCGGCTCACTAGTTAGGGAAAAACTAGGTCTTGCCAATCCCGTCTCCTCCGAGAAATCCCTACAGATATCCTTGCTCCCACTGGGGCGATCCCTTGGGATAGCCTTTTCGATGTCCCCCGTTTCCTGAGAAAAATCCCTGTTTCGTTGCTTTTCCGCGAGCCCCCGGGTATCGGGTTTCTGTCTCGCCTCGCACATGCCGGGGGGAGACTTCGGATGAGCCGTTTCTTTTTCCCCTTTCTCCTGAGGAAAATCCCTATTAACATTCCTCAGCAATCTATCGTTCTCGGCCTTCATGATTTCAAACTTTTGGCGTAAATACGCCAATTCCTGCTCTTCGCGTATCCTGCGCCTGTCCTGCTCTTTGCGTATCCTGCGCCTGTCCTGCTCTTCCCGTATCCTGTGCCTGTCCTGCTCTTCGCGACTCCTGAGCTCCTCACATCTCCTAAGATCTCCTGCTCTTCCCTTTCTTCCACGATTCCTTCGAGCAATATCTTAGCCGTTTCCTCGTCGAAATCCTGGGCTGCTCTTATGATTTTTATGAGCGGTAATTTGCCCATCTCCCCAGAAGCTTGAACTTCAAACTCTAATGCCAGCTTCACAAGATCTGCCTTTTTGGCCCTGATCAGAAAAGCTATTTTTCAAAAAATGCTAATTTACCCCGCAGCTACCAGAGAAAAATCCTAAAGCATCAACTTGAGCAAATAGACTTTAAAAAATCACACGCTACCTTCTTTGGCAGAATTAACCATTAAACAAAAGAAAAACAGGATATTGAAGAGAAAATAATTTCATATATAGCATTAACATTAAATACATGCAAAACACACAGAAATAATAAACTGAGCAACAAAAATAAACACAATAGAAACGCGAAGCCTACCCCGAAACAATTCCATTTCCTAATTCATTAGGAAACATTTCCTAATTCGCGCGCAACCCTTTGCACCGAATTAAATTAACCATAAGAAAGACAGGGAAGAAAACGAGCACAGTTCATATGCCTACCTTTTCTGACCATCATCTCGATCACTACGACGAATGGCACGTCATCTTGCGTCCGTTGTACTCCTCACAGCTCCCCAAGCATTCCTTGGCCGATGACTCTGTCACAGTTGCCGCATCCAGGGGACTACCGCGACGTTGCCGACGATTCCCCGCCGTTGTCTCCAACTTCCGAAGCGAAATCCAGCAGCATCCAGTTGACCACCTCACTATCCTGACGCCACAATGTTATAACACCCTGTTCTCTGGCGTTATACTTGCGTGGGACCTGCCCGCCTACTGTACTGGGGCAGGTATGTTCGACAGTGGTTACTGAGATGCATGTAATTAAATATAATTTCTCCGGAAACTTGGACGGCCAAAACAAAATTTATTTACGCAGCATTAAAACAAAATTAAAGAAAATCAAACATCATAGTAAGTCTCAGAGCCAGTCTTAGCCAGAATTTTAGAAACCAAGCGTTATCTTCTTTCACATCAGCACCGAGAGATGTTTCTCGTCCGCCGGCTCTATCTCGACTCTCCAACTCTCTGAACTCTGCTGCCTCCTTGCAGACTCCTCCCTTCTTCCGGGGGGGGGAGGGTTGTCTGGAAACTTGAGCCCTGCCGAAGAGAGCACATCCTCCTTCTCCAAGGCCCTGCGAAAACAAAATAACGACACCGAGAATCCTTATCGGGCGATTCTGCCGATGTCATCAAAGGCCCACATTGTCGTGGGTGCACATTCCTTATAGTGATCTCCACCACCTCGTATTGTTAGGGATTTATGGACATCCATGCAGGATTCATGGTGTCAATTACCTCCAGAACTCCTTCAGAAATTAGTCGAGTCCAAGCTGCGTCGTGTTGCGGCACTTCTGTATGCTATTACACGATATTAAGCACGATATTACCAGTTTTTTGGTTCTTCAGTGTATATATTAATTACATATTTTGTTATTATTTTACTATGGAAGCGATTGAACTTTGTCAGAGTTAAAAAAAAACAAAGTTATGATTTCACTAAAAAAAGGAAGAATTGATATTTACTTATTAAACTATAAACGGAGAAATTCATTAGAATATTGTGTATAAAACAGTAACTCTATAATAAAAAGTAATTAATGAATAATTTTTAAATTAATACAAATTATATATTTAAATGTCAGCGTATGAAATATTTGAATGACTTACGGCGTGTAGTATATATAATTAATCACAGAATATCTTACTTGGAGTCAAACGGATTTCAAAGTAATGAATTAGTCAGATATTTCAGGGAATGACGTCATAGGGCTAAAAAATTAAAATAACTTTCAAACTATTCACGTAATATTCCTCAAATTTTGAAAACATGTTCGCTCAGTACTTTATTTAAGTTAAATTATGACAAATTTATTACTCCGTTTGATTTTGAAAGCAATGTTTCAATTTTTTTAAAAGTAAAATATACTTAAAAATAAAATAAATAAAAAAAAGGGTTTTGAGAAATTTTGATGAAGGTCACAATGAACCCGTGTACAAAACCTCTTACCTGTAGATTTCACCGATTAAACGCAATCTAATTTACAGTCAGACTGACACACGAATACTCAACTGCTTTATATACGTTCCCATTAACACACTTTTCAGATTTTGGCGTCTACTGGTAATTTGGCAAGATTTTTATGTTTTTCTTTCTACTTACTGTTAAATTTGTTAGGTTTTAATTGGGGTTAATAAGTTTTCCTTTTATCACAATCACAAATAATTTTTTTCTTCCAAGTTATTTGGTTAACATCGAAAACGAATTCCAGAAGTAAAACTCAATATAAATTTATTTCTAAGCTAAAAAATTTGCAATATTTCTAATGTCGGGTGTTTTTAATTTACGAATCCAAGGGAAGCTATTGGAAAAAAATTATCCTCACCCCTTCCCCGAAAGGATAGTGCAAATCGCAAAAAGGAAGGAGTTTCTAAATAACATCTATTTTCCTTTTATGGCATTTCCAATTTCCAGCATTCGAGCTAAGCACGGTTATGCGAAGCCTTAAAATGACATTTAACTGTCTATAATGCTAAAAATTGTGTTTAAAGTGGTATAAAAAATTTTATATGCCACCATTTGTTTCCAGGAGCCATCTTTCCGTTACCACTTTTATTTTCCTATTCTTTCACAGAAGAAACAACAATTAGACAAGTGATTTTGATCAAAGTTATTCCTTGAATTTATTTGAGTTAATATCCTCTTAGAATAAAAAATTAGATGTTATTAATAGTTTTTAAACTTTTTTGTTCCAAATTAATTTTCCTCTCTCCCCGTAGTCTGGTTCAATATATTGCTTGAGTTCTATAAATTTCTTTAACGGTCTAGAAGTTTTAATTAAATTAAACAAGTGTAAACAGTAACTCTTCAATTTAAAAGCAGTGTCGACCCTCACTCGACACTGTACGTTCTACAAAAGAAAGGTGATATCGAGTCTATCTCGACATTGCAGCTCAAATGGTTAAAAATACTGAAAATAAAACTGTGTACTTTGCAGTAAACACTAAAAAACAACAAATGGTTGGGGGGACAGAGGAAAAGAATGAAAAGGCAGGTGAATGCAATAAATGACAATGTACTAGTTGTAGCAAAACATATAAATGAACCTGAGAGACTATTTTCTGTTTTATTTATTTATTTATTTTTTCGGGAGAGGGAGGAATAATTTTCCTAGCAGATTTAATTTACAGTTAACACACACACACCCATATATATATATATATATATATATATATATATATATATATATATATATATATATATATATATATATATATATATATATATATATATATATATATATATATATGTATATATATATATATATGCATATATACATATAAGTTTTTTACCAAAGGAAGTTACCTCGAGGGCAAAGCACGCTAGTTGTAATAGAAATCTCTGAGGAAGTTTTACATTTCGTATTTCAAAGAGAAGATTTTAATCCCTTTCATTCAGAAATAAATTCCGAAAAATATATTTTGCCTTTTTTTTATAAAAGACAATTCGTAGAAGAAGAAAAAATTAGTATATTAGGAAATAAAATTTTATAACTACTAAACACCAACTATTATTAAAACCTATTAATGAATAAGAATTTGATTTTCAGCATATCTATTCTAAATTTCTTTTTTGATCAAGAGATTCGTGACTTATAGAGTTAAATTTAAATGTTTATTATAATAATACTGTTTTAAATTCTTGAAACACTGGAGATACTGGAGAATAATCGAAATGGAAAAGTTTCTTCCTATCATGGAATTGTTTTAATAGCGCCATCTGTTAGATGTAAAAGTCATTTGACATTTTTTAAAGAACTTACCTTTAATATTATCGGTATTATTAGCTCTCGTCTAGCAAAAATGTAAACAGTAGTACTCTAGACAAAACCATAAATATTATCTAAATTTATTTTCACTTCATAACCCTACAATTCTAAAGCAATTAAAATTCATCAAAAGAAAAACATCTTAGCTGAATAATTTTAAAAATATCTAAACAGAAATTTATACTTTAAATAGAAAAAATTTTAATACTATATTCAGTAAGAAATGTATATTTCATAAATAACTTTAAGTTTTTTAAAGTGCAAAAATATATGTGTATATTTTTGTAGTTATGAAGAGTGTACTAGACAAGAGCATAAGTAGTTATGAAGAGTGTTTTAGTTTATCCATTGTATATTTAATAAATTGAATTTTAATTTTAAAAATGTAATATTCCGTGCTAGACTATTTTATCTCCTTGAATCTCTGAAATCTTTGACTTCGAGATTTTAATGAATATCGACATTTTCGATCTATTAAGTCAGAAAAAAATCATTTGTGCAATTATATATGAGTGTGTCTCTCTGTGTACTAATAATGATATGAAATATGAGTATGAAATTTAGTATATCAATTTCAGTAGTAAAAAAATGCAGATTTTTTTTTTTAAATTTCGGACCTTATTTGTCAATCGGAAGAAGTATTGTAGTATATTTTAATGCATAATGCATAAGTAGTTAAGTCGATGCTGATTGGGTAGGTAAACAATATTTGAAGAATTTTTAAAATGAATGCCAAAAACACTAAATGATGTATCGTTCAGTATGAAGAATTTTTTGGCAGGATTTAAAAAAAGTATGTACTTAAATAATAGCTTTAAAAATTTACCCCTTTAAAGGATATTTTTATGTGGAAGTATACGAGAAAATCTTGGGAAGAACAATCCCAATTGTTTTTCTTTAGGAAAAGAACTATTTTGATACTACATAGGTAGCTTTCCTATAATATAGCTAAATACACTTAAACCATTAGAACTGGTCACTGCTAAGTCCTTGAGCCTTATGTTCACGAGTTTTGAGGTGATGTCGGTCCTGGAATTTCGGCCATATTTGTGAATGAAAACCTTCCATATCAACATTCGGTCCTGATGAGTAGCTTTCTTGAAATGAAAAACATCCAGAGCGCCAAGAGATCTGTTAGTTCTGATCATAATCCGGTTGATCGTGTAAAAGATATGCTAGAAAGACAATTTGCAGCTCTTATAAGACCACCAAGCGCAGTTCGAGAAGTGAAAAAAGCTTTCAGCAGCACATGAAACCTTTTAAACCTACAGTTCATCCCCATTCTCTTTACAATTATGGTTTTATAAAGCATATGGGGCTGTCAGAGGTGACCATACTCTTAATTTTTCAGAAAAATAATTCTTTTTAAACTTTTCGTTTACTAAAAGTCACAAAATATATAAGTTTTGAAGAAACTCAAACTAGCCTGGATTAGGAAAAAGTTATGTTAGATGAATTAAAAATTATGAAGTAAAGAAATGTATGGAGATTAATGGATCATTACCTCGTGTAAAATAATAGGTAGTAAATAATTTATCCGTTAAAACAGATGATTGAGATAAAATGAAAATGTATATAGCTAGGCTTGTGGAACAGAGTTTAAACAAAGAGAAGATGTTTATTAGAATACATACTCACCTGTAACAAACTTAAAAATGATTTTTTCAACAGTAAATGAATAAACGAAGTCCGACATGTTTGCAATAGTTTAATTAATTTATTTGTTAAATTAGCTTATTTATTTTTCCATGCTTTCACATGGCGTTTCTTTTACTCCAGGCAAGATCCAGTATATTCCAATTTTTTTTTCAAGCAACTCAACGTTACTTGCCGAACGCTGGCCGATTGGTTAGGGCGCTGATCGTCGGTACCGGAGTTCGTGGGTTCGAATCCCACTATGGCATGGATGTTCGTAGTCATTCGGAATCGGCTTTAAGCAGTAGGTCCCGGTCTCATTAACCCTCGTGTGCAAAACAGTAGGCCGTAGCGCTCAAAATCAAACCAACGTTACTTCTGACCTGTTTCAGAAAATTCCAGTTATCTCAGCAAAAAAAATCTCATTTTTTTTCTTGATATGACATTTTATAGTTACGGGTATTACACATCATACAACTGTTACACCTTTTTCTGCAAAGTATTTAATATCTCTAATATATATTTTTAATAAAGCAAATACATCCCCCAAGGAAGCATTTTACAAAATTTGAAGAATTTCAGTTTCTTCTTTACATGTTTAAAAGATTATAAATATGTTGTTGCGAGTGGAAAAGTTATTTTACCAGGTGTTATATATAGGTCCATAATTATGAATTGTTCAGTTAATAGATAATATTTAAGAGTCATTAATTTTTTTATGAGAAAGACGATTAAGTGTTTAATACTATGTGTTATTTGTAAATTTTCAACGACAAATATAATTACCAGATTTTTTTTAACGTGTAACTCATGTGACAAAATGTTACGAATGTGACTCAGTTCAGAATACTTTTAAAAAATCTTACATTAAAAGTACGGTTTTCAACAATAAATATATAAACCAAGCCATACATGTTTGTAAAAGTTAAATTAATTTATTTGTTCCAACTTTTATCAATAAAATTAAATTTGGTTACAGTTGTCTATGAGTATTTTGGGGTTTTACTTTAAGAACGGTTTTCATGCTTTCACATGACGTTTATTTTTCTTCTGGCCAGATCTAGTATCTTCCAATTTTTTCATGTAACTCAATGTTACTTCTGACCTTCCTTTTAAATCTTCAGAAAACTAATAAAAAAATAGTTATATGTATATTTGTTTTAATCTGCCACTTGCAAAAGGAGAACCTTGTACGAAATCAGAAGCAGCAATTGAAAATCCCTGATTCTTATACTGTATTCCTAAGATATTGGGACTTATGTTCATATTCTGGTTTGACTTTCCTTAATGCTTTACTATACGTCCGTTTATAACAATAAAAACCAAATGGGCTGTTTTATTGATTTGATTTCTTTTACTTATTTTATCGACTAGAATTCTGTATTCTTATCTTCCAACATTTTTTCTTTCTTTCAACATAACATTTCCTTTTTTCACCCAACAACTTCCTTCTATTACTAGTTTAGGCATTTTCTATTTTTTATTTGTCTTCTTTTTCTAACACATTTTTCTTTTTAAAGATATTCATGCACTTTGACAGAACACCTTCTTTGGTTTTTCCCATGTTTCACTACTTTATTTTAGTTATTTCCATGACCTGAATAAAAAAAAATTAATGCATTTAGTAAGACTTTATATAAAAGAAATAAAAATAAATAATTTAAATCTCTCACAAATTTAAACTTGCATAACAAAACCATGTTTTCAATAGTACTTGAAAATAAAATTAATTAATTGCTGAGAACTGAAAAAGAGGTTTATGCTTACGCCTAATTAACAAATTAAAAATATCCATTTATGAAAAATAGCTATTATAGAACATGTTTTATAAAGTGAATTCAAAAGATCAAGTTGCTAGGCCCAATAGCTTTTTCTTAAAACAAACTTATTTATCTTTTATGTTACGGGTGTGACATCAAATTGATGAATTAAAACTATTTAACAAAATATAATAATCTTACCTTGGTGTATATTTTCTTCAAAGCCTCAAAAAACGGGATTTGTACGAATCTGAAATAACAATCAACAAAACTGTGCACGTACAAATGTGGCTGCAATTAGTATTGTAAAATCCTCATCTGGAAGTGGGGATTATTCAATAAAAATTCAATCGGATTTAGCGTAAATTTTTATTTATTTTATTAATTAGGAAATAAAAATAATTGCATATTTGTAACCAGTGAACTTTTAACAACACTTTCATATATGACACATGGGACAAACTAATTTTCAAATTTGGTCATTAAGTAACTGTTAACATGGAATGGCCTTTTATGGCCTTTATAAGAGCGAGAACGAATGGTCCCTGAAAATGCATTCAATTTTGAAAGGATTAAGCTTCATGAAGTACTCGTGATGTAATTACATAAATAATTATGCAGACACAATTATTTTACCTTTATATGTTGATTTTGTTATTTTTGATTAGAGACACATAAATTAGTAAAGTTACAAAATTGTCAAAAGAGAAGTTTGATGTAAAAATACTTGAAAAAAAAATCCAAAAATTACTGGTTATGAATTTAAATTTAAGAAGGTATTTTGCTGACCAAAGTGAACATATAATAAAATTTTGTAAAGACTATGAAATTTAATTGCCCCCTTTCCCTATTACCGATAACAGAAAGTGTTTACCTAATGGCCAAATGCCCAAAAATATTTGAAGAAATTGGAAAAATGAAACTGTATTGTAAAACGCCTCGCGCGTCCCCGGCTGCACTTTCGGAAGTCTGCACTCCACGTTCTATACCTGCCCGCCTATTTTTACTGGAGCAGGTATCTTGGGTTCGCTTAAAGCCTATGTGGCCGACGATGAAGCACAGCAGCGACAAAACTCTGGATTAAACATTTATTAATAAGATTTGTCAAAATATATATACAACGCAACTCATACCCAAACAGGGCTCGAAATAAGACCGAGAACAAAAATAAACTGTGCCGAGCGGACCAACACCTCCCTCGGTCTCTCCTTCTTTCCGAAGAATAATGTCCTTTTCCCGTCGTTCCGACCGGGCATCTCTCTTTCCCTCCTCTTCGTGAGGGCCGGGGGGAATCCCCCCCCTCGGTCAAGTTTTCGCCTCCACGGGAAAAAAATGTTCTTTCCCGCAGCTGGCGGGGGTGGCATCGCATCTCTCGCCCCCCTCCTGTGGAACTTGCCCACCCCCTCTAGGGGTGTCCGTCTTCGGCCGCCGAAACAAGAAAACCAGGGGCCCATGTAACACCAACTCGAGTCTTGAGTCTAGTATTACATGTATTCTTACAGAAGTTTGATAGGGAGTTTAGCTTCCATAGTGTGACGCACGCTTAAATATATTGTCACCATTCCAAGAGCAGCCTATCATAGCTCATAAGAATGAATTAATTCGTCTACTGGGTTATGTACAAACAATGAAAAATTTAAAGTTAAAACTTAAGTAATATTAATAATTTAAATTTACGAGCATATACAGATGTAGATTTTGCGTCTAACAGAGTAGACCGTACATCTATTGGTAGCTTTATAAATTAACTCGACAAAGTGCCTAGCATATAGCGTGCGTTTAAAGAGAAATCTTTTATTTTAAGTACTATGAAAAGAGAATTTATTATGTTAACAGAAACCTTTATAGAGCTTACCTGGTATGTATGAATTTGAGATGAATGCATTATGGCCAGTATAAATTAAAATTTCTCAAGTGTATGAGAATTGTTTTGAGATAACATCGTGAGGATTTTTTTTTTTGGGGGGGGGGAATTTTCCATGAAAAATCATGGGAAATACATCAGTGTAAAAACCCATTTCGTTAGAAGTTAGATTGTAGAAGAAGATTTCAAACTAAGTTATATCAATAGTAAGTAGAATTGCAGCTGCTTTATATTAGACCTCTGTCGAAGACGGATTAAGAGGTTTAATAGAGAATATTCTTGTCAAAGACGATGTGAAATTGAGTGTGTAAATACCTACGAACTGAACTTTCAATATTTTAAGTCTAGCTCTCAAAAACATATATAATTTAAATTTATAATTTACAACATTTTATTTCAATTCAGTTTAGTATACTTTACTGAGTTTAATATTTAAAATTTAAAACAGAGCATGCGCATGATTTAAGTTTTAGTACATCCACGGGGTTCAGTATACGTTTACAAAATAAGCTAATTTTGTGATGTATAAATCTGAATTTTGAAACTAAATGTGTTCGTATTTCTACAAAGATTAGTTTACTTTCACTTAATGTAACACTTATATAATATATGCAGTTTAAAACTAATTATAATGTGTAATTTATGAGTATAGTTTTAATTTCCAGTTAAATTATCATAAAAAATGTTATATATATCATTAAAGTTTTATATGTATGTGTGATAATTTTTACTGTGAGGGGCATTATCTGCCTGATACAAATGACACCTACCATGGAAGATTGCCTGCAATTTAGATGAACGTTATTCTAAAGAAGTTTTAAAAAGCTTAGGTTGTTTTTGTTTGGTTTGGAGAGCAAAGGTCTCCTTTTTTGAAACACGAGGGCTAATGAGACCGGGACCTACAGCTGAAAGCCGTTTCCGATAGGATACGAATATCCATGCCACAGTGGGATTCGAACCCACGAACTCCGGTACCGAAGGCCAGCACCCTAATCCATCGGCCATCGTTCGACAATTTAGGCTGTAATTTGGCTCTATAAAATGAACATGATTTTTACAAAACACCAAGATATAGAACCCTACAGCATAAAAAATCCGCCTCTATGCTTTAAAATAATATATCCAGGATTATAATAAAAAGATGGAAATAATAAATCCAGATGAAATGTTACTCAAACATAAACTCTTCCTTTTCCTCTGGTGAGAAACAGGGTAAAAAACAATTCATTAGATCGAATTACATTTTTCCTGCGATCAAGACTTGAGGCTTTTTGCATCGTTACATACTTTTGTTAGTGATAATAATAAAGCGTTTTCGCTCTGCAACAATATTTAATCTATTAAGCTGTTAATGAACTCTTCTGCTTGAAATTAAATCTTCTAGATTGGTCCGTCGTTGTTTCACTGTCCATTTATGGTTTCCAAAAACAGCTTTCACTTTTAAGAGAATTTTTTTTAGATGCCTGACTTTTAGTTTGTGTAAACTTACAGTTATTTAAATTTAAAGAAAAAAATTCTGTGCAACATGTATAAATCATTCAGTTTTAGACACGCATGTATTTTATGTAGTGAACATCAATAAGCATACCTTTCTGCAAGTCATTTAGATCTGACATTTGAATAATTGGCCCCAAGTAGTGTTTTATATTTAACTGTACCTCTAATAGTAGATACTGGATTTCCTGACCTTTTCGCATATATTATAGATACCTGATATCTCAGAGGTAAAGACATTTTTTATATTTTTCAGCATCCAGAACAAACATTAATACTGCTGCCCACAATGTACTGTATATATATTTTGTGTTTATAGAAAATGCTGTATTATATTTGGATATACCCCTCATCTTTTTGCTCTTTTATGGGAACAACAGTGTTGTAATGTACTTACAACCATAACACCAGTGAAACACAGTAAGAATATAATACTTTATATTGAGATTCATACATTTATTCTCTACATTCATTTACACATTGCTTCTTGGTTATCATATATCATAATCATCAATTATTTATGTCTTCTATTTACACCATAATTATTACAATTCTCATTATAATGCGTAATTATTCAAATCCTTAATAGCAGTCGAAGTGACCGTAAATATTATTTTATCTTTACCTCTATTAAAGGCAGGGGCTTCCCTCGTGTGGTGTCGGTCTGGTAGCACGGGACGAGTTGGTGATGGTGAGCGGGGCTTCGGATTCTATGTCCCACTTCTCTCCTTAACTTCGTTTCCCAACTCCTCACATCTGTTTTAAAGTCCCTTTTTCTTCCTTTCCAATCGCTTGTTTCGGGAAATTTTCCCACACCTGCACCCCCTTCGGAAGTGCAGGTGGGCTCATTAAATTAGCCCCTTTTGTGCAAGCTGACATTATTTTTTAGCCCCTGCTCTCATAACTCACGGTTACATCTCTGTGCGAGCTTGACCGTTATGCTGCCATTCCGTGATCTATACCTTCTCTGCGGGGGTCCCTAAATTCCTCTAGGAAATCTCTCCTACAGCTGTGCATGCATGTGCAGACCATCGTGGGAAAGTACCTCGGTACAAACATACCCTATCGATGATAACTTTCAGAATTTAAAACCATGTTTTGGGGACTTTCATAAAAGTTGCTTTATATATTAACCTGGAAAGTTGTGAACATTCTGTTTGATCGCTTTTATGCATGCTTATTGAACATTATTTTAGTAAATTTGCTCACCTTTGATTCAATATTTACTATTTTTTTAGTTCGGATTGCAGGGTATTGCGCACAATGTCGTTTGTCATGCTTCTTGAAAATAGTATTCTTTTATATTGAGAACTCTGCAAATTATAAACAACAAACATTGTGAAATTTGGGATTATTTATAAATAATCTTGATTTCTACAGGAATATAAGTGCTATCCTCCCAAAAACGAAAGCGGATTATTACAAGAATCCTCATAATCATGTGCTTAAGTTTCAACGGTTTTCAGACATTCATTTTTAGAGAGTTATCCGAAACATATTTTATTTTCTTCAATTTATTAGCTGTCTTCTGTGGGGTTTCGAGAAAACATAGTGGCAGTATATGATGTCCTACCAAATTTCTCCTGTATTTTCTAGATATTCTAATGTCTAAATTTACAAACCGATCACCATTGCCCATATTATAGTGTATATAGTATAGTGTATATTGCTGACATTTAAAATTCTGTCAAATTTCTTTGAAAAACCATTCTTCCTTTATTTTATACCTCAAAGTATAAGTAGTCCTGTCTCTTTAAAAATGTTTCGAAACATTAAATATTTTTTTCTATAATTAATTTTCATTCATAATAGGGATTTTTGAGCTGAAAAATTATACGAAAAGTGTTGTCTTTAGAAATTTAAAAAAAAATTTTTGATGAGTATAAAAGAGATTTGTTTATTTTTCTCATAAAGCCTACAGTCTCTAAAATCACTCGGACACAAAATTAATTTTCCATTAAGTCAAGAATAAGACTTACAGAGATAAAAATGTGATTGAAGATTTGTTTTTTTATAAAAGCATCTGACCGAACGGAAATTTAATTATTTTAGAAAATAATCTTTTTAAAGAGTTTATGCTAATTAGTAGCTACAATTTTAATGCGATATTTTCTTATTTACTGTTTATTAATATGTTGTTGCAACCCATGATCTGTTTTTGAAATACTAAATCTGCAGTGTCAGTTTTTTTTTTATTTATGTTTTAATGCTCATATATTGTGACGGGTAAAGGTAATAAATATAAAATGAAAAAAAAACTTTTTTAAACTATAAGTCTTTAATATTTCTCCCTCCCCTAGAATTGTATAAAAAGTTTTAAGTACCCCCCCCCCCACATTTTTAATATTTTTATTTTATTTTATTTTATTTCTAGTATTCATAAATTTGGAATTGCTTTTTAAAAATTCCACAAAAATTAACTTTTTATTCATACGTTCATGAAAAAGCTATCGTGGGATTTGTATAAATTCAGTTTTCGAATAAACTCTTATTTTGATATTGTCGTGAACAAAAATGTTCTTAATACATTTAATATTTTTTATTAATGTGTTAAAATTTAATCTTCCAGGTTAGTTTTAAATATTAATTGGAAATATTTCAGCAATAAGTATCCCTTAAATGATTAACGCTACAATTGGGAAATAAAACATTTTAGAACTAACTTTGTACTCAAAAATCTTTAAAGGATCCCCTAAGAGCCTTGTTTATGTAAACGAAAGTGTGTAATTCGTATGGTCAAAATAATTCAGCGAACTCATTTATTAATATTATCATGTTGAAATAGTTTACATTATATTAAGAAATTCATTAAAAGTATTCATTTCAGTCTCCCTACGCCTTCATATTTAATTTAAAATATTTATGAAATAAAAATTTCTAGTAAAATTTTTCTGTAATTGTAAAAAAAAAATATTTTACAAATTTATTTTTGTGTATAGATGACTTTTACTAGTTTTTTCAATGAAATAAATAATTTGGAGTTCGACAGATGGCGCCGTTTTTGATATTTGACTCATTGTCTTGGATACCAACAACTTAAGAATACAAAACCTATTTCCCGTTTCGAGAAATTCGAAAGAAAATTAATTCTGAAAAGTGGTTTTCTTTGTTTGCGTGTTGTAATATCAGAGCGGTAAGTACAATATTCCTGAGATTTATTTTTAATTATATTTTGTACATTATTCCCAAGTATAAGCTTTTCAAATCAATTGTTTTAATTCTATAATTATTCTTTTACAAAGTGTTTAATAAATAACACGAAAAATAATTTCAGCAACAAAATTCTGATATTTTACTAATAAAAACATTGAGTTTGATTGCATTTATTTTCACGTATTAAACTCTCTAGAAAAATATTTTAATCATTTTAAAAAGAAAATATTATTTCCTACTTTGAAACTAAACAAACGAAAAATATAAATTTAAGTGATATACTCTATTAAGACGTTTTCTCAAATTCCATCTTTTATTATTTTAAAGTTTTGAAACGTACTCCTTATAAACACTTTAAATTTGCGATTAAATAAATATTAAAAACCTTCGATTATAAAAAGTTTGATCGTGTATTTCTTACGCACTTATATTCAATGTTCATTAATAAATATGTAGTGATCCCAACAAAATACAAAACGTTGACCTAATATCCTGCAAAAAGTATAGTATCAAAAATTGCATAGTTCAACTCTTGATAAATGTATATTCGTACACATATTTCAAAATTTAATAAGCTTATTTGTGAATGTTTAATGGAAAACTTTAAAAAGTCAATCTAATGTCAATCAATACATATGATATATCGATTTTTATATGTGCTAATATGACTAGTGGATGGAATATTAATATATTATATAAACCATTACCATTCTATGTGAGCACAGGGTTGAAGAAGGTTATATATCTGTGAATTAAACACTAAATCTCTTATATTAGTTATCTAGCACATAAGTTTGAAACTATTTAACATGCATTTTTTACTTCTTACACCAACTATCTATATACAAATGGGACTTTAAAATAATGCAGTAGTTTAAAATTTTTGCTAACATTTTAATATCTTAATGATAAAAAATTACTTCTACGAGTACAAAAGTTAATAGTAAAAGTCTGTGGAAAATATTTGGAAGGTAAGTATGAGAGTAGTAGTTTAGGATTAGATAAGCATCATTAGTATTATTATTGAAGCTTTCTTTATAATTTCTGTTTACAGTTCCTGGCTTCTTAAAAAATTAAACCCGCTTAAAA
This sequence comes from Pardosa pseudoannulata, assembly GCA_032207245.1. Taxonomy (NCBI): domain Eukaryota; kingdom Metazoa; phylum Arthropoda; class Arachnida; order Araneae; family Lycosidae; genus Pardosa; species Pardosa pseudoannulata. Next base: position 9,874,915 of record CM063502.1, read on the forward strand.
GCGCCATGGGGAATGCTGAGAGCAATGTGACTTCGGGAGTAAAGAAGCAAACTGATAGTGGATCGTTAAAAATCTACTCACTTATGGATTTGAAAGGCGGAGGTGAACTAGTGACAATGATGAAGGAATGCCAGAAAACAAGAGATTACAGCCACGTAATAAACTGTTCCTATTTATGCCAAAATTATGAAATGAAAAATGAAGCTATTTAGAACTACATAAGTAAAATTTTACCAATATTATACAATATACTTTTAGCTATCACGCTTTTAGTGTACCTGAACAAAGGTTTGGGAGCTTCATTTGAAATGATATAAAAACTTTTAGAATAGAGTAAATTTTTGGCAGACTATTACGTAATTTTTTATTTAAAAAATATTACTTATTATGGATATTTCTTTTAAAATTAAGGAGGAAAATATGAAAATGAATTTGAAGACACATAGTTACATCTGTCGTATAACAAAAGAAAAAGTGTTTCTTTAAGCCAATTACTAGACACTAAACTTGGGAAAGTATTTATTTAATTGTTAACGCACTTTATCCTCTTTCCTAAAAATATAACTTTCGAGAAGCATTACCATCAATTATAAGCTTTGCTTGCCATTATATTTTTAAAATAAAAATTAACCTGGTGATATTAATTATATATATATATATATATATATATATATATATATATATATATATATATATATAGAGAGAGAGAGAGAGAGAGAGAGAGAGAGAGAGAATATATGCCTGATATTAAAACAAACCAATGCTAAATTAAACCGTAAAAACAATAGTGCATCAAGATGAATAAAATAAAAATTCATTAAAATTCTGTTAGAAAATAAATTTTGTATTCGAAATAATTTGTAAAGAATACCAAGCCCCAAATTATGGCAAATTATTAATTAAGTTTTTAAATTTTCTTAATAATACACCAGAGGATTCTCTAAACAGCTATAAAATCACAAGTAGAGGAAGGAGTTCAGTTTGTATTCATTTTGATTGGACCTTAAACAGTTTGTTCATTAATCTCGGTTTAACTGGCATTTAGAAAACGTTGACCTCATCTTAGTAAGTTTAAGTAATACAAGAATTAATGATATATTTGAAATTTTAAAATTTCAGGTGGATAACAGGATTAAGGAACTTGTTTCGCCTTTTCTATATAATAATGGCGATGGGAAAATGGTACCTATCCAAGAATTAGTCCTTACAAGAAATAAGGATAGACCAAGACATAAACTTTTACCTCAAAATCGGGATACAGATTCAAAATCTTCAAAATCTACCTATAAACCTCCAACAAGTAACGTTGTAAAGGCTGGAAAGGAAGGTAGGTAATGTACATTCGATTTCAAACTTAAATTTTATTTGACTGCCTATTCATAAAATAGTATAACTATCATAATTATAATATCTCTCAAAATTTTGTAGAGCTAAAATTATAATGAAATGAAACTTTCAATGTGTGTAAGAATGTTAAATTTTACAGCAACGGATGAAAAGAATTTTTATTCTTTCACGGATATTAACAAAATAATACAAAAGCAGTTAATTGTAAATAAGCTCTCAAATATTTTTCCTTAAGCAATTTCTACCTTCTCCGTCTTGAGATAAAAAATATTTATTCTACATAACATTATGCTATCAATCCTGTTGTAAAGAATTTATTCCACAATGACTTCAAAATGTATTTCTAACAAACTATGTTATATACTTCGGTGTTAGTTCCATTTATAAAGACTCTAAGCAAATATAATAAGTGTCGAGAGTGGTAATGCAATGTTGAAAATGTGAGTATATACTTTATGTGTACTTTCAATGTAACAACCCAAGAGATGTTTTTTACGATTCTTTTAGCCTACATTTAAAATAAAAATGGCAATAAAGTGTAGTTTAAGTACATAAATAAGTTCTTTAAAATGTCTAAATAGTGTAGGATTACATTTATATCTATATGTATTGATTTATAAAAAGAGGCATTTCATATATATATATATATATATATATATATATATATATATATATATATATATATATATATATATATATATATATATATATATATATATATATATACATATATATTCAGTGATCTCTCAAGATTCGATTGTTTTAGTGTTTCACCAACAGTTTCTTCATGTCCAGATGACACGAATAATGGTTTTCAGATGTTGTATATTCAAATAACCTTGTTTAGCTGAGCTACTGTTGTTCTTAAAAAGAAGATTCAGACTCTATGTATCATGCTTTGAAAAATATCCACCTCATATTTCTTCAGACATGTTTATCTTTACAATTTGCTCGATTTCATTTATCTTAACAATTTCTATAGTCTAAATGCAAATACAAATAAGTTTTATTCGAATTCCGACTGACCCTAATTATCCTAAACGATTAAACTCAGTAGTAATTATATATATATATTTCTACCGTTAGCGTCCTTTATGAGACTACCTTATAATTTTGAATGCAATGTAAAATTACAGATTTTAGCCGAAGTAATACCTTGAATTTTTAAAATGTTTGAATCCAATAGGATGAATTAAAATTCTTGATGCGAATTTTTTTGTTTTAGTCAGAAAAAGCTGCTGCAATATAAAGTTAAAAGCCGGCTTACCCATTTTCGGAGAAAAATTAAATTTAGACGGAAGCATGGCTTAATTTCCCAAATTTAACTTGACTAACACGATGTTCACTTTATGAAAACACAAATCAATAGAATAGTGAATAGTTCTCACTTTGCTAAATACTAAAAAATATATACAAATTCAAAATTTCTTAACATACAACATTCACAGAGTTCCAAGTACGTAAGCAGAAAGGCAGTAACTAAAGTTTTTGTGCTGAAAATTTCTCTTAGCAAAGTCTATTAGAAATTCCGTAAAAGGATATCTTTCTGTGACTTTTAGTAGTATAAATTATAACAAATCTACTTATTTTTGGAGCAAGCAGCGTTTAAGGTAGGTACTATAATACCATATATTTATACTTTCATGTACGTTAATGACGAGATATCGCAAATTTCGATGAAGGTCATTGTGTTTAAGCATTATGAGTTGAATCGGGACTATAAATATTAGTACTTATATGTAATGCCACACATTTTTATGTTAAAATATATGAAATAATTCACTAGCAATTATTGATAATGCTGGTACATGTATTGAGCATTTTTGAAGCATTGGTAATGAAGTTTTTGGGATAATATACTCTGCAATGAATGAGCTGACGTTTCAAAGTCAGAATTGCTGAAACAACTTAATTTTTTTTCTGTACTTACTAATTTTCTTAAAAATATTCCCAGAAAAATATTTTGTTTGTTAGAATGTGTTTAAGACTCTCATTAATGTACTGTTTAGGAGAATTTAAGTACTAGGGTCAGCGAGCTTTGGTTTATGACTTTTTACGACTTTTTTAAAACTTTTTTTACGTTTAACCATCTGTATACTAAGTTGACATTAAAAATCAATACTTTAACTTTGTTTTCAGAAGCACCGCAGTTCCGTGAAGTGTGCTGGGATTTGGATCAAAGAGGCTCCGTTGGAGAAACAATCCTTCACCTTTGTTTACTGATATCTACACCCCTTCACGCTGATCTTGCGAAACGTTTGGTTAAACTTTTTCCCAAGCTCATAAATGATGTATACCAGTCTGACGAATATTATGGTTAGTGTTCATTTCATAAATGTGTTCCCAATAAAGAAGATGTGAATACATCGTCCAGTATAAAATATTTAGTACAAAAAACTTTGCATGGCCCTATGATTGTATTACAGAAATATTATGAAATGGAAGAATATATAAAACTTGTAAAAGTCTTTTCGAGTGGTAGGATAGATCTAAGAGAATTGATTCGAAAGCAACTCACTTACAGATGAGGATAAACATTTCTAATCAACAATATGCTTCTCTAATTCGAGAACAATGGCTTCCGATTTTTAAATTGCACTATTGTGTGTTAAAAGATTATATTTATAAATATTAGGTATTAACTATATAGTAATTGTAGTAGGGTAATTCCATACCAAATCAACACAAGGTTTCTACCTAACCCCCTCCAATTTTGATTAAATTTGGTATAGTAAGTGACTTCATGGTAATAAAGAAAATCCCCAAATCTTATGTTCAAATAATAATTGGTTTGGGAGTTATAAGGCTTTAAAGTTGCCAGATTTGTCTAAAAAGTACACTATCGGCATACATTTAAATTACACTTGCTACTCACCTAATTAAGCTAGAGATATGTGTAAGGTGTTATTTTAAACCTTTTTTAATGGGCTTTCATGTAATATACAACACATGATGACTTGAAAATTTTTTTAAAAATTTAAATTTAAAATTTAAACTTCTCAAAAAGCCAAGTTTTTAAAATTTTGAAAAAAATTCTAAAATTGCTCATATTATTGTTAATTAATCCTCAAAGTTTCATGTTGGGATCATAATGGGATCACAAGCTACAAAAGTTTTTTGTTTGATATATTTACTATTGCAATAACGAAAATGAGAACATGCATTCATTACTTTTAATCTAACTCATCTGTATAGGATGGCATTAATGTTTACACACTACCTTATTGACATATACTCTAGTAAATAGTACACTTAACATTTGTGAAGATTTTAGAATGAAGAAAAAATATTAAAGTGCATTACTTTTGATGGATGGTGCTACTTATTTAGTTGAAACTTGTAGAAAGCTTTATGTGTTTTGAGAATTTCTACTTCAGAAAGAATATACATTGGTCCTGTTGGAGTTAAAGGATTCACCTTACACATAACATCGGAAATTGGAATCCATAGTACATCTGGCTTATATAGATATAAAAAATAATGGTGATGGTTCAGATGAGTGAAGGAATGTCACTTTTACCTCTTCAGAGTTTTTCTCTTCTTTCTCTTAACATAAGTGTAACCCACCAGTTGCAATTATAAACAGCAGTAATATAGCCATTTTTATCAGCAAATAGAAGCTTTTATTGTGATTCTATCGCAGTTTGCATCAATAAATCTTGTGAAAAGGAAAATATCTTCTCAAAGACTTTTGTTTTTGATTCTGTGGGTATAAAAGCATGATATTTCTGAGTCCCAGGAATTGCAAAAGCATTTTTAAATTGGTCATCTAGAAATATAGCTGTAGAAACATGTTCTTCTTGGGTTGAAAAACAAAATGTATTCCTGTGATGTTTTCCTGTGCCCAGTTAAAAAGTTGTTGTGGTGTAAGTATTTGATTTTTATATGGTCGTTGTAGGCTTGCTCAATCCGCTAACTCTTGATTGTACCTCCTACCCCATCACAAGATCCTTTACCATGAGCTGTTGTCCAAAAATGCCATTCTGCCTCAATGCCAAAATCTTCCTTATGTAAGCATAAATGGGCAAAGTTTTTCTTATTTATATATTGTGCAGATGACCCATCTGAGAAATAAAATATTTTCCTTGCACTTTTTTTTAAAATTCTGTCTTAAAAAAAGTAAAAAGCTTCTTTTGAAAACAGTAAACTGCTACTGTCTTGGGCTCCAAACAGTCTTAAATTGCAATGTATGTAAAGTGGTCAATTCCAAACTTCCCTTTGTAATATACAACAAATGGGTGAGTTGTAGATTGAACATTAGTCCAGTGGCAGCTCTGGGCCTCATGCTGTATAACAAATAAGTAATTTTCAGCAAAATCAAGAACTACAAACTCTGAATCTTTTAAATTTCCTTTTATATTGTTTATAAAGGAATTTTGTTGTTTCACCACAAAGTAATGATAAACTAATACAGACATTTTCTCACAAAATAAGTCAATAAATTCTGATGCTGACTTTTGTATTGTTTCTAAAGATCTCCTATCAACAGAAATCCACTGATTGAAAATGACCTTTTCCCCCATATTTTCATCGAATGTTTCACCAAGTATGGTTTTTAATTATGTAGTCCCAGAACATGATGTACACTCTCCCATGTGGCAGCTGACTGATGCTGGATTACAAATCATCATAGCAAGGCAGTCCTTGTATGTGTTAATTTTTCCATGTGTTAATAGAAGCTAATTTGGTATTTTATAGCTTGTGATCCCATTATAATCCCAATGTACTATGTCACAATGTATGAAGCCAGATGTACTATGAATTCCAATTTCAGATGTTATGTGTAAGGTGAATCCTTTAACTCTAACAGGACCAATGTATATTCTTTCTGAAGTAGAAATTCTCAAAACACATAAAGCTTTCTATCAGTTTCAACTAAATAAGTGGCACCATCCATCAAAAGTAATGCACTTTAATGATTTGTCTTCATTCTAAAATCTTCACAAATGTTAAATATACTATTTACTAGAATTTATGTCGATAAGGTAGTGTGTAAACATTAATGCCATCCTATACAGATGAGTTAGATTAAAAGTAATGAATGCATGTTCTCATTTTCGTTATTGCAATAGTAAATATATCAAACAAAAAACTTTTGTAGCTTGTGATCCCATTATGATCCCAACATGAAACTTTGAGGATTAATTAACAATAATATGAGCAATTTTTGAGATTTTTTTCAAAATTTTAAAAACTTGGCTTTTTGAGAAATTTAAATTTTAAATTTTAATTTAAATTTAAATTTTTAAAATTTTTTTCAAGTCATCATGTGTTGTATATCATATGAAAGCCCATTCAAAAAGGTTTAAAATAACACCTTGCACATATCTCTAGCTTAATTAGGTGAGTAGCAAGTGTAATTTAAATGTATGCCGATAGTGTACTTTTTAGACAAATCTGGCAACTTTAAAGCCTTATAACTCCCAAACCAATTATTATTTGAACATAAGATTTGGGGGTTTTCTTTATTACCATGAAGTCACTTACTATACCAAATTTAATCAAAATTGGAGGGGGTCAGGTAGAATTTGTTCTAAAATTGTGTTGATTTCACATGGAATAACCCAGTAGTTTTAATCCGAGTTTAAATATTCTACAATTTGTCAAAATATATATCGTTCCAGGTGAAGATTTTAAAACTTTAATCTTTTTATAATGAGAAAAAATTGTAGCAACTAATATCATGAAAACGTAAGAATAGAATTCTCAGAAGAATCCGGAGTACAAATGTTTTATTAATATAACTAGATGGCCGGGTTTGAACAATAAACGTAATGAACCATTGAAAAATTTGGTGAAAATCTGTAGCAAATCGCCATTACTCAATAATTACCTAATATAAAAAAATAGTGACCGTAATAATATTTTTATAAAAGCTCTCTGTTAATATCCCTTTTAAAATAAAAATAATCTTTTTAATACACCTCTTCAATCAATAATGTAAATAAAAAATATTTCTATGATTAGTTTACATATATATTGATTTGATTATGTAATATCTTTTAAAATAATTTTTAATACGCTTTTTTGGTTCGATAAATGTTTTTGACAGATTGTTTCTAATAGCATATTAAATGTAAAAAAATAAACTTAATAATAACTTCGGATCTTTTAAATATTTTTGCACTGTATATGTTCTAGGTGAGAATGTATTGCACATGGCCATTGTTAATGAAGACCCGGTCATGGTGAAATTCTTATTGGATCACGGAGCAAATTTTAATGAACGAGCCATAGGAAACTTTTTTATACCAGAAGATCAAAAGCCTTCTAGGACAGACAGCTTAGAACATGAGTGGGTGGATCTGAGTCTAAATACTGATTATAAAGGGTAAGAATTATAGTTTATTATAGTTTTTTTAGAAGCAATTATAAATGCTTTCCCTTTTAGTTTAATAATAGACAATGAACTCTTATAGAACAAGTTCATTTCGCTCAAAATCTAAGAATAATTAATAAATTTAAAGTTCTATGAGAATAACAAAGACAAAATTACGTACGTATGCTTTTAAAACCTAATAACCCAAATTTTATCTTGTTTTGTCTTGTCTACTATATTCAAAATCTGCCCAAGTAAGGTTTCTTTGTTTAAGTAAATCAGCTAAAACATGTTTCAGAGTGAGTGGGCAAACTTTGAGGAAACTTCATCTAACACGCTTTCTGGCATTTAACGGTACAATAATCGTTTGATGTATAATATTGAATTATCTACCTTCATAGCATTATGAATTTGGTATGAGAAGTCATTTTTCTGTTTCTAAATTGGACATTTATTTTTTTTAGATATGTCTATTGGGGAGAGTATCCTTTACCTTTTGCTGCATGCTTAGGGCAAGAAGAATGTTATCGGCTTCTCTTGGCGAAAGGGGCAGATCCTGATATGCAAGATACGAATGGAAACACAGTGCTGCACATTTTGGTGATACAAAACAAACTAGTAAGATCATATCTGAATAATGAGAATTAGGAGGAATTTCAAAACTAATTCTATTTTTACCTTCCTTTTAATCGACTACTTTTAGAAAGAACTGTTTTTTATGTTTTACAATCTCTTTTGCTTAAATTTATTAATAATTATCTATGCAAATTTTTTACATCTTTAAAAGAATAAACCAGTTACATCACATAATACACGTTTTTCATCTTTAAGTGAATCATACAATATCTGATTATGAATTAAAGTAATGATTTCTAAATTAATAATTTCTTTTAATTTTAATAGGAGATTTTTGATATGGTTTACGAATGTGGAGCCTCTTTAGACGTTAAAAATCGCCAAGAATTGACTCCATTGACATTAGCTGCAAAATTAGCTATGAAAGACGTATGTTTTTCCTTTGATAATTATAATTTAGTCCTTTTAAACTATATACACTTAAATTTAATATGCATCATAGATATTATTTTCAATGTTAAGCTTAGTTTTATAGTCAGTGTTTTCCTAGGTATTTATTACTCTCTTATATTAATAAATGAGCTATAAGCTGTTTTAAGTAAATAACGAAGCTATTTCACATTGATTATATTTAACAAGCAATCAAAACTTTCTATCAATAGATTTAGGTGTAAACATTTTGTTTCCCATTTTATTTGATATATCTCAGTGTATTTCAATACTAGCGTTTTATTTCATAAAAATAGATTCGAAATTTGATAACTGTAAAATTTATAAAATTTCTGTAAGAAAAAGCAACTATTAGTAAACTTGAACTGCAAAATTTATTTTGTTATAGCTTATGATAAATCAAACTTAGTCATCGTATTAAAATCCACTATAGGTATTCTATCAACAAGATTATAAAATTGTTTTGTTAAGAAAGCATTTTATTTGGATTGACTTTCTCTTTAGCCATAACTTAACAGCATGTAAAAATTGCAAAGCCAAAAATTACGAAGCATAATTTCATCTATTGATTCCTGTTTTTTAAAAAGTCTCATTTTTGTATTCGACTAATATACTGTCAATATTGATTTGTTAATACATTTAATTTATCCAGTTACGTACTTGAAGCTGTCAAACATATTTATAGTTATAAATTTAATATTGAAAATTCTTCAAAAGCTTGCTTTATAAAGAATATTTTCTTTCTCTTTTAAAGATTTATTTCCATATTTTAACTCTACAAAGAGAAATATATTGGGAGCTTGGAAACATTACTTGTGCTGCATACCCATTAGATGATATAGATACTATTGACAGCACCACAGGAGAAATAAACAAATTATCTGTGCTTAATCTGGTAACTTATGGAGTAAGTAAAATCATTGCTCTTCTGTTTTTTTTAAGGTTTATTTGATGCAATTCATTATAAAGTATTATAACAATCAAAAATTGACCTCACTATTTTAAAGAATATAAACGTATTAGACGCTCTTCTCTTCCAACAGAGTAAATATTTTTAACCCCCCCCCCCCCATCTATCTATCTCTTTCTGTGTGCGAATAGGATGACTCAAGAACGAAAGGATTCAGATAGGTAAAATTTAATATATGTATTTCACATCGAAACTGTTCAATTTCTATCAAATATTGAACCCAATCGAGAAATCGAAATAAGTACTGCATCGTTACATAGACAGTATAGTATTAAGTGTTAGGGATTATTGGGAACTTTTTATGTTTATAATTATCGCCATTTTAAAGTACAGTTACTCTCATTTTATTATTTCTATTTTCTAAATTCAAAAGACTTCTAGACTATTTTTGTTTTACAGCACGGTCTCATCATAGTCAGTTAAGGGGTTAAACGTAGATCAATTACATTAGAAATTTATAGCATTTAATATGCAATTTGCTCTAATCGACTATGATCGGTACCTTCGAGAGACGATCTCTCTCGACGGTACCGCTATGGTGAGACCAGGCTTTAGAATCTGGAATTATACCAATACCTTTAAAATCAAACTTTCTCTTTAGACTGTATAAACTATAAGTCATTACCTCCGATTTAGTTTCATAATTGTATGTAATAGGATCACTGACAAAATATTCACTTCACTACATATCATAAGTATATTACAAAATTTATACCAAGTTTTTTTAAGAAATTTGTTGCTATTGTTTGGGAGAGTAAATAAATAAGATATATCAATTCCCTTTAGGAGAGACTTGATCATCTAGATATGTTAAGTGGACTTCTAGCTGATTTGCTAAATGCTAAATGGAACACATTTGTGAAATTCAGGTAAAGTAACATGATAATTTTTATTAACTATAAAGTTTAAATACATTGCATTTTGTGACATATTTGCATTATCTTAGGTTGTTATCTTTCATTTTCTATTTCATGCCATCACTTATTACTAATTGAAACTAAACTACCAAAATTCATTAATTTTATTTTTATGGGCCATAAAAAAATAATATTATGAGAGTTTAAAAATAAAACATTTTTAGGACATTTTTAAAAAATAAAGGCAAAACGCAGTTTTCTAGTGTTTTCAATATTTTTTTTAATATACGTGAAGTCAGTGGCGTGTAAATAAATAATTATTCTCACAACAGTACTTCATAAACAAAATTGCTCTTCTAGCATGAAAATTGCGGTCAAGGACAAAAATTTGAAGGATAAAATACTTTTGTTTTAAAATACTTTCGTACTTTTAAAATTACGTCAAAGTAACAAGATTACTTTTTCTTATAAAAGTGAAAAATAAGAAATTAAGGAGTAACTTGTGGTTGGTAAAATCATTTTTAAGCATCCAAATAGTAATCAATAGATAATTAAATTTTATATAATTGTTCTCAAGTACTATAAAGCAATGCTATACTAAAAATTCTTTGTTTTCTAAAGTAGGAGTAGGCTTTGAATAATACACGTTACTTCAATCATACTATTGACTTATTAAGTTCTTTATATTACTAGGAACAATTTTTATTGTGTAAGAAAGAAAGGGAATAGTACATCATTTAAAGTATGCAGAGGAATCTGCTTGACTCTGAAGATATTAGTTTATTATTATGGTGTTATATATTCATATGTTTATGATTTCTCCTCTATGTTGTTTACATTTTTGTTTAGAAGTATTAAAAATATTTATTATCCAGTTCTTGAATCTCATTATAAAAGCAAAACTATATATTTATGACTAGACATATTAACTAGAATTATAACTAAATAAATTCATTAATTTGACCAAAGATCAGTAATTCAACAACAAGCTGATACCTAACGGATGTATTATTCTGTTTAACGTCTTGGGTTCAAATTTTGCACATAATGATAATTCGATCATAAGAATATTAAAAAAAATCTCTCAACTGATTTTTAGGTTTTATAGGCAGTTCGCTACATTTTTCGTATATTTTGCCATTTCAATAAGCTGTTTTGTTATGAGGCCTGGACCAGTGGGACCCCCAAAGGCATCCAAGCATCTTCCTAATTCATCACTATTGTCTGCCAAGGTTCCAGTTCTAATTAGTAATGTAACTACACTAATAAACCACTGCTATCTCCTAGAAAGAAATACGACTACACAACAGGTAACTCACTTTTATTTGCTCCCTTTTTCAATGGGATGAAATTAAAGTGCTTTTATTTAGGCACATTTCTAGAAACATATTATTCAATATGTTGTTAAAACAGATACCAGTATAATTCGACGAGTTTACAGTTTAGTTAATAACCGGTTAAACAAACGAATGGCATATTTGATTATGATAATCTTTTTTTTTTTGTGGACCTATAAGCAGACGCAGAAACTAAGCAATCCCACAACGTCTTTATCTATACCACTTCAAAATCAACAGTATATAAGTGAAGAGCGTGGTTAAAGCATAAAAAAAAGAATCACTGTTAAAATGCAACGTATAACCGAATAATTTACGCTGACTACGGTTCATGTTTCTTTTATGTGAGTAACTCATTACGCATTTTAATTACACTAATAATTTTCAAAAAATTACCTAAATAAAATTGACCATCACATATTCATGTTCTGAGAATTTTTATTGAAACACTTTCTACAACTTTTCAGTTTTATATCATAATTTTAAAATAAAGTCAAACATTTCTTCTATGTGTCCTCTTTACCGAGAAAAATTTAACTAATTAATAGCATTATAACTAGTTAACTTAATCTTCATACATAATTTAAGACTCTTGAGTAATTTCTAGAATAATCCTATAGAAAGTATGAATCTCAAATCAATATATTATTGTAAAAAGCCTTTTCAGTAACTAGTATACAATATTTTTACTAATATTTTGTTTATGTATAACTGAAAATATTGCGCAAAATCTTATATCTCTTAGTTTTTTAACAAAAACTTTTAAGGATATCCATCCGTAAACAAATTGATGACGTAACGCAAATATACAGTAAACAAATTTCAGTGTTCATATTTATAGTATACATTTCACAAGGAAAAAGTTAATAATTCATATAAATTATACAAGTATTGCGTTTTCAATACTTTGAAAATCTGTAATTTTTCCTTCCTTAAGTAGAATTATATTAAAAATGATTGGTCATTGACATAAGTGTATTAAAGTACCGAAAATAACTTTTAAAGTTTTTTTAATTAGGCTTTAAAAAGTATAGAAAGATTATACGAAGATTTAAATGCTAAATTTAATATATTACCACATTTTGCAATGAGGAAAAATAGTTAATTATAGACAAAGCAGTACATATATTTTAAAGCGAAGGTAGGTAAACATTATAATATATATTTTTAATTCAGAAACTTTTATTTGAAATTTTTGCTTACATGAAAGAATATTTTCTTGTAAAGGTCTTCTCATAAAAAAACAAGCTGAAAACATTAAATGCATGTTCTGTAAAATTGGTTTGCTAACATTATTAATTTTATTAAATTCTTCTATTAAATAATCTAGAACATTCTGAATTTTTACTTTTAGTCAAGAAAATCTGAAATATTTTATTTTCTATAACTAGAAGATAGCTCATTAAGTATTTCTTTTGCAATATCAGTGTAATTTAATTTTAAATCTAATCCACTTGGGGAAATACATGGTTTATTTTTGCATAAATTTTAGTTAAGCTTTTAAGCTGAAAGTCACTTATTTTATATTTACATCCTGTTCTGGTAAATTTTTAATTAAAGACAATCTTTATTCATATATTTTCGAGATTTTTGAAACCATAATTTATGGCAGATTCATACAGCCGTCCTTATATCACCATCTTGCATCTGTCCTCTGCCCAATAAGACTTTCTAACCTGGATCCATCTACTTGTGTATCTTCAAATTCCAAGCTGTTTCTATCAAAGTTACTGTTACAAAGGTAGAAAATCAAGAAGCCCATAGGAATTTATAGCCTTAGAATAATTCATTTTCAACTCATAATGAAACACCGCTTTACTTTTCGCTTGTATACTTTTCCTAGATCTTTTGAAAGGTTTACAGGGTTAAATTTAGGTTTGGATAAAACGTTTCACATTCAGCAGCGAAATGTCTACCTTCTAAAACTATCTGACCATACATTTCACCCATTCTATATATTCTGTACTAATTTCCAGTTTATTTAAATAGATATCTACTTCTGGAACTATTGTTTCATTATGATGATTAAATAATTGAAGTTTTGATTTGATGTTTTGGATCTTACTACTTTCCTATAGTATTAAAACGAAGCTATATTTTTTTCTTCTAAACCTGAGAACTAAAATATTTTGATCTTTGCGAAGAAACTCTTTCATTTTTTTTTTTTTTTTGCTACTAACCAATACAATGTTTTTGGTTTTTATAAGTCATTCACTCTGTATATTTATTCGCAGTCCATAAAAAAGAACATTTTCTTGCTTTATTTATTTTAAATTTTAACTGAATATTTTAATTTTATTAAAAGTTCTTGATTCGAACATGTCATATCCTGCATTATCCCTGATTATCCTGATTAAGCTCTATATGATAAAATAAAATGAACATTAATTCCTAAAATTCCATAACATGGAGAGCAAACTTGAATTATGTTTTAATTTTATTTGAAACAATTTGTATGAGACGAAATAATTGAAAGAAACCTAGAATATGAAACTGTTAAACACAAATAGCTACCGATACATTTTTCAGGTTCGATTCGTCCTCGAAGTCTTAACAGTTGCTGGTGGCTTTCTCTACCTTCTAGATGCTGTACGAGAGGCTCGATTTTTGGGATATCAAACGTTTACCCAGAACATGGTTAGTATTTTCTAAGAACAGTTACAATTTAGATTTTGCGTTGTTTCAGTTAGAAAACTTGGTTTTTAACATGTATAATATATCTAATTGTATCTTTGAATCTCTGAAAATTAATAATACTTTACAAAGAACTAATTCACAAGAATTGAATAAGTTTTAAATTTGTTCTCCTACCCCCAAAATATCCAAATTCCATTTATAAGTTTAATTCCTCTCATAAATAAATTTTTTAATGTATTTTTCAAAGCATTTTAATAATAGATTAAATTTAGTACTTGTGACCGAAAGTCATCGCAGTTTTCGAGTAAGACAGTTTTCACTGGTAGTAGAATGAACACTAGTGTAACAAGCGGAATTCATACATAAAAACTACTGAACTAGTTGCATTACTGTGGGGTATCGCTGTAGGCATTCTAGTAATATTGACATGTAGGAGCATCATGTACTTTGATTCGGTGTGCATAAACGTATCAAAAATAGAATAACACAAAATACATTTATTAAAGAAATCAAAACAAAATAGCATATTGTGCTCATGGTCATGTTTTCACTTGAACACCGCCATATTTTACCTGGATTGTTAAGTAATCCTATCTGGATCTGCGCAGCTCTTTCTGTTGTCATATTCGCGGCCACAGACCAAAGAACAACATTTAAATTTTGTCTTATTAACCTTATTATCAAATATAAGATCTTATTAAAAGTATTATCAGATGCTTGAGAATACAGTTGTGCAAGAAATGCCTCAACTTTATTTTAGAACATGCCCACGAAATACTGAAAGTTTACAAAATCTGGAGACTGACATTATAAGATTTTTCGGATCAAACTTATCATTCTAAAATCAGCAAAAGCATTTATGTGTAGTTTATTGGTGCAACTGAAGATTGAGAAGTTTAGAAAGCTATCGAGATGACGTATTTAAAATATTTGAAAACTGCACTGATTTACACCATGAAGTTTGTATCGTCTCAGCAGGCAACATGAAAAGGTCCTATAATAAGAAGCACTAGAGTTAACAAAAAGCGAGTTGTGATTTTTGGCAAATAAAGGAAATGATAAATATCAACAGAAGAGAAATACGATAACAAGATACAGAGAGGAATGGATTATCTTCGTTGCTTAGGGAAATTTGGAAATTTTAACATGACTAAGAGCAATTACTCTGAATCAGAACCCATAGTGCACAAAATAACTTAAAAACTTAAATTTAATGTAGTACTTTTATTAGCTTTTCTTATTTTTAATTTTAAATTGTGTGCCATGCAACCAGATCTTGTGCTGAATAATCTTGGAATTTTAAAACTACAGATATCTTCATTTATCACCCGTTAAGTTTTCATAATATTGTCTACTTCTTTGTGTTACATTCTACAAACACATAAATTTATATTAAAATCTTTATTTGCAACTTTGTTTACGATAAACAAGTTTATTACGAATATTTAAAAACAGAATTTATTTAAATTATTTTTGAAATAGTTGAATAGTTTTCGCTTGAGATATAGAATTCCCCTTCTGTTACCAGTTGAATATAATTATTATTTTTTTCTGCTTCATTAATGATGCTCCTTATTTTACGTTGGAAAATGGGAACTCTATGATATCCATACCGTTTTTTAAGCAGTATACCAGCAGTTTAAATACACATTGAATTGCAATTGCAAAACCAGTCATTTTGACTGGTTTGGTAAACCTAGTGTTAATATAAAGAAAATTTTTCATTCAAAATGAATAAAAATGTCACTTTAACATTCACCAAAGTTTCAAAAGTATTCAGAGTCTGCTCTAAAAAACAATTGTTTTTCTATAAAATCGTTTTCTATTAAATCTTAGAAGTCATAATTTTAACATTTTACAAAAGAAAGATAAATAAAAAAGAAATTCCGATCAATCAAGCATTTAAATGCACGTCCTGTTTTCTTAAAATCAATTGAAATAGTACTAAATATCTTAGTGAAATTTTAGGAGATTTATTGCTCTATGAGATAGCTGACATTCGGCATAGTTTTAATTTTAATAAGAATGTTGTAATAGGAATATTTAGCAAAGTGTTCACCTTCTTGAGTATGGAATTCATATTTATACAGATTTTCCCATTTTATAAAATAAGCATTTATTTATAAATGACTGCAAAATAAAGATAAAGTACTATAAACACTAATTCCAATTTGTAAGGATATGTGTATTGAATATTTTCGACTACGATAATTCAACAACTGAGTAATAAGTAGTGTTTAAAATTTATTGACTGATAAACGAGCTTTAGAAAAGTATGAATGGTAGCAGGAATTGCAGTAAAAAAAATATTTTTCTTAATTGTCAAGTTTAATTTTGTCTCATAAAGGCCTTTTCCGCTATATATAACCACACACATACAAAAAGAGAGTGGGGAGGGTACTAAGATAAATTACATTCAACATCAGTATTCCCAAACTTTGTTCAACACTGATTTTCGAAAAGGCCAAAAACATACTACACATGCCATATTCTGTACTCGTTAGGGATTAGTTATTAAAGCGGATAATATCAAAAGAAAATTGCATAATTTATCAAATGAAGGAAAATTAAGAAAAACTACGATTAAAATTCGAAAAAAAATTTTCGTCTTCTTGTTTGTAAAATTATTATCCAATGTTAGAAAGGGGTTTAAGCATGTTATTTATCACTTTTTTTTTTTAATTTCAGATGACTGTTCCATCTCGAGTGCTTTTTATGTTCTCCTGTTGCATTTTGATGATAATAGTGCCTCTGAGATTTACTTGTTCTCATCAGGGAGAGGATTTCTGTGCTGTGTTTGCAATGTTGACTACATCACCATATTTCCTCTTTTTCTGCAGGTAAGACTCACGTTGTAATAGTAAAGAAAAACGGTTTACAAATTGTGGTAAGGGCTGGAATTTGGGTTCGAAGGTAAGATATATTATCAACTATATATTACCAATTATATAGTACCAATATTAGCAACTTTAAAATATTTCTTACATTTTGTTAAGAACATAAAAATTCTTAAAATTAAAATTCCAACATTTAGCATAGTTTATTGCAAGGTCATTGGCTAATGGAAACCCGACTCCTCTGTCCTTTATATTCTTATTTTATTAAAATAAAAAAATATAGTGGTTTATGATTGATTTAGAATTTTATAAAAAAAATAGCTAAACAATTGAGTAATTTTTGAACAAATTTTGTGAAACGTGTTTGAAGGGTTAAAGGGACCACTATTAGTCCGTAGAATAGAAGAGAAAGACAAATATTTTAAATATGATAGTGTCGTAACACATTTTTTTTTAATTTCATGGAAACAACAAATGACAATAACCTCTCTACGATGTGAGCAGAATAGAGAACTTGCAATTAGATTATTAGATTATTATTGCATTGTTAAATAAAATAGTCATGTAGATTATAAAGCAGTTGTTTCTATGATCTTCAAAAGTAACTTCATACTATTTAATTTTGTTTAAAATTATTTAAACGATTATTGTTGACATTATATTCTCTTTAAATAATGATAATATAGACCACGTTTGTACATGTAGTTATTGTTTTCATAGTAATTATTTATCTAATAGTTTGAAATTGTATTAAGCTGTTTCCAGCAACTCTATATTACAATATAAATTCTTATCCCCTGTGATTTGAACAATTCAAATGTTTTCATTTTACTAATATTGTTCACGGATATTCTTCCTCTGAATTAAAATATTTTAAATTTCTTTCTGTTAGAGCTAAAATTTAAAAAAAAATCGTAGTATTCTTTTATATTATTAAAACTAAAGTAAAAGTTTTATTACATTAGGATTACATGTGATTGTGCTGCACTATGTATAGCAATATAAATTTGTTTTTTAAATTAATTAATTAACGTATACATTAATTTAGAATATAACACCAACTATGAGATATAGATGGCAGCACCATTATTCAGCTTTTGCAATTGTGTCCTTGATAATTTTGTAACCTGCAATAAATAAACTGATATTCAAGATCCTATTAAGTCTGGTCGACTCAGGACCGAAAAATTATATTGCTAATTTAAGTTGTATATACTATTAAAGTTATAAACTAAAACTTAAATCTGAAAATTGAAAAGTATTATTCAGTTTCTACACAGCATCAGAATTTAGCTTCAACTTGCCCATTACTGACGTCATTTCATATGTCCCTGAAGTGGAATTGAGAACGGTTAGGGATTATGTATATCTTAGCAAGTTCCAGTGCCTGATTAATCTAGCTCGGGGTCTATAGCAAATGTTACCAAGAGACCCTAGGTGTGTAGAAAAATAAAATAAAACAACTTTTACAAACAATATTTTCAAAATTTAATGTCCGCAAATTTAGAGACAATACTATATAAGCCAATTTATCTAAGTAATTTACATTAAATGTTTATTAAGATAAGGTTATTTAGACGATCATGTTCATAAGGTACTTCTACTCTTTCATGTTGAAAAACAATATTCTCTTTGGCACTTAGTAATTATTAATGACAAATAAATTCGGAAGACTATTTCTGCATTCTGTAAACACAACTCTAATAAATTTTCCGCTATAACTTTATAAATTTTCAGTTCAACAATCACATATTTTTCTTTGTTAATTTGATACGGTATTCAAAATCATTTTGGTTTCTGTCATTATAAATGCTCTGAGGTTTTTTAGACCATTTTTTGTTTCTTTGGGACTCATGTGACTAATGAGCCTCCATCATCTAAAGAATATAGAATTTTTTAATTGTTGCAACAAGAACCTTCTTTTCAATCCTTTAATAACTTCATAAAATAATTAATTAGACTAGCGCTTCCCAAACTCCATAACTCCAAATAATGACGTAAAGATCGCGGTTAGGATCGCGAAATTTTAATTTAGATACATGAATTTACTGAAACTGATCTATTTATTATATATATTACATTTTATTTGCAGCACAATTATAAAATCGCAATACTGGTTATGTTAAGCTATAGATGTATATGCTATGATCTATAGAAGTCTTTTATTACAGTGGTTTCGCATTGCAATTTCAACATATTTCGGAATCATAATATGATCGCAAACTCATAAAGAGTAATTCCTCTCACGGCGCTAGTAAATAAGTGTCAAGAGACGCTATGAGTCATTGAAAATGTTTTTCTGCTATAGTCAGTTATCTATTTCGTCACACAGAAAGAATTATACGATATTGTATTTTAGAGTTTCATTCGATTAACGTTCAAAGTTATTTTGTATTCATAAACCACTTTTGATTGGCACGGATATTAATTGCCTGCCATATAAAGTCCAAGTGAATCTATCAAGTGACTCAAACTCGCGTTTACACTAAAGTCTATGACAAAATTTTAGACAGTGGCGTAGCTAGAAACTTTGAGCCCTAAAGCAAATGTGGGCAAAAGACACTCCCCTTTGAAAAATATAAAAAAGTAATATTTTTTAAATAATTTGTGTTCTTTATAATAAATATACTTTACGAAATAAAAGTACAGAAAATTTAATGTTTTTCATTCTCTTTGGATTTGCAAAATTAATACCATTGATATCTATTTTTGTTGCTGCTTTGTGTACAATACATAACGCAAAATCATGGAATCTATTTTAGCCGATAAATTTTTCTTTTGTAACTCATAATATTTAATTTGATAAATGTTATTGCCTCACTAGCATCTGTAATTGGCAGAAATGCAATTGTAAGAAATAGCAAGGAATAACATATGCTCACTTGCCAAACAACCAAATTTATCCGGAAGTAAATTTGAAAACTGTCTTACAGACGTTAGAGATGTCAAATCTTTTTTTAAATAGAGAAAGTACTTAATTGTAATATTTCGAGAGTTGGTAACAATACTATTTTTAAAGATTTTCACATTTTCTTAAAGTTTCTCTTTCCGGTAATAGAAAGTTTTAGTTTCAAAAATCAAACAAGGTTATATACAAATGATATACAAGTGTCTTTTGAGAACAACTGTTTCAGAAATCAGTATAATGTGCGCTTTGATAGGGGTAATGAGAAAACCTTTGAATATCCATACGAGCTTGAGGGATATATTTAAATTCTGATTTTTATTTTGCCTGGGCATGAGGCCCCTATCATTTGCTACTTCTAGCTAATCCGACACTGGTGTGTCTAGGATCACTAAATTGAATTCAATTCTCTTCCAAAAGTTAATCACGAAGAGGAAACTGTTAATTTCCGTAAGCCAATCAGAATTTAAAAAGTTTAAATTTGCTGCAAAGTTAGAAGGAAGTTAGGTAACAGCTAATCACGGGTTCGCGTCGAGAAATCATATGTAAACCAGGCAGTCGTATTGTGAAGGGTTACAGGATTTGAATATGTAAGTACTGATGAAAAGTGATTAGAGTATTCGTACAGTTTGTATTCAAGCTAAACGTGTTCTTATGGCTTCCAGAAGACGAATGGAAGATTCTGAGCGCTGACGGGCTGTCGGACGCATTGAAGCAGGACAGATGTTGCTCCTTTCTTTAGCGCTTATCATTCCGTCATTTCACGATTATGGAAAGAATTCCAAACCAGTCAAAAACCAGTCGGAGACCTGTAGTCGGTATTCCAAGGGTTATGGACCCTGTGTAAAATAGATATATTGCTGTTATAGTCAAGGAAAGTCGAAGATCGACCTCCACACGTGTGACATCTATGGTTGTAGTGTTCACACAGTTTTCAAAAAAGGAAGGGAAGATTTGTCAAAAAAGTCCATTCTTTATGAATGAAAGAGCATTTTTTAGAATGAAAAGGCATGTTCCATGTAAAAAGGCACTTTCTCAGTTTTTAATAGATTTCAGAATGTATATAAATTTGAAAAGGGAAAAAAGGGGGCAGAGCGCGTCAACGTTAAATAGATAAAAGGGCAGGGCTCGGCGCCCTTCAAAAACCGTGAAATGTGAACACTATATGGTTGCAAAAGGCATTAGTAAGACATCTGTCACTACTGTTCATCAAAGACTACACTTGAATCGCCTGTTCGTTCTGGTACCACGAGTTTGTTTTCCTTTATCCATCCAATTCAGAGGGGGTCCTCAAAACCGGAGTTTGCGGATTCGGATCCCGTTAATGGCTTGGATGTTCGTAGACGTACGGAATAGGCTTTAAACATTAGATCCCTGCTCTAATGTAGCAAAACAGAAGACCAACCAAACATAGACATTGTTTTATGACTTCAATGCTGGAAGTATCTGAGGTATCTTTTATATAAAATTTACAAATATCTATATTTGTTTGTAGAACAAAAAATGAACAATAGGTAATCAAACTACATTTTATGAGCATTTACTTTTAAAAATTGAAACGTATTTATGATTACCCGTCATAAAACTCGCAATGGTTTTTAAAAAAATCTGAAGGAACAACAAGTAAAACAGCAGTAAGGAAAAGTAAAAAATTCGTATCACAAAGGAACATAAACTACTAGATAGTTAAAGAGTTCATAATAAAATATTCAGAATCGTAAAATGGATATCACGTATGAATTGGATATAGCAGTAGCAAGGGCAAACAAACACTGTTCTGAGAGCTAAGAACATACTAAGAAAATTTATCCCAGCTAAATGATATTTTAAAAAGCAATTCAAACTTAAAAACTAATAATATATGCATTATTAGCTGTACTTATTCTGATATCACAAGTGGGGGCTTCGAATAAAATTAATTATTAGTTAGTTCATCAGTGCCAAACAGAAATCGAATATTGGTAATCAGTTGTACCAAAAGTAGTTGCAGCTACTACCAAAACGGGTTACCTTTCTTACTTGATAATAAAACATTAGGTTCACAAAAAAATAAATAATAATAAATCGCTTCATATTTGGATCTTGTTGTATTTCATCAAATTTAAACAAAACATTTCGGGAGAATTTTGTTAAATCTTGGCAATCCAAGCAAAGTTTATGGCAATTATTTGTCCTCATTTGTGGTACACGAATTTCATCATATAAGGGCACACAATGTGTCAACAGAAATTCTACATCAGATAAAATGATCCAAATATTTCTCAATTGTAACTGATTCTACAGCTGGTATAGTTTATACTCAACTAAGTGGTATGCAGAGGATACAAATACTTAAAAAATATTCATATGCTCACTGTATTATCAGAGAAGACAAATGATTTTGTTTGTACTAGAAAATAGGCCTATTCTCTCTTGTCAAAATGGTGGAAGTTAGCTGCAATTAAACGTAAAACTAGACAACAGATTGGGCTTGTATTCTTATTTTTACGTCCGTTGCATATAAAAAAATGCTTACAACAACGATTCATAAAAGTGAAATTAGAAATAAAATTGTAAATTATTACCGTAAGTTTATTTCCCTACAATAGTTAGGGTTAATTCAGAATAAGCAATGTTCAAATTCCAGAAAGAACCTTGAATACCTTTTGCCTTTGTTTATCTAATTTCTTTTCTGCAGTATGCCAGGGAAAATTTATATATAAGATAAAGAAGTCTAAAAAGCAAGCTCTTGACTGATGAAGTTACTCCTCCAGTAGATCGGACTCCACCAGATAATTTTCGAATAAACAGCCACTATGATTTAAGGGATAAATTGTTATCAAGTTTAAAATCCTGAAAAATATCACATAAAAAATCTTATTCATAAATTTTCCTAATATGTTAGGGCTTTCGAGAAACCTCAAGTAAGGCATTCACTTTTCTTCATTATAATGTTAATAAATACGATGCCTTTGTTAAATATCTGAAATGTTGATGATATTTTTTAATGCAAAAGAAATTAAGTATGAGAGTAACATTTACAAATATCAATTTAATATTGATATTGTCGACAAGATTTTAATTCGTAAGATTCAATATTGAAATTTTCTCATATTTTTACATTAAGATTTAATATTTAGTGTGCAGAAAGTGTTTTAATATCTCAAGTTTTTTAAAGTGTTCAATATTTAAGAGCTGATAAAATGCGAAAATAAAATAATCTTATCACTAGAAAAACTGCTTGATTTGCTTACACGTGTGTTTACTCATTAATATGGCTTTTCAACACAAGTATAAGAATTTTTTAATGGGAAGTATTAATACGCTGATAAATCCTGTATTTTCTAGAAGCAATATAATATTTAGTGACTAAAAAGTATAATTCATTTCTTTCTGTTAACCATAAATATGAAAACGAAATTGACACAAAAGTTCTAATGGCTTCAAAATTTATAGGAGCTAAATAGGCAAATATTTTCGGAAATTGAATTAATTTTGGAAATATTTTAGTAATTGAATTGAGGAATAAAGTTTCTGTTCTCTAAATACATAAATTTCATTTAAAATCAACTCCAAAAATCAAGAAAAAGCTTTTACTTTCCAGACTTTTTTTAATCCAGTTTCGATTTTAATGGTGTAATTAATTAATGTTAATTACATGGATAAGAAGAAATTATTTTAAATATTGGGAGTTATATCGCACTGAATTTCAGAACTCTTTGTATTACCACTTTTTTCTGCTAATACAAAAAATCAAATTAAAATTTAAGATTAGTATTTGACAAAAGAAAACTCTCCTTCTCTTAAACTATTTGCGCTAAGATAATAAATGTAGGAAGAGAGAGCTGTAATGTGTTGAAGTATGGATAAAATGTGGAGATATTTATTTTATCAGAGGCTTGATATGTAAACGTAGTTAACACAGGCCTACGATGAAAAAAATACAAGGGATGTGACAACTGAACTTAACGTATTTTTTTGTACTGATTTTGAAAAGAATCATTAAAAATGTATATCACGTCACATTTTTTTGAAAAATTCAATTTTATATGGTTTTTTATGACTATTTCTCACGTATTTTGTTTTGATATTTTCCTTCGCGTTTTGACATTCTACCGTGGTGAAATCCTTAAAATACGCTTCTGTGGTATACTACAAAAGCGCAGTTAGTATTTTAGGGCTTTTAAAGCTTCAATGTTGATCCAGATCACCGATTAGACAGATTCCTGGAAGCGCGCGAACCTGGGAACGCGCAATGTCCCTCTTCATCATCCCTCCTTCCCGTCGCAATCGCTGTCAACCTATAGCGACTCTCGAATCCTTATAAGTGACCTCATGTAAACACCAGTACTTACTCTGTGAAAATGGCTTCAAGTTCGAGAAGCTGTGAAAATATTCCTGATGACTTTTGCTATATTTGCAGCGAATATAGTGTCATTAAAAATCGCAAGAGTAACATCACAGGGTACGTAAAACGGCTTTATTTTGCATATTTTGGCATGAAACTTGGAGACCAAGATAAATCTTGGGCTCCTCATAAAGTTTGTGTGCAGTGTGTCAATGATTTAAGTTCATGGTTCAAAGGAAAGAAGACTGCCTTACGATTTAGAATTCCAATGGATGGAGCCAAAAAACCACTTTGATGACTGTTACTTTTATTCTTGTCATACCCGTGGATATAATAAAAAAAATTTCAAGCTAATATCGTACTCTACAAACATTCCTTCGGCCATACGCCCCGTTCCTCATGGACCTGATGTGCCAGTGCCTTTGCCTCCGACAGAATTACCAGTTTTTTCTTCCGAATCTTCTAACTCTGAACATCCCGAAGTTAAAGAATCCGATACAGAATATAACCCCTTTGAAGACGACTCCCCTAGGCTTTTCTCTCAGGTTGAACTTAATGATTTGACTAGAAATCTGGGCCTTTCTAAAGAGGCAGCTCAATTATTAGGCTCCAGATTGAAAGAATTGACCAAAGGAACCACTTTTTATTGGTACAGGAAACGTGAAAAGGAATTTATTCAGTATTTTGACGAAGACGAGAACCTTGTTTATTGCTCAGATGTTTCTGGATTGATGAGAAAATTTAAGATTCCCTACAATAAAGATGAATGGAAGCTTTTTATAGATTCGTCAAAAAGGAGACTTAAAGCCGTCCTACTTCATCAAGGAAACCATTGGGCGTCTGTGCCAGTTGGACACTCGGTGCATTTAAAAGAAAGGTATGAAAACTTACCTCTCGTTCTCAACAAAATAAAATATGATAACCATGGCTGGATAATTTGCGGTGATTTAAAAATCATCACATGCTTTCCGGTCAACAACACGGGTATACAAAATTTCCGTGTTTTATTTGTGAGTGGAACAGCCGTGACAAAACACAACATTGGGTCAGAAAATATTGGCCCAAAAGGCAGAATGTTGTACCAGGCACCAAAAATGTAATTCGAGAAAGCTTGGTTGATCAAAAAAAATATTATTATCCTCCTGCACATAAAATTAGGTGTTATGAAGCAGTTCGTTAAGGCTCTTCCAAAAGATGGTGATTGCTTTAAATATATGTGCAAAAAGTTTCCTGGATTATCTGAAAACAAATTGAAAGAGGGAGTCTTCGTAGTACCAGACATCCGAAAACTTATTAGGGATAACAAATTTGAGACAACTATGACATTAAAGAAAAGGGAAGCTTGGGTTGCCTTCAAAGATGTTGTGGAAAACTTTCTGGGCAATCACAAAGATCCCAAATTTAAAACAATTGTTGGCAACATGCTAGACAAATTTCAAGTGTTGGGTTGCTTCATGAGTGTAAAATTGCATTTCCTCAATCGTATTTGGACTTTTTCCCCGAAAATTTAGGATCCGTCAGCGAAGAACAGGGAGAAAGGTTTCACCAAGACATCAAGGATATGGAGAGAAAATATCAATGTAGGTGGAATAAGAATATGCTTGCCGACTATTGTTGGATGTTAGCAAGAGATGAAGATAAGACTGAACATAAAAAAAGAACGTGAAAAAGAAATTTTAAAGGAAAAAAATGTACGTAACTAAATTTAAATGTATTTGTTTCGTATTGAGTTTCAAATATATTTCAAACTTACATTTATTTCATGTCTAAACCTTAATAAAACGTAAAAACAGGTCGTTGGGGGTTTTTCTAGGAGTGTTTTTCTTATAAAATTAATGTAAAAAATTAAATAACGAGGGAACTTTTTGTCTCGCCCTGGTGCAGCTCATGCTTTCTGGTTGCGGTGGTTTTCATTCTTTATGTACAAAATGTATACATTTTTAATTTTAATTGTTGTTTAAAAATTAACATACCTCATCATAAACAGATTAAATAAACTCACATGAATAGATAAAACCTACTATTGCCGGTCAGTACAAGCAAAGTGTTCGAGAGCATTTTTTCCATATAGGACATTACCAGTAATATGTATATCAATTTTACAAAAAATCCTGACCTGATGGGAAAAAATGGAGGTCATTTTCGAAATCAGCATACCAAATAACTTAAAAATAAGGAAAAACTACTCTTGTATTTTTCAAAAATTTCAATTTCGCAGGCCTGTGTAATCCAAAAAATTTGAAATTTACGTTTTAAATGTGGCATTGCTCTCTTTTATGTTAATCTGAAATAAACAGGCTTGTGCTTGGCAAAATGTGTATCGCTTTAAATTCTAAATTTTATGTGAGAACAGTACTATATATAGGAAAAAACTGTCATGCTTGAGTCATAAGATCATGGCATTGTATTACAATATTTTACCTTAGAATGTATTGTTTTGGAACACGCATTAAGGCAAACATTGAGTACGTACTAAGTGGAACCAGATAAATATGCAAGTTTAAAATAATGTTTGTAGAACTAAATTTATTTTCAATAAATGCATAAATTGTAATTTTTACTTTTTGGGTACACTTAACAGATAGGTCGTGCTTTTTTATAGAGAATTACAACTCGTAAAAGAGGGAATAAGGGCCCAAAATTATTATGATCAACTCCTGGCAAATGGTAACACTAATAAAAAAACGAATTTACTCATCATTTATATCTTTGAATATTGGATACTGTCACAGGCATGTTGAGAAAACATTTTAAATGCATAATAGTTTTTAATACAATGGAAGACTGCATGATTCAAACATGGCATACAATCGTGATTTTCTTCTATACAGTTTAACAATTATTCGGATATCTGGCAGTAATGCTTAAAAATCATGTAACTGTATATATAAGGAAATTTATAATTTTATTCCAGTTTGGAACACCAAAATTTCAAAGCAATGCTGAAGATCTGCAATAAATAGTTTTTATTTAATTAGAGTTCTATTTTTTATTTACCAAGGCTATCATAATACACCATACGCATCCCTTAAATTTCACTTTTACCTATTACCTGCTCAATAAAATTCTCTTTTATATTCATTCAATTTCACTGCGTGTTTTGTTAGTAAATCTAACGCGCATATGACTTTATTTTATTCTCTTGTTTATAAACACGTTTTCAGAGGAAAAAAACAACTCAAATGATGTCTCGTAACTTTTTTTTTTTAATGACGACCTACTTAGGGGATTGAGCTGCTTATAAAAGCATTTTCAGCACTTCTTAGACACGGAAATCTACTGTACAGCTACGGTTTAAAGTGTGTTTAAATGTAAGCGTTAGTATATTTTTCAATGAGGCCAAAATGTTGTTAAATCTTGGTGGTCATGGTATGTGTATTCCACCTTTAAAGTTAAAGGTATTCTAGTAACTGTTTATCATAGTTAAGCAAAACTATTTATAGAAGCCGCTTCCTCATGTAAACCAAACGCACGTGTCACGAAGACCCGTGAGATTTCAGTGCCCTATTTTAATAGAGCACTGCAAATTGTATGCAACCAATTTCAAAAAATAGAAGAATAATTCACTTGTATGGGATATATAAGAAAAGTTTTCTTCGTTTTAGTTTACTCAGTTGTTTTAAAGCATCACATTTTACATTATCTTTACGGTGCAGTCTCATTTTGTTACTATGTATAAACAAAAAGTACTGTCATTTATTTCATTTTTTTAAAGTATTTGCTTCCAAGAAAAAAATGTAGACTTTTCATTTGCTCAGACAAAAATCTGTGAAAAAGTGGTGATGCAATTTAACAAAGGGTTACACATAAATACAAGCATAAATTTTATTTTTCTCTTTGTAAAAGTATGTGCTATATGTTGCAAACCGAAACACTGAGTTGATGTTAGTGAATATAACAGAAAATATTTATCATACACACTAATATGAGTATATTTGGAATCATAAATCTAACATAAAACTTCAAATAATATTCAGATTTCATTACATAAATTAGTTATAAAATAAGTTAAAGTAAAATTTTACATGTCATAAAGTTTATTGCATGAAGGAAGATTAAGAGTAACATACATATGGGTAATAAACTAAACAAACATAAACCAAGAATCAAATTTCCTCTTTCATTTAAAATCAATTTTGAGTGGCGGTAGCTTAGTCGGCAAAGACAACGATCTCGTTATTGGAAGATTGCGGTTTCGGGGCTTCCATCTTGTAAGTTAATGATGACTGGGTCGCATAAAATATGTTCGTGGTCACAATGTCCTCCAAGTTCTCAAACGATACCTCTAGGGGTGGCAGACCAAACCTGAGGTGGTCTTCTACTTGATCCCTGGTTTTAAATTACGAGGACAAACTTGAGCTAAAACGTGCTTTCCCCCTAGAGCTGCTCACGAAATGAAAGACGTGCCCTTTCACCTTAATTCGTGTGTCCTCTGGCCAACGTGCTTGGCAACAACAAGATAAATTTCACCAGTAGTTTTGATTAATAAAAACATTTAGCTGGTAATTAGTTAAAATCAGTTATTGATTTAGAAGATTATGCCCAGGCGCGTTATTTTTCTTTCCAGTTATTGTTCTATTTATAAACTAAACAAATCTTTGAAAAAACTTTTCATCACGTTTCTTTGTCAGTTAAAATATCTTGTAATATATTACTATATCATTTTAGGACCTTATATATGTTTAATTCTTTAATATTTACTTACAGGGGCTTCAAAATTGTTGGTCCATTTGTAGTGATGATTTATAAAATGATTCTTACAGATTTGCTTTGTTTCGTTACAATTTATTTAGTCTTCGTCTTGGGATTTGCACAAGGTGAGCAAATAAGATTTTATCTCTTTCTTTACGTATATGAAAATAAACTTATTCTCTAGTATAAGAACCCATGTATGACACTTTTAGCAGTGTCAAAATTCGTAAAATAAATTTAGTAGAAAAGGAAACAACAAAAAAAAATATTCTGCATAAAGTAAAAATTAACTGACTGAAATATCTTTTAAGAAAAATCGATTTTAAAAGTTACAAGATGGATTGTTTTAAGAGAGAAAATATGCTTGCGACATGATGCATATTTCCTACATTTGGAGAAATCATATGAGTGCAATCAAAAGGCTTTTCAAAACCTCAAATAATATTCAGATGTTATTATGTAAATTATGTAAAAAGCAAGGTATTAAAAGCAGAAAGGGATTTATGAGTATAGTCCAGTCAAATTATGTTTGGACAAGGAAATAAATAAAACGCTTACATCATTCGTGGTTTTTTTTTTTTTTTTTTTTTTTTTTTTTTGTAAGATCATATTTTTGGGGGTGCTGACTCTGAATTTTCAACTTTGCTACTTCCCACAAAAATGGCTTCACAACAAAAATCACGAAAAAACCTTAAAATTTTCAACTGTTTAACCCCACCACTTTTTCAAATGGGCATAAAGTCATAGATTATGCACTTTTCAAAGTAGATCACAATAAACAAAAATAAAGTACACTGCATTTTCTAAAAAAGAACCCCTTAAATATATTTTTAATTGAATGGTTTGGCTGCTTGAGCACTCTGAAAGAAGCCCAAAATTTTCTATTTTGAGGAAAACAGTTTTCGTCTGTAACTCAAAAACTATGCTTGTCGTTACAGAAAATCTTGGATTCCGGTATTAAATTCCCTGCACATGGCACACCTTAATCACTTATTTTGGTCAGACTGTATAGCCGCTACAGTGCTTTTTATGTCATGTTAAGCGAAACCCCTACATTAAGAACCTTCATCCAAAACTCAGTAGAGACCTTTATATTCACTACTTAGTTATTAAAAACTTTTTATTTGGCATTATAATTAATAATAAAGTTCAGACATAGCTATAGGCTTCGTCAAACATCCTACACAGTTGGGGTAGATGAAGAATATATATGGTCTTCAGCCCATCGTCACTCTCGAATTCCTGTCCCTGACAAACTGCTGCAACTCATTTTCTGTAAGTTCAAGATAGACCGTAAATAGCATTGAGGATGTAAGAAGGCTGGCCGATATATCTCCCGGCTTATGCAAAGCTGTGACAGAAATTGCAACAATAAAGCAATATATGACCACGCTGGTGATGACCAGGATTTGGACGAAGTGCACGACTCATCATAAACCCAACACATATCGGAAGAACCAGGTAAATTTCATTGTTGCACAGATTTGAAATTTTTATGTCTCTACTTATTAACTTAATTAATTCTCTTGTATCTTCCCTAAGACCATCATGATTCCTTTTATTTTTCAGATGAAGAACTTACTCGTATTCCTTTACAGTGCATCAATCAGACTACAGCCCAAGTAGTGGTTTCACAAGAAAGAAGTATACAGCTTTGAATTCACTGCTTTCATACTAAAAAAAAATGCAATCTTTTTATTATATAGTATCATTGCTAATAATGTCGCGTTTCCCTTTCATATTTCAGAAGAGCAACCAGGACCTTCACCCATTAAGCTTTGAAAACTGAAGTTATCCATTTCTTTTTTATTCACCCACATATATTATGTTAATTAATATGAAAATATATAAATAAATTGATTTTGTAAAACTTTTTATAAAAGTATTTTGAGAATGAATACCCAAATATATTTTAGTCAAAAAGTTGATATAATTAATAAGTACTAATTAAATGGATAAATAATTAATTAAAAAGTAATTACATTTAATATTAATTATTAATACCAAAGAAATAGGTTTTAATAACTAAGCAGAAGTAGTAAAGCTATCTACCGAGTTTCATATATAATTAAGGAGCGTTCTTACTTTTTCAACTGATTAAGAGTTAAAAAAATATGATACCACTCCTTATCTGGTTTTCATAAAAAAAAAACGATCTGTGGTGACCCTCATTGACCAGGAAGTTTTGAAATTTTTATCTTGAAAATACCGTTAGAATGTTCTGGGAAATCTCCTTAAAGATGAACATTTCACTGTCATCAGCGAATACCATCAACAGTGGCAACACTTCCAGCGTCTCGAGATAGATTGGAGTTTTTTTAAGTCTCTTTAGTTGTCGATTGGGATAGAATTGGTTTGCAAATAATGAAGAAACCTTTGGATGTGGCACTGAAAACCTGGTAATATAGTGAACTTCCTTTCAGAGCGTAAAAAAATATTTAGAGGAGTCACACATCCGAAATTTAACTTAATATTGTCACGAAGATTCGAATGACCACACCGCTTAACTTAACAGAGGAATTTATTGAAGCTAAGTAGCAACTAGCAACTTTACAAGATCGGGAAGTTGCCTACAACTAGTGGGTATCATCTTTTATACCCAAACAGAATATTCGAGAAATAACTAATTTACATATTAAAGAAATATCTAGAATGTTCGAGAACATAAGAAAACAATAAATAACATTTTTAAATTAAAAATCCGTACTTTGGATCAACAGCCATGGCAAGCATCGAACCCAGAATCTTCGGGTCTGGATCTCGTGCTTTGACCATTCGGCCACTGAGATCGTTGGCCGAGCTTCTTTATGCGGCAATCAAAGCTTCTTTATGAGGCAATATATTGCCAAGAATGAGTGTTACATGATTAGATTGCACAAGGAGATCTGATTTCGCTAAATTATTAGTAAAACACTCGCCAAATTAAATAAATGTTCCTACCTGTCAGACGGTGAAGGACTGGAGTCAATAACGAGTCGATAATGCCTTTTTCCATTTTTATTTTTCTTCAAAATAAAGAACACAAGCGAAACAAAGCTGAGTCATACTCATCGCCAGTGTACCATAGGCCTTTTTCTGTATTCCCTCTCGTGGCAAAAAACACAAGTGTTCCAACAATACATTAGGATAGAATTCTGCCTCCAGGACTCGCAGGTTGTGAAAATGTTGAAGGACTGCCTGTAGTACTAACTTTTCATAACAAGCAATTGATAGGAGTTCCTTAAATCGCAAAATAAGTTTGAGCATCTTAGAAATAGTTACTTTAAGACTTTTACTCCTGTAGGGGCCATTAGAAAAAAGCCAATTGTTTGGCAGATACCAAAATCTACCAACTATCTATCTTACCGCATACACTTTACTAATCGCCGGTTAACATTTTCAGTACTTTAATCCTTTGCGTTTCAAAGTCGAGTCCGATTCAAAATCATCTCTTTATATAGCAAGTTTAAAGTCGATTGTGGTTTCAAACGGTTTTAAATTTAAAAACTACTGCTTGCCCTTGTTTAATTCTATTAAAATTCCAAGGTCAACAATAAGTTAATATAGCTGAAAAATTAATGTCGATTGGACTACTCGGAATAAGGAAAATTAATGTGGAGAGCAAAGGGTTAAAACCGTTGCCACGGTCTCGAATTTACACACTCAAACACATTCAGAATTCAGGCTTAATAGGTTTGGAATCGTCCGTACTCATTTATTCCAATAATTCTTCCTTTCACAAATGTGTCTGTTTGGTGCCTTTGTAGCAGTATTTTTTGTACTTTAGACTTTTAAAAATATTTCGCATTACAACCACAATAAAAAAAATCTGATGTGAATGCCACGTGGCTTCCTTGTACACCTATTAATGATACACATTTTATAATTTATTTTGATTGTGTGATGCGTCATCAGAATTATCTTTTGTACTTACCCTTAAAAATTAAAATTTTCTTTTCTCGAGATAATGGTGTTGTCTGAGTAGAGGTCAAACATGGCAATCTGGTATTGATCGGTAGCGTTAATATCCGTTATATTAAAGTTGTAAATTTTTTCGTCTTACAAATACTTCGTTATAAATATAATTTTTGTGATTACAATACAATAATACTCACTGTGTACAAGGAAGAAATAAAATGTTAAAAATTCAAAATTATTCTCTGAAAATATTTTATTTTGTTTTTTAAAAGGAGACTTTGTTTCAACTGCTTAAAAATCGTTGATACATTTTTATTCCATCGATTTAGAGCTCAAGTACTGTCATCTGGAAATGAATGGCAGCGTTAAATATCCGTTTCCTTGAAAATTTTCATTATAAAAAAAGTTTAGATTACAATAAGTAACTAGATGATATTACAGTTCTAAACACAACATTCTATAGTTAATCTCTTTTTTTAGTTATGCCCATCAGTGTTAATATCAATTATATTAAATTTATTTTGTTAAATAAATATCAGATTGCAATCAAAAATGAAGTGTACAACTTCATTCATTTACAACAGTCCTAAATTTAAATTTTCAAAATTCTAAGGCTTAAAGTTCTAAATAACTCGAATAAGTCAAAATGGGTATTTAAAGTTTCAAAGTTAAAGTGTCGTTATGCTTTTGTAAAGACCTAACATAGAAAGTAGTCTAAATGAGTGTTTCCATTGAAATATGAAAACCAAAATTTTTCGAGA
Organism: Pardosa pseudoannulata; assembly: GCA_032207245.1. Lineage (NCBI taxonomy): Eukaryota > Metazoa > Arthropoda > Arachnida > Araneae > Lycosidae > Pardosa > Pardosa pseudoannulata. The sequence continues at coordinate 9,908,827 of CM063502.1, forward strand.
TTATATTACAGGACCTACAGCTTTAAGCAGATTCCGGACGGCTACGAACATCCATGCGACAATGGGATTCGAACCCACGAACTCCGGTACCCTAACCAATCGGCCATCGTTCGTCTCTTTAGGACGTTGAAGTGAAACAATGACGAAGTGATGACGACTTTACTGGGCTTAACCCCCAGCCAAACAAGTATGGGTTAGTTACGTAAATTTGAGGTTAACTTTAAATGGCTGTAAACAAGTTCGGGAAATCATCGATGCGGCTGATCACTAGAGTCTGTGAGGCGTAATACACACGCACACACACACACACACACACACACACATATATATATATATATATATATATATATATATATATATATATATATATATATATATATATATATATATATATATATATATATATATATATATATATATATATATATATATATATATATATATATATATATATATATATATATATATATATATATATATATATATATATATATAGACTTAGTTGCCTCGGGTAGCCACAGATCTGTCTGCGGAATGTGCACACTGCTCTCTGCCCAGATCACTGCGCGTGAGCCGTATTTATGTGGCTAACTCCTCACTCTCAGTAAAGAATCCTTAATTAAAATCTTTTAATCTACAATTTAAATCCTGATATATATATATATATATATATATATTATATATTCAATAATCAATTGCAAAGTGAATAAATCTGCCTAATTGAACAGAGTTATTATAGACTTTCGGATGAGGTTCACCTCCTAATATTGATTAAAATGAATTTGGATACCAGTCGCTACTTAAATTTTGTGTACATATAAAAGCATTAAAAAGAAACAAAAGGTTTATTTTCTTGAATAATATCCCGGAAAATTATTTCAGAAAAAAACCTGTAAAAAATCTGTTTTGATACTCAATGCGATTCTTCAGCAGAACCTGAAAAATTCAGCAAGTATCGAAGATCTGGCGATGAAATATTTCATGGTTCTAAAAAAGCCAAAGGCTAGATTCTTCTGCACGATTTTGCCTTCAAAATCCGCCTTATTCAAGAGGGAAAACTGATTTAAGTCTTAAGGTCATCAAGCTGAGTAGCTCTATTCAAGGTCAACTGCGATGAAAGCACGAGTGAACATGATTCATTTTCAATTGTTTTTGTCCGCGAATTCGTATCTGAGGTATTTATATTTCTAATAGAGAGCTCTAACTTGCAGTGCTGCGTTAGACGGTATCTCGGTCCACTAACTGAATCGTACCATGTGTAATAATTTTAAAAATAGTCACTTTAAACAGGAGTCAAAATATAAAAACTTACTCTCTACTTCAAGGATCTTTCTCGTTCCGTTCATTAATATTTACATTTGAAGATTTTGGGGGAAATGATTTCGGTTTTCAGATAACTTATCGAAACAAGTATAATTTTGCTCTAAATTTTCAAATATCTCTGTAAAAGCACTTCATTTAAATAAACTTGTCATCCCTACGTTATGAATATAACCCCCACATCCAAACATATACATGCATATTAAAACTATCTTATTTTACCCGCTTATTATAATTATTTTATAATAAGTTTATTAGCATATGTAGCAAATATTCTGCATTTTTATGTTTTAAATGCATTGTGAGCTTAAGTTAACTTTATATTTTCATTTAACTTTTAAATTATCGGATAGTCTATGGGACGTTTATAGAACTCTCGGCTGTTTTTCTTTGACAAGGATTGGTTTTACACGTTACAGACAAATTTTTACTATAAGAGGGAAAGTTACACGAGATGCTTAAATTCGATTCCAAATGATTAAGTACATCTGAGATCGAAGCGTATTTCAACATAGATAACCCAAAACTTACCCGGAGGAAGTAAGTAGCTATGATGTAAGGAGTTTCGCCCATTCTCTCATCCCACAGAATTTTTACTTCACGATATTTTGCATTATAAGACTAATCTTATATAAAATAGAATTCTGGATGTTTCGTTTTCAGCCTTAACAATAGTAACAAAGTTCGATAAGAACAGGATAGCATTCCAGTGATAAAAAGTATTATTTTAGCTGTTACTCTGTAATTTTATGACTGATTTAAGTATTGTGATGCAAAATTTTATCTCAACTAAAGATCGGTAAGTTAGCGAATACTGAATACAAGGTTTAGACCTATACAGATACACAGTGTGAGTTGAATAAAAGCTTGTAAAAGTATGTTAACATTTAATAAATACTAAGGTTTATTTTGTTAATTTGTTTAGAACTTAATAAACGTTAAAAAATATTAATTAAAAAGATGATTTTTATGTACATTTTGTCAAAATAATGTGGCAATTTAAAGATTTAAATGCGCAAACTTAAAGTAAGAAATTAATTTGTGAATGACATTAATATAATTTCGTTAAATAATGAGTAAAATTTTCTTATATTTCTGTAATCAGTTAAACTTTTAAAACGTCCACAATGTATTGCAGCAAAACCTTTCACAAGTGAAAACCGTAAAACAATATTTTTGGAGAAATAATTTTATGTCTGTATCGTTTGTGATTTTTAGACTCTAAAAATAGACTAAAGTAGTAGCGGGTTTTTTTTTTTTTTTTTTGTAACCTTCCGACAGACATATGTAAACACACTTTTAAACAACTTTTCAGTTTCATCTGACCTTCACTAAAAATATAACAATTTATTTCTGCTTCCCGGTACCATGAAAACCGCTCAGTCCAATTATTTATCTGCGCTCGGCACCACACTTAGACTGCAAAACTTTTAATATATTACTTAGAACTTTAAATGTATTTTATATACTTTTTTATAAATTTGGTGAACAAAATAGTTTCCTTAATATGACATAAAAGACGAAGAGTATAGAAATGGATTGAGCTGTTTTCCTGCCTCCCCTACTCTTACGATAAAACTCCTATTAAAGAAATAATCGCTGCTAAGTCCAAACCTTTAGAAATTGTATAGTTCTTGAAAACAAAAAAAAAATGGTATAAAAAAGAATTAATTAAAAACCATAAGAGAAACTAAAAAAAAACAAAAAAAAACAGCAGCACAGTCATAAAAGGATTTACTCGTAAGTTGTAAATTTAACTTGCACTGATTGACATCTGAATTAAAGTCAATAAAAAATAGTATAAAATATTTACCAGACTTCCGAGCTATAAAAGAATATTTTGTATAATGTTTTTATGCAAAATTTTTCTTAGTAAACAAAGTGTTTCTAAAATTCCAACCAAAATACCGGTTTTAAAATCGCCTACCTAGGCTTTCGGTATCTCTGTTCCTGCAGAATATAGATTATCCTCGATCTATGGTTACACACTATTCATTTGCATGATAGTACGATTCAGTTGGTCCTGAATTCATATCCCCCATAGTACCAGTTATTTTTCCGTATTCTTCGTTTTCCCCCATTTACCGTCGACATATTTCAGTCCCTTCGCTCTGAGCTATCGGAAGTATCGTTCTTGCGGAATTTAGGAAAACTGTTCCCCAGTTTTCCTAAATTCATACATACAACATAAAAAGGAGCTTTTTTTTATGTTGATATGAATATTTGACAGTCACGTGGACGGCATATTTCTAGCTCATCATGGACTTGCCATTACAGAATAAGTAACCTATCACCTATCGGGGTCACAACAGTGAACGACCCTCAGACCAAAAGCGTGATCATGAAAAGGGGGAGGCAAAAGACGAAAACGAACGTCAATCAGTACAGAGTTCTTTGAAGCAGGCGAAACTTTTATCAAAATTTAAATCATTTATTTATGTGCACAATGACAGTAATAGTGTGCTTGTAGAGAAGAAGCGACAGTACACTCATTTATTTTAGTCACTTTAGTTGAGTTACAAAGCAGGTATAAATCCCAAAATATTTTTTAAGTATCATTGTAAATCTGAGTTATACATTATAAAATATTGAATACTTTTAATTGGTGTCGTAAATAATTAGTTTATTCAGTCACCCATTTTACGAAGTTTTTACGTCCATTTCCCGTCCATTACATCAATCGTTTTCCATTTCCGTCCCCTTTCAAACCGATGGATCGAGGTTCCCCTTTATCTGCACTCCTTTCAATCAATAGCTTATAAATTACAACTGGGTTGTTCCCCTTTTATTCATCACTCCTTTATTTTTGCTTCAACGATTTTCTTTACACAATTCAGTATTTTAGCTTCTTTAAACGTAAAGCGCTTTACTTTTATGGACACAAAGTATACATAGAAAGAATTGCTGTAGCCAAAAGATTCTACCTTGAGATTTAGGTGATAGGAAACTGACGTAAAAGAAAACCATTCCCGTGTGTGGATATGTGTAAGTAGAATAACTCAAAAGCAAAGGTAGCTATAGAGATGAAATATAGTGGGAGGTTTTCACACCAAAATTGTAGATTTTTATCCATTTTAGACCGAATTTTGTAATCTAAAGAGATCTTTAAGGAAATTAATTTTAAAAATGCATTGGAAGAAATATAACAAATTTTGAATGAAACAAGTGATGAGTCCTAAATGACATCAAATGATAATTTGACTCTGATTTAAAAGTATAATTTTAAATGCTCGCTGTAAAAATATTTCCTGTTGTAAGGGATTTTCTTATGCTTTAGAAATCTAGAAACATTTCCGATTTTAAAAAAATATAGTTAGAAACTCGGCTCTGTTTAATTGTATGGTTAAAATTCAAAAACACTTAAAAAATTTCAAAGAATGATAGTATTTTTCTATTATTTATTTTCACTTCAAATATTTTCCCCAAATTTGTAGTTCATATACAGGGCTATTAAAAGATTCATTCATTTCCAAGAGGCTATATATTCAAAAGTGTTAAACATACGAGTGATATATAAAAAATAACCTTCAAACACACAAAGATTTTTGAATGGTCTATGTCTGCCCCCCTCGTTTACACTATACACGCCTATACTGTATTTGAACTCGTTCCACTAGCGTTATCCTGTCAATGGTCGTCACTGCTGTATTCATCCGTTCTGTGACATTTACTATATTAGATGGTTCGTATACTTAAACAGAATACTGAAAGTGCCCATAAAGCAAGAAGTCACAAGGTGAATTTGGAGAGGGGGGATCCGCAATCCAGCTAGTTCCTCGTTTAGGCATAGATAAATTTGAATGCTGAAGCTACTTGATGTGCATGCAATACACAATTAGTTTTCAATTGTTATCAGACATCACACCTATTTGTACATATAATATTTTTGGAATACAACGTTTTAATAGGAATGCCTCTTTTATAGCAGCATATATGGATGTGTGAAAAATATTTTTGATTCTTGAAAAACATTTCAAGGCATTTCCTTTTAAAGTAGAGAAGATCTTTATCATAAGAAATGTTAGGACATTTCAGAATGATTCTTTCCACTCATGTAAATTAGGTAAATTTTGCCAAACAGGTTGCGTCTTACCTTAAAAACATTAAAATAATTACATCTTTTAAAAGTTTTTTTACAAGAACGAATTTAATATTTTAGATAGAATTTGTGATGTCAGTTTGAATGGTTTAATTTGTTTTTGAGGTCTGCGGTTTTTTTTTTTTTTTTTTTTTTTTTTTTCAATACGGAAACATTAGACAGTGATTCATTCATCTTAATGATAAAAGAAGCAAACCCTTTTCTAGAAAATCTAGAAAAGCGTCCATAAGAGGTATACAGAAGTCTTTCGCAGACAATACCACATTTGATTATGCGAAGTTCAATGTGTTCAAGCCAATTTGGAACGGTTACAAGTATCCGTGTTGCAAGAGGAATTTGAGCTCACGAACTCTGATACTGAAATTACTTGTTCAGCCTACTTTCGAACTACTTTAAAAGAAATATAACAACAAGAAATACATATAAAACACTACGAAATCAAAATTTTCAATACTTTTCAAAACTATAATTAACAATTAATGTCTTATAATCTATGCAATACGACAGGAAAATATTTATTATTAAACAGAACAGAATTTGTTGCATAGAATTCACTATTTACTTCATTATAATGATTCAACAGAACTGAAGCCGAACGATGGCCGATTGGTTAGGGTGCTGACCTTCGGTACCGGAGTTCGTGGGTTCGAATCCCACAGTGGCATGGATGTTCGTAGCCGTACGGAATCGGCTTTAAGCTGTAGGTCCTGGTCTCATTAGCCCTAGTGTTGCAAAAAGTAGACCGTAGCACTCCAAACCAAATCTAAAAAAAAAAAAAAAAAAAAAATCAACAGAACTGAAATATTAATATTTGGGTAAAAAGTTAACTCTACATAGAAGTGATTAATTGTTAGTGAAATATGGCCGAATGGTAGAACGCTGCTCTTCGGTATGAGAGTTAATAAGTTTGAATCGTACTGCTGGTAGCTGTTTGAAGATGTAGCTCCTGGACTCATTAGCCCTGGTTTTGCAATATAGCGTATACCTTTGGAATTTTTCCTCACCCTCTATGTATCTTTGAGCAGTTAGAAACATCTTGTCTAATGTTGACTGAGGGAGTAGGTGTTTGTGTGCTTCAAACCAAATTGTTAGCTGTTAATCTTAAGTGTATAACTCTCATTTCTTTTTCAGAAAGTTGAGACAAAAAATGGGGGTTGAATAATTTTTGAACACTGAACAATTTAACACTGAATAATTTTTATCATTCATTATCAGTTTTAAAAGTAAAAAATGAACTAATTAACATTGAAACTTATTAACATACGCCTCATTCATCGTCACTAAGTGAAGTTGTAATGGAAATTTGAAGTTTTTTATAAAATAAGTTTAAAATGTTAAAAAAATATTAGTAAAATATGGGAGATGGACAATTTAACAAAATAAGGAAATGTCCAAAATATAGGCAGTTGCCAAAAGTATGGCATATATAGCTTTAAAAAACTTGTTATTTTCTAATTATTTCTTTAAATTATGAAAATTATGACATTTTCACCTAAAGTTAAGCTTTTCATAAAATAAAAAAATTTATGGGCTGTCCATAAGAATCCTAACTTGCTCATAATACAAAAACGCCATTTAAGTGTAGCTGTAGTAGTCTCATTATGTTTTAGAAATATTGAATTGTTGATAAAAGTCACATGTCAAAATTTACGTTCTAGTTTATGATTTCTTTTACTGGTGAAGAATATGCAGATTTGTTTGTGCTACGGTGAAACTTTTTCAACGGATTTATATTACTTCAGGTTGACTCGTCGTAAGGCCTTTAATCGGTTGGAAAATGTTCTGTATCATATGTGAAATTGGCGTATTCTTCGTTGGGAAAAGGAATCCCAAACTGAATGTTCTACTTTTTTAACACTTGTGAAAAGGCCTTAAAACTTCAACAAAAATACTTATTTCTAATAAATTTCCGTACATGAATAAGAAATAATTTTGAAATGAACCAAGAAATAATTTTGAAACTTTTTATTACACATAGATATTATATGTCTGCTTTTTCTTACAGTCTAAATGTTTTACCATAATAGAAGATAGTGACGAAATTGTATTTTACTTAAAAGAATATTTCATGTTCAAGACATTTATCAAAATCATAACTTCCAGAAATAAATAAAAACTCTATCATGCCAGTAGCAAAGTTTAAAAGCACAGGCTTGATCGCCAGTAACCCTTTAAAGGTCACCAAAATAAATTCATGGGAATTTAATGTAATTTGTTTATAAATGCTATCTATGAACATTGTAAATGGAAAATATATGAGAAGTTTTCTTTACATTCCTTTAGAGCAGGGGTCGGCAACCTGTTTGTCCTTAAGGTCGCAATACTAAATTGGAAAATCACCGAGGGCGCATATTTTATAGATAATCAACACGTATAAATAGGCATTAAAAAAACAGATTTTTTTTATAACTTTATTTTGTTGGTGTCATGCATAGTGATACATATAATTCAGTGTGAAACTTGGGTGTCCATATTTTCAGCTAATTTCTTATAATTGGGGATATATTTAGAGTTCCCGGTCCTTAAACAATTATCTAAATGTGAGTCATTAAGCTTTGTTCGGTATTTTAATTTCAAATATTTCATATTTGAGAACAAAGACTCGCAATTGCATGTTGTTGCACAATATGAATAAATTTTTAGAGCACATTTCCTTAAAATAGGATACTTATTTTCATCGACTAAGTTCCAAAGCATTTTATCATTACTATGCGCTTTTAAAATAATATCACTTTGCAAGTTTATTATTTCTAATTCTAGGTCTTCGATATTATAAAGTTCGAAATACACCGAAACTATTTCAAGGATATCATCTTCAGTAACATTGAATGGATTTATGAAAAATCTTAGAACGGGTTCTAATACTGCAAAATCTTCAAATCTAGAAGAAAACTCTTCTGTTAGCTTATCTATAATTTCTAAATATGATGTAGCAGTAAAATTTTCATCATTCAAATTTAAACTCTCAACAGTATATTTTATATTTGGGAAATGTGATAATGATTTTTTCAATAGATGGGATTTCAACAACACTAACTTGCATTTGAATGCATTTACTGTACTAATCATGTCAGCGATATGCCGATTTTTCCCTTGTATTTTTAAATTTAATTTATTCAACTTTGCCGTTATAGCTGTCAGAAATCCGAGGTCGATTAGCCAATCCTTATTTTCTAATTTCTCGTAAAATTCGCCTCTTGATGCAATAAATTTCTTTATTTGTGGCAAAAGCATGATAAACCGCTCAAGTATTTTACCTCTGCTCAGCCACCTCACTTCAGCATGTAAAAGAAGATGTGTGAACTGAACATCCTCATCTTCTAAAAGTAATTTAAACAATCTGTGTTGCATAGCTCCCGATCTTATGGAATTAATAATTTTTGTTACTATCGTAAATACGTGTTGAAAACCGATTGTTTTTGCGCATAACATTTCCTGATGTATGAGGCAATGATCAGAAATAAATTTAGGGAATAAGGAATCCTGTCTACATAAGGCAATAATTTTTTTTCTTACCAGTCATCGCTGGTGCCCCGTCTGTTGTAATTGACGATAACTTTTGTACAGGTAATTTTACATGTTATATACTTTTCAAAAGTAGAAAAGATATCTTCTCCTCTGGTGCTTCCCTTTAATGGTAGAACTTTAAAGAATTCTTCATTTGTTGTAAAATCAGAAAATACCATTTTCACGCAAATTGCTAATTGTGATATATTTGTCACGTCTGTCGATTCATCCCTCCGTAGCTAAAAGAAAATACAATTTTCCATATCATTTGCTAATTCTGCCTCCAAATTCTCCGCAATTACTTCAATTCTTCTAGTAACAGTTCGTGCTGATAATTGCAACGTGTTTACAGCTGAAACTATTTCTTTTTTATTTTTAAATTCTTCAAAAAGTGAATCAGCAGCTTCTAACATGGCTTCTTTCACTAATTCTCCATCTGTAAATGGTTTTTTATTCTTAGCTAGCAAATGCGATATTTTATATGACGCGATCGTTGCTGCTTTATGTTGTTGCAGTGGTTTAGTAAAAAAACTTTGCTGGTTAGTTATTAAAGATTTTAAAGAAATAATATTTTTCTTCAAATTTCAGAGTTCATTGGATATTCACTATCCAAATTGGTATGAACGGTCTTAAAATGTCGTTCAATATTACTTTTCTTGGGAATCGCAACACTAATATTACACAACAAACAAATACACTTCCCTTTGTAATCAACGAAACAATATAGATGTTCCCATTCATCATTAAAATAATATGTTCTTTTTCTTTTACATTTATCCATGAAGGGTTTTGAAAGAAAAGAATTGTTTCGGATTACTTGGTAGTTTTAAATGCACGATCTGTTCGAAATACGATCACACACACTATGAAAAAATACGTGCGTGTTATTAGATACGCTCAAGTTTAGCAAACTGCTAATCTATGCACAATCCTAAACTCAACTGACTACTTTTAGTATATCGCCGTTTGATAAAAGTAAGTAAATCTCTCTGGCTATCATACATTTACATTAGTCCAGCGAGGGCGCATTAAAAATCGATCGGGGCGCCATGGCGCCCGCGGGCGCAGTGTTGCTTACCCTTGCCTTAGAGGATACCTAAGGAGGGTTTAAGGAGTGGTTTAACTATCAAACCCTTCATCCTGTACAGCGCGAACATTATGCCTTTTTTAAAATTTTAGCTGTATTGGAAGAACAGTAAAGAAGAATCCTTAAAATAGTATAATTAATAAATAGCTTAAGAATTTATAAGTGTTGTTTGTATAGATACTTTTATTTGGGATCATAAGTAAGATAAATTGAATTACTGATTTCTCAGGTACAGTAAATTTAAATACATATATTTCAAAAGAAAAATAAATAAGTTAAATGTAGAACTATCATCTGTTTTAAATTTAAACTATCAAAAACCTAATATATATATATATATATATATATATATATATATATATATATATATATATATATATATATATATATATATATATATATATATATATATATATATATATATATAATCGAAAAATCATCCGTGTCTCCAAGTTTTCCTGTTTTTTAATTTCAGAAGCTCTTGATTCTACATCATTGGCTTCCATACATCACATATGTATGAGATTGGAGCCGTAAATAATTATAAAAACATAAAGTAAAGTAGTCCAAAAAGTAAAGTTTAAAAATAAAGATGTTTAATAGGTGGTTTTGCTACGAAACCACTATCCGCTAAAGGGGTAACAGAACGATTACTCCCACAAAAGTCCATTGTAATTACAAAGATTCAGGCCGCCTTTTGTGATTATTTTTAAAGTGTTAACCTCAGTGGGTTAACAAACTCTTTCTCTACCTTCACATACAGTTTATTTTATTCTGTCAGGAAATCGTTCTACATAATGAGAATGACATAAAATTTGATCTAGGATCTCAGTTAACAACACTCATAAATCTAAAGACATTTATCTAAGGTTAAATATTTTCCCTGAATTTTCAGCTCGGATAAAAAAAATTAGGATAAAGCCTAAAGTAAAAATTAACTTTCAAATTTTACCTGATATTTCTCTTAAAATCCACATTTTATCATTTGTTTATTAATATTAAATATCTCTAACACGAATACACATTGAACACACATGAATACATATGAATACACATACACAATTCACATTGTTCAAACATGAATTTTTGAAATATTAAAAAAAAGCAAGTCATCTTCTTTGATAAGTTTTAGAATTTCGAAAAACTGGTATTAGTACCCTACTTTATCAGCGAAACAACGAACTATCAATAAAACGGCAAAACATGTACTCCTTAAATATGCCCCCATTTCCTTCCAGTTTTATATGTAAGAGGAAATTAAACCCCCTTTTATATTTTTATTATATTTTGGTTTTTTGCTTTCAATCTTCCACGTAAATATTCATCGTAAACATTAAAAAACACTCTTTTGATTTCTTCATAGAAGTGCAAGATGAGAAAAAAACAGACACGTGTAAATACTTCCCCGATCTTTTGTCAGATCATCTTGCTAACTCCTGTGGTGTGTTTAAAAACAGACTCGTGTTTTCCTCTACGACTCTACGCCTAAGAGAATAAATACTTATCGACTTAAGCCAAAGGAACAAAAATAATCATCAGCTGTTCTTCCCTCTGTCGCAAACAAGGCCTTGCGAAATACAGATGTTGTAGGTAAATACGTAACGAAAACTAACCTACGAATTTATGGGTTACTGCTTAACACAGATATAGTGAAGAATCAAAATTGGAAAATTCTACAAATATTGCTAGAAATGGCTTAATTGCTAGAATGTTTAACATGAAGAAAATAAGGCTTTTTCATATTAACATATTTAGACTTATCAACGTGACAAGTTTAAATTTATTAATATAACATAAACATATAAAATCCATATTTTGTTTCAATATTTTTATAAAGAGAAATAGCTTTGATAGTAGCTTGAGTAATCTTGTTATGTATGTTTGTTTCCAATTCAATATTTAGTCGATAAATATGAACTGCCAAATGATTATTGGGAATATTTTGCGTAAATCTCTTCTTTAATTTTATTCTTTTAAAAATTATTGTATTATCAATCTAATAATGATTATATTTCTATGACTATGCCGAATTAAGAAACTGATTTTGATTGAAAGACTGGTTCATAATTTTTATACTCGATAAATTTAACTAATTAAGAAACAATGACGAAACTTCGTTGTTACTGTAATGGATTAACAATTTCTATCACTAAACGTTGTTACCATTTTATTTAGGATATTAATAAAACCTACCTGCATTAATGAGGGGAAAGCATTTTATAAATATTTTTATATGCAGTGAAAAGGAAAAAAAAAAAAAATATATATATATATATATATATATATATATATATATATATATGCATAATCTACCGAATTTATGCCAAGTTTATATATTAAGCGTTATATCATAACTTTAATGATTCAATTTTGCATAATATCTCTCTAAATTAGTGAAATAGTCATAAAACAATTCCTATAGGAGAAAAAGAAAAAAGTATAAAAATTATGGAACGAGTGATGTATGTATGTATATATATATATATATATATATATATATATATATATATATTCTCTCAGTGCTGCGCACCTCTGTTGAGGGTGGTGCAGGCTCTCCTGCAACCCCCAGATTTTTTTCTACACTGGGTTGTGGATCAAATATGTCATATTTTTTTTTAAAAAAAGGGGGTAATTAATGGTAAATAATAGTAAAAAACTAACTGTAAAAACTTCATTACATTGTTTTGTTATACCATTTTCTTAATGTATGTGAGTCTAAAAATGATTGTCTCATATATAATACATATAAATTACTATGTCATTTATATATAATGTGGTCTGAACATTCAGTTTTTTCTCACGTTAAAATAAATATTGAAATCTGAGATCGTAATTTAAAATTAATATTTTTACATCGAGAACATCGCATAACTCTCTTAATTCCCTGAAAAGAATACCAATACTTTATAGTGGTAGAAAATTAATCATTTTTTTAATCCAACTTTCCTACCTATTAGAATTATTTGGGTGATTGCTTTAAAATATTACTCTACATTTGAAAAAAAACAACTTCCTTAACTAATTTTTGTCTTATTGTAAAATGAAAAGAAATTATTTTCGCTTTTAAGGAGAAATGTATTTTAGAAAAACTACGCGATTACGTTGGTATACGACACAAACAGCTCTGACAAAATTAGAAGTGTTGTGAACATTTGTCTCCAATGAAATAAACCCCTTCACGTTGCCTCAGCGTGATAGCGTATCTCATTTAGTGGTTCAATGTCTCAGTCATTTTTGGCACAATGCCAAGGCTGAGAAACCTCCAGTTTACTCTCAGATTCCGAAACGCGGACTAACAATTACGTAAAACTAGATACGGTGCGTTTTAGGAGCTGGTTAGCTTGAAAATTTATGGACGTCTTACACAGAATTTTCTTTTGAGATTGCAAGCATCAGGAAAATGCAACGCTGTTCAATTCTTTGTTAACCAAAATTTCATTCTCAGAAATCAAATCTGTTGTTCTTTTAGGAATAAATGCCCACTCGATTTAGATATTGTAATAATTTAAGGTAGATTAAACACTCCGATACCAAAGAGCTTAATGAATGATGTGTTATTAAGAATGATAAGTTTGTATTTCTTGAAGCTGAGATTATAGTAGCAATTAAAAGTTGAGTCAACATTTAATAGAATAAAGAATAAAATGCCATAAGAGATTTTCCGTTAAAATTTTTAATATATTTTACAAAGAGTAGGTGTGAAAATGATATTTGATGTATCAGAATAAAAATTTTAATTTCTTTGTGCTAAGATTCAATCTGAATTTTTTTCAAGAAGGGACAACGGAAAATCATGTTATTATTAATGAAAGACAAATCATTTAAAATTTAAGTATTAAAGTACTCATTAAAGCACTATTATTAATACCTATCACTAATGAGTTTTATAAAAGAGATAAAAAAATTCACATAAATTGAGTTTAAGCTTTTAATTCAAATAATACAGAAACTTTTTACTCACCTGATATTTGATTTGAAGTCAAATACTTAAAAATAACAAATAAACCGAGAAATTTACATACATTATTAAAAAAGGTATCATCACCTATACTTTCTGGTGGCTGGTTTCAGAAATATACATCCTACATACACACACAGTGATACCTCGGTTTTCGTTAATAATACATTCGAAAACAATCGTCGAATTCTGAAGCTGAATTATTTCCTTAAGTATCGATGTAAGTACGATTAATTCGTTGTAGACACTCCGAAATAAATACCCAAAACAACATTTTTAGAGACTATAGATATTGTAAAAATAACATGTTCATAAGCAAACATAGTAAAAGTCACTATCTGAAGATCACAGTTCTGAGATAGTAACATCTAGAGAAAATCTGAAATATTAACTCATAAAGAACTGTTCAGGATATTATTGGGATTTTAAAACCGATATACAAAGCTATTTCACAAGCATCTGTTTCTTAAACTTTAATTTATAAATATTTCAAACAGTTGTTTGTCGTGACCTTAAATTTCTTTAATTTTATATTCATAAAAGAAAATATAGAAAGTTTTAAATAATTAAAGTGTTAAATATATTCAAATAAAAAACTAATGTAAACTAATTAATTTAGGAAAAAGTAGAAAAAATAGACACAATCCTACATTCTATCAAAAACAACCTTGTACCCAAGTTAAGCTTTTCTGTTCATTTTACCTAATTGTCCAAATTTCTTTCGGTGGATACATAACAGGAAAAATTCTAGTGAAACATTATAGTAAATATTCCAAATATTTACCGTCATATTGAAGGTAAAAGAAGAAAGAATCAACTTTCCTATAGAGTTTTCATATCTTAAAATTTCATATTGATTATATTTTAAGGACATATATATATAAATGTTAATGAGCTAAAATTAATAAAAGTCGGGATTCATTTTACTCTAAAAATATTTTATTGTTGAAAATATCTGAATGGTCATTAAATTTAGTCCTCATTATTTCCAATATCAGTTAATGACGGTAAACTGGATAGAGTAAAAATGTAAAACTCTCCAAGAGCTTTTTCCAGTTTAAAAAAAATTTTGACGTTTAGAAGAACTTAACAGGGTATAGTAAGTAATGTATTTTTAAAGTGAGCAAACAGCTGATTTATTTTTGTAAACAAATGCTGCAACTTTTTTCCTTTTTGAATAACTAGAACATTATTCTAGTTTCTGTCCTTCCTGTGAAAAGAGTGCTGAAACTCAAGTTTCCTGCTCAAATTTCCGTAAGAATGTATTTATTCATGGTCGTCCAAGAAAGCCTAACAAGTGTTTCAACAGCTGTTGATGAGAACTTTCATTACAAACATATTTTTCGTCTTTAAGTCTTTGAACACTGACATTCCAAATGCAACAGAACGTTTTTATGACAATCTCACACAAGTTTTGAATATTGAACTAGGGTACCACTGAGATAGCCTAAAGAAAGCAAAACTAATATTATTTCCACTAACTATGGAAGAAACACAAAAAACAAACAAAATAAGTCTTAAATGTATAATCTAGATATCTCTGGGGCAGGAAAATATTAATTTTACAATTTTTCTTGTATATGTGAGTTATATAAAAGGTTTTATTGGGGGCAGTTTTCTCAAAATACAAATTTTTTAGACTTTTAATTACACTTTAAAAAAACCGTTTAAGTTATTAACTTAAATCTTTCAATATTTCTTTGTGATAATATATTTAATAATAAGAAAAGGTGTAACTGTTTTGGGATTATATTTTAGAAAATTACATCACTGAAATTTTAGCAATTTTTCATATTTTGAGTTAAATTATTTCAAAATGGATTTCTAGTAAATTACTTCTTATTAAAATTATTTTTAGTATTCCGAACAATTCTAAAAATGTTCATAGAGATTTTTTAATATAAATTTATGACTTGTACCAATAAGCAGTCTGGCAAAAAAAAATTAAGAGAAAATTGTTTCCATGTAAATATTTACATTAAATTTTCTATCTATATATAAAACCCTGTATATGTACACATACACTATTAAAAATTGTTAATGATAAAACAATATTTCATTGAAATACTAGATTTAGTCAAAAATCCATGATTTTCTTACCTTTTCCCTTTACAAATAATAGAAATGCTATTAAGGTACCTACTAACATGTTGTGAAGTCCATATATCGAACGGTATATTTACTAATCTCTCGATTAAAAAAAATCATTATATATCATACATATCCAATTTGCTTATTTTTTATTCTTTCTCCTGCCACTGTGTTTACCACTAACTCAATCCTTGAATTACCAAATTTTATTTCTTTTAATTTAAACGAAATATTTATTACATCTAGTTTTTTATTCATTGTCTGATATGTTTTGTATTTTTAAGAAAAGATTGTTAACTTACGATATATTCTAATAATTAACTAAAAGGAAAAATTGAAAGTGAATGTTTTCTTGGGTACTACTCAATCTAGCATTTGGAATGCCTTGCATTATTTTTTAACTAAATCCCCTATCTCTTAGAAAAAAATGCTTTTTTATATTTAATCCCTCATTGGTCATGCCTTTTACAAACAAATTATGTTTTGACAGCATGAATATTTATTGAAATTGCGCTCACATAAACTGCACTTCATCCAATAAGAAAATTCCAATTATACTTCGTAATCGTATTGATAGAAATAATTTTATATAACAAAAAAAAAATGAATTTTTTATATTTATCAATTTCAAATTTTATAAAAATTCTAATTGTAAAAAACAAAATATGATTTTTAAATCCACGATTTGTTTGGTTTATGAAACTATAAATGGGTAAATAGAAGAATATAATTTTTCTTATTTAAGATATTTTGTTATTTAAATTTGCCTTATATATTTGCAAACCTCTAGTTGAAGAGTATTAACTCCCAAACACACACACACACACACACATATATATATATGTATGTATGTATGTGTGTGTGTGTGTATACAGAGAGAGATCCTACTTTCTGTACTAC
The DNA here is from genome assembly GCA_032207245.1 of Pardosa pseudoannulata. NCBI lineage: Eukaryota > Metazoa > Arthropoda > Arachnida > Araneae > Lycosidae > Pardosa > Pardosa pseudoannulata. Next base: position 9,925,789 of record CM063502.1, read on the forward strand.
GGATGCATGATTTTCATTTTGACTCAGTTTTTCCTCTTAGTTAAATGCTCTCTTCATTCTCTTGTCATCTCGTGTTACCGACATTCTGCCTTATCGTTAAGAAGTCATGTGCAGCGTCCGTACTTCCGAGACTAAGTAACTTAAGTAAAGGTGTTGAATGACTTGACATGGAATGAGTCATTGTATGCAAAAATGTCGTTTGAATGGTATTTCGGAACAAATCTTTTGATTTAAAAACTGGCAAAAAACTTGGTTTCGTTGGAGTAAGATGGCTTCGTTAAAAATGCAACAATTATGTTTCAAATATAAAATAGTCTCTGCTTTTTTTTTTACTTAATTCCTTTCTAACTTCCAAATTAAGAGAATCTAGGCTGCTCTGAGAAGGTATGCCAGTACGAGTTCAAATATTGCGTAAGGTTTCTCTGCCATTTAAGGGAGCGAAGTTGACCATATATATGGATGCACCATATTACCTATATGGTGTTCCCACAATAAAATGATCAACAAATATCTGTAGCCTTGTAGAAATAAATGCTATTAAAGCATTTATCTTACGTTTAATCGCCTAAAAAAGGCGAGTGCTCCCGCATTAAAAAAATTGTTTTCAGTAGACAGAAAAATACAATAACCACTAATCATTATTTGATTCATTTGCGTGACCAACTTGTTAATATGAAATAGAAATATATTCCATATTCTTAGCAGCTAAGTAGTCCCAAACTTAAAAGTGATAGCACATAAGATGTTTCATAGATGCCCAATTCTATGTGATGGCTGTATACAAACTAAAGCCCAAACTACCCCTTAAAACTTAGACATGCTGGAAAGTTAAAGTGATTATTATGTGTGCATACATGTATAATAACCACTGTTTTGTAAATCATGGCTTGAAACATATTTCCCTAAAGCCAGAAGTTATATTTTTTAACAATTGCTTATTCTACACTACATATAAACTGCAGCTTTTGCTGTTGGTGGAGCAGCGGAGCAACGCCGTCTCTTTGGAATTTTGTTCTAATCGTTAAATTTTTATCTTGTTTTCTGAATCTAATGATGCTTTTGTTATCGATCAGGAATAAAATCTTTCAAGTAAAAGTCATTCAAAAAACATGCAGGGGTAGTAAAATGACTCTTCTCCCACGTAACTGCATTAGTTCTTTGCTCAGCTGTTCTGGGCTAAAGATAATGCAGCTATAATAAATATCACAAAAAATTATCCTGTTGAGAATTCTAAAGATGAATTTTCCAGAGAATACCTAACAAAATGAATGGTTGGATGACTGAATTCTTTCTTTTAAAGGGTATTTTTTAATACCATGTGACATTTAGGATGAAGATGATAAATGTTGGAATCCTTAAAATTATGTTTTTGTGTTTAAAACAATACACTTATCTTCTTATACTAATAAGTTTCTTAAGATTGAATAAAACAGGAATTTACAAGTATTATTATTTTTTGAGAAAGTATTAGACATAATTATATCATAACTACGAGCAATGCAGACCATGTCTAACTTAGGTAAACATCCGACAGTATGGATTTAACTTCTTAATCGTACCCGTCTCTCTTCTTTGCCCATATATGCAGAAGCAACATTTTCGAAAGTTCCTATTAATATAAATTTTCAAAACCTTTGAAATGTCGTACCCGGCTATCATTTGGGCATTAAAGTCAGAAAACAGTTTTTGTACTTGTGTATCATTCGAGCTATACTGTTCAAAAGTAAAACCCATGTTATCGGGCAGGAATCAATGGAGTTCTATTTCTTTAAAAAATGATCAATTTACAGAAAAATTGGGTATATTTTATATAAATCTATCTAGGACTTTATGAATGAACAAAATTGTGTTAGTTTTTGAACAAACTTGCGTTATGGATTCTAGTGTAATGGGTGCAAATTTATTGACTCTTATCACAAATACAACCCGACCTTATGAAAGAGGCATAATATAAAATTGAATTTTCTGTCTCATGACTTCACTGAATATGGGATAGAGTGTGAGGATCTTTCAAAATAATAGTTTTATAAGGAACTCGGGACAGATTTCTTATGGGATAATAATACTTAAATTGAATAATTTACTGTCTTTTATAATTCCGAAACTGAAAACTTTATACAGTTGGTTAGCAAAACGATAGCCGACTGGTTAAGGCGCTGATCTTCGGTATCTGAGATTATAGGTTCGAATCCCACTTTGGTATGGATGTTCGGAATCGGCTCTAAGCAGTAGGTCTCGGTTTTATTAGCCCTTGTGTTGCAAAAATAGACTGTAGTTCTGCAAACTATGTAGTTGATCATCGTATACCTTCATTTTTACATTTTTAAATCTGTATTTATGTATAATTACGTTCTCTTTCATGTCATTTAACTTTGTAGAGACAATTTGGTAAATACAGGACAGAGTATATTATATAAAAGAAATACACTTTACCAAATTAATGTTTAATTCCATCAAAGATCAAGAATTTTTTCATACTCAGCTGCTAATTTTATTTATAGTACATTAATAGTAAGGGCATGCATAGAAAGTACAATGTTTTCCAAAAGAGAAAAGAATCTGAATTTTTAGACTGTTACTCATGTAATTCTTTCCTGTGTTAAAAGAACTAAAGTTTTCATTTTGATTCTCTAATCCTTTTAACATTGTTGGCTGAAGCGTCCTCTTTGTATTCAAGAATACAATTAGACTTGTTTTATTTTCATTATTTAGTGTCTTCCTTTAACATAGTATCTGTTTTACAGGTGCGGAGTCGCATTTAATTCATTTGAAATAAACTGTCGTTAAATGGTTCTATCAAAAACTGGATTAAAACGCTTTAGCATGTAATAGATATATACATACAGACACAGGCTGCAAACAGAAGAGACTACACACTAAAGCATATAACAGATGCTGAATAAGCAAAAAGGGCCCAATATTTGAAATATAATGCGTATCCGCTGTTTTTCTCCAAAGGATTTCCTTGAAATTCCTTATTTTTTACCCCTTTATTTAGTGCTTTATAGCGTATATATATTTACATTTAATTTTTAAGTTATAAGTATGTATTTATTTATTGTTGCTATAAATAACTTCAAATGCTTCAACGTTGCCAAAAAGAAGGTTTTATTTTTAGGGGGACCCATGATTTTGACCCTCTTTTAAAAATAAAATGGATCACTTTCATGAGTACTCAAAGACATCAGTGTATGGATGAATTTGTATATATACATCGAAGAGTCATTACATTATGACTACCCTCCATTTTATAACAACAGACTCAGCAGTTAGTGAGCGCTTGGTACCAGTTACCTCAGACTACTTATCAGCACATTGTGGAGTCAATCCCCCACCAGATGTTTTGAGGGCTACATGTTATTAATAGGGTGGTCACAATGTAATAACTGTTCGATGTGTATGTATTATATATATATATATATATATATATATATACACTCACTTCTAAAAGTTAAGCACAAAGATGTAAAATGCAAAAAAAATTACCAAATACTCCTTTGATGGACACAAAATTCGACAGGAAAGTTGCATATATATTTATGGATGAAACAAAATAAATAATTATATACATAAATGAAAACAATATTAAATTTTTGTAAGTTATCAGATAATGACATACTGGAGACTTAAACATAATTATGTATAAAATGAAAATAAACAGCATAAAATGAAAAAAAAGGACATTAATAGGGTATGTGATCCCCCCTCATCTGTATACAAAGTTTACACATTGTGACCATGCTTTCAATTATGTGGTCAACCACCGCAGAATTAAGCAATCGCCATTCTTCTTGTAGAGCAGTTTCCAGCTCAATAAGAGTGGCTGGAGGTGGGAAACGTGGGAGAGCATCCCAAAGAATTTCAATGAGATTAAAGTCGGGCGAATATGCTGGCCACGCCATACGCGCAATCCTTTTACTCTCCAGGTAGTCATCAACGAGATTACCCTTCATAAAGCTGGCTTCTTATAAGACTGACCGTTTTGTATTTCTTAACATGAAAGCGCGTTAACTAACATATTTGCATACTTCCGTCTACCTCTGCAGCGAATTGCATCCTCTTCAATTCTGATTGGCTTCCGGAAATTAGCATTTTCATCTTCGTGCTTAACTTTTGGAAGTGAGTGTATGTATATATATATATATATATATATATATATATATATATATATATATATATATATATACACTCACCCTTTTTATCTACCTCCGATCGATCACACAGAAAATACAATAATACGAAATAAAGTTAATCTATTGCTAAAATTTATGTTTAAATGTGGTTAGTTTTCTGCATAACCGCAGGCATTAGTCTTATTTGTGGGACAATTATTTGCAATTATCTCTTCAAAGAACGTTGCCTCCGGTAATGACTCAATCTCCTAAACCAAACTGGAGAGTTTTAAACATTTCATAACTTTGAGGTAAGTTATGTTAGTCTGTGAGGAAGAAGAGGCGTGATGCGTTTATAGAAGCAGAGAATATAATCATCATTTTATTATCAGACTTTACGACGACTGTGAAGTCCCAATCAAAACAAAAGAAGAAAGATGAGTTCAGAAAATCATGACAACGCCTTACCTCACAGAGCTATTCTAACCCAACAGCTACTGGAATAGTGTAAATGGGGCTTATTTGATCACCCGGTGTTTATTTCCGACTTGGCACAGAAGGATTTTTCTCTTCTTACAACTGATAACCATCTGAGGCCATAACAACATTCAGTCCTATCTCGCACCATTGCCGGCAATGTACTTTTTGTTGAATTTTGAATGAATTTGTTGAAATTTTTGTTAAATTTTGAAATGTTAAAGAGGGTATTGGAAATCTGGACCATTGATATGACGAATATCTGAATCTTCATGAGCATTAAGTCGAAAAGTAATCATGTAATCGTTTGGTAAAAAATTCATTTTGTTATATACTCTTTTCTTTATGGTCCATCGGGTGTTGAAATATAGCCTTTGTACATATATACACTGAAGTGCCACAGAATTAGGGATACCTACCTAGTAACTAGTTCGGGCTCCCCTGTCCTTGGTAACGGTTAATACACGACGAGGCATAGATTCAACAAGTTTCTGGAAACGTTCCACGGGATTAGTTTGTCAAATATTGGATAAAGCTGTCCATAATTCAGTAAGGTTCTTTGGTGCTATGTAATAGCCTTTCACGTCTTGTTCCAAAACATCCCAAAGTTGCTCAACAGGATTTAAGTATGGGCTTCTAGGTGGCCAATTTATGACAGAAAAATCAGAGGAATGCTTATACAACCAGCCATTAGCCAACCGGGATTTGTGAGAGGTACAGTTAGTTGTCTTACTGAAAAACTCCATTACCATGCGGATAACAAAATAGAATAAACTGATGGAGGTGATCACCCAGCAACTCTACGTATCGAATTGCCTTGAGGGAGGTTGGTACACACACCAAAGATTCCATACAGCACCATGAAATAAGACCCCAGTATAGTTCCAACCTGGCATGCAGGATCCATGGCTTCATGAGCTTGACGCCATATTCTGAGAGTCCCGTTGGCGTTAAGTAGTCAAAATCGATACTCATAATTGCATGCTACTCGTTTCCAGTCCTCTACACTCCAGTTTGTTTGCTCTCTTGCCCAGGCAAAAGCGTGCAGCCCGATGGCGAGCATAGAGCAATGGTACTCTTGTAGGTCGACGGCTCCCGAAATCCATACGGTGAAGCGAGCGTTTCACAGTACGTTTACTGACTGTACGACTGGCACCGTCATTCAACTGCGTGGTAATTTGAGCTAATGTTTGGCTTCGCTGGCTATGTATAATATGGCTGAACCGTCTCTCCCCACGCACTGTCAAACTCATAGCTAACTGTCCTTTGCAGTTTGCCCAATCGCTAGTTCTTTCTCCATTATCCATGTATTCTTGGTATACTCTTGATACTGTTGATCTTGAAAATCAAAGCTGTCTGACAATTTACGGAAATAGAATGGCCCATGCGTCGAGCACCTACGATTTGTCCGTGATCGAAAGCATCTAATACATGTAGTTTACCCATACTGGTAATTCCAACAACTAATTCAGAACAATCACAGTTTGCACTATATATGAAGTTACCATGGTGCCCAACACTTATAAATGATGGTGCATTAATGATACATAAATTAGCAGAGCTACACAATTTGCATAGCCCTTGATATCCCTAATTCAGGGGCGTTTCAGGGTATATTATGTTGTTAAATTTCTGGGTATTTTTTCAAAATATTAGTCTTCCTTTATAAATTCATGTCCTATGCTTATAATTGTGTATAAAAATTCTGTTAAATGAAAAATTTACCTGAAGCTAAACACAGAGAAAAATATTTATATGGCAAGCTTAAATGCATAACATTGCATATATATTTAACCAAAATACATTATGAGTGGAATATATCATTATATTCCACATCGAACATCTGATAAAAGTTAATTCTGCACTGTAGTGTTTGTTTCTCAGGCAATCTTGTCTAGAATAGGGGCAGATGTGTTCATAAACAGACGTCTTTTCATTATAGAAGGTTGAAATAAGTTTTAATCCTCTGACTTCGGAGCTGCAATGTATACAAATCAATTTATAAAGAGAGTTTTTCGCTGATAACATATGTAAAAGTTGCCTTTCAATAGAAAGAGAGAAGGGGCATACACTCTGCCTTCTCGAAATAATTCCATGTAAAATAATACTTTAGACAAATATGGATTCATTCTTGGGCTTATTCAGCTGTATTTTCGTTTCATTTCAACGGTAAAAGTTAATTAAATTGTATAATATATTAAGACTTCTCTATAAAAAATACTGGTTTTATCAGAAGTATACCTATGGACTCTAGTGTCAATGATAAAAACTTTTTTTTTCGTGGACCTTCATTTTATAACCTCTTAATACTCTTGCTATTTTTCCAAAATTTACTTTTTAAATCCTCTTTTTATTGATATTATTTAATGCTTACAAATTTCTAAATCGATTTATATAGAAAAAAAAAAACCTTTTTTTTTTTCTAAAATTTATGGAATTTTTTAACGATATGAAATTTATTACTGACTTGTATTGTAGAGGAAATGATACCATATAAATTTCATTGCTTTTTACTGAAAGTTTTTAATAGATTCTGTCGCATTTGTTGAAGCTAAAAAATTGTTAAGTTAGTTCCTGTTATGACTGGTGCTGCTATTAAACAGTCAAACTTAAAAGGATATCCTTCGATAAGATTTAGAATTATGTATTTTTCAATTTTTAACAATAATTTATAATTAAGACAAGTTTTAGATGAACAATGATTTCAAGGTTATAAAAACTAATAAACATTCTTAATATATTTAAAACTATTTGTCATAATTTACTTTGCAGCTTATGTGAATTTTATTAATTATGAAACTGATATGAAACCTAAATGACTGAGAAACGAACTCATTGTACTGTTATTAATTTTCTTAAATTTATCAGCATTTATATTTATCAGTATTACCCTTTTCTTCCATAAAATGTCCTTTTATTTTATTGACGCAATCTTATGAATAAAATATTAAATGATATTCTAAAAATATATGGCATAGCAATCTTGTTTCTTGCATTATTCTGAAATTCAAGCATTAGCAGTTTATTGAGTTTTATGCTTTATTATAATGACTATAATATTATGAAAGATCAAGGTAAAAACTGAAGGTCATTCAGAGTTATTAAATTTCAAGTTGCATTGGCAAATGCATATGTCAAACTGTGCTCGATCGAGATGCGGCATCACAATGTTCACCTGATGACATCTTCAGACTCTTGGTTGTGAATTCATGTTATTCGGGTTATTATTAACTCGGTTATTATTAAAACAGCTGAAGATATATATTTAAGAATTAATGGCTACTATTAGAATATAAATATTAGCATTTATTCTTCTGATAAACTCTGTGTGTGATACATATGTTCAAAATTGAACTAATCTATAATTCTTATTTAGAAAAGGAAAATCTAAAAGCGTTTGAAATTTATTTCAAAACCTTTCATACTTTTAGTAATAGCTTAAAAGACATCCTTTCATTAACACGTTTATATTATTATTTCTAATTTTGTTTTTTGTACTCTAATTTTTCAATAACTTTTAGCAAATTTTCTCCAAATTTTCAATGGCTAAGGGATTAAAAGTGATATCTTTTGTCATTCCTTAATCGGGCAGTACATGTTACCGTACCATGGGTATCTTTTAAATAATATGTTGATAGTCTTTTAAAATCGACCTCATGTAGTAGGTCTTGTTAGTACTTGTATAACTGCAGCGCTAACAGAAAACTAAATACTTAAATTATCTAAAGTTTAACACTTACTGCTGCTGTATAATTTCGCACGATACCAGCCCCGCATTTTTGTATTTAATATAGCTATATAATTATGATAATATAAGACAAATACGTATAATATAGGTAGATAAATAATACAGGTACTTTATAATTCAAGCATTCATTAAATTTTAAATGTCTTTTAAAATAATGCTTGTAGATGACAAAGTATTTTTAATGTTAGAAAGACTATTATGAAAAAAAGAAAATTAATTTAAAAATTCGTTATGAGCATTTGTAAACTAAACGATTTAATTTGGATACTTTTAAAATGTAACTTGTTATATTTATGTAGAATCTTCGCTCAAATTTAAGCCATTTTTAAAGTAAATGAAAAACTGTCATTTTCACTCTTGAAATTCAAGTTTCTACTTACTTAAGAAGGTTAAAGATTTGATGGCGTATGTGATAGTGAAGAGAGTATTGATTTAGTATCAGAAGTAGCTTTGTAGCTTTGACGATCTTTAGCTTTTAAACTACATTCATTTTCCGATGACTGTAATTTCCTTAGAAGGATTACCTCTAATGGATATTTAGTGTTGAAGGTCAACTATTAAGGATTCTGTGCACGCTCTTAATTGAATCAAGTTAAATATTTCCTTGTATCTTTTCCCCTTTCTCGAAAACTGTACTTTGTGAAAACAGAGAATTAAAAGACATAGGTGTTTGAGTAGAATTTTGTGTAAAGAGTTTGAGCTTTTACATCAAATTTAACAGAATAAAGGGAAATTAATAAAAAATAAAATATTTCTTTTCCGTAAATACATTTAATTTTAATTTTGCTAATAACTATTTCGTATGACACGATCATTCAAATGTCATCTTTCTCTTTTTTTGTTTCTTTTACGATACTCATTAAATATATTGCTGTAACACAGGGTTTCTATTATATATTCTATTTCAGAATATTTGTGAAATTTAAGCATTTGTACATCATTTTACATCCATTCTTACAAACAAGTAGTTTAAAGGACATGTTTCATTCACATATATTTTTTAGGTTTTTTTACTATACTAATTAAGTAGATTTTGTAATATCATTTGTGCTTTTTAATAATTGGAACATGATTACATTTTTTGTTCAATTATTAAAAAATGATAATCGAAATTCCAATCCTCAATAAAGAAAAAAAGGGAGGATTTGATATATTCTCACGATAAGAAGTTTTATACATTTTCTTTATAAGTTTCTACATAAAATACTATGTAGTAAATTCGCAGTCTCAATTTTAGCGAAAGTAAAAAGTCAATGATTTTTTCTAATAGGATGGAAAAAATTGTACAGATAACAAACGAAATTTCTTTTTATATTAATTGAAAATTATTAAGAGTGAATAAATTCAGACTTAATGGAATTATCTTTCTCACAGTTGACTTTTTCCTCTTTTAACTTAACCATTTTCTTAATTCATGTCTTTGTTCACAACTCAAAATAGAAAATTTTTAACCTAATTTAGGATTTCTCAAAGAAAACGTTTTAAGCACAAAAGCGTAATGAATTCAGAGTACTATTTTCTTATTTTTAAAAATGAAAGAGAAAGATTAAATCCTAAAATTAAATAAGTGCTAATAAAAATTTCAAACGTCATTTGTGCGGTCATTTTAAACAGGTTGTCCCAATACTTTGTTGACAAACTTAGAGAACATCGTTTGGATGTTCTCTAAGTAATCACATAGGAAAATACAGGCGAGAAACGGAAAGGGGATGCTCTCGTGTGGGGCAACGAAGCGTAAAACCGTCCAAATAAATAATTGAAGAACTCTATCCTCTAGGTTTAATGAAAGTATGAAAAAACAAATATGTACAGATATTTACAATGTTTACTTCATTGGCCTGCAGCAGAAGTGCTGACTACTCCTCTGAGATTATTCAGTATAGTGGCTAGCAGACATTTCACGCCCAGGATAAAGATTCATTTGCAAACTCAAATTCGATTTCTCCTCCTCCAGTAATTTTGATGAAAGGTCAAATCACCTAATATATCTAATTTTTTTTTCTGTGGTTACTATGAAGACCATTTTTTCATATGCCAGTAACTTATGAAATGGACTTGATGACACTGATCAAAAGCACTACAGCTACCACCAGCAAAATACCAGGTATCTTTGAAATTGTTCGCCGACCCATGCTACGTAGGTGACATACATTCATTATTACCAATGGATGCAATTCTAAATATTTTTGTGACAATTCTACTCAATTTTGTAATCTTTTGTTGCTCACTAAAGTTTTTACAATACTTTCTATGATTGTCCTTCTTGTATCTTTATCTCTATTTATTAAGTCCAAATGGTATTTCCGCTGTACTATTCTATGTGATTCTGATTTTTATTGATATCCTCTACCTTTTCTCTAAGTTTGCACACAAAACTTTAATTAATAAGCGAATTTAATAACCTATAAACTGTAAAATAATTTAGCACAATTTCTGGTTATCTCCCTCATCTGCTGCTGGAAAATTTTTTTGCGAATTTAACAGTAGAGAGACGGGAGTGGTCATTTTAACAGTAAAAGAATTTCAGACTCTCGTATCTCTCTTGATTGTTCTCCGATTTCCTGTTTCTACATTTACTTTTCGTAAGTATTCATAAAGCACATTCAGATTTTGAAAAAATATTTATATTCATTACTGTTGAAGCAATAGGTGTGTTCATCTAGGAAGAATGACTGCAATCATTTTAACAGCTGCACAAATATCTCAGCCTATGTAGTATTTTATATTTAATTTTTCGTTCTTTTCCATAGAAAGGGTTTGGTCGTTTGGTTAAATGGAGTTTTATGGCACTAAGTTCTGTTTACAAATTATTAAACTTTAACTGAGACCAAAAACAGCAAGAATAAATTGAAAAAAAAGAATATTAGAAGATTAAAGCACACAAGCAAAAATAAGCAATAACAGTTTGTAGACAAAATGTGACGAGTCCAATAGGCTCAAATATAAGCATAAAAGCCAATATCTTTTAAAAAATTTGAAAAAAACTCAAATGCGTTAGATTATGAAGTAAGAAACTCAGAGAAATGAGATGAGATTTAAAATGATAAGCACAGTGAAGGGGAAAAACTTGGACACTCTACGAGAATGTTACACAGAAATGGGTAAATTACAATAATTTACAGTTAAGAGTAGGTTTTCCAAGCAGTAGGTGACGGTGGGTGAAGCGAGTATGCTCGATACGAAGACGAGTAACTCGATAGAAAGAAAATAAATGAAAACGGTTGGTTTGAAAACATTCTAGCATTTTTTCTAGAAGTATTTTAATAAACAATTTGTAGTCTACGACATGAGGGCTTTAACAATTTGTGATCTACATTATCGTTGCTTTTTATACGCAAAAATAACCGGCAATAGCTTCAAAGAAATTAGGAAATATTTGCGGTTTGATTTGAAATTAACACAAGATCCAAAGCAATCTAATACTTCAGATAAATTTGTTCTGGAATCAGAAATTTGGAACAGGTTATTGAAAATTCTTTACTGCAAGTGAAAACATAAAGATAAATGAATAGTATATATTCCCATGTAATGCATTTTACCAATTTACACAATATATTCCTGAAAATAAAATGAACAATAAGGAAAAAGGGAAATAGACCCATTGATTACACCATTGGAGAAAATGCAGTATGCTGCTTAGCAGAGTCATTTCATAATACTTGAACGCTAGAATTGCCAAATTTTTAGATGCTAATCACAAGCAGAAACCATAAATAATTTGAAATCAATTGATGCTACATGAAAGTTCTCATCTCACAAAAAGTCAATTTGTGGCTTCTAGACAAAAAATAATAAACATAATATTTTATAGGAACTTTTACAGTTCCTGTGAAAATGATTACTGTAAGTAAACCACATCGTAGTTATTTTATTGTTAATAACTGTATTTTATGAATAAATTATGTATATATTGTATTTTCATGAACATAGCAGGTGTCAAAATCAATGACGAACCCAGTTAATTTATATAAATGTAAATTTTATATTAATTAACTAAATGAATTTAAAAATTTCTTTTAAAAAATCTTAAAATATGTGGTTCTGCAATCATTTAAAGAAAGTGGTCAAAATCTAGTTTTTCTACGCATGCGAAAAAAAACTTCTTTTTAGTGTTAAGATACACATTTTCCTTTTAAACTTAATTTTCAGATCGAAATATTAATCTCTCGATTTTCATTTAGCAATAAAATATAAAGGGACTAAATTTAAATGTTCGTTTTCATAATTTTCAAAACCACTGCTAAGTAATATAAGGGGGAAATGTTTGAATGTTAAGATGTTAAGATTATTAAAAAATATATAGAAATAAAATTTTGAATAAAGTCAAAAAACGAAAAATTTGTGAATGTAAATAGTGTTATATTTTAAATTTATCGTTAATATTAATATCAGAAACCCCATTAGAGTAAGATCTGTGATTATGAAAATTCCTCTCAAAACCAATTAATTTGACTAATTGCTATAGAATCAAATAAATTTTATTAAAAAAAAAATAGTTTAAACAAAAGTAAATGTTGTATTTGTTTGGATTCGTGTGAACGTTAAGAACATGTATTTTTATTTTATTCCATGGCTCGTTACAAACCTCTTGCGAAAGTTTCGAATTTAAACGAATCTTTCTGGTTTTAAGCGAGGATTTTTTTCTATAAGTATCGGAGTCCTTCTTTTATGCTTTATGGTACTAATAACAACAAAATGGCTAAATTTGCTCATACCATAGATGACTGTTAATTTATAGCTTATTTCAACGCTACTCATGCGCATAACAACTTATTCACATGCATTTAGCATTCAAGTAAGACTCTTTCCAAAATGTCTTAGCTCACGGCAAAATACCATGCGTCTTGCAAAGGGTTATATTTAAACCAGTAGATAATGCATTGCAATTCTCTGTTGTTAATCTTATTAAATATTATGATGTAATATTTACTCTTTGTATTATTTCAGCGTACTACGTGATATTCTTATCCTATAAAGCTGACAAACCCAGTTTCTTTGATGATCCAATTCAAAGTGTGTTGGCAATGTTTGTCATGTCTTTATCAGAATTTGGCGATACATATGAGCAATTTCACTTTACAGCCCATCCTAACATAGCGAAGGTAAATCAAACAATACTCTACAAATTTCTTTTCCCATTTTTTGTAGCGAATTTATGTTCAAAAGATTTTATTATATGCACATATGCTTAATTTAAAGGTTTGATAATTTTTAAAAGTTTATTTATATTTTTCATTCTGTAAACTATAACATTATTTCTTATATATCTAATAAAGCTGTTATCTACAAAAACGAAAAATATTTTAAAATATAATAGATACATGTAAATTACAAAAATAATATTAATTTAGTAGAAAAAATTTCTGAAGGCCATCCCACCTCTCATATTATTATAAAACAATACTTTAACAAGATCAATCAGTGCAGAAATCCTACAGGGCTCCAATCGGAGGCCGACCCTATTCAATCTGTTTAGTAATAACTAATGATATATCCTAAAATCACTCGCACCATATTTAGAAGACACAACAGTTTTTGCCCGCCCTCAGAACATCAGAAACACACACAAATATCTACATAAGCATATTGACTTTTTTAAAACATTGGTTCAGACAAAATCTTTTAGCTATAAGAGTTCCTCCTCCTTCATTATAGTATATAGTCAACGGGTAGATTTTATGAGAGAGAAGTTGAATATATTTTCATCCACCTCGACAGTCATCTGACCTTGAATAACACTGGGAAATTCTCTGAAGCTAGAAAAGATATTTTCTGTTTGGTGTATCTGTACTGATGGGTGTATAACTTATCATTAAAATTATAGTTCCCTCTGTTGTACCAGTAGAGAGATGGAAGTAGTGTTCCAGTAAAACATTTTGCTCCTCTTCAATTCTTAAATTTTAAATTCAATAGCATTCCTTCAGGGATGGTACCTGCAAATCAAGATAGAGAGATCTTATTTCTAATTATTTTAAATACAACACCGAAGCTCTCTAAATTGCTACTGCAGTATTTTCTCTACCTTTCATGCTTGTTTGTGTTCATTTCTCTTTTGCATTTTCTTTTTGTAGACTTTTATCTTTATACCTGCCTGTCCTCAGAATTTCTTTCTAAAAGCATTATTTTCTTTTATTCTTAGTTCGTGGTTCTTCTATGCTATCTTAAAGCCCATCCTATGCGCTTCCATTTCGGAACTTCTTTTGCAAATATCCTGTAGGTCAGAATATATTTTATTTTTGTTTTGTCCACATCACTAACAATCTCTGTTTCCAGAATTTTTAGTTATGATACTCCATCTTCTCATGTATCTTTTGTTCGATTACGCTCGATCTATAGTATTTAATTTTAAATCGTCTTTTAATGTTAAATTCCTTCTATATTACTAGTTTGAAAGGAATGTAACGATGGTCGTTGCAAGAATATTCGAGTAATGCTCTCCACTTTCTGATTTTGTCGTCACATCATTGGCAAGTGAACGGCGTTGAAGAATGAGTACTTAAAAATCACTTAGTAGACCCAGAAATTTGTCTTCTGTCTACATGCAGTGTGGCTGAAATCTCTAATAGTTATCAACCACACACTTCTTTCTTTCTACTATCATCCCCCACTACCCTCTACTGCTTGCTTTCCACTACCTTTATACTTCCCGTTGTGTCTAACATTACTTTATAGCTAGCCTTCTTCTAATTCTTATTCACAAATAGCTTTCGTCTTTTACCCCAATTTAAAGCAAGAAGCATAAGATAGATTCTAATTACGTTATACTTAACCAGTTGTAAGCCGAAGTTAATTTATTCACTCAAAATTATGCCTAATAAAAATAATAAGCAATAAAAAAGTAAAATAGTAAGTAAATAAATTTTGACAGTAAACAGTTATAATTTACTTGTTTAAGCTTTTATCCGTACAAATTTATGATAATATCAATACATTAAAAGTTAACTACGTTAAAAGCTGAGTTTAAGAAAAAAAGAAACCGTCACTTTTTACAATTTTTTTTAAATGAGATAGAAACTTCAATAAGTGGTACATATTACCTTAAATGAAAATTTTTAAAAGTACCACATCCCAAATACATCTCAAAATAAATTTTTATGGGTTTTTATATAAATTAATTCATATTAAATAGTTTATAGTTTTTCTCCTTTGATTGGTACACATTTTTTCTTTTAGGTATTTTTTATCATGTACATGGCTCTTGTTGCACTACTTCTAATTAATATGTTGATAGCTATGATGGGGAAAACGTATCAAGATATTGCTGAAAGAAAAAATGAATGGATGAGACAGGTATGCTTACAGTCCCTAACCTTTATGCTTTTTCGCATGCAAATAATACTGTAATCATCAAAAAATTTGACTTCAAGGTTTGAATAAAATATTATCATTTTAAACACATTTTAACCCCTAGAAAATTATATATGTTTATGTATGTCATTCTAAGTAAGAAGATGATTACACAAAAATAGAACAATCTGACGAATGAAATTGGGTACGCAGCTTTTACACAAAACGTTGTAGAATGCATTGTTTTGAACACGTGTCAATCAAATGAGGAAAGAAATTTAAAATATTGGTAGAGAATATACGTTTGCATATAATTTGTAAAACCTAAGTTTAGGGGGAATTTTTGAGTTGTTTTATCTACCCTTAAAAATAAGTGGCTGGGTTGAAGCAAATGACGTGACATTCAGTTTGCAATGTAATTCCATATGAATTAAAAAGTACTTTGTTAAAGAAGCTCTATAAAATTCTTTCTCGTTACAAAAAGAATTTTTTTGCGAGAGCTTACTAAGACCAAAGTAAAATTTAGAACAACTTGATTTTACCCTCAAGAATACCCCCCTATTAGAGAAGGAAAGAAAAAAGGACAAATTAACTATTATAATAAATATATTAAATGCATCACTGATATTTCATTTTAATACAGAATAATGAATAACGGCATCAAAACTATTCCATATATAAATAGGGTGTTTATCATGCATCGTTTTTGAGATATCATGTTTACACATAAACACGGATGCACACACACATACGTGAAGAGACAAAAAAAATTTCGGACTGAGGAGTTGGGAGGATCCAATGGTATGGAATATAATGTACATTCAAGAAGTTCTGGAATAAAATCAAAATTATGAAAGAAACCAAATAAATTGATACTTTTAGCGAAAAAATCTTTTTTTTTTAATTTTTTAATTAGTATCATCAATTATGACTTAAAATCCCACAGTAGGAATTATCTAGAAGTGGGTCATTTTAAAGAGGTTTTTAGATTGTTCATCTAAATTTTCATTCAAATTTAATGAAATTTCTTTTAAATATCATGAATGCGATGTGTGATACCATAAAAATCATTACATTTTACAATTCCTAATAATTTCTACAAAAATATGACAAATCTTAATTTTTTCATAGAACAATATATTATATAAGTAAGAAATTTTTTGGTTTTATGTAAAATGGTTACTAATATAAAATAATTTTATATTTGAAAACTTAGAAGATACTTCATTTAAAATATTAAGAACTCTTTTATTCGATTCAATCTCTACAAACAATGTATTTTATTTTATATACATCCCCGATTTAATATGTTTATTTTGCATGTGCTTGCTATTCTGAAGAAAGATTTTGTAGGTTTACAGAAATAAATCAAGCTTTACTCTTTGTTTGTTGCGCAGTCAACACAGAGAAAAAAAATTGAGCTTTCTCGAAAATAATTAGACTTCCGAAGGGATTGATCTGTGGCTTACGTGAGGTGATCCACGTAACATCAAAAAACTTTCTTTGTTTTGCTTCTTGAATAAACTAGACACGCTATTTTTGGTTGCTAAGATTCAACGGCAAAATATACACCTACTGAAAATTCCCCGTGGAATTCAGTGAATTAGAAATCTAATCAAAGAGAAGGAGAAATTGGGGAAAAGCCAGGTTTTCTTTTAAAATTGCTCTCTCGAAGATGTCTTACTTTACAGTGAACAGGGAGTAATTAATGACTTCATACTTTTTGGAAAGTCCCATATATCTGTATAGTAGTAGTTTCCTTGTTCTTTGCTATATCCTTTGAGGATTATTCTGTAGTCTTTATGATTTTTAATATAGGTTATAGTTTATTTTTTGTATATATATTCGAATTTTTTGTGATAAATGTATGAAGTATTATAAAAAAAAATGAATGTTTTTAATATTTAAGATAAGAAATCCGAGGTTTTCGGATAAATTTCTTAAACACTATTAATTTCCTTTAAAATATTAACATCTTCTTTTAGCTTTCAGAAAAAAGGAGGAATAAACTCCCATAAAACCAGTAGTACCTTGTATATCAGTTCAATAAGAAAACATTCTTTATGGGTAATTTTCATTAATCAAATAAGAGATTTAGAGAAATCCTTTTAGAGAATAATTTTTTTATCATTTGTACAGATATCAGATTAATATGTTTAACTATCGAAGTAAAAATTTAAGATTTAAAATACAAATAACAGAAATTACTTTCCCTTATTTAAATATGTATCTCACTGCACATTTAAGTAGTTCATGAATGTAAATAGAAATGTCCTTCCATGTGGCTTACCATTCAAGACAAAAATCCGAGTTTCTCTTTGTTAAAAAATAAACAAATAAAATATCATCTGCTCCTGTAAAGAAACATAAAAGGTTCTGATATTAAATGGGCATTAAATAGGAAATTTAGCTGAGTGGTATCGTATCAGTAGATTTTAATCCTTTCAATATTACACATTAGTGTGCAAAACTTAAGGTGATATTAAAAGGGTATGCAAGTTGAAAGACAGGTGATGTAAGCGAAAATATCAGCACCATGATGTCAGAAGATATGTCTATAAAGTTCTGATATTAATAGGGTCTGCAAGGTGAAAGAGAGGTGATGCACACGCAAATATTAACACCATAATGTCAGAGATGACTGTGGAATTCTGAAAATGTTAACACATAATAATGTGACTACCATCTATCCTCATCCTGAGATAGTATCTATCCTCATCGCTGGAAAGGGACCAGACAGATAGGGTGCTACTCTTTTGATATCAGGTTTAGTAGAAAAGAATCTTCCTGATAGCATGGATGTTTGAAGTCGTTTAAAATCAGTAATTATTTGATCCTAGTCTAATTCGCCGTTGAACAGCAAAATGTTAACCATAATGCACTTGGCTTTTTCTTTACCTTTCCGTGTGCAACTTTCAACAGCTAGATTATTTATTCTTGGCTCAAGAGAGCACTGGTAGGTCACGGGCACTTTTCTCCTCATTGATGACACTGAATTTAAGTTCTGTCTTGTGGACAATTCATACCGCGAACATGATGACTGGGAGTGTACCACTGCTGCTTTACAGATCTCAAGTTTTGAGAACTAGAAAGGAGGGAGATCTTCTCAACCTATAGAGACTCGAGTTCTAATGTTAAGCTACAAAGTGAATTGATTTCTTGTTGTTAGTTCCCTTTAATTAATATCAATCAGGCGCCATTCATCTGTTTCATGACTCCATACACTTCAGGATTCACTAAACTGTCATTTTAGAAACACATTTGTTAGCCCACTACTTAGACGAGAAGCTGTTCTATACTGATGTATCAGTTGGCTCATTCACTTTCGTATCTGGATTTCATCTGTTACAAAACTGTATCATAGCGCTTTACTACTTCTACAAAATTTATTTGCTTAATCCCAATTTCACCATGCAAATAGTTTGTAAACAGCTTTAAAAATATTGATACTTATAGCCCAAGAACTCAAGAACTGATAACGATTCCTTTTTATAACGATGATATATGGGATCTTTTATCCATGGCGACGAGTGACACATTCGTAGAAGGCTTATATAACACTTTTTCTGGACCCTGAAAGGCAGTTTGGGGTATGTTTTGTTATGCTGGCGCCAAAAGTAATAGTCTGTTAAAAGATTATGGTAATATCTTGCATATTTTTAATAGATAAATGAATTAAAGTCATTGTATATAATTACTTTATAAGGCCTAACTATTTATAATTTTAAACGTTTAAAGCTCTCGGTTAAATTATTTAATTAATTCATCCAATAGTTATTTAAATATGAAAAATCATTTGAGTGTACAGAATATAATTTTCCAACACCAGAATAAATATAATTCCTACAGTTCTTAAATCTATAACTATGAATATATAGTGTAAATATAATGTAGGAGATTATTTTGAATTTTGTCTCAGAAATGTCTAGATCTCAGAATATTTATTAGCATGATTTATTTTACGTTTTTATAATTTTTAACTGCTGACGTTTGAATCTTTTCGAAAACTGAGCAAAAGCTTTCCCTTTCTTGTTTACATTTTGTTATCTTATCTTTCACTGAAGCTTTGTAGCCTGCTCTTGAAGTTCGTCGCTCCTTTATCATACAAAATGCGCAATACTCTAACCGTGTGTTGCTAAAGAATTAACAAGTTATATACCCTTTACATCGTTTCGTAACTTATGTTAAAACATTGTTTATCCTTTGTATTCATTGTTTGAAATTTCAATTAAAATAGATTTCTCGATATTAAAGAATGGAGGAAAATTTTGAACGTATAACAACATAATGCATTTCTTATTCTAATATTACATAACATTAAAAAATTTTGTTAACGTATTGTATTGAAATTATTACCATGAGTTAATTGCAACCAATTTTTCCTTTTTAGTACATTTTAAAAAGTTAACTATTTATTGGTTTAAATCACACTTTTATTACTAAAATAAATTACCATATGAAAACATTCAGCATTATACAAGGAAAACTTGTTGCTGTAATATTATCATTAACTCGTAAAGTATTTTTCATACAAGAGAACTAATGCTACCTTATGGGACCTCATACGTTTAGAATACTTTTTTTTGTAACAGTATGAAAGAGTATTGCAAAATTAACTTAACCTATGTAATAATTGTTAAATGTATTAGCATCATATATTAAACATCAATAACTATGAAAAGAAAAAAGAGCAATTTTTTTCATGTTGAATTTAATTTGCTGGCCTTTTTGTGGGGGGAGGGTGTTCAATGCATAATATTTTGCATGATATGTATTCCAATGTTAAAATATTCTTTTTTATCTATCATTAATAAATAAAGATCTTTAGCATTCGAAGATTATTCTTTTGGCTTTCATGATATGGCAGTACAAGAAATGATTTGGAATGAAGACTGTAATTTTAGAGACTATATGCATAACTAAAAATCTCAAAATATAAGTCAAATCTCATCTCAGTTTACCCAAAAATGTGTTATTCGATTAATATATGAAACTAATTTAATTAACTTTCTCGCGTGCCCTTTGTGCTTCTGTTAATAAAAACGTGTTATTTTTAATGAACGTTCTTCATTTATTTAATTAACTAGTGTTTTTTTTTCAGGGAAATTAGTCTTATTCTTAATAAGAGTTTAAGCAGAACATTTTCAGTGATCATTTACTCTTTCAATAACCATCAACCTGGATAATTAGTTCATCTTCCTTTTAAAAAATTGTCATCCACGGCAAAATAAAAACGTACAATTTTGGCTTTATAATAGTTTTCATTTATTTCTTTAGCAAAGTCCTCGAAGAGCCCGGTGATAGCTCTTAGGGTGGAGTCCATTGCTTGGTCTCTGCTAGAAATGACGAGAACCCACTTTGTTTGTTGTATTGGGATAATTATCTCTTAATTAAAAGTTTTAAAATGTATAATAATGGAACAAATAATTTCTTTTGCAAGAAATTTTATTTTATGATTTAATTTTGTTCTTTGGTCTGGATCATCGTTAGGCAGCAGAATGAGAGAGACTTTAATGCAATCAATTCTGCGTAAGATAAATTTGTGTTATCAACTCGTCATGCAAGAGAGAGCAACGTTTGAAATAAATCTTGTATAGAGTGGCGTGCGGTAGGTTTTCATGCAGGGTGTACAGAGAACATGGATTTTCCAATAAATCTTTAATTATTGAACCATCTGAGTCCTCCATTCTGAAACGGGTTATTTATTATGAATATCAATTTAAAGAATACAATAAATAAAATATTTACCTACGAGTAGTCGAGTTATAACTAAAAAACAGCTAAACTTATGAGAATTCTACTAGCACTGAAGCAAAAATCATGTCTTTTGTTGTATAGTGTCATATCGGCTTCGAAAAAGCAACGTTTCGGGCTTCCACGAAAAACTTAAATGTTTAGCAAACGTAGCACCACATGGCGTCCGCCGCTGCAGTGCCTCATCCGGATGCTCATGGATGCCGACAAACCGAACGTCTATTCCACGTGCAGAGGATTTCACTGCACGCTGGCACAATAGAGCGAACTGTTTCTTGTTCGGTCAGAGGATTAAATTATATTTATTAATTGTTTCAGCACGTAAGTCCCCGCTCTAATACAACGCTTAATAAACTGTGCGTTCGGATGATTCTGAATGCCAAGTGCAGGAAAAATATCTGCACTTGCCTCAGTGCCATAGTATGCTGTTCTTCTCCAGTAGCCCATACATATAAAGCGTGATTTTCAATTTAGTGCGCAGTGCGTACACATCAGAACTTCCTATGTTCGTTTGCTTCTGAACGCGCTATGTGGTGTAGCACCTAGTACCGCATGCACTTCGGGAATACAAGCAAACAAATCAACATAATATTTGAATATTTTATAAATAATATTTATTATATACCGTATAAAGATAGGTAAACATAGATGCAGAAAATTATTGTCCCTCTTAATTTTGTCAGGGTGTGCAGTGCACACCCTGCACATATGGATCGCACGCCCTTGGTTGTATGGTTCATTTATTTACATTAAACAAAAGAATAATTAGTTTTGAATGTCACATAAATTTAACCCAGTAGAAATACAATTTTTCTCGAGGCAAAGATTTAAACTGCTTAATAATAGAACAAATAATTTAGCTAGCAAAAAAAAAAAAAAAGTAATATATGCTTTAGTGTTCTTCTTTGGCCAGTCATTTTGCCTTTAAGGAATCACCGTTAGGCGGCACTGGTATAATAGGAGAATGAGAGATTCCTTTGTGAAATCAATTCTGCGTAAGATAAAATTTGTGCCATCATTAAGAGCTAAAGGTGTATCAATTAGCCATACAATAAAGAGCAACATCTGTAATAAATGTGGTAACGTTTATTTATTGGCTAAAATGTATTAGAACCAGGAAGACCATGATAAATAAAAGCGAAAAAAGTTGCTGAGTTTGCTATTTTATTACTGGTTCTGTGGGTTCCTATTTAGCCGTCTAATATAATATTCTAAAATTCAAATTACGCACATCATCGTAATCTGCTTATGTATGCATATATTTTATCAACGAAGATGCAGCTGGGAAACAGGTTTTATGTATGTACAACAAAATGATCAGATTATTTCCTCATCGCAAGAGGGAAAAAAACAACTTAAATTTAGCCTTTAAATACTCTCGACAGCTGCCAAAAAATAAAAAAAAAAACGAATTTCAAGAAAATCTCCCAATAACAATTTTTTCAAAAATAAATAGTAATATTTAGTAAAATAATAGTAAATTTCAGTAAATTGTTATCTTCTCAAACACTAATGTGATATAAAACTCAAAATCATCTGATTAAAAATTTTCCTTTCATGCAGTGATACCAACAATAATATGCAGAGGAAACGATAATCTCAGAAAATTATTTTATGATGTAAAAGTCATTATTATATATCATTTGTTTCAATGGAAAGTTGAATACACTTCTCAAAATAATTTTATTTCATTTTACATTTTAATAATATCTTTGTAAATTAAACCATTTAACATTTAAATGAAAACTGCCAGCATAAAATAACAGTCAAAACTACTGTGAGCTCTTATGTGTAAGAAAGCGCAAGTGTACTTTCTATAACACGCATGGAAAATTCTTAAAAGTAGGAAATCATAATTACAAAAACAATTAAAGCAGTGCATTCTTTCTGCGTAATTAAATTATATTAAAGATTTAAGTGCTTTAATATTTAAACAAATGAAAAATTCAAGAATCATGGAGACACACTAAATATGACTGAAATTTTATTTCGATGAAGAAATAAAATTAGGTTTTGAAGTGATTTTGTTTTAAAGAATGCAATAAGATTACACCTAACGTTCATATCACCTTGAAGCCGCAGCTAATAGACCTAATATGTTCCTTTTCAATTACTTTGTATTTTGTTTCTTAAGAAGTTATTGATTCGTTTCACCTTTAATGTTACACAAACATTTATCTTTTAACCTCCCAGTATGCATACTATACTTATCCATTAATTCATATAATGATGCAATGACAAAAAACATAATCTAAATTAAATGTATCAACCTCTACATTTCAAAAGTTCAGTCAAAAAGCAGAACTTTTTTTTCATTCATTAAATTTTTAAAACGATTACGACTTTAAAGCTGCAGCTTTCTCTCGACTTCAGTTTCAGAACATATAATTACAAAGATTCTCATCAATCTTAGTCATCTCAGAGTTATTGATTACAACAAAGCCGGGGTTTTTAGAAGCAATGAGATAACATTTTATGAATCCCATCCTCTACTCTAGGTGAAGACGTTTTCCCTTACATACGCTGTTCCTATATTAAATAAATTGCATACAAAATTCTCAATTGCGAGAAAGTATCAGTGATTAATTTTAGAACTCACAGAAGGAATTTCAGAACTACTACCCAATCTACATTTTTCCAGAGCTCCTTAGTATGTCCTAAAAATTTCATAACTGACAGCTGTTAAATAATCTTCGATTCCATGGTGTGTAGTGGTAATATGCCTAAAAAATTAATTTCGTTTTCGAGAATCCAGTTAAAAAGATTATGCTTTATGAACTCAAATTTTCCAGATAGAGCTGTTCATTTGATACTCATTTACTCGTACTCAAATATTGACCATAATATTAAACACAAAATCTATTAAATTCTAATCACCTTCTGACAGATGCTGAAATAAATAAACCCAAAAGTTGCTACAGATTGGTATTTTGCCAAAATTACTGTTAACAGATACGTTAATGCCAGTCTGAAACATCTATTTTCATTGTCTACGGATGTCAATGTACAACATGGTTTCTCTTCTTCAGGATCTAAAATATAGTGCAGTTTAAAAACGCCTTCATAGTTGCACCCAAAATTCCAACAAAAGTTTTAATAGCTGTATTTAAAAAACACCAAGAAAACCAAATTTGTTGGATTTAAAGCTTTAAATAGTAAGATAATCCGTTTAAAGGGACATCGCGCATTTCGAGCTGAAACATTTTCATTGGGTTTCAACCCATATACGCTATTCAAGTTCTACTTTGTTGAGAAAAAAATATTTACTAGAACATTATTAAAGTTTGACCTTTGTAAAAATTGTTTAGTTTTGTTACATTAAGCTATGCATTTTTAAAAAAGCACAAAATATATACACCAAATGAAAAAAGTAGAAAACTGCTTCTCCTTATATGAAACAGAAGCTAATTATCTTTTTTATTCTGAATTATATTAACATGAGTAACATATTTTATTTCATAGCTTGATAAAGTATGCTTTCTTTAATTGTTAATATCTTAACACTTTTTAAATATTATTTAGAGTTTAAAATGCAAAATACCTTTAAAGTTTTATGTTTAATAATATAATATATAAAATAGATATTTAACTACAATTTGATATAATAATTTAGTTTCTAATTTAATAAGTCAAATTTTTTCTTGAGATTAATTGAATTCTATTTATTTCATTTTGCTTTTATTTTCTGTGTTATTTTCAAATATATAGTACTTGAAATGGCAAAACTAAATAGTTTATCAAAACTTGCGAGCTATTAAAAAAAGAACTTGTATAAAATTCCTTCTCATAGAAGCAGAACTATTTGTTTTTCTGATGAATTGAAAAAAAAGCTGTTATAATAAGGATTTTAAGTCTTGTAAGATACTATGTTGCCTTAATAAGGGTGTTATCAGTAGCACAAATCATTTGGAACAATGAGTATCACCTCTGATTACAATATAAGGATATCGCTCAGAAAGATCGGCACAATTAGAATATGCGAAGCCGAGTTAAAAATTAAACATATATCTAAAGAAGCCTCTAAAGATACAAAGTCCTTATACAAATCAAAATTCATATGGGCCAGGAATGCTTTCATGAGATTCAGCGATATAAAACTTATCTAGAATGATTTTTTTTAATGTGTTTCATTCAATTTTTTTGTTTATAAGTACACTTTGTACAAATTCAACTGGGAATACAAATTCCAAATTTTATATTAGTGTATAAATAAAAATGCTTTTAGTTACTAAAATTTTAGAATAGTGTTTATTATTTTTTGTTAAACCCAATTAAATGAGTGGCCGAATGATTAGGAGCTGATCTTCGGTACCGGAGTTCATGGGTTCGAATCCCACTGTAGCATGGATGTTCGTAGCCGTTCGGAATTGGCTTCAAGCAGTAGGTCCTGGTCTCATTAGCCCTCGTGTTGCAAAACGTATACCGTAGAGGTACAAACCAAACCAAGCCTACCCAATTAAATATGACAGTTATATATAAGCTTTTTTAACACTTTCTATTTTTCTAAATTCAATATTAAATGTAGGTTTTTTTTTGTAACTATACAAAACTTCAATGGAAGTATAATTATACTTTTTTGGGGAAATGTACCTAATTATAAATCTGAAAAAATTTCCTGCCGGAAACATTATTTATTCTCCTTCAAATAATATTGTAAAAATTATAGGTAATGTTATTAATATCAATTTATCAACCAAATACGTGTTTAACCACAAGTGAGAAAACATAATTAATTCATGATTTTAAAAGACATGAGGACGTCCATAATAGAATTTTGTTTCTACTGCTGAGACTTTATACCTTATCTAAAGCAAATCTTTCAAATGGATTCATGAGAATGAATTCGTATAAGACTTCATGTATTATATGCATATATATTTGTGTCTGGTTCTTTCAGTGGGCACGTATAGTACTGGTAGTGGAAAGAGGTGTACCACCTAATATATGCCTTGAGCAACAAAGGAATTATTCACAGCCGATGGCAGATGGGAGGAGAGCATTAGTTCTTCGACTAGAACATAATGTAAGTGTACTCTTACTTAAACAAACTTTTCAGTAACTGTTATCCTTAATTACAATTACTTGTATTTCATAATAATCATACA
Source organism: Pardosa pseudoannulata (assembly GCA_032207245.1). Lineage (NCBI taxonomy): Eukaryota > Metazoa > Arthropoda > Arachnida > Araneae > Lycosidae > Pardosa > Pardosa pseudoannulata. The sequence goes on from CM063502.1 coordinate 9,952,272, forward strand.
GTTATATTTTTAAGTAATGTTTTACTTACCGTTCAAATAGCGAAAATTGTTTGAGAAATGGTACTTTATCTTGATAAAACAAAACAACCTTTTAAAACTAATTTCTTGGTATAATTTCTTAGCCCTTTATTCTTAGAAAATGATGATTAACAGCAGCACCTACTTTCTAATCTCCAAAACACTTGTGCTATCTTTTACAATTTATGGCATTTTAATGAATAATTTGTTGACTTAATATTTGGGTAAAAGATTATTGTGTAACAATTCATTTTATGTGTATTTTTTATGTTTTTTTTAAATAAACTATCTGAAAAGCAAAATTAAAGTTTTTAAAATATTCAGTGTTGTTAAAAAACTTTAAAAAAAAACTCATTCGAAAAGGAGAACAACTTTTTTTCCTATTAAATGGTAAAAACAAGAAATATCAAAAAATTCCATTTAATGTAGTTTCGTGAAATGAAATTTATAAACTTCAAAATTTAAGAAAAGAAACTAACTTTTCTTATTTAATTGTATGTCCTAGTCATCAGTTTTTTAATTTTGTTGTCAAACATATTTTGCAAGTTATAAGTAACCGTCGTAAATTTGAGCATTGATAAAAAGATATCTTTCGCATTGTATAAAGCAACAAACCCTGTAATCTTAAAGAAAAAACAGCAAATTAAAGTAATAGCATTAGCAAACGCTGCTATTGGCTATATGCCTTACCATTAATTAAATCACATTCATTTTATTAATCTCAAAGTAAGCATATCTGTATTAAGTAAGCATTCTATATAATTTCAATTGCAGTTAGAAAGCAATTATTCGCCATACCGGAGAGATATGTCAAAATATCATTACATATTTTAGGGCAGAGATGACTGAAATCAGAAATGCTCCAGTTTTGAATTTGGAGAATAACAACGAACACTCCTTTTCGATATTTCCGACCTATAATTCAGAAGGAAGTAATTAACCACTGATCTCACTATATATTTCCTCTTTTACAAGAGAGTAATCAGATAAAGTAGTATTTTTGTATAACATTATATCTATAAGCACAAAAAGAACATTAAGACTATAAGGGAGACTGCAAAGTAGCATTTTTGTATAACATTACATCTATAAGCATGAAAAGAACATTAAGACTATAATGGAGACTGTAAAGTAGTATTTTTGTATAACATTACATCTATGAGCACGAAAAGAACATTAAGACTATAAAGGAGACTGTAAAGTAGCATTTTTGTATAACATTACATCTATAATCACGAAAAGAACATTAAGACTATAAGGGAGACTGTAAAGTAGCATTTTTGTATAACATTACGTCTATAAGCACGAAAAGAACATTAAGACTATAAGGAAGACTGTAAAGTAGTATTTTTGTATAACATTACATCTATAAGCACGAAAAGAACATTAAGACTATAAGGAAGACTGTAAAGTAGCATTTTTGTATAACATTATATCTATAAGCACGAAAAGAACATTAAGACTATAAGGAAGACTGTAAAGTAGCATTTTTGTATAACATTATATCTATAAGCACGAAAAGAACATTAAGAGTATTAGGGAAAAGAGTTTAATAAAAATATTTATCTTTACTATTATTATTACAGGATGTTCTCATATGCACTTTTGAAACTGTTTAAACGTTTCCAAGTTGCTACAACATGTGAAGAATATGGATAGTTATATATCATAGCCTTGTACAAAGTTGAGAAATTTGAAGAGAGTTCTTTGCTCAAAACTTTTAATATTCTCCTATTTCTTCCTCATTTGTCTTTCATTTGTGATTTTATATCTTTTAAATGCAATAAAAATTGACACAAGAGCAAATGATATTGTTACATCTTCATAACTGCATCCTATACGCACTCAAATTTTCACGTTTGTATGTGAAGTAATTTTGAAGATATAATAATTTTATTCGTGAACACTTTTGTTATTTCGTTGTTTTTAAAAGGTTCAATATTTCTTAAATTGCTAAGCAAAATTTATTAATTTCAAAGTTGTTGTTTTTAAAATAGAGGCTATCCCTATATTTTCTACTTCAATAGGACTATTACTCATTTTATGAAAAACAAATCTTTGTATGAAAAGGAGGAATGAAAAACCATTACTAGAGTAAGCAAAGCAGTTTAAAAACAGATTCTCAGGAATATAATTCGTTCAGTTATCCGCTAGTGTGCCTAATGTGTTTAACATTGAAGAAAAAAAAACTCAAATAAATATGTGCTCTACTGACATGGGAGAGTTTTAGCCCTGGTGATTTTTAATAGTTTTTCTTTTTACTAAATGATGTATATGAGTTATTTTCTATTTTAATTTAGGATTTCTAAACAGTTTCAAATTTAAACAGCTGTAATTCAGATTATTTGAAATTTTAGCCACTCTTTCATAAAAAATGTAGTTCACATTTAGAAAACTCATTTCGAATACATTAAATATATATCAAACAAATAAAATGCTCCCAATTATCAAATATGGTATATATTTTAAAATTCAAATGCATTTTTTCTGTTAATTATTGAAATACATTAGCATGTTTAGATTATTTTGGACGAATATGTAATAGAGATCAGGATTTACTTTAAACACTATTTCAGAAATTGTGTTAAATATGTTATGTTATTGATATCATATCATAGATCACTTTAAAACTTTGAGTAAAACAATGTTATTATTTAAGTATAACTCAAAATTGCATCAGTTTTAAATCATAGGGCTAAAATAAATATTTATACATTTTTTCTTAGGTAGTTCTTCAAATGTTATCTAATACCAAATATTTGTGTACTAAGTAGCTGATATCTTTAGATTCTTCACACAAGGCAGATTTTTGAAAATCCTATTTACTTTGAAAATGTAAATATCCTTCAAAGGCATCGCTTTATTTGCCCATTAATAAACGTGCCTGTTTCTTATACGAGCAGTTAATTTCAACAAATGTTATCGCGCCTGTGTAAGACATAATCTCGATAAAAAATTTTCCGAGAGAAAAAAAGTGTCTCACACATGCTACGCTGAAATTCTGATTTTTCCATGTACACATCTGTATAATGAAAAAATATATTTTTATGAACCGCCCGACTTAAAGAAATTAGAATTTCATAAAACTTTCTTTTTTCCTATGCAGCTGACAATACAGACTGATATTTTAATCCTCCAACACAGCTGCGAGGCTGTTATTCGTTTATCACCACCCTGGCAGAACGTGTATCTCAAGAAATGCTACGGATGCCAGTAACTTTGCCCTCGCTAGGTCTCCCTAATTTTAGAAACAGGGATCCAATGGAAGAAGCTTTCCCCCAGCTTGGGCTGCCACCTCAAGAGGAATCTTGGAAGACATTATGACCACAACATATTTTACATGCCCCATTAATGAACACGGCGGATCTGTTAACCATCGATTATGAAACTCAAAGCCCCCGATTATGCCGACTGAGCTACCCTGGCACATTTTGCATACCTTAAATAGCATTAATAAAAAAAATGTGATGATTTTTTAGTAAAGTTTGTCGAAATTGTGCAATATTTAAGGTGTTGATGCTTTTCTAATGCGTTGATCATTCAATAGGACAAAATCTCTCTTTTAATATTTGTATCGTAAAATTCCATCCTTACCCCGTAAAAATTCATTTAACTTGTCTTTCACTCCTTGTTATTTTCGAGTTTTAAAGCTTCAATAGGCCATAAATAAATATAAATGGTATTTACTTGATTTTCATTCTTTTTGGCTTTTGGATGCGGAAATGAAAGAGCAGTCAGTCGGATTTTATCGCCTTGGTTAATGACTTGATAATATGTTTTAGAGACAACAGTCAGTCATCACTTCTGTATAGATACTGATAGCACACATGTGCATTTCATTAATTGGCTTTTATTAATATTTAACAATTCATTAACACACTTTTACAGTTATAAGTTTAGAACATCTATGATATATTGATGTCCAAATCCTTCATGTTAAAATAAAATGTTCGCGCTAATTCAAATGATACAATTAACATTTTTTAAATAAAAAGTACCAAATTTCCGCTGATAGATGGCTCTGCAGTTTATAAAAACACATTTAATATGCTATCGTATCCTTTACATATTCCCTTATGACGAAATTCTTCTACAGATGCAGCGGTGTTTTACTGGTTCTGGCAAAACAATTTTACCATTTTTTCTAACAAAGTAGGCATGATGTGCAGAAAAATAACTAGTGTTTACGGAGAATCCACTGTGTTTATACTTTAATAATAATTCTAGTAGGCTTACCCTGTAACTCAAATGATGTTTCAGGTTTTCAATATATGCAAATAAATATCATTTGTGTTATAAAGCCACCTATTGGTGGATTTTTGAACTATTTTTATATTTAATAAATCTCAAGTACTATATTTTGTTTATCTGTAGTTCAAATTTTAGTTCATTTGGAACACATTCTTGTGACCTGTGAAGTGGGAAACTTAATTCTTGCTAACCCTGTATAGTCAAAGTAAAACTCGCACACTTTGCTTTTTCTGATCCGACTCAGATTTTGAAAATGAAAAAAATCAAACTATAAATAAATATTGTTACTCAAAACATACAAGAGTTACCCAATATTCAAACAATGTAGCACATAATTAGTTCGATATGAAAAACTCATGCACCAAACTGAATTCTCAATTACAAAAAGCTTAAAAGTATGATATTTTCAATTTAGTACTTTTACAAGTGTTATGTATGACTTCTAACTTGTTTTCTTCAATGTGTGTCATAAATTGAACGAGAATTTCGCCAAAATGGTATGATTTTATTATATTTTTTTCTAACAGAGCCATTCTAAATTTGCGTTTTGTATAAATTTGATCAGTATTTGTCTTAACTTCTAACTAATACCATAAATGTAATGTTCAAATGTTCAATATCTGAATTTAATGTTCAAATATGGTGACTAGGATGAGGTAATAAGAACATTGGAATAATTGCACTGTAGTCATAAGGGGCCTTTGACAACAGAATGTTTCGGGTCATTTTCCTGATATTATTGAAAAGTTATTAGAATTCCCAGATATATATGGAGGATATATTGAGGATACATTTTAAATTCAGAGGTCACCAGTTGTATTTATATTCAGTGGCATCAAATTATCATAAAAACTTACATTCAGAACAACTGTGATTATTCTGTATAGTTACTATCATTTTTGAAATTATCTTTTAACTTTAAAGACGATTCTATTCTTTTCATAAAATTCTTTTCAGTATAACCATATTTTTGTTTATCAATGAAGATATATAATGAAGAATCAAATTAATTTTGCATTGAAAATTTAGACATTTGTCTTAACATTTTATTTTAGTGAAGAGTATTTTTGAATATGGTCAAATTTTGGAAGTATAACCAAAACGTAACACTCAAAAGTAAAAATGCAAAAATCTAATCTATTTTTATTTAACTCAGGTATTTAAGTAGGTAAGCTATCAAACTGTTTTCAAAATTATTAATTACACTGGTCGCATTAAAGAGATACTGTTTAAATTAAGGTTTTTTTTTATGAACGGGTTTGCATATAAGAGTATACATTCAGAAAAAAAAGGATTTAGCAGTAAAATTTTTAGAAGTAGTTGAAAATACTTTTAATTTTTCTGTTTTTAATATTCACTCATCGGCAGAAATTTAATGAGAGCACCATATACTTCTCAAATAAAATTTCTTTTGTTTAAAAGATAAGACAGGAACATTAGTGCTTTATTCGAAATTTGAAACTCATCCCACCTTCCGGAACCTTGACTTCCATTGCTAGTCAACAAAGGCAGACAAGAATGAAACCTAAGTCAAGTGAACTGCTTAATCGAACCCATTCTTTTCTGGGCAGCGTTTGCTTACATTGTTTTTCTTTTCTCGGTAACCACAAATTGGGAAATAGCGTCTGTTGCATTTTTTCACAGTTGAAGTATATAGATGTTTTTTTCAAACATTCTATTTTTAAACAAAGAGCGTCACTTTGTTCTTTGATTTGAAAAGTTACCCAATACATAGCTGAAATAATTTTAGACTTTAGGTTTTCAAATATATATAAAACATGTGGATAATTATAGATTTAAACAATTCAAAAATTAAATTCTTAATTAACCCTCTAAGCGGTTGTCCTCCAAAAACGTTCCAGAAATGGATGTAATGTACATTTCTGGCAGTGTTTGAGGTAGGAGGGTCAGGTCGATTGTTTGAAACTGCATCCCTCTTTGACTGACATTTATTGAGGGATGCACCCCTACTCCCTGAGGCACAAAGGCGCTCATAGCTTTTCATGGCTTTGTAAATCTCTATTTCGAAGTATTTCGTTTGCGGTAACAGATGGATCTCTAATTGCACCATTTAATTATCTTAGAGAACTTTCGTAAAAATATAAATAAGTCTTTCAAAGAATATTTTTATTTGTACTTTTAGAATCCATTATTTCTTATGGGATGATCTTCGAGACTTCACGAGCTTTATGTGTTTTAAAAATTAACAATCTATAATATCTATTTATGTATCTATTTATAACCGGAAGTAAATTGACAATAACGAGGGTGGGTTTCCTGTATTCCATTCTAGTCGACAAAGGGTGAAATAAAAAAATCATAGAACGGTTTGACCATTGACAAAATAAACCTATACCGTATTTTTGGAGACTTTTTTTAATCTGTGTGTTCCACTCGGAGGGTTAAATTCGAAATCATTAAGTTGTACTTAAAAAATCTAAGTAGCTTCAACTTTAGGAAATAAAGAAGTGCTTAATGGAAAATTACATAAAAGAGAACTCTGAAAGGCGGAAAAATAGGAAGGTACAACTGTATAAAAGGCTCGATATGTATTTTGTCATTTTCTTTTTAATTCTGTACAGTTTCTGTTAACCTACAATAGATTTATGTGTCAATGTGTTTCGTATCTAACCTTTCAAACATTCAAAATACAATTTATTTTTCCGGAATATACTGAGAAGCAGGTATCGAAAGTAATAACAGTCTGCGATATACATTGATACTCGATACATAAAAACATGAATGAAACACTACATAACAATGTATAATCTAAACACGTGATTTTAAAATTATTTCAATATTAAGCTACTCATTTTATTAAATAAATTGCTGTAAAATAGAATGTAATTTCCCTCCACAACTTTTTATTTTTTTTTCGAAATTTTTTCTGTTGCTACCTAAAAAATCTGTTTACTGAATATCCGCTAACAAAATCAAAATTATTTAGACTGTTTTAATACCAAAATATATTTAATCTTCTGTTAATTTTCGGTGTTAATAATTTATATGACAGAAGAAGATTTGAATTCTTAAAAGGGATTCATGAAATCATACTCTGTATTATTTGCAGGTAAAAAAATTTTAGGTATATTATTGTTAAAGGTATTTTTAAAATGAAAGGCATTTTTCGCGAGATTACCCTTTTTTATAATATTATCCTCGTGTCGTATTTAAACAGCAAGGCGATTATATATATATATATATATATATATATATATATATATATATATATATATATATATATATATATATATATATATATATATATATATATATATATATACAGAGAGAAAGTAAGTAACCTCTCACTAACTTGTAAACAATTTATATTAACATTTTTTTAAACTGTTATCATCTCCATTTAAAAAATTCTACAACTCCTTCATCATTTGTACTGAATTAATCTTGCCACGACTATTAAAAGTAAATTCAATTCCTAAATACCACAAAAAGTTTCGTCCACCCATGTTTTTTTCCTGTATGATTAAATGAAAGTTTCAATTTTAACGCATCCATATCAATTGAATTTAATGACCATTCTTGCATCATCAAAATATCTTGTTTTTTAATTAATAGATTCAGAATTTTAAAAACATAAAAAAGTCAGTAATAAGATGTGATATCTCTTAAACAAGTTTGTCCTATTTTTGCAGTGATTAAGTGACTAAGAGATATTTTCCTGAGAGCTAAAATCATAATTTAACAATAGTCATAGAAGCATTAAATTTTTATTGATCTAAATTAATCTGAACATGACATATGCTTACTTAATTCAAACTTAATGAGCCTAGACTGAAATGCAACAAACTTTAATTTTGACAATAACTTCAGTTATATAAATTATATGCTACTAATATTATATCAAAAGAAGTAAGTATGAAATTATTAATTTTGAGTTTACTTAAATCTTATTTGGTTATTAATATATGTCTATATACGTACGTAAAATGTAATAAGTGTACTGTATGTCAACTTTTATTAAAAGAAATTTAACTAACAGTTTAACTAACTTTTTTCAGGAGGATGAAAAAGAAGAGCTAAGATGCTTGGCAGAAATGCGTACTTCAAATATGGAAAATCGAGCCCGTCAGAAAAAACTCAGGGAAAAGCTAATAAAAAGTTGAAACCCAAAGAAATGTTAGTCAGAAAAATAATAGAAAATAATGAACTAAGAACATAATATTATACCAAAATAAAAGCATTTAATTCTTTCTTATCTTCTAAGGCAAGTTTCAAAATTATTACAGGTTATTTTCTTCACACATCAAGAAACTTAGGTCTTAAGTTTTATAATGTTGTGTAAAATCACCCTTTTATAAATTAAAGCTTATTTCACTCTAAATGATTTTGTATCGTCTTTTTTGTTAAATTTAATAGTTATAAGAGTAATATAAAAGAGAAATAAAATTTTATTCATAATTTATCAAGAACTGATTTTTATCTAGTACTATAAAAAAAATGCACTCGTGTTTGTAAAAAATAGCAATACTATGAAGGAATGTTGTATATAAACCCATTGGAACATCATGAAGGAAAGAATCCTTCAAAATTAATGAAAATTTATTACACAATCAACTTATATTATTACCGATACATCTTCGTGGCCAAAAAAAAAAATTAAGTGTCCTATATTAGTATTTTGTGAAGTCACCACTAAGTGTTGCTATACGACGTGTCATGGAATTGAATAGATTTTGATTGTCTGCAAGATTATTTCATATTGTTTGTATGCGTGCAGTTTATATGTTGACGTTGTAGGAGGAGGATCACGAGCGAGGTGCCGACCGAAGAAATCTCCCCTCGTGTTCAATAAGCGACATATTCGGAAAATAAGCAGGCTACGAAAGAAGGTGTACGTGTTCGTACGTGTGAAAAAAAATTTGAACAGTCTTTGCAACATGTAAACTTGCAATCCCATATTGAAAGCTCCAGGAAAGCTTTGAAGGGAAAGAATGACTTCGAACTCAGGGACTTTTGGGGGGTACTTTAAGATTACGCACAATTCGAAGCAGTTGAGATCTCTATGATAGGAATCATACCTGCACTATAACTCCACAAGTTCATCCAGTATAACGTTCAATAATACACTCAGGAAAGTTGCATTCACAGGCAGCTGACAGGAAATGGCCAGCATGATGTCACAAATTATAGCGGGATTCGTCAGAAAAACTACCTTTTGTTAATTTGCATGCCAGTGTCTATATTCAAGAGCCTATTACAGTCGCAGGCTTCGATGGTTGTAAAGGTCCCTGTCTTGGCACTTATTCTTAATTTATTATTCATAATGAAGACATCTTATTTAAGAACACATATTTATTACTACGAAAACACATATTATACTTTCACAGATATACATAAAATGTAAAAGAAGATACGCATCGTCGTGAGCAGTTCAGTTACGTGTCAGACCAAATCTGCCGTCGTTTTGTCATATCAAACTATTTAGCAACCTCAATGACGCGAAGTTGATGCGGTCGCCTTGTCACTGATAGAGCAGTCATAGTCCGCCTGTATTACCCCCTTTCTATTGTCGACACGATTGATTGGGATTGATTATCAATCGACACGATTGATTGGGAAAATGCACTTATCTGCCAGATTAATGGTCTTGCTTGTGGCTGAGATGATGCATGACCTGGTATACATCGTCGGACATTGAGGGGATTGTCTGCAGTGGTACTCCATCGGGCACTTAAGTGGACACAAGAGGTGATACTCGATCATCTTTTGTTAGAAATAAAGGTTTTATCCTATCGATTTGAATTTTGGTAAGCTTACACTTTACTATCAAAATAAAAATTTTCTTGTTCCTTAAAATGATGGGAGAAGGTCCGTCATTTGGAAGCTGAAGTGAACGACGCACACTGTCTCAATTGCAACAGAGCACTTTTGTAGGTTTTGGTCTGAAAGTTCGGAAATGCTTTAGTTCTTTTGCAACGTAAATACTCGGATCTTTAATGATTGTGAATTTTTTTTTGTTTTGGTTTTGGAGCGGCTACGAACATCCATGCCATAGTGGGATTCGAACCCACGAACTCCGGTACCAACGATCAGCGCCCTAACCAATCGGCCAGCGTTCAGCAATTAATGATTGTGGAAGAATGGAATAAAATCCCTTGGAAGGCGAAGGGGTGAACCATACACTAATTCAACAAGGATGGCATTAATATTTTCCTACGGCGAAGCTCGGAAGCCAAGAAGAATCGGTAAAACTTCTGTCCAAGAATTGCTTTTCTGCACTTTTATACCAGCCTTAAGGGGACGATGCCAATTTTCTACAAGTCCATTGCCTTTAGGATTGTTGGGTAAAATTCGTAACTTTTCTATACCCAAAAGTTTTTAAAGCTGACGGAAGAGCTCAGATTCAATCTGACGACCTCCGTTAATAGTTTTGCTCTCTGGTGTCCAAAACAGAACTCCTGAAATAGTTATGCCCTCTGGTGTCCAAAACTAAGCTATCCACTGTGCATATAATGTTCGTGCAACAGTTCTTGCAGTGATATCGTAATAGAATACGCTTCAGGCCAGTACTTGCCCTATCGATTACTTTTAAATAATAATTCTTAACATGCGATTCAGGTAGAGGGCGTATCAGGTTACAATGTATTTGCTGAAATCTATTTATTAACGACTTCATTTCTTAAGTTTTTGTGGATTTTAATAGAAGTATTTTGTAAAAAAGTGAGAAATGAAGGGATTTTAAGTTTATTATGAATATCAGATTTTCTAAAGTACTAGAAAAAATCTGTAATTCATCGTGAGGTAAAAGTTTCAGCAAGAGTGTGAATTTTGATGTTAGAATCCGCTGCATACGACTACACATGTGCTGCAAGTTAATAATTAATATGACGAAGGAATACAAAGATTTAAACAGATGGTGTTTCATGTAGAAATATTTCATTAAAACTACAGATGCGTACCAAATTTTGGATCCAATCCGGAAAACATACTTCAGAACATTTTGTTGTGTAACCCCCAGATGATATGCAAAAACTAAATTTAGTGGACAGGCTAGTGATTTTTGGTGACTTTTCGAGATGATTTCTAAATTAGTGATAAATGATGAGAGATCAGTTTACAATTCAAAATATTTTTATATAAGCATTATAAAAGCTTCCAAAAATTAAAATACAAAAACCAGTAGTATTATCATTCCAATATGATAATCATCTTTCCATTTGGTTAAAATAAATCATATTATACTATCAGAAGCATGATTTGAAATTATCTTCAACTTAATATTAATCACCAAGAACTGGAACGGGTATGAGGTAACACAAACCGTCTTCGTTTGGGGAGGAAGTTCTATTTTTGAAATAGGGATTTTGATATTTAAAATTCATTTATAATAGAGATTATTCATATAAATACTACTGATGATTAAATAACGAGAACCAGCAAGGATGTATTTATAGGAGAGTCCGGGGGTTCTGAACCATCCGAAATATTTTCAAGATTTCTTTAAATTTATTACAGTTTGTGTAGATCACTAATTTCCATTTGAAGTGATGAAAGGCCATTTTCAACTATGAAAAGAGTATAAACGTTTCTTCATAATAGAACTGATAGCAATAGTTTTATAAATTTAGCATTGCTTGCGGTGCATGTAGGCATGACTATAAAGGGAGATGAAGGTGTGAACAAGTTGACTTTGGAAGCTAGAAGAATTAATTTACTACTATAAAATGGTAGTTTTATAAAATACTAACTATGTCATTTGGTTTCGAATTATTACCATTCGGTTCGTAGGCATTTAATTTTATAAAAAATATTGAGAAATGAAGTATGACTTATCCATTTATTATTATTTTACTTCTCTAACTATTCATAAAATTAGCTTAACGACTGATAAATAATGGAGTGTAAATTAAATATGATCCAGAATTTATTATGCTTAAATTAAAAGACAAAATGTGGTTGCATATACATTTTCCAAGATAGAATGAAAATGCATGCAGCGTTTGTCTGAAGATGGGTTTTAAGATCTTTTCTAACATCTTATTTCGTAGACTTCTTCCATATGTTACAAAAATTATAGGAATATATCAATGTGTTTTCTTGGAGAGAAAATCTATTGTAGACCAGTGAGACAGGCTTTGACAAATCCCCGAAAAGAAAAAAGAATACGGAATTGATACTTACCCTTTGTTTGTCGATTTTTAAGACAGCTTATGATTGTATCAACTGAAATAAGCTGTTTGAAGCGATGTGTGAACTTGGAATCCCTCCTGAACTTACTAATCTCGTCAAAATGACATTATGAAGTGTAAAATGGAGTTAAGCTCATATCTTACGTATCAGAAGTACTCTATACAAAGAGAGGTATCAGACAAGGAGGCTCTCTGACATACTTTTTATTTAATATTTCCCTTGAAAAAGTTAAAGGATTCAGGGATCAACACTAGAGGCACTATTCTGCAGAATCTATACAACTACTAGCCTACAAAGATAAAGATATTGTTGGTTGATATAGTTGGGTGAACAATGCAGGATGTGGTAGAGACATTTATTGCCCTTGGGAATGCTGCCAATGATATGGGTCTAGCAGCAAATGAAGAAAAAACAAAATTTATGTTAGTGAGCTGTAGAGTACATGATGTGCAGTTCCTCAGAATTGGGAATTATACTTTTGAAGAAGTCACCCAGTTTAAGCATCGTTGATTGCTTCTTACCAACAAAAATGACATAAAAGTAGAAGTTAGGAATAGACTTTTGATAGCTCATAGATGCTACTATGATCTGAATGATTCAATTAAAATCGAAATTCCTCACCGTTGGTATAAAAGTAAATTTATACAAAATCCTAATCAGACCAATAATTCTATATGGTAGAGAGACTTGGGCAATTAATAAAACAGAGGAAAATTGGCTACTCATTTTTGAAAGAAAGATCCTTCGGTCAATTTTTGGAGCAGTTAAAGAAAATAATACATGGAGAAGATTATATAAGCATGGAGTATACAATAAATACAATAATACTAATATTTTGAGGGTTATTAAGTCGTACAGGATCAGATGGCTGGGGCACGTTTTTCGACATGAAGATTCGAACCCAGTTCAAAAACTGACATTTTCGAGGATTAAAGAAACAAGAGGGAGACCAACAACGTGATGGTTGTATAGTGTGAAGGAGGATTTGAAAATGTTGAAAGTAAACAGGTGGAGAAACCTAGCGGAAAGTCATCCTGCCTGGAAGAAACAAAATTGAAAAAGCCTTTGCCTGTACTAGGCTGTGGTGCTGATTAAGAAGAATTCTATTTTTGTCATAATTTACAATGACAGGAGATACGTATGAATATTTTAGAGAAAAAGCTTTTAGAAGTTTTACAAATTCCTGTAACAAAAATTTAAACGAAATGTTTTATTGAATTAATCATCTATAATTATTTTGTATTTACAAAAAAGATGTTTTATTAGCAATTAATATCAATCCTTACTCTTGATTAATAGTTTGTGACTTTAAAATAAAGCACCTTCATAGCAACCTATTATATAAGGAACATAATCAGTTTACGAAGAAGTCTTACCATATGTATATAACTAAACCTTAACCCTCCTAGTGGAACACATCGAGGAAAACAGTCTCCAAAAAATAAGCTAAAGGTTTACTGTGTCAGTAACCAAAGCTTTTTATGATTTTTTCCTTCACCATTATTCGACTAGTACCGGAACATCACCCTCTTTATTGTGCCTTTACTTCCGGTTATGTAAATAGATATTATAGATTGTTAATTTTTAATGCACATAAAGCTCGTCAAGTCTCGAAGATCATCCGATAAGAAAAAATGGATTCTAAAAGTACAAATAAAAATATTCTTTTAGAGACTTATTTATATTTTTTACGAAAGTCGTCCAAGATATTTAAGTAGAGCAGTTAGAGATGCATCAGTTACCGCAAACGAAATACTTCGAAATAGAGATTTAGAAAGCGATGAAAAGCTATCAGCGTCTTTGTGCCTCAGGGGTAGAGGTGCATCCCTCAATAAATGTTAGTCAAAGACGGGTGAAGGTATTAAACAATCGACCTGACCCTCCTACCGCAGAAATCCACGGGGGAAAGCACTGGCAGAAATGCGCACTACATGCATTTTCGGAGCGTTTTTGGAGGTCGAAAATTGTACGTTTGGAAGATAACATCGGTTTGGTGGAATTGTACGTGAGAACCGCTTAGAGGGTTAACATAATAGATTCCTCTTAGTATCCATTCGAAGTCCACAATGCTCTTGCGACATCCGAACTAAATTCTGGAAGTCGAATGGTTTGTTATTACGGAAGGATCGATATTTAGTTTGAACAGTAAGTGAAACTTTGGAGTGCAAAAGTTATGGAAGCTTTTATTTTAACACAAATTTGTAACTCACAAAAATTTAATAAATATCTAAGTTTGGAAGAATACTTTATAAAAAAATTAAACACCGTACTGGAAAGTAACTAGTAGTAAGACCAGAAATTACGTTATGATGGTTACTGAAAATTCCTTTATGCATATATGTTGAAAAATTCTTTGTCAAACAAATTTCAGTTTTATTCATAAATTTTAACCTTTTAATTTGCTTAAATTGAAAAACTTTTAGACACACATATACACACAAGATGAGCCTTACATATCTTCTAAACTAAAAGTAGTAATAGAACCCTATTTTAAATGATCCTATTTAAAATTTTATAAGATCCTATTTTAAATGTAAATTTGAAATGTATGTTGCAAGTTGGTCTTTTACCTTTCAAGGTAGAGATAATGATTTTCTAAATAAAAGTTTCAAACACCCCTAGTTTCCATCCATCGATATAGCTTTCTTCTCTTAATATTTTTTACTCTACAAAATAAATCTTCCATGAAAATCGAATACATTATAGAAGCATTTTCGAAATGACTAGAATAGATATCAGGCATTTAAAAAATATCAAAGGAGAAGATATGAGTAGCATTATTCGAGTGTTCTAGTTATCGAGTTACACATTCGGAACTGAAAAAGTTTCACCATTAAATGGATATTAAAAGTTATGAAGAGTTAGCATGATCTACATTGATAATGACACAAATTTTGTTGGTGGGAATGACACTAACTTTTGAGTAGAATAAAATATTATGAAGCCGCTTTACTCTAGTCCAGTGGTTTAACTTCCACTGAAGGTATTGATAAATACAGAATCGATTATTAACAACCAATCCTAGTCTAATAGGCTATCGTATAGCTAAATGACCCCACCATAAACTAAACGTTACGGTGGGTTATGTAAACTAAACGTCCCAGGAGACAAGAAAAAAATAATTTACTTATTGCTGTAGAACGGAGAAAAAGTTAGAATTATTAAAGAGCCCCCGAGAAGGATTTTTAAAAAAATATCTTTAATTCTAATCTATATAGAGGAAAATGCAAAATACTTAAAACCATAAAACCAGTCAGTCTTACATAAGGTTTTTCTCGTAATAATGTCAAAGTAATCGATGCAGCAGTTTAAGTCAAAGATTATGGGGCTTAAAAACTTAAGGTATGGATCTAAGTATGGAGTTAGTTATACACTTTGGGTAAAGCTGATTCTTAAGGCATAAATGACATTAAACATATAGTGTTTTGGGCTGATGTTTAATAAAAATAATATAGTAGTTACTTCAATCCATATTAGAGATATACTCCAGTAACTGAATACCGAGTTGAGATGAAAGTAATTTCAATGACTTTCCTCTAAAAGTGTTAAAGGGCAATATAGTTGTGTATTTTGACTGATTTCATCAATAACAATTTTAATCATGTACCAACCAAAACAATCATCATCAAAAACATTTTTCCAGAGTGGGATAATTTTTATGCGTGCTACATAGGTTCGATTTTTAATTAAAATATTAAGATTTTATGTAAAAATTAATGAATTTTTAGCTAATGAGAAAAACTTATATTTTTCTATCTCATTGGATTTACATTTTTACAGTAATAATTTATTACGATTTAGTAATTTTAGAAAATGACTTTTCTTAATTTTAAATTTAGCATTTTTTGAATAAAAGAAACTGAAATCTGAGAATATATTAAAAATGAGTGCAAAATATAATTCCTCTTCTATAAGAAATAATTGCTCTTAGAAAAAATTCAAAATCTTTTATTCAAAGGGTTATGAAAAGTGCACAATAGATTTTCACATAATTCTCTGTTCTTTAGGCTTAAATTCATAGCAGTGGATCTGTCTGTACACCTTTCAGTATGTAATAGTATTCTTTATTGTATCTATTTCGTTTATGAGAAGATAAAAATCCTGCTCTCAGAAAACACCGAAAAAACAAATGCCAGACGTTCAAGGCCATAATAAGATATAAAGTAAAAGTCTTCTGAAGAACACACCCTTTTTCTTACGGTATGACTGAAAGGCTTAATAATTCTAATATCAAAATTCGTTCTAAGATATTAGAAATTTATTCATTTTGGGATACTAGATGCTTAAAAAAGGAGAATTTACTTTCATTAGGTTAAAAATTATTTTTACATAATATGTAGTTTTACAATTGACTCATATATCCAGCAGTTAAACATGATTCCTCTCTTGAAAAATTGTAAATCGGAATTGAAAAAAATAGATTATGCAGATATAAAAGGGTTATAGGAGAATAAACAGATAAAAAAAAAGAAGAAAATGTTGGTTTTTATTGTCAAAATAAAAATAATCTTAGTTGAAATTTAACGAAATATAATCATAAAATGAGATTCAATGAGAGAACTCATGATTTACATACACAAAGAGGTCGTAGTCTGATGGGAAAAAAAGCTATTTTCAACTGAAAAATACACCAATTTTCGTGCTGACAGACTTAAGTTGTCTCCCGATGCATTCTCTAAATAAGAATTCAGACATGGTGGACCGCTTCGTATGATGGCACATGGCCTCACGCATTTCATATAAACATTTTCAGGGGAAAAGGGGGAAATTATATTTTTGTTTTCCCATTAAATTTTTACCGAAACTATAGAAATTAAGGCATATTTAAAATAATAAATTACTTATATTAGTTCGCGGACGGAAATATATGTTGTTATTCAACCCACTGATGTCGGAAAAGTCTACACTAAGTCCAATAGACCCCTCGCAATATGCGACTGGTTCATGAGTTACAGCTTTATTTGAGCGAGGAGCCACGAAGGCTGAAGACTGATTAAACCTCAGTAAGTGGTGCGCTTTTCGTTTGATGAATACCTCTAGGATAAAGAAGGGCTTCGTAATTTAGAAGCGGAGACCAAACAGAAGACCTCTAGACCTGACTCCAAAAGTATAGTTTGGGAATTTGGAAGACATTGCGACCACAAATCTATTTCACGTATCCTAGCCGCCGTTAATGAATACGACAGATCTTAAGCCATCTCGAGCCTCAGTACCGCAATCCTTCGGTTCTTTTGCCAACTGAGCTACTGCATTTCACAGAAAAATCTAAAATAACAAATTATTTTTTAACATCTTTTAACGCCATTTGATGTATAAATAAAAAATATTTACCTATCACTTTTTATTTATTCGTTACCTATATAAGATCTATTTCAATTTTGGTTATTTTTTTCTGTTCCTTGCAGCAGTTAATTGTGTGTAACAAGCTGTATTTAGTAATATAATAGTGGTTAACTCTACATTAAACGATTTTTAACTACACTTTTTCACTCAATTTATTCTTTATGTATGATTGAGGAAAATAAAATTGTGATCAGTAGTATATATTATGATTTTAGAAAAAATAGACAGAATGCAAAATTTTCGCATTTTTGCAAGGGGGTAACGGGCCGCACAAAATTCAATATATTATATAGCGTCACCGCATCGACTGAAAGTAATACGTAAATAGTTACAATATCATAAGCAGGTTCAATTAATTCAAACAATACTCAAATCAATTTTATCTCAGTCCCGAACTCTAAAATGGATTAAGACCCGTGATATCTTGGGACTACCAAGCCATCGCTGATGATGTCAAAATGTCATAATTGACTGATAATGTCAAAATTTTGAAAAAGAATATATCAAAATAAAACAGAAAAACGAGCTTGCATATAATCAAGCAAAGGAAATGGCTATGAGGCATGTCCAATTAAATCTTCCTCGACCAGCAACACTTTCACTTTAAGAACATTTTTATATCCTCATTGGAAAAATTTTAGTCCTGCTTGTCTTGTGACTATTAATTGATGGAAAATATTTCGTTATCACACTAAAAATCAGCGTATTCTTCATCTAGAAAAGAAAACTTAAACTGAATCCGTTGCATTTGCGTACAGGTTGATAAATCTTATCTGGTCTACCCTTTTGGTTACACGATGGCTAATGAGATCGGGAGCCCCTTCTTAAAGTTGAATCCAAAGCAGTAACAGACATATACATAAGACCGGGATCCTGAACTCATAGACTGTAGTACCGAAATGCACAGCTCTATTTTTATAGTCTAAAAGGTTTTTCAATTAATGTTAAGCAATTAATATTAAGCAATTAAAATGTTAAAATTTATGAATAAAACTGAAATTTATTTGACAAAAAATCTTTCATCACATATGCTTAAAGAAACTTTCATCAGCATCTTGTTTCTTCAGCGGAACATCAGTGTCTTGTACTCTCACATGAGTACCAGATATTTCAACTTCAACTTCTTCAACCAGGCTATCGTTGTCAAACAGCAAAACTCTAAAATTTTCCCGCTATCTACTTCATGTTTCTGTATTGTTACATGTTAATTCACCACTTTTCTTTCTGAGAGACACTATTCTAGAATTAAAATCCTTTCTAATGTCGTTAACCAGTTGGTAAAATTTTTGTGCTTCTCTTTGGGTTTTCAAGCTTTCAAGCTCTTAATTTCCCTGTATTTTTCTTCCATATAAATTCTTTTCTTCTTTGCATCCTTTCTTCTTCCCTTCTTAAATCCCTGCATTTTTACACTTAATTTCGAGTAGAATGCCTGTCAATCATAGTTTTGTAAGCCTGTTTTTTCTCTTAGCCATTTCCTCCCAATCTGTGTCATACCAGCCATTCACTTTCCTATATTTCTTATACTCTGGTATGGTTTCCTTTGTGGTATTGTTAATAACCGTTACAACATCCTTCCATTGGTGTTTCTCAGTTTCATCATATTGTTTTCTTGTAAAACTTTAAGACAATTCCTATATTTTTCTAGGATTTCCGGCTTTTTTAATTCATTGTAATCCAATTTTCCAGCCTCCTGGTACTTATTTGTAAATACCCTGCTGATCTTTGCTCTCACTTTAAACATCTCTAAAAAGTGATCAGTCAGTATTTGTGCCCCTATAACTACGCACTTCGATTAAACTACTTCGGTATCTTTTATCAATCAAAATCTGATTCTTCGCCAGGCCATTGGGTGATCTCCAAGTAAACGTGTGTACACTTTTATGGGGAAATATAGTTCCACCAATAATTAGATCGGTTGCAGAAGCAAAAATCCCTCTAATCTTTCCTCGTTATCTTTGAAGTCAGTATGAACCCTATGTTTCCTATGAACTCTTTCAGGTTATAATATTTTCCAATCTTTGTGTTAAAGTTTTTAATTACTAATTTATTGTCATTTGATGGACATCTAAAAGAAAATATTTTCCATTGAAAGAAAATATTTCCTTCTCAGCTTCAGGCCTCTCCTCCATACTTGCATGAGCGCAGATAATGCTAATGTTCTGCAGTTTACCCCTCAATCTTAATTTATATGCTCGTTCATTCGCAGGTATGAAGTCCACCACTCTGTCTTATCCTCTTGGACAAAACACAAACCTGTGCCAATCTGATATTGCGAGTCATGACAGCTGTAATAAAAGTTATAACCCTTCCTCTTTAAGATATCGCTTCCCAGCCATCGTATCTCCTGGACTGCTAACAAGTCAATATCAAAAGAAGTAAACACTTCTATCAAGTTCCTCAATGCTCCACTCCTATATAGGGTTCACAAAATCAAACTCCCTATTCTCAAATCCTTGTTAGTACCAAGTCGTCTATGTAGATTTTGTCTGGATTTAGCTTCTTGAGATTTCTGAGCTAGGTTTCTTTTCCAGAGGGAGAGATAGTTAGCCTCACGCCAAACCCTTAACCTGGAGGGCCAGTCCCCTGATTGATTCCCAGGGGCCGGGGAGCCGGCTATATCCCCGAGCGCTGGGTACCTATTTTAGTAGCCGCTTACAATAGGCACCGGTTACGTTGAGACAATTCTTACCTCCCGGTCACCACAAGAAGCACCAAAGTAGAATAGTTCAGGAAATATTAGGCTGAAGTTCTTCACTGTGCAATATCACTGACTTTCTACTTGATTTGAGAATTTCAGCTGAAGTCCTCTATTTTCAACACCAGGTAGTATTATTGATAATACACTCATGTCCATAAATTAAGGATAATTCAGAATCACACAGAAATTGAGCTCTAAAATAAAAATTTCACCTGTAGAATTATCACACACATCTTGAAGAATATGCAAATTGCAGGAAACCACCAGATGGCGCGGATAGTACGTCACAATGACGAGAGTGTATGATTGGTTTGGTTTGGTTTGGTTTGGAGTGCTATGGTCTACTTTTTGCAACACAAGGGCTAATGAGACCGGGACCTACAGCTTAAAGCCGATTCCGAACGGCTACGAACATCCATGCCTCTGTGGGATACGAACCCACGAACTCCGGTACCGAAGGCCAGCACCCTAACCAATCGGCCATCGTTCGGCTAACGAGGGTGTATGAAAGGGGTATATAAGGAATGGTAGCAAAGGAGTAAAACTGTTCACAAGCGCTTTAAAATCCTTTCAGTGCAATAACCGCATAGTTATGGCACAAAGGAAGCATTGGGATGATTTTTTACGTGGTAGAATTATCGGACGACTGGAATGTGGACGTACCCAGCTGGAAGTATTCGAGGAACTTGGAATCGCCCAGAGTGTCCTCTCCAGGCTTTGGCAAAGATTCAAACATGATGGCAATGTGAGTAGATGTTACAGCACAGGTCACCCCCGAGTTACTACGCCGAATGATGACCGGTATTTGGCAGTTACTGCCAAAAGAAACAGACGGAGCACAGCATCAGACCTGTCTCGTCAGCTCTCTTCAGCTACCGGTACGACAGTTTCAAGGCAGACCGTATACAGACGCTTAGGGAACATTGGTCTATATGCTCGTAGGCCTGTCAGATGTGTTCCCCTTACCGCAACTCACTGTCGCCTGCGATTATGCTGGGCTAGAGAGCATGCATTGTGGACACCGCAACAGTGGTCTTGTGTGATGTTTTCCGACGAGTCCAGGTTCAGTTTACATTCTGATTCTCGCCGGACTTTCATATGGCGAGCGCCAGGTACCCGTTACCACCAAGAGAATACCATTGAACGACACCGTTACGGTGGTGCAGGATGGCTCGTTTGGGGAGGAATTATTGTTAGTTCCAGAACTGACCTGCATGTTCAGAGTGTAACGATGACAGGAAACATCTATCGGGATGTCATTCTGGAACAACATGTACGTTTGTTTCGGGGCGCCATGGGTCCTGAATTTCTGTATATGGATGACAACGCCCGACCTCACCGGGCAAACACTGTAGACGAATGCCTTCAATCGGAGTATATTACCCATATGGATTGGCCAGCATACTCACCGGACTTGAATCCAATAGAGCATGTGTGGGACATGCTTGGCCGACGAATTGCAGCCCGTCAACCCCCTCCCAACTGTCTATCGGAACTTCGGAGGGCATTGCTTGATGAGTGGTGTAGTTTTCCCCAAGATCAGATTGATAATCTGATACTTAGCATGCGTAGGCGTTGTAACGCTTGTATTGCATCGTCCGGGAGACATACTCCGTATTAACCATCATACTAACCATATTATACTGTTTTCTGTAAATAGGTTCTTTTTTGAAATTTGCTCCAGGGAGTAAAAATCGCAATTTTTATTAATTATGTCAAACATATAGCATCTTTTTTGCTCTTTACCTTTTGTATAATAAATAGACTTTACAAATAAGTCAAATTTGTTTTGCTTTTGTCTCTTTCATTGCCTGAACTTCATTATCCTTAATTTATGGACATGAGTGTACTTGCTTTCTAAAAGTCTTTCATATGAAACTTTAACAACATAAGTTAAATTTTGGGTCTTACGCTGATATTTCAATGAATAAATCAGTTTAAAATATGGAGACGGGACAAAAAAAAGTACTTTAAAGACATTTTGTATTTACGGCTTGCTGCAATTATTTATCACGAGGTCTCTTGTTTGAACATCGTATTCAATGTCTAATCAAAATGTGTATCTATAGTTTCTGGGACTTTTAGGACTTTATTTCGTTTTACGCTATCAGAAAAAGGCGTACAAACATACACACTCTCTCACACATATATATATAAAATATATACAGAGAGAGGTGGGTCATTCGATATCCTCCCTCTATGCAAGATTATTTTTTTCCTTTTCAGACACGCATTTCCTTTATTAAGTGAATTAAAAAGAAAACATTTTTTAAGCAGTGATCAAAATCCGTACGATTTAGATCTCTCCTTTGTCGACCTTAAACTGACATGAAAAGTTACTCTTTAACTGCACATATACAAAAGTACAGTGTTAGCAGAGTCCTGATATCAGCCGTAAGGTGACCTGGCTTCAAAGAATAGTCCGAATGTCTTATGAGACGACTAAAATGGGAATTCAGCATCTGAGCACTCTTCCCTTGGGGATTATATCAGGGGATTTTAAAAATCATGTAAGGATAGATTAGTTTCTCTAAGAGAAATTTTAAAAAAAACCTGTATCTCAGTCCGTTAAGAATGTAAACATTTTATAACGAAGAATCTACTTGACATAATTCCCGGTTCCTTTTGAACCATCCCAACACATCGATAAAAATAACTTTGCACAAATAAATGATCAATCCACATGTGATGGTAACCGACTTTATTCTTAAATATAATCACTTAATTTAAAAAACACTTCTTAAAAACATTAAGTTTTACATAAAAAACAGGCATCTTCAATAAATATAAAACATATCGAGAAATTAGACAGCTCATTCACCATCAAAAAAAAAAAAAGAAAAAAAGAAAAAAAAGAAAAAAAAAAACCACCACACACACAGTATAACGAGCGACTTGCCTTTATATATATATATATATATTCAACTGGCCGTGAAATACAGTCCACAAAACAAATTAGCATGCCGTGAGGGCTTCTTCACGGAATAGAAGGAAAACAAATTATAAAGTGCCGGTTAAGTTGAAACTAAACTGACGGTTACTTAACATAGATATTAATCAGTGTGTGATGGAAACAAAAATAGACAATATAAATTTAAGAGAGAATATTTCGCGTAATGCGCTCAGAGATAGGGAAAATTCTATCACTTCATTATATTGAATATGTATACATGTGTGTTTGTGTGTATGTATGGAAGTGATAGGAAAAGACTGGGGTTCTTCCGCTTGGTCCCTGCTTCTAAAGTGCGACGACCCACTTTGTGGTTTTCTTGGGAGTAATTTTGGCCGCCTCTTAAAATGTTAAAATGTCCAACAAATATCTGCGGCTTCGTAGTGGCGAATGCTGTTAAAGCAAGTACTCTTGCAATATAAATAATAATAATACAGCCTAAGTTCATCCCAGAACTATTCCAAAGAATTTAAAACTTTTTAAAAAATCGCAAATCGATCCGTTGAGTAATTTTCGATGCTCACACAAATACAAAAAATTAGAACATTTTATTTATAAAGAAAAATAGAAAATAGACTGAGCAAAGTGAAAATAGAAAACAGAAAACAAACTGAACATCGCATAGTTTGGAATTCATTTGAGCCGCTGAAAGTTAGCTAACCTGAAAAATAGTTTCCACCAGCGATTTCCGATCTTCATGCTGCTACAACTCCATAATTTTTTTCGCTCTCTCTTCCTATTATTTTTAATAGGTATAATAATATAGACGCATTTCAAACAATACCAACTTTAATTTAAAAAAATACTGAAAACTACAATTAACAGAATAATAACAAGCTTTTGTATAACATACACATACATGTAAATTTATATTAAATTAGAAGTTAAACTATATCTAACGAATCAAATTTTAACGCGAGAGCAAAATTTAATGTTGTTTATTGGCAAAGTTTATCAAATCTTGGCAATGTGGAGAGAATCACTCTTAATTCTCTTTCGAGCAGCTCGATATCTCTTTCCACCGCTGTCTCGTGAAAATATATTGCAAACGGTAAAAGCATTACAGAAACAGGGCTTTTGTAAAGGCACCATTTCTAAAATTTTCTACACCGGATTATTTTTATATAGCAATTCAATTGTGTATATAAATATGTATAAAAAATAAAAATAAACATAGCATTCATTAACTAGATTTTTTATTGTTACATTACAATATGAAGTTTTATATATTTGTATATATTGTGGCGTAAAAATAGTTTTCTACCAAAATGCTTTGTCGCCTCCCCTTGTCAATAATCAAAGATTAAAAACCTCTGGCTTAGACGATAACCATAAAAAATTAATTTGAGTTTCCACGAAAAGGATGAGTCTATAATAACTTGATCGAGACACGGTAGCTCAGTCGGCAAAGGCATTGATCTTATAACCGAAGAGCTGTGAGTTTGTGGTTCGAGCCGTCCAAAGATCCACCGTGTTCATTGTCCTCCAAGTTCCCAAACGATACATCTGGAGGTGGCAGGTTAAGCCTGGTGGTCTTAATCTTGCCCCTACCTCTAAGTTACAAGGACCCACTTGTGCCAGAGGATAATGATAGCCGCCTGTATAGTGCACCCATACTAAAATGACATACAAATATCTGCAAGTATGCTATAAAAGAATTTTAAAAATAAGGAGAAATTACCCCCCCCCCTAGGTACGATTGGTTGGTTTGGAGCGCAACGGTATTCCGTTTTGCTACACAAGGGCCTACTATTTAAAACCAATTCCAAATGGTCATCCATGGCAGTAGAAGGATTCGAATTCACAAACTCTGATACCGAACAGTACTGCCCTACTCATCCGGCTATTGTTCAGATTTTTCGATGCATACAGTAGTTTTGGGATACTAACTCAATCCTAGTTATTTATATATGTGCATACAAGCAAAATATCTTAAATATATACTCAATTATAGGGGTTTTTTAAAATATGCATGTGTAACCCAGGAAAAGGTCATTAATAATTTTAAATTTTTAAAGAATGACGTTAAAATAAAGCTAGAATTTTTAAATTATTGAGACACCAGAAGGATAGAAAATATAGTATAAACAGTAATTATGAGAAAAATAAGTTAAAAGAATACCCTCCCCCTCCTAACCTGTTTAAAAACATTTTTTAAACAAACCTCATCTCGATTTATTCAGTAGTTTTCACGTGATGTGTACTCAGATGCAAAAATTTTCTATCATTTTATTTGTTATATATTAAAGTAAAAGGGCAGAAAATTTTGCTCTTAATGTATATAAATAAATGAATATATATATATATATATATATATATATATATATGTGTGTGTGTGTGTGTGTGTGTGTGTGTGTGTGTGTGTATGTGTGTGTATTCACTAGCTAAGCTGTATTACATTAACTTATCATCACTTCTTTAAAAAATTCAATTTTATTGAAATTATCTATCTACTCACTTAAAATCCCTAAAGTATAATACTGTCCAATCTCATTATATTGATAATACATAGCAATAAAATGATTCAGAAGAGTTATGCAGTTTGCATTTATTATACAGAGTTACTTTATTATATTGCATTTATGAGCGAGCACACTTTCTTAAAAATGTATAACTCTAAAAGTCTGTCTTACCTGCATATAATTTTTTTAATCGTAAAATAAACTTTTTTGAATTATTCATGAATGCCCCAAAATATTATCTAATGTTCCATATATGAAACAATTTAAGCTATTACGCGTCCCAAGTTAGATGCTGATCCTAACTTGGGATCAAACCAAATATTCTGGTAAAAAAACAATTTTATTTTACGACAGGAAAAAAATATTTATTAATAATGTAAATTCATCAATTCATTAATAATGTAAATACTACTCATTAATAATAAAAATAGTACTCATTAATAATGAAATAGTACTCATTTAGTATCAAAAATTTGTCTTTGACCCAGTTAATCAGCTCTAATCACGCTGAGAAAAACCAGGTGCTATGAAGCTTGATCCCATATAACTCCCATTCTGCCCTTTCATATTTACTTATAGTTGTGATTAAAGCAGAGGAAAAGAGCGTTATCTGTGACGTATCGAAGGTTTGCCCTTTAGATTAAAGACATTTATGATGGTTGGGAATTAGATCTGCCTTTCTGGCAACAGGCGAATGGATTCAAACAGTTATATATATATATATATATATATATATATATATATATATATATATATATATATATATATATATATATATATATATATATATATAATTTGATATATTTTTGCTTTCAATTCGTCATATCTAGCATATGAGTTTATTATAAATATTACTGATTCGAAATCGATGACTTCACATCTAGTGTTCTCTACAAGATACAATTGTTATGTTTATTGCATGAATGTGTAGATTTTTTTAAATTTTAAATCTGATTGCATTAGATTTTGCTTTCAGACCATAGAATCTTTAAAGTAATATAGCACACAGTAAAGAAGGTTGTTTACACAGTTGTGTAATGATTACTAGAAAAAAGAAAATAATTGAGATGTGTCTACTGAAACAGCAAAATTGAAATTGACTGGAGAAAGTTGTGTTGATGATTCAATTTGAGGTAAATATTAAACTGTTTTATAATGATCATATTGATCAGAAATTGTAAGAGAAATTGGTGAATCCAAAGAGTACATTGAATTTTGCCATAATTTACAACAAAATATTTTTCAATTATCTTCGTCAGAAAGAGAAACGCCTTCTGAAAATTGTGGTATTTTATGCCAAAATTCAGTAAAGCTGCAAGCAAAAAACACAATTATCAGTGTTCAACAGGGCCATTAGAAATAGATTGATGTTGTGAAGCCAGTTTTTAAAAAAATGATAAGGATCTTAATTTAAATTTGCACAATATATTTGTTTATTTGGCTCATGCCACGAGAAAATATAGTGATGCTGTGGAGATAATTAGCAGTTTTCCAATACTAGTTATTAGAGATAATTTAAAACATTTTAAAAGCCTGTTTTGGGAAGAAAGAAATAGTTTGTGTAAAAGTGCTTTTATCACTAGTTATAGTAAAATGAAATGTCATAGAGATAGTCTTGAGAAAGTTAAATAATGAGTTAGGAACAGAACTCGATGCTTTAGAAATTCTTGTAGTAACGTGAAAAAAAAAATATGCTGCAATCTTATTTTTATTGATGGAATCAGCATTATCAAATGACACATGAAAAGAATGAAAACGTTTTATAACCTGAGTAAAAACTTTAAGGGGAGTAAAAATTTTTGAAAAAATGACTAAATTACATACAAGGAGATTAAATATTATTGTGTTATTAATTATTGAAGTTCGCTGTTGACATATAACTCAAAAAATATGATTTGCAAATACATAGTTATTAGAAAAGTGGAAAAATATGCAAAGTTAGTATTTCCTCCTGATTAAAAACTTGAAGGCAGTCAGTAATTTTTTTAAAATATACATATATTTTACTTAAATTTGCTGCAATTACTAAAATTGTGACAACTCTTCAGTTTGAAAATTTTTCATACGTTTTTTCAAAGTTTTGGTGCTGTTTGGGGACATGACAAAAGTTAATATGTTAACTGATCATACATAAAAGAAAATTAAATTCTATGGAAGAAAAGGACAGACTTTTTTTTCAACGGGATTGAGTAGCAGTATTATTGCGATTAAGATAAAGAGATCAAAAACTGTAGTCTGCTATTATTTTTTTAAATCGAAATACATTTAGGGTTAAAAGCATGCCAGAGGAAAACTTAAAGCTTTGTCCTCGTGTGATTAAAGAGATTGCAGATTTGTATTTATTATAAAGTACTCATCCAGGAAATTTAAGCAGAAAACAGGAACAAATGTTGTCAAAAAATGATCTATATCATGACTAGGTCTTCAAATTTGATTAATGGAACGAAATTGGCTAAGTCAGTGGCTGGAGAGGCACAATATAGAGCGTTTGAACTTCCGTCAAGTCATGACTTGGAACAATCAATGGATACAAATAATTTCTTCTGGAAAATAAAAGGAAATTTGGATAGAGTAACTTCATTTAAGAACTACTGGTGAGATTTAAGAAAAGAAAAAGAAGTTTTCTCTAAACGCCAATAAGAGGAAGGCTCTTTGATGGGGGTGCTTTGCTTACAATGGCGTGGATTACATTCGGTTCGTTTCCGTTAAATTGAATCGAGAAGCCTACCAACGTGTCATGGTAAGTAAATTCTTACGTTGACCCATCCAAAGACATACAGCAGCAAACAAACTGAAAACCAGGACTCCACGACAACAACCACAACAGCTATGAAGCTGCTGCTGACCTACGAGAGTTCCGTCATGGTCCAAGTTTAATTTTGTGAAACCCGGTAAGGAGCAAATACTACAAAGGTAAGCTCGTGACTACCAGAAATAACTGAACACCCAGATTACTCAGGTAAACCCCAGACGCGTGAAGTCCTATATACCTAAAGAAGGTATACCCCTGAGGTTGTCTCTCATTTAACACTACCCAGAAGACACTTACGGCTTGAGTTCGTGGCCGCGGACGCGTAAGACGTTGATCCACCAACGTGACATGGTAAGTCATCTTTCAACAAATTCTGACTTTCATGCTGGAAAAAATCGGAAATGTCAGTAAGACAATGTACCTATTCATAAGTGTAATAGAAAAAAAATAGTTTCATGCTAACAATGTTGAAATTTTAAAATTTTTTCATTGTTAAATGTTGGTTTTATATTGAAACGCTGGTGATTTCAATTGAAATCGTCAGCAAGTTCTCCAGGTCTTACCACAATAGAGAATTTATGTGGGGACTTAGAAAGAAGTGTTTATGCAAATGGAAGACATTTTACATAATCAACAGAGCTGAAATCTACAGTCGAAGACGAATGTTACAAAACAGACCCCAAAAACGCGGTTTCATGCATCAAAATAAGAATATTTAAAGATATTCAAACAAATCTCTCCTTGATATGGTCCTAAAAGCTGACACTTTTTTTTTCCTTTTGTGTTCGTCTTAAGTTTTTGCGCAGGCTTAAGTATTGATCTTTGTATTCTATAGTGTATTGTAAATATAAAATATTTGGGATTGATTTTTTGTTCCTTTTGTTACTTTCTTTTTATTTTAATTCTAGTATTATAAATTGGACCTTCAAAAATTTGTTCTTGTCGAACTGTGCCTGCAAATGTTTTTAAATTTCACCTGCGATTATCAGAAATATAAAATTTAGTTCATTTACATCGATACTGAGACTATTTATAATAAAAGCTAAAATCCCGTTCTAAATATAAATATTGATTCTTTTAAAGGAAGGACTTTTTTCAATTTTAAAATTTTCGCTTACTTGGCATTCTCTTGATATCTAGAAAGTGTTTTATAAGTTTTCTTATTTTGCTTGGAAAATCTTAAACTTATGTCTCTGGTGTCTTTATATTTATATATGTTTTCTCTTTAAATTCTATCCCTCAGATGCTGAGAGAGTGAGGGAAGTACTGATGTATTGATTCAGTGTCACATTTTTGATTTTAGACATTGCATTCAGATTGTTATTATTCAAAAAATTCATTTTCAAAAGCAATAGCTTTCATACATATTGCATGAAGTAGTCAATCTTCCAGTTTCTTTTATTTTCATATAAGTCTTATTTGAAGCTATCAATATACGGAACACAGAAAATTCCTTTCTCAAAACAGACTGACTATTAAGGTAGTGTTATTTAAGACAACAATGATCAGTATGACGATTGCGACTAATTAGATAACTGTCTTTGAAATTTATAAAATGTCTTTAATTGATGAGAATCTCCTTCACCCAAAGAAAAAGAGAAATCTCAATTGGAAAATTCTGGTTGAAGAAAAACAAGCAAGATATTAGTAAGAAAATAAAGTAAAACTAGAGTAATTTTCTCGGTGAAATAATCAATGTGAAATTTATTTTTACACTGAAAAATTACAAACAAAAATTATTTTATCTTTATTTTTCACTCAATTGCGAATTTCGGATGTCATGAACTTTTCTTGTGGCGTGTTGTTTGGTCACGTGATCATGACGTGTACCGGAATGTCATTTAATGGCGTGAGTTCTGACAGTTCATCTGTGTACGAACGACGCTTGAGTAGCATTCACCTTAAAATTAGCTATGTCGCATTCCGTAAAGAGCTTGGATGAAGAAAATTTAATTGGTAACTTTATTAACTTCATTGATTTTTCTTATTTATTTATTAAAAATGTAAACAAAATTTTAATAAGAAAGCAGTTATCGTCAAATCGTACACATTGTAGCTGAAATTGTTTTGGTTCAACAACTCTTAAGCGTTATGTCTTCTTAGAGTATGAACGTTGTTTTATTTTTAACGTAGCTCCTTAAAAATCGTTGACCTTAATTCAAACATTAGGAATAACTGACAGTATATTATTAAAATGTTATTATATTGTGTGTCATGATATTTCAATCGTAGTGAATTTAATAGTTGCTATTTTGGCTTTTGTTTACAATTCTTTGTTTACTTAATCCGTCGTATGTCTGCGTGATCCTAACTCCTGTAGCGTTGAAAGTTGCCTCTTTAAATAACATTTTATTATACAACTGAAATATTTAGACCAAATTTAAAGTATAATTTACCGTATTTAATAAAAATAATTTATAAAAATATTTTATATGGATGTTTAGTGGAAGTGACACTGCAACATATGTTGTTATTTAACTTAGTTTTTGGTAAATACTCATTTCATGTTTATTAATTTTAGGCAATAAATGACGATAAATAACTGTCATGTATGTTGTAAAATGCATTTGTTATTATATGAATGGGTGTAATAGGTTAATCATCATTGTGATACCATGTTATTTTCTTTAAATAAAATTTAATATGCTTATATAGATGGTGATGTATGATGTTTGGAATCAATGTTTGATTAAAGCATTTCTTCCAATTTTAAATTAATATATTCTATTGGAGATGTCACTATACATTATTAAATTATGTTTGTATTGATCATATTTTATTAAATATACTAATTTTTCTAATAGCTGTTAAAAGAATTACCAATCAATTTGCCTTGTAGTGCTCATTTATAGTTTCACTGCTATTATAAATCATTAGAATATTTAAATTTATTATTTTTTTAATATATTACCAATTGGACTAAAAAGAGGATTTTACATATTTTTTATGATAGACATGAGGATTAGTACTGTTTAAATGGGAGAAAATTATCTTTAAGATTTAATATTAATTTAAAAATTTTTTCAAGTTATATTAATGTATCAGTTATTTTTAAATCATACAGATTTTGTTTTTAATGTTTATAATAAATGCTTTTTATTATGGTGTTATTTATACATGAAAAATATTTATTTAAAGAGTATGAAATGAAAGGAAATTATATTTCTAGAAATTACATTTGTATTTCCCCTGGCACATGTGCTCACAGTTGTTAGCATTGGGACTTTTGGCCGAATTGAGTATTTATTCCAGTACTAGGTTTAAATCTTGAATATAATTCTGTTGTCTCTTTCAGGAAGTAATGTTAACAAGGTTGGGTGTTTGGCATATGTTAAAAATTTACTAAAAATATCAAAAACCTTTTTACGATTTATTTTTTCTTCAAGCAATCAATAGTGATATTTTATATTAAATAAAGGCAAAAACCCTTTGTAGTTAAAACTAATCTTCCTCATTCCCAATTAATTTTTGAATTATATCAATTTATTATTAACTTAGCAATCTTGATTGAACTAAACAAGTTTCAATAGTAATTCTTAAATATGAATATTGTGTTGAGCTGCACTCACCATTGGACTTGCTGCAAGGAAAGATGATGTCAAGTTAGAAGTGTTAAAGTTTTGAGTTTGTTATAATAAATTTTAACGATCTCATTATGTTTAAGAAAAAAAAATTTCTGGATAAAGTTAAAGTGACCAATATTCAATTGATCGTAAGTTACCTAGATTTTTAATTCTAAATATCTTCAGCATTAACTGCTTATAAGCATTAGATATAAATTTTAATTGGAAGACAAATGTTGTCCCTGAAATTATATGAATTTTAATTTGAATTAAAAAAATTAAACATTCTTTAAATCAGTAACTTAAAGTAGAATGTTTTTTTATTTTCAATATTTGCATATATATATATTCTTCATTTTGTTATGTTAATTTGTTTTAAAGTATTTAATAGCTTGATTAGTTATATTTTTAATATTTGTATGTAACTTTTTGAAACAAAAATCATGTTTTGAATTTTATACTGGATACATGGTTTTCAATGTCTAACACTGTCAAAAAGTTTGTTCAAGTGTTAAAAAATAAAAATTATGAAAAATTATAAATTTTATTTTGTTGTAAAAATAATTTGAAGTAGTTTTTGGGCACAATTTTTGTATTAGTTGTCAAAAACTTAAAAGTGTTTTTTTAACTTTATTAAAACTGTCAAACTGACTAGAACTTGCCAATCCTAATGCCATTAGGATTTCACTATAATCAATTAGTCAAATACAGTATTTATTTTTTATTACTTAGTAATCTTTTTACCTGCAATATAAATGTTTTGTGAGAAAAAATGTTTTATCTAAAAAACTTTCAAATATATGTATCACTTTTATACCTTTTTAAAGTAAAATATTTATCAAAATAGATTGACTGGTTTTCATATAAAACTTGACCATATCTGTTTAATGTATGATTTATTTAAGATTTATGTATAATTTGACTTAAGTGTTTTAACATTGTTTCGTCATTTTATAGACTCATGGGTGGATTTGAATGTAACTGGAGACAGTAGAGGCTCAGGAGAAGGAAGTCAAAAACGATTAACTCCTATTTCATCATACATCAATAGTGGTAAGCTTGAAAAACTGCTGTGGGAGGCTCAACGAGAAAGTTGCCATTCATCTTTAATTGGAAGTGGCATTTCTTCTAATAAAGGAAGGTAAGGAATATAAGTTATATTAAAAAAATTGTTTCCATTTATTTTAATCAGTAGGGATTATTAAGCTGTATAAATAACAGAAATAGCTCTAATGTAATAAGTGATCATCTGCATTACGTAATTTGACGCGGTCATCTGACATGTGACTGATATAGGCTGTAAACTTGTGACCATACTTTTATTATTTTAATTTGTTCCACTTAAATGTTTTGATGTTCATAAGCCTTGTACTACATTATTTAAATTATGTTTATATCTACATCTTACCTTTAATCCTTTGACTGTCAGATCTTGTATATATGGACTAAATTGCTATCACTCGTGTTGATAAAAGCATAAGTGTATGGCTTGTAAATTGTAACTATAAATTGAAATAATTATACATTTTTTGTTTTTATGTTAGGGGTTTATTGCCCATAATTTGTGTCACAGGAAGATAGTCAGAATGTTTAGTGTAATTGAAACAACCCTTGTATACTTCTTCTGTTTCAGACCTTGACAGTCACAGGGTTGATCACTTTTTAGTTTGATTCCTAAACTTAATGTATCTTTATTCATATTTCAAATTTTTAAGTATATTTTCATTTTCTTGTTTGTGTTTAATCATGATGCATGTTTAAAAGAATAAATTATATTCTGTAGTTATATTATAATAAGTAGACTATTATCTTTAAAACCTTAATTTTATCCATATTTTTCCTTTAATCTATGCAATTTTTTAAAATTTTTCTATCACAATTTCTTCAAAAAATTTGTGTGAATTATACTCCTATTAAGAATAAAAAATGTAATTTGTCTGTGAATAAAAGTAAAAGTGTATGATTTGAAAGTAAAATTTTGTTTTATATTATACCGTGATTTGTTGTGTTGTTTTTATGGTATGAATGACTCATACCCATGACATTTATAAATATTTTAGACTAACAGCTCAATATAGTTTTCAATTATTATTCTCTACCCCTTTCTTTGAACATCACTCATGTTTTAACCCTAATAGCAATCTGCTCATAATACTCATTATTATCAGGTTATATGACAGTACTTTCATCTGTCTAACGAACTGTATTAAAAACTATTGCATTGCAGTAAAACACATTTTAATAAATCTGAAACAGATTAAATGAATGCCTTGCTACACTTATTTAAATTTACACATGATTGAAAACTAAGAATTTAGTAAACTTTCTTATTTGCTTTTATTCAGAAGTAAAATAAAAATCCTAAATGCTTTTAGTATATGAGCATTCTTTGGTGAGTTTGTATTAGTTTTCACTGTTATTTATTGTTACTCTGTTATTGTTGTCAAAATAAAATAATGTATTAATTGCTTATATTTATATATTTAATATAAATTTTTAATAATGTGTTATGAGTATTTTTAGTATTGAAAGATTGAAATCAATTTCTAATTTTTTTTTATTACACTTTGCTAGCCCTAAATCACCTTGTAGTCCTTTAACTGATGAACCTGCTTTAGATGGAATGATACCTTGTCAGGTATTTTATTTTGCTGTTATTTATTCATTGGCATTTAAATATTATTGAAAGTTTCACTGAGGTTAAAAAAATAATGAATATTTTACTTTGGATTTCTATTTTTAAAATTCAGATAAACATGTTTTTGTACCTTTTTTTTTTTTTTTTAATGACAAAGATGTTCATTTTGAAAATTTTGGATTAAAAAATCTATTTCTATTTCTATTTTAATATAATGTAGAAAGTTGTTGAATTATTTTAGTAAATGTTTAAGATATAAAGAAGAGTATATAGTTTTATAATTTTAAAATACTAGCTGATACTTATGCTAAAGAAAAGTTCTAATTTTAAAATTTAAAGAATTGTTTGTTAATTCTTTATATATATATATATATATATATATATATATATATATATATATATATATATATATAACATAAGACTAATAGACAGCTAACAACAGTAAAAGCTGTAATGGGAAGGGTTACAAATGAAGTGAAAACTCTGTATATTTAGATGAAAGCAAACATAGCTAACTTCTGGTGGTTTAACAAAGGTGAACATTGTAAAAGGTATATAAACTTATTTCTTAACACAGTCTTATTGTTTGTAGCATTATATTCCTTCTGATATTATCACGATAGTTACAGATCATCCTTGTATATATATTACCGAAAATGACCTAATTCTTCCTGTTTTAGATGTTTTATTGAATATCTAGAAAAGCACTTGATGGATTATTCTGAAACTACATTGATATGTAGAACTTGTTTGATATAAATTTCAGAGAAAATCTTGTCCCAAAGACAAATAGGAGACCATGAGTAGAGCATGGAGAAAGAGTATTTTAAATCGCTCTGTATGAGATAATGCTTGAAATACCTTGTAGCTAAAGCATAGGATTATGAAACAGTTTTTAATTGTGCTTTTTTTTTATTATTATTATTATTATTAGAAATGTATGTTTATTTATAAAAATATAAAAGTGATTTTCAAAAATCACCTTTTTACTTTTCTATTCTTTTATATTTTTTTAATTTAAAAATTTAATTTATGAAAAATTAATTTTTTTAAAGATGTAAAAGCTTTTTAAAAAAAAATTTTTTTTTTTCATAAATTCTTCTGTTTATAACAGGAGGAGTATTCTACGCTGTCTCAAATAAAGTTCAAACATCATCCTACAATCAGAGTATAAAAATATTAAACATTTTTAACATATAAGCAATGTTATGCATATGTAGGAATGTTATAAATTTTATATTTCCATAATTTGATAGTCGATGTATAAATCAAATTTTGTAACTATTTCAGTTGATTATCTTTTAAAATGCTGAAGATCTGTGTGCTTAACTGAGAACTTCTTTTTAGTAACTTTATCAAAATCTGCTAATGATAATGGACTTTCCACATCATATCTTAATACATATTTTTAGTTGTAACTCATTTTTTTCGTTTAAATTTTATTAGGTATTTGATGTTAGTACAAAAGTAGTTCAACTACTTCAAAGGACTCAATAGACTTAATACTTAGTAACTTAAAAAAAAATCTTTTAAGATTTGGTGATTTTTAATAATGTTAAAAAAACTTTCTAAATCAAACTTATATATCTTCAGGTATCTTTTAAATAAAATTTTTATTTTATTTGCTCTGGATATAAGCCTGGATCCACATTAGCTCAGTCAGCAAAGGCATCAAATCATAGGTAAAGGGTTGAATTCAAAACTATTGTAATCTAAAATGGTAACTGTGTATTCCATAAAATATGTTCATTGTCACAGTATCCTCTAAGTTCAGATGGTACCTCTGGAAGTGGCAAGCCAAATATCACATAGGAAAAACACAGTGAACAACTGCTAAAAAATAAGGAAATAAAAGTACTAAGGCTAGAGCTACAAGGTATTTTCAATATAATATATTACATGGTGATCCTAAACATTTTTTTTAACTTGGTTTCTGGTTCCCTGTTTGCATTTTGAATAAACTCTTCACTGAAATAAGATATTTAGTTTACTCTTTTGACACCTGGGGAATACTTCATAATTCTTTTAGATATTCAACAAAACTTATTTAATCAAAAGTGTCACACGTTGATACTATGTTTTTTTTTTACAAAATAATATATTGTATTGCTTATGATTTTGGAACAATTTTTTTATAGTTAACATAACCCAGATATAATTGAATTTCTCTTATTAAAACTTAATATTTTTTTTTAAGTATTTTGTTTTTTGTTTTTAAGCTCTTAAGAGAAATTACTATGATTTCCAAAAGTAGTTCATATAATGAAAATGCCTAAGTATTGAATAGATATTTTCTAAATAATTGAATTAGCTACTTATAGATATAACTTAAAATCTTGCACTGCTTTTCAGTAAAATGTTTATACAAAAGACTTAAGGCTTTTGTAATTTAAATTTAATTCTTACAAGTTGTTTACTTTATTTAAATAATTTCCTTGCCTTATAGCTTTAATTTGTGTTTACATGAAAAAAGCACTGAATTAACTCTGTACTAATTACATTTTAGAGGAGTTTTATGGTAAATCTCTCATTAATTTAACCCACTTGGATGCAGGCTGGGCCTCTGAAATCTGAGCGTTATAAACACATTTCACACAAAATCAACCAATAGAAATGATCTTCCTGTATTTTCAGTAGCTGTCCTAAAGGTCTTCTAGACCCCAATAACATGTATTTCTGTCATTTTCTATGAATATTTTTCTCAGAAAGAGACTTTTAATTTATTCAGACTCCAGAGACCAGGTGCATGAGCATACACTTTTACATTTTTGTGTAGTGTTGTGGCCGGAGGAGAGATGCTGTCAGAAATACGTCGTCGTTGGATTAAAATAAAAAATATAAAGATATGATTTAAGTTTGTA
The DNA here is from genome assembly GCA_032207245.1 of Pardosa pseudoannulata. Classification (NCBI taxonomy): domain Eukaryota; kingdom Metazoa; phylum Arthropoda; class Arachnida; order Araneae; family Lycosidae; genus Pardosa; species Pardosa pseudoannulata. The sequence goes on from CM063502.1 coordinate 9,989,959, forward strand.
ACTTATGTGTGCCTCATATTTGTACTTTCGGAATAATAATAAAAGAAGTTCTTTTAGTCAAAAATTTTTTTAGCAATAAATATTTCAAACAATCCAAGATATATTTTAAACTTTTAATATGGTATTTTTAGTAACATAAGTTTTCTGATTGAACAAAAAACAACAAAATTGTCATCAAAAGCAATTTTGTTGGTATTTGGCTAAGAAAACTTGTACCGGGCCTCTGAGACCTGGCATTCATCCTTGTGGGTTAAAATGCTTGTATTTTAAATAGTGGCAGAATATGTAATGAAAAATAAAATAACATTTATATATAATCATATCATTTTAGGACATTAGTTTATGAGTATGCAAATTTATATTGGTAATATCTTTTCATTATAGTAGAATAAAATAATTATATTTTTACTTTTACCAAATAGAACTAAAAACAATAGCTGCATTTTAAGATGACTTTTTATATAAAAGGAGAAATCACTTAGTTTTTGTTCAGTTTTATATATCTTTCAAGATTTAACAATTATTGGTTTACATAAGAATTAATAAAATATGCTTGGAATTTTTTTTATTGTATGTAATAATAAATAAATAAATGTTACTTCATTTTGAATAGTTTGATCTTGGTCAAAGAAGACAAGGAAGCACAGATTGGATATGGGAATGGAGTAGTAAACCTGACCAAAGACCTCCCAAGTACTTATTTTTATTAACTTATCATAACTTTCTTTTTCAGAATTTCTTATACATATAAAATATTTTGTACAGCTTTTTCACTTATTTAATACTTGATTTTCTCCTTAAAATTTGAAAGATTATAAAGAATATGCTTGTATTTTCTAAATTATAACATTGTTTAATACTAATTTTTTTTATTATTAAATCAACATTTTTCGGACTTGTTAGTAGTCAAAATTATCTTTGATAATTGTATGTGACTTGTTTAACAAAAGATAAGTTTCAATACTTGTTCATGCTTCAAAATACATGATTAATTTAGATAAATTTATCTTACCATACATATAGAACAGCATAACAATTCTCTTATGTATGTGTATACAGTGGAACCTCAGTCTTTCATTAAAACATTAATCATTCAAGTCATTTGGTCCCAAATTAGTTATGATAGTATCGTTTAAATAAAAGCTATTTACATATGAGGACAGTACTGGCAGGGGTAAAGGTGATAGATATTGTATTCTTTGCAGTCAGGCAGTTCACTATTGTCATTCTAAAATAGAAGTTATATTTTATAAAATGTTAGGCACTATCAACTGGTGTTGTAAATAATGAGTTTATTATAATATTCATATATTTTATCAAATTTTTACATCCATTTTCTCATTTATTGTTTTTCTATTTCTGTCCCTTGAAAAACAAGATTCCATTGTATATGCTGAAGGACCAAAACATTATGACCATGTTAGATTTTATCTTTTTTTTCCCAATTCCTGGAAGAATAATTGGCAATTTTCCTCATTAACTTTGGTCACTCAGGAAACTCGCATATTTTAGTAAAATTTGGGACCTGTATATTTAGGAGTCAACCCACATATTGAAAATCATTTGATTATCCTGTTTATCAGTAGCTGGAATGATGTGGGACTTTTTAATGACATTTACCTGATTATTATTAATATTTGTGTGATTTTTCTGGAAACACAATTCGCAGAATATATATGTTCTTTAAAAAATTAGAAGTCTCTTTCAAAAGTTATTTTTTCCTGATTTTTTAAAGTTCATATCAACTGCTTACAAAACTTGCTAAAAAATTTTTTTTGAAGTACAAAAAGAAATGAGATATTATTGGTATTACAGTGAATTGTATTTTACTCACCCTCTGAAATTAGGCCATTTGCAATAACATCAAGATTATACGTTTTTAATGTCAGATTAATGAATATATTTATAAAAATCTCTACTGTTCTTTTTCAGTTATGTAAAAAACAAAGTAATTTTTATCTGATTTTATCCCTATTACCACTAAGAGGCATGTAATGAAAACTTTAAATGTTGTCTTATTTAGACATGGCTACCTGTCATGATTAAGGTGTTAAGATGCCACTTGGTAATGTAGCATATTAAATTATTGGTTTATAATAATTTTTTTTCTGTAGCTAAACTGATTAGAAAAGTTACTATCAATAAAATATTTTTTGTTATAAAACATTTTCTAATGTTTCTTCTCTCAAAATTGAGACTTATATTTTGGTGGTTCAAATACAAAGAATAATTAATAAAGATTCTTGGTCATATCTATATCATGTTATTCATACTGTTCACTCTGGTAGATGGTAGTTGGAGCATGTGAAATAGGTCAGTGGTTTAATGTTCTCCAAGTTCCCAAACAAGACCTCTTGAGGCAGCAAACCAAGCCTGGGGAGAGTGTTCTGCTTGGTTCCTGCTTCTAAATTATAGAGATCTACTCTTAGAATTCCAATCTCTCAAGGCATTGACAACCATCTTTCCATGAGAAGTCCTATGACTCCTTAATAGACGTGACACCAAACAACCAACTTTGGAAAAAGTATCGATTTTATGAAATGCATTTTGATTTTTCTTTTAAAAAGTGAATTATGGTTTGTTATAAAATAGATTTCCTAAGGTTTTTTACTGCCCCTAGGGAATGGAAGCTACATCATCCAAAGCCAACTTTGAGCCTACGTAATTCTAAAGCTGCTAAGAGTGGTCTGTTTTCAACAGAAATGCTAACTATCCTTATTGTTTCCAACTTGATATCTGTGTTGATTGGAACAGGAATTGGGTAATTTTTTTAAAACTTTTCTTTAAGAAATCTACAAGAATTTTAATTTTTTTAATGGATGTAATACCATAGCTTATATCATATTTTTCATAAACAAGGATAATCTAATACAAAACATTTCTGATACTTTTCACTGAATGATTTTTAGATAGTTTTATGAAAAAATATTTAAATAAAACTTTGAAAAAGTGAGGGGGGGGGTTGAGAAAGGATTGTAAAACATGTTTTTGCCCCAATGAATATACATATTACATAAGATAAATGCAATTTTTATAAATTACTGTCTTCTGTTAACAGTAAAATGTTTTTTAAAGCATTTTCCCATCATAAATGGCTATCATTCAACATATGGATTTCAATTATTTAACTGATTTCAGACCAATAAATATATAACAAAGTTCTTCTGTATCCTTGTGTATTTTAAAAATGAAAGTATTCCTGCTTAAAAATATACCAGCTTAATCATAAAACTTTTTTTTTATTTGTGTTTTTGTAACATATCTTTTCCCTTAGCATCAGTATTAGATTATTTAAATATTACATTTTAAATAAGATAAATATTCATTTTAAAAAATTTTCAAAGCTTCCTTATTCCACAGATCGAATGAGGACCAAATGGTAGGGTGCTGATCTTTAGTACAAGATTTTGTGGGTTTGAATCCCACTGTGGCATGGATATTTATAGCCATTCAGAATTGGCTTTAAGCAGTAGGTCTTGGTCTCATTAGTCCTTGTGTTGCGAAATAGTAGACCGTAGTGCTCCAAACCAAATCTTATTTCACAGATTGGTAGGAAAAATGCAACCCCTCTCCCAACAACAGTTAAGGCTAATATCCTTGTATAAAAGTATTATATACATATTTGAGCTTGTTAATCTATGTATTAATCCTTTTGAAAGTTGTATAACTAATTATTTGTAAATGTATTAATCAGCAGAACTTATTTAAAAGGTTTTTTTTTTCCTTATTACCTTATCAATGAAATGAGCAATATACTTTTGTTTTAGGGTAACTTGTTTTCATAGTATTGTATCACTTATATTTTTTTGTCTTTTGTTTTACTAATCTTTAGCTCTATAAAATAATTATTAGTATTATTGTTTTTTGATTTTAGTCTAAAACTACACATGTTGATCATTTTGGATCTGACGTGTATCTATATACATGACTGCTATAAAAAATTGATTTGTTTTGTTTTGATGGAAACAAATGCTTTGCTGAAGTTAATTAAATTCAATTAGTGTTGTTTTGTATTTCATACACTGTTTGTTCACTCATCTTTCAGAGTGAATTATATAGACAGGAGTAAAGCATGATTGTCATTATTTAAATTTTGTCAGTGTTAATGTTAATCAACATTATTTGAAAATAAGTCTTTATTAGATGTTTGTTGTGGAAAATTAGCTTTAATTTATTTATGTATGTGTGTTTATGTATAATTTATTTTAATATGATTATAATTTTTTTAATAGAATTTATATCAGCAAGCGAGTTGGCCCAGAATTTTTTCACTGGAGTAAATACTAAGTTCTTGTCTTTTCAAGTGTCAAAGTTATTTGTTTAATTCAATGTCATCGTATCCTTTTTATTTTATAAATAAATGTTTACATATTTTTTTAAATGTTACTTCTGTGGACATTTTATTTTACTTCTGTTTCATATTTATATGGTAGTTTTATAAAATCTGTATATACATTTTTTTATTTTATTGTATTCTGTGGTCATAAAGTTGCATTTGCTTAGTTGTAATGCTAAAACCTTATTTAGGGAAAGGTTTAATATTGTTTTTTACCATATTGACTTCATGCATTAAAGTATGTGTTAATTTTTAGACTCAATATGAAGTATAGGATTTTTGCATTTTGTTTTTATAATGCATATTGTACTGACTTTGTTGTAAGATATTTGTTTATGTATATTTCAACTCAAAATACTCTAACATTTTGAAGTTATATATTACATTAAAGGTTGATTTTCTTTATGAATCAACTTTTATGGCTTGTTTATTTTGTGTATATAAGTCATGTATATCTTTATTCTTTATTGATTTGCTGTTACTCAAATAATTCTATCAAAATTATAAAAGTAATGTTTTAGTGTATAAAATGTTCAGGCTTTAAAAAACAACTTCTTTAAAATGTGCACAAGAGCTTTTCCTGGATGTGTTGTTACTTTTCATGCATTTTAATAATATAAGATTAGCGTTTCAATTTCTCTTTTGTGTACTTGGGCTAAAATAGCATAGTGCATTTTTATTCTCTTCATGCAATCCATGCTTATAGCAGCACTACTGTGATTAATATTCTTTTAAATAAGATGTCACAGACTAAATATGTTGAATAGTATTCTTCTGAATTTTGTCTTTAAAACATCTGTCTTGAAGCATAATAGGAATGAACCTTTTTTTCTCAAGGATTTTATTTCTGTGTCTGGTGCAATTTGTTGAAATTTTTAACCACCAATTCTGCTTGGTATCTCATATTATCCTGGCATAACTTTTCCAAATATAATTCTTTAGTAATTTATGTCTTTTAAAGAATTAAATGTTGGGTATTTCCAGTTATTTAGATTTTTTAAGCTATAATATAGTCAAAGTATTGAAGGTGTTTTAAATGTGCAGGTGTTGGGTAGAGAGTTAATGCTAATTATATGTTCTCTTTAATTCATGCATTGTATGATCTACTCTATTTGTATTTTGCTACTGTCACTTATATATTTATAATTACATGTGTTGTATATGTGTAGTAAATTTTAAATCTGAATGTTAGCTAGCTCAGATTTATTTATGCAAAAACCACTTATAATTATTGTTTAAGATTTAATATTCAAGCAGAATTGTGTCATATAAGATTGTCATGTTACAAATTCGACTGGCATTATTTTTAAATACTCAGTAGCTATATATTATAGCAATTTGTAATGAAGCTAAAATAAATTTATTATACTCCTTCATTTTCTTTTTTGTGAGAAAGTGTATATAAAATAAAATGATATTGTTTTCTAAAAAGTTGCTGTTTTTTTTCCATATTGAATTAATCATTTTACCATATAATTCTGAAAACTCTTTGTTTATCAAAATAATAAATATTAGAATAAGATATAAACATGGTGTATAATACTCATTACAAGTATGCTAGTTACCTTTTAATTGTTATGTTCAAAAGCATTGGGAAAAGAGTGTTTTGATCTTGTTATGCATTTTAAATAGACAAATGTTAAAAAAATTATTTTATTTGTTAAATATGTATTTAACAATATACATTTTGTTATGAAGAAGGCTTGCAATCCCACATTTTCAGATGTACAAATGTTTATTTGTTATAACAAATACTGTACAAGAGCAGATTGCAAATCATCACTTGCACATGCATTTCACGTGTTGCACTTGATATTTGGCAGTTGATGACTTGTGTCTGGAAGCATTTCCACCACATATGACTATCTTGGGAGCAAAGTCACTTTTTACAATTTCTTACATTTTACACCATAGTGCACTTCTTTAGCTTGCCCTTTCTGCAACAGCAGCAACTAAAGCTGCACCTCGACCGCTGCCATCTTCAGAAAGCATTAGGTCAAACTGTAAACAGAAAACTTTGCATAAGCCATAGAACAAAGTTATATATCTTGTCTCTATAATCAATTCTTATGATTTCAATATTTTTAAGCTGTAATAATGTAACTTAGTGAACTTAGCATCGATAAATCTGCATAGGACAAAAATGTGTATTTAAATGTACAAATATGTATATTTTTAAAAGCAATATTTAGGGGAAAAATCAAATTATACATTATTTTGCTGTACATAAATGAATGTTTGATTGCAAGGAGTGAAAATTGTTTTCAGCTGTAGAATAAGAACTTAGTTTTTGTTTATTTGTCATTAAACTAAATTGCTAACCAGAGAAATTTTCAGTATTAAGATAAAATGCCTATCCATAGGCATTTGCTAGTAATCAAATATTCATTCCATTCAAAAGTTCTAAGAAATTGTCTAACTATGGAGATCTGTGTAATATGTAAATATGTACCCAAATTTGTACTTATTCAAAACATGGAAAATCCTAAAAACTTATAAACAAATATTTGATTATCTTTGTACTACTTGGAATAAAACTAAGTTTAAGTGTCGCTTTCTTCTTCTTTAATTTGATTATTGTTGGATTAATCTTACTCCAATCCACTTTGTATCATATTTCTATGACACAAGTACTGATCAAAGATGATTGAATGCTTGACCTCAATGATTTATGGAGATGTGTAAACACTTTTCTAACATTCATTGGAAAATAAAAAAAAACATTGTGAATTCACTAAATTAACATTTCAAATTTTCAGGTGAGTTTAGGGTACAGTATGGGATAGTCTGTCAATTTTGTTATCAGAAATACTTAAAATATTTCAGCAGTGATTGTTTCATATATGGAGAAACAAAATCTTTAAAATCTTATCTAAAGGAGTGTTGATAAAAGTATAGAATATTTATTCACATAAATTTTAGATAATGCAAAAAAAATAAATAAATAAATAAATACTTACTTTGTAATCTGGCACAGTAAGTTCTTCAATTTTCTTTTCCATAAGATCATGGAAATGAGGATGGCACTTGTAGACTGATCCATCTACACCAACTGTCGTGTGCGGTCTTTTTATTTTATTCAAAATTGTAGCCACAGCTGTAAATCAAATCCAAAAAGTTATATCAGTACTTATGTTTTATAGATATATTTATTTCAAAATAATAAGTAGAAATATATACCAGCTGAGACTAAAAATGCTGCTCTTGTTGATACTCTGGCACAAACCAACTTGACATTGATGCAATCAAGATCAGTAGCATGTTGTAAGCCTAATGTGTCTAACACTTTTCTAGTTTCTTCTGTTGAGTTTTTGCGATCTCTGTAAAGTATTTAATTATAAAATATATTTGCTTTTAAAATACTGAAAAATATTTCATATCCATTTGAAAATCAGGTCTTAAAATAGAATTTAAAGGAACAATTTAGAGCTTTTATTTGTAATAAAGCAAACAGAAGAGTATAACATGGCTTATTATTTTGTCCAAATTTTTAAATTAATACAATATAATACATAATGTTACTTCTCACAAAGTTTCCTCAAATATTTGATTTAAAATTCACTTAAATAGTAAAAGGGATCATTCATGTAGCTATCCTCAATACAAAAATAGTTTGATTGGTTAAGAGTTCTATAATCAGGTTTTCTTTTTTCTGCTCAACAGCAAAATCTGTAGCTTAGTGCTTAAAACTGATATTACATAACTAGGCCAGTAATATGCTTTAAACCCATGGATTCTGTCTTTTGAATACTAGCTTTCTAGTTATTTGGTCATTCAATGCAACTCTAAAATAGAATGATGCAGAAAAATACTACTTGAAAAGCATATTGTAATTGCAGACTTTGTTTCCGAGATTAAATATTTTATGTGAGATATTTTTCAATGCAAAACTGAACTTTGGTGTCGTAAATAAAAGATAGTTTTATTATAATTGAAATTAAAGTAGGAAAGGGATTAGATTAAATCTTTATTCTGTATGATCTCTCTTCTGTTGTTGAGCAGTTAATAAAATCCCTTTTATCCATTCAGTTATGTTTTAGCCTATAAAGAGAAAGAAAAGCCTGTTTCTTTCCATTAGAAAATGTGTAATAAGGGAAAATTTGATAAAAGCCATGGGTAATGGGAGAAAATATTAATTAGCTCTGTGCAGTTTTACATGTTTTTTAACAAAGGTTTATATCTTCCTGAATTATTGGTAATGTGAACAATTATTGATAATGTGGAAATATTTCTTAGTTTACAACACATTAGTTTTAATAATTTAAGAGTAATCTGTATAAACAACTGAATATTAAAAATTAGAACATTTAAATAAAGTATTTGGAGGGTAAACTTTGCAGCCAAATAAAAGATATTAGTGTCATTAAAAGTATCAAAATAATTTTAAAAGAAAAAAGTATAATTTAGTATTTACATTACAAATTAAATTTGCTCTTACCTCATGCCTTTTCTTAAGTTTTTAGTAAATAATTATATTGATAAAATTAATTTTTGTATCACAATATTGTAGATTTGTAACACAAAGATTGTCATTTTCACAGTAACCTTTTAATGACTTTTTTTTTTCTTTTGCTGCTTGTTATCAGGCAACATTGCAGTTAACACAGTTTGCTTGTAGAATATACAATAAATGACCTTACTAAATATACTTTTCATATTAATGTTTTGCTCATTATTTGATTGCATGTGCATGATTATTACTGAAATAAACTTTTATTTTATTAACTCAAGACAAAATATTAGTAAGATACCAGAGATTTCCCAAAAGGATAATAGATTCTTAACTTTGAAAAACAGTCTAAAGAAAGAGGCTTCTTTCAAATCCTCATAAGTTATTACATTAAAGCTTATAACATTGAAGCATGTTTATTTTAAATCATTTGTTACACAATTCCTTGCTATTAGCAGAAGGTTGTTTGAAATGCAATATCAAAATTTGTGGATATTTTACTTATTCTATATAACAGTAACTTTAATTATCAACTTTGAAATCCAAATTTCTAACTTTAAACATGGTTCCCATTTTTCTAAAGTTGTAACATAATGAATATAGTTTTTACTATATTTTTAAATGTCTTAAAATTAGTTATAGAAGATATATTTCATGCATTATCATATTGAATTGAGTCAGCTTTAGATGATTACGATTTATACAAGTAAATGTAAAGATATTTGTTACTTAAGAAGAAAATGCAAGGTGTTTAGAGGAAGGCTTAAACTATATTAATGTATTATCCATTAAGAACAATAACATAATAATTGTTCAGTTACAAAATTCATGGCATAGAATTTTTTCAGTTTGTTTAATTTAAAAGCAGTTAAACATATAAAGCATCTTGAAAAAATGGAATTTCATTGGAAATACTCACGTTTCGATCATTGAAATATATTTTGTCTCGAAAGCATAAGGCGTCAGAAGTTGTGTAGAAAAATGTCCATCAAATAGTAGGCCTTCTTTGGTAAGTTTGACTAATACCTGCCGGGCTACCTCACCCATGTACATACCAGATATCATTTTTTCAAATCTGTGAAGGAAAATACCATTAGTTTAAAGGATCATTGGTTTAATATAATCTTCATTAAATAATTTAAATGGTCATATTTTGTTTAAATAAATATTTGTTGTATGTTAGTCACTTACAACTGTTTTCCAGGATTAAGGGAAACATTGTCTACTTCTTTGTCATATTCTGTGCGAATAAAATTAAGGCAACCATCATCTCCAAATGCACCCCACTCAGTATTGACAATAACTTGACGAGGCTCCACAGTGTCTCCATCCCATAAATCAACATCATTATCTACTTTTGCCATGTATGGTCGAGATTTGGGTCGTGATCCTTCATTCACATATACTGTATCCATATAACAGGCATTGGTTCCTGTACCTGTTGACGATATAAGAATAAATATTAAAGACCATGATAAATGCTTTGTGTTTATATTAACAGAACAGTTATTCATGCCAATGTTTAGTTTGTTTACCTATTATAAGTCCAATTCGGCATTCTCTATTTTTGTGAGCACATGACATGAGTGTACCTGTAGTGTCATTTATTATAGCTACGACATTCACATCAATGTCCTGAAAAAAAAATCGTAAGTATTAAAATAAATACTATATGGCTTAGATTTCAACCTTTATGTCTTAAATCACTGGTAAGAACCTTTAATTTGAATGACACTGCAGTAATGTTCCAAATTTGTAGAGTGAATCAACAGTGGTAACTAGGGAAAAGTAGTTACTTCTCTGGAAGACATGTAGGGGCAGTAAGGTCACATAGTGTAAATTCATGATTTTAGTTGTTCAGTCATTCATTTTTTAATAAAAATTTTTAAAAAAGCAAATTTTTGATTAGATTTAAAATGAAAGAGTAACCTACTTAATAAATGATGCTGTTTTTAACTAAAAATATACCTGGTAAAAATAGAGGGAAAAGAAGAAATATGACATCTTTTTTTTAATCCAGATTTTATAAACAAAAGTAAATTTTAATAAGTTTACATTTTTGTGATAGAAATAAATATATTTGTAACTAAGCACATATTTATAATGTGTTACCCAGCATCATTCCCTGATTTCAAATGTAAAATAAGCTTTCATAAAAATTCTATTTGAAAACAGATTTATTTGAATATTGTTAAAAACACGACTTTCCCTCCACTGGTGTGTACATGTGCTTAAATTAGAAATCAATGTATCCTGCTCCTCAGTGGATCTCTTCTTGACCAAGCGGTTCTGCTAAGCTATTGTCCGCCTTCGTGATTGGGGGTAACTCAATGGGTTCTATGATGTTACGAACTATGAAATGTTGAATTGTTGCATTTACAGTTAACGAAAACAGTTCATACATAACATACGAAGTAGCTTAATTAAAGCAAACAAAATTTAATTTAATAGGTAGCTAATGTCTACATATTCGGGAGTCAAGTCCCTCTTAGGAGGTAAAAAAAATCTTGTCTAGAGAACAAGAGAAGGATGGCAATGTCGTCCTTCCACAGTCGCTCTTTGTTCTAGTCTATTTTCATCTTTCTTCAAACTTCCCTCTCCAACTCGGGTCGTGTCTTGACAACTCGCTCCCCACTCACGCTCATTTGTCCTTGAGTATTACGGCACCCGGGCCATTCTCTGGCTTATCTCTCCAACGACTGGTTCCACCTTCACGTCGAAATTGATTATTGGTGGGGAGCACTGAATCTCTTCTTTGAACATTGCCGACATCTTTTGTACACATCTGAGTACCAGATGAATACATGTCTCCGTGTGCCTTTCACACACAACGCGAAACAACACGCATTATCTTTGGTTGATTCCACGCACATAGTCCGTAAAACCTGGGTAAAGTTATTACGGGGGATGATGATTGGATGTCTGGTGTCTTAGAGACACTCTTATCCAAGTGTTGACAATTGGTTGTCGTGAGAGACATCGTCCCCCTAAAGTTTGATATTCGCTTATCCTGCTTCAAAAACACACTTCCTTGACCGGACAATATTGATTGATTCGAAATCTGTTCTCCTCCCTATTTTCAGGTTCGGGTGTAAGGGCAACCATACTTATCGTACAGCAACAAGTGACATGCTGGACGCCAAATAGACAAAAACAACACAATTTATTTACATAAAAAATAGTGATATACATAAAACCAAATGGAATTAAACTTGGTGATTACATAAAACTATATGGAAATAACCATTAGTTATAAAATGCAAAACTTAAAGCAACAGTATTAAAAAAATTAGAAAAAAATATTAATACGAAATTTTAAACATTGGAGCAACAAACCACAGTAATGGAATAAGTACAAACAAAATATGTATGTACATATACATTAATTTAAGCTTCAAATTATGAATTAAATAGAACTACGCTTCGCTCGTCGATTGCAACATGGCATTTGTGGCTAGATGAGAAAGAAAACTATATACTTACTCCTCTTCTTGTTACTGCTGCTTGCAGTAATTCTCCAACATCTTCGCCTTCGACTCCTGAGCATTTAAAACCCTTTGTCCAACTTGTTAATCTTGCACTTGCAAGACCTTCTTGTTTACACGGGAAACTAAAAGTAAATCCAAGGGGTAAACGATGATCTTTCACACCTTGTCGTTCCATGAAGTTGGCAAGACATTCAGCAATGTGGTCAAAAAGCTGCAAGATTTATTGGTAATCAATATGAGTACATATGTATAATTCTATTAGTGATACTTGTACCATACACAAAACTGACATTAACATTTAGTTCATAAATATATAAATAGGAATAGAATTGATTTAAATGATATTCAAGGGGTATTCTTTATCAATAGTTGTTAAAATATATTATAACAGGACAAATAAACCTTTACAATTTTAGAGTATTATACTTATCGCAAAATATATACTTACTTGTTCTCCCGTGCCGAGCATTATTTCTTCTGGAATTCCAAAAACTTCATTTTCCATGTCGAAATCTTCTCCTTGTAGAGTAATGAGTAATACTCTAAAATTAGTTCCTCCAAGATCAAGGGCTAAAAATTTTCCTTGTTCTATATTTAAAAAAATATCAAGTTGTTAGTTTAGATGTTCAAGTTTTTTTTTTTTTTTTAATTTGAACAATACTAATTTATGTAGTACTTATGAAATTTAATAATATAGACATTGTCAAGCAAGATTCATTCCTTAATATCAGTGTGTAATTGATTTTTCCCCCTTTCAGTTAAATATAATTGCTAGTACAATGTAAACCTGTTACTGTTTTGTAGTATCAATTTACAGAATATGTTAGCAAATAATGCATTGCTCAGTTTAAGATTGGAAGCTAGCTTACCTTCTCCATTAGGGACATCAGTTACGTATGTAGGAAACATTTTAACAGCAGCTTGACTGTGCGTATCCCAAGATAGTCCTTTTTTGAATTCATGTAAAAGGTTTGCAGATACCTTTTGCAGTTGATCATTTGTGAGAACTAGCTCCCGTGTTAATGCTTCAATCTATGTAAAAAAGAAAAAACATGTTAAAGAAATATTTGAAGATCTGAGTATTATTTCTTTTTAATGCATCTATGATCTTAACGCATGCGGACAAAGTATCTTGTTTTCCTTTGTGACCTTTTTTATGTAAAATAATGCTTCAAAGGTAATTATATTTCTAAAGATAACATTTGATAAAACGCAGATCGTTTTATTCTTTTAAACTGCATATAAATGAAGTAGTTATATAGTTTCTTGAAAACTATGTAGACAATAAGCAATACGCATGTGTGCTTGTGTATAAAAGAAACTTTACGCAACTCTTCTTCTATGTCTGGTAGATTTTAATTACTTTCTGAATTTTTATTTTTATTATATATTTTTAAGGGAAAGGAAGGGGGCTTTCAGCTTCGTCCTTTGAATGAACTAAAAATTTAAAGTTACTCTAGCCTCACCGATTCTTTTTAATAAAATAGATGATCGTTTAATTATCTTTTTAAAAATGAATTTTTTTTTAATTTTTCGTTTTAATTTCGTTGTGAAATAATGGAGAAGAGTTAATGACTAAGCTAAAAGCGATAATACAAGACATTTTCTTTATTATATAAAAATTTTGTGTGTCAGTTACTTTAATATAATACGTTAGTAACATTTACACTAAGAGAATAATGTAATGTTCGACGTACATAAATGCTTTGAGTTTAACATATCCTGGTAAGCTTTGCCTCAAAAGAGGTCCTTTCAAAATCCAGCAGTAATCTTCTAGCATACTTGCACTCTTGTTTTGTAGATATCTTTGTTTACGTGATTAAACCCGTTTTTCATGCTCATAGTATAAGGTGTCTCTATTTTTAGAAAAGAAATCGTAGAATGAAAGAAGTGGATCTTCAGAGACTATTCCAACGTAATTCTCTAAATTCTTTTAGCATATCATGCACTATATTTATTCTAATTGTGAGATGTTCAAGTCAGTAGTCAGATACGTTTCTTAAAACATTTTCCATTACTTTCTTAAAAGAACCCCGTCCATGTTTTTCTAAGTCATTCAATCTTCCTTTAAATTAAACTTTTAAGTTTAATCATCAATAAGGTCTTTAATTTGTAACTATACGAAATTTTCTTCTTTAATTTTCGACTTACTAATTTTAGGCAATCTTCCGAATTTTATGAGAGAGGATATAAGATAGATGTTTTTGGATTCAACTAAAGCATGCTTTACAACCTTTTTGTCTAAGAGATTTACTTGAAAATTATGATTTCTTTTTCAAATAACTTTTATGATTTCTGCTGTCCCACTCGCTCACAAACATGCACACACATATAAAAAAAATCCTGTATCCTGACTGTAAACCGGGAAACATAAAGGTAACCTTATAGTCTCCAAATTTACTACTTGTTTTCTAATTGTATCTTGTCGAGAATTGTCTTCATATTTTTACTACTTTCTTTATATTTAGTTGCATGCGCTAGTGGAACTGGTGGGAATTTGTTTGCACTGTGCAAAATGGTACTTTTAAGTGTGTATTTAACGAATCAATAAACAAACGTCATTCTTCTAATAATGAGTATGTCCTAGAACAGGCATGCCCAACCCGCTGCCCATGGGCCGCATGCGGCCCCTTTAAAAACTTTTTACGGCCCAATTGAAGTTTTCAACTGTCTATATAGTTTTAGTCATTTTGACTATATACAGTTGAAACATAGAAGTTTAGTTGTCAATGTTTGCAATAATAAATATCATATATTATGTACTTTAAGACTTGATAGTAACGAATGTAAACCTAGTCTTTGAGTAGGGTTTGACAGGTTACGTTGAAATTTGAGTGTTCTAGAATATTCTGTCAATCGCCTATTACTTATACAACCAGCTGAGTCACATTACGTGCACGTGCTCTGTCCGACCAGTCAGTGGAAGTTTTATGTAATAATAATATTTTAACCCTCATGATTAGGGAGGAAGGTAAGGTGTTGGGGGTGATTATAAATAGAGTATATTTAAGTTTATTGTCGTTGTAGTTATGATACACAACTTTTATGTACAGTCGCGGCTGGCACTGTAGAAATGCATATTTTGAATATTGCTCGATAATAAAATATTTTGAATAATTTGTTGTTTTATTTTTATATGTGCGATCTACCTCAGTTCAGTAAATTGTTTTTGGTCCACCAACCGATTTGGGTTGAGCACCCCTGTCCTAGAATGTCCATGAGGAAAGAAATATCATAACAGTACACTTAATCACCATCTAGAGGGATCTTTTAAATCGAGTTTATGTGTGTGTGTAATCTAAACCCTTAAAAATATCTTTATTATTCTAAAAGTAGGTTATATATGTTCCGCCATCAAGAAGGTTTCTCCTTTTAGCAGTGATCATAGATATTTTGAGTTTTAAGATAAATTTAATTAATTTCCTGGTATAAAACATTAGTTATCAAATTTAGTATATGAGATGCAGCTTTTTTAAAATTTTTGTACCAAAAGTTTTCAGAATAATAGCAAATTTTGTTTGGGACAAACCATGTGTTATTTTTAGAAAATCACTTCTGTTCGCGACACTAATTTATTGATGCCGCTATGCTTGAAATTAAAGTTCTTTAACATGTATGTGACATTTTAGTTTTTAAATTTTTATATTTTAAACGAAGGCGAATTTCTTTTTTTTTTCCCCAAAAAGAGAACAGTACAGCAAATAAATTAGATCAAATAATTGCATGTTGCAATGTAGTGTAGTCACTTTACAGGTGTTCAAACAGTTACTTAAAAATAAAAGGCATGCTTAAACAACATGTTTGCAAACTATTATAGAGAAAATTTCATAATCGAGAAGGCGAGGATTCATTTATCATTTTGCTCTGATTTGCATCCATTTGTTTGTTTGAAGAGTTACTCAAATCAGAGATAAGACAACTTAAGATTTAGCATATTATCCCAAGTTCTAAAATGAGCACACTTTTAAATGATGGAAAGTAAATTTATATAAATTTCATGGTGTCGATGACATACAATTTAAAGATTTAATTCCTATTTTCCTATTTGATCTAAAATAATCGTAAAGTGTTGTCAAATACGTATTTAAATAATTTACAGGAATTTGTCGTAAATAGTCTATTTTAATGTATTAGACGTATACTAAAAAACTTAAAATGAAATAAAAATCAAATTTTAGAGAATTTATGGCTCATTTGAAACCTATTATTTTTAGCTTCGAAAATTTTAGTAAAAACTCAGTGGGTACGTATAGAGAAAAATTTATGTATATAACGGATAAACTCCAAATAATAGCAATTTTGTGTATAAAAGTTGCGATGCTACTTTAGTGATTAATGCAATAGCCCCCCAACTAAATCAAAAATATAACGCATATTGAAAGCTATTCCAAAAATGATATTTATTATTCACTAATAATGAGAGAAATATCAAAGTTTATAAATAACGCAAAATTTCAATAAAACTGCGCGTGCTTGCTCTGGTTAGTCTACATATTTTTGCAACGCTCAAAGCTTTAAATAGTCTTAGTTATGAGATGACTTTCATTGAAAAATGTGAAGATAACCTGGGGTCATATAGGAATAAATAGATTTTGAATGCTACAGATCTTGAATGTTTCAATAGGGTCAAGAGAGGAAATAGATAATTTCCTTTCTTTGCTTTTCCTCTCATATCGGACGTCTGTCCGATATGTTGGTTCCTATATTCATGTACATGATCACGTGCAACATTTCCTGTTTTGTGAGACATACATCGGATAGAAGACAACTTAATGTAATAAAAAGTAGCTTTTATTTAGATTAGAAGAAGATTATAGCAATAAAATCAATTCATTTACAAATCCCAAAGTCGTATAAAATTAGTTTCTGTTCAAAGTGCCTAAAGTTTTCGGGGTCTGCGTTTAAAAAATCAAAAACACGCTTAAATATGATTCTGCATACGTCTGAAAACATTTTTTATTTAGTTTTATATACAGGCATATAATTGATCTTAAATATGAGTATTTCTACATAATATAAAGTGTACTTGGTTTTGAATTAATTATATGATACCAAAATCTAAATGTTGATTCTTATGGATTAACATTGGAATTTTTGTATGTTCTGAGATTTAAAAAAAAAAAAAAAAAAAAAAAAATCACTTTAGAAATAGTTTCATATGCGAGATATAAAAACTTTGCCTTTGTATGTTTTGTCAAATAAAACTAAATTTTAAAGAAGTTTGAAATAGATATTAGAAAATATTAATCGCATTTAAAGTATAATCTGAAAGATATAAGAAAATAAAATTTCATTTAAAAATAAACATCAAGTAAAAATGAATCATTAAACGACAAATAAAATGAAAATTTGTCCCTTTGATAGTTTGTCATTTAATTCCAATGAAT
This sequence comes from Pardosa pseudoannulata, assembly GCA_032207245.1. Taxonomy (NCBI): domain Eukaryota; kingdom Metazoa; phylum Arthropoda; class Arachnida; order Araneae; family Lycosidae; genus Pardosa; species Pardosa pseudoannulata. Next base: position 10,007,620 of record CM063502.1, read on the forward strand.
GGAGAATATTGTCATTACTGCCTATACCAGAGGAAAGAAGTATTTCGCAAACATTAGACAAAGAATTAATTATGAGATCGGTTTTCTAAAGTGAGATCTAAAAACAATAAGTCTTTGATGTTTGCTCTACCATTATTTAGGCTTCAGTAAATCGTGATTATCTTTCCTCCCATCTCACACAATTTACCCTTTTCAGACAGTTAATGTATGATTAGAATCTCTTGTTCATCTAGTTTGGGACCTGAGAGGAATATAAACAAACGTGATAATGTGATGAAGACGCAGAACAGGTTGGTTCGAAAACGGACACGCCTAGAATAACATGTAATTTTTAATTTTATTATTATTTATTTTTAATCTCCAGATTGAGTAAATCTAAAAGCCTTTGAAATTGTCTTAATGCATTTTAACTTTCATTTCCGCAGCTCTTACAGATTAAAAGATAATTACATATATTTATTAATATACTTTTAAATTTAAGTTTCATTCATCAGTAGGCCCTCAAAATTGTGAGTGGAAGTTTTGCAATCCGCCCACATAAACGAATTTATTGAATTGCCATTATTCGTATTAAAACATCGACATATACTCATTTCTAATGTAGGTGTAGCTGATTTCGAGTGACAACAAACATTGTACCATGAGTAGAGATCCTCAAAATACATTTTGAGGGTTTTTATTCATTACTAAAGAAATTTCATTTTTTATATAAAAGATTGATTAAAATAGTGTAACTAATTCTAAGATCTAAAGGAAATTCAGTTCAATTTCTCTGTTTGTAAAATAAAATTAGTTTAACAAAAAACTGATAGTAGTATTCATAGCAAACAAAACCCTCTTCTCTTGATTTCATCATCATCGTCTGAATTTACAAACTTTCTAGATACTATATTTTGTTATACATCAATAAATTATTTAACATATATCTCTTTTCAAATTTGGGTCGCTAGAAGATAGAGTATTTAAGAGCCTTTAAATGTATTTTCAGACATTTACATAAAATCTGAGATGTTGTTCAAGTACAATATTTCCTTGAAGTGTGAGATGTAAAGTTACATTTTGTAAGATTCAAAATAAAGGTTTTACAAATCAATAGTTAAAGGTATTTTTTAATATAAATTTTTCTTTAAACGAATAAAATAAATTTTCAACGTTTAGTACATAAACGTAAGTTGTATGAAATTTGCCGAAACACATAGCAGTTACTAAAGGCTTCTTATTATATATCATTAAAAGGATTTCACAATTTTTCGTAATTACATTCACTTTTTTAGGTTTCTTATTCTAAAAATTTAAATAAAATAGTGGTAAATAATGTCCCACTAATTATCCCCTTTTTATTTTAATTCATTTGTAATACGAAACCATAAGCCGTTGTTATTTGGCAATAAGTTTAAATATACTTTTCTAGATTTGTTGATTGATGGTAAATGAATCTTAACATCAAACACTACACATCGGCAGTTGTTTGGAAAACATATTTTCATTGAATTTGTTTTCATAATTTAGTTTATGATTATTCATTCTGTAATCCTTTCTTAGTCAAATACATTGATAAATTTGATTAGAAATTCATGTACTGAATTTAAGACATGGTAAAATCGATAGTTTCATACAATAATTACGAACGACAGGCTATAGTAGAACTTACTATTCAGAGGAGTCCAGATTGTGGAACACTTACTGCACCTGGGAATGGATTCCTAGGTGCATCACAGGGAATGGAGTCATATTACATCCTTTATGGGAAAAGTTTCCTCCCTGGAAGTCTGTATAGTGTAGTAATCTCATATTTTTTATAATCCACAAAAAAAAAAAATCAATCAAGATCATTCCACTCATATCACCTAATAAATTCTACTGAGGATACAACTCTTTACCAAGTAATAAGATGTTCCCTGTTGTAAAACAGCACCTTTAGATACAATAAAAAAGAGTTCGCTTTGTTATATTCCTATCTTACAAACGGCAGTTCACTGAACATGCACAAAAATACAATAATCGTATTTTAATAGTTCTGATTAAATTATGCCTCTTTCACGTTTGTAGGTGTTATCCAAAGTTCTTTATCCAGTTGATGCTACAATGGGCATAGCTGACTTTGATCATGCGCTAGCTGTTAGAGTGAAGATATATGATGCGAGTATTTTATAAATGATTCTAATTTAGTGACAGCGCAATATAGCCAGAAGAGTGGGTCAAAAAAAGGTGAATCATCAACAAATGCCAAGTATATTCCTGGAGAATTACGTATGGAGATTTACTTACGGTCTTACGGAGATTAACCTTGCAACGCTAATCTTACGTATCGAATATTTTAACAATAATATATTTAACGATATTTTGTAAATAAAATAATAAGCTGTTAAAAGATGAAAACAACTTTAATATGAAATAAATCTTTTTTTTTTAATGACAGCGTATGTAATTCTTGCCTCTCTTGCTATAAAATACATTTTTAAGAAGTTGTTTTAAAGACGTAACAGTAGGAACAGCATTGGATAAAAACAGGATAGCGTTCTAGTGGTAATAGATACGAGTATTACGATTCGAGGGTGCCGACGTAACAAAGACGTACAACAAATCAATATCGTCGTTACTGCAGAAGGCTTTTTATTAAACCTATTTCTACCAGGATTATGCATAATATATATTGCTTCCCTTGAGATTGCAGATTTTAAGATCGCTTGGAATGACCATGTTTTTATGCATCGACCTTGAAAGAATGACAGTATATTAGATAATAACTGGCACATATCCCAATTTCTCTTATCTTACTTGAAGTCCCACGTGCCACCAATAGTGAATAATGCGTGTGAGGAGGTGGGAAAATAGGCCAGCATCATAGTTCTTTCATTAATACATCTGAAACACTGACTATTAACTTCAGCACGGACCTCTTTGATTAATTTCTTTGATATAAAGTTACTGTATGTCCCCTCCCCCAAAAAAATCAATCAATCTTGGAATTTTAAGATTGTTAAAAAGCTTCTTATTGTGTCTTGACTCCCAACGTCAAATATCCTTCAGCCATTCCTGCAGTTTTTACGAAAAGTGAGTATATTTCGCCTTTCGAAGTTTGATACAGCAAAATGTCAAGTTCTTTGGTTTGCTAAAACCAATAATTTGTGATTTCCGTAGATCATTCGAGAAATTATCTCGGAGACATATTGCACATTAAGCATTTTTTTTTCTTTAATCTGGTTACGACATTTTTACCTCTTTTCACGTTTCTATTTATCTATCAGAGACATTTCTTTGGGAAAGCCCTAGACCTTCATTATCAGCAAATCACAAACTTTCAGGGCACTTTCGGTCAATCTCTAACCCAATAATTTTTGCAGTAGATTGTCACAATTTCCGAAAGAGTTATTTTCAACGCATTTCTTTTCGACAAGTGTTGTTGTATTCTGATCTAATAAACTTAAAATAATGATCATAAACTAAACTTATGTAAATAGCTGTATAAATGTGTGTGTTGTGTTGATCTGCTTATATTTCCTTCTTTGGTCTACCTTCTTTGGCTTTCCTTGACTACCAAAGAAAATTTCATGAACACAACTCTATCCTACAACCTAAAACTCCCTAGATGTTTTCTCGTTCAATAGTGAAAAAACAGTAATTTTTAATGGTCTGGAACTTGAGATATTATCTTGCATATCACATTAGTGTGTTATACTTTATTTGTTAATACTTTATTAGCGATAAAATAGCTTAAGTTTCAGTAAATAATTCAGTCTTAAAATCAAATATTAATAAAAGAAAATTCTTAAGTTGCTGTCATTTAAAAAAAATAGTCATAATTGAAATATATTCCTCCAATTAAATATATATTAATAACTATTTAACAGAATAATTATATTAACGAGCTTATTGAGTACAGTATTTCCATTTACTGTCTATAAATTATTTTCTAAAATTGTATGTCTTATACTGTAAAATGTATTCTCTGTAGATGTCATTGCACTGACTGCCGTTAGCGTAAGTATTGAAAAATGTTTTTATTAAGATATACGAAACGCTTATACGGAATAAATAACACTCGTTACAAGCACAGTTCTTATTGGTAAAAGGAAGAAAAATTAAAAAAAAAAGAAAGAATGACCTTGCATGAAGGAAGCTGTTGAAGACAGAAGAAGAAAAAAAAATTAATGTTTAAAAAATTATTCTGGCGAAAGTCCAGAATCCTCTCCTGATGGCGGCGTTAAGTTTTAAGCTGGAAATATCACTCATATGAAAATTAAAACGCTAATGGGCTGTTTGAAAACAGGCTATTAGCATTTTAATTTATTAAAAGGCTGAATTATTTACAAGAAATTAACTGTAAACAGTTTACATATAGTTTATTGTCTTTGAAAAATTCAGGCTACTTTTCAAGTGATAATTCCTACAAATAAAACTATCTTTGCAGATACTTCTTCTTTTTATAAAAGTATTTACATTAATGTTCCTTTGGATGCCAAAAAAATGTTTAAGAAGCTTACAGGTAGAGACTTCATCATCAGTTTTTGTCAATATGTTTACTGTTTCCATTCGTCCTTGAAGAACTAAAGCTTAAAGCTTGATTTACGTTAAGTCGAACATGCAGGACCCTTCCTGATGGTTGCTTCTAAATAATTTTACCTTGAACCTTGAACAAACTAGAAATTTTGTTGAGGGGATTTTGAATTTTCATTCTTCATTTTTAGTTTCATAGATGCTTCAAAATACTTCTATAAAATTAAATTTGAATTCAATGTAGAGTTCAGAGAGAAAGTTAGGGCATTGGTCATTGTTTTTAAATATTTAAACCAAGAACGCTATCCTTACATCTTGAAGACGTTTTGTGATTAAAAAAAAATAAGCTCTTATAGGCTCAAAAATAGTTTTAGGTGCAATAAATCATTTTTTTAAATTAAATCTATGTATTGTCTGCATTTCCTTGCTTTAAAATAAATTTGAAAAAAAAAAAAAGCTTTTTCTTGCTGATACAACAACAGAAACAATGTTAACGAAAAACGGGATAGTTTTCTAAAATTAAAATATGAATTGGTTGGGATCTCAGCATTTAGAAATAAATTGTTATTGCATTATTTTTCAAAACTGAAATGATTTAACAAGTGTTAGAATAGAAACGTTCACATTAACTGCATTGTTTATTTTTCACTACTTTTAACTGACAACATTTAGTAGCTTTCATTCGCATATAACAGTTTTTCACCAATATATCTACAAAACTTTATGACGTTCGGCAAATGTTTCTGAAAATCTGGTAACTATTTTTTATACCTATCCTTTTTCCTAAGTAAATATTTAAGAAACTTTTGACTTTCCTACTGTTCAGATTCTATCTTTAATTACTGAAGTAAGTCAAACACAATATCACCCTATATTTTGTTGCCTTTATGGCCTGTCTCTTCTATTATTTTTGCTACACTTTCTTTACGTTGCCGACTTTTAACAGTCATAATTATCGACTTGTGTGGCAAAAGCATCTCATAAAGTTAAAATTCAAAAACCATTGTTTTATTATTTCAATATACATTTCCCATAATGGCAGCCCGTTCTTAAGTAAAGAATCACTTTTCTTGGATTCTTATTTTCTTGGATGACTTGTTTTTCCAACTTTGTTTTAAAGATTAGAGAATATAAAATAAGACATGAAAGCTATATCGATAGCTGAATGGAAACTAAAATGTGTGAGAATTTTATTGAGAAAATGTGAAAGACCAACTCTTGTGTGTTTGATGGGTTTACAGCCAATATCTTAAACTTGTTGTAATGACTAATAACGAAAGCATTACAAATCCACCTCACACATCCCATATTTTGTAACCGCTGGATTGCAGTGAGATGAAAACCTTAAAAATTTAAATTATACACGCAACAAATGAAGAACACATCGAAATGGGGTTCTTGCAAATAGAAGAGCTTGTCGTTAATGACTGATAATGTTAATGGTTGATACAATTTCTCGGGAAACAATATTTGCCACTATGTTGGAAAAGTAGTGTAATTTGATAAGAGAGGATCTTCTAATTCAAATTATGAAGAAGAATTCATCGTCCAGTAGATCAATTTTATTTAGATTTTCGAAAAGAAAAGGCACTACTTTAATTAAGATGGACATAGTACTAAATTTCCCTCCTTCTAAAATCGCTAGTTGAGGAGAAGTAAGTTTTGATTTGTATTTCTTAGGTTACTGTATTTGTTTTCTTTATTTAACTTTATATAAGGAAACCGCTAAATAGTTATTAACTGTGTTCATAACTTCTTTTTCCATTTTATTGTTTAATTTTTCATAGATGTCTGCTTGGTGCTATGCAAAACACGGCATCTCTGCTACTTTTTCTCGAATTTGAAACATTAAAATTCAAAATAATTGTTTGGAGTCGTCCTTTTTTTACAACATTCCCTTCAAATAATAAATTTCCAGCAAAGGCCTCTAGAAGTTAGCTATCCACTTGCCATATTTTGGTGGGTTAAAAGCGTAAATCGGACTTCAAACAGTGTTTTCATCAAACTGATATTAATCTTCAAGATATCGCAAAAATAAATATATTGTCAAAAAGAATATAGTTTTAGGTAACCAGTGCAAAAAAATAATTAATCTATCATTAATACAAGTATCTGAATTATTACGGGTTGAACTTGAACTCTGCACATCATATGATTAATTTTGTCCTGCATCACTGAATTTTAATTTTTAAAAAATGTATTTCGTGGAACATTTAATTAATTTGCTGTATGTTTTACTACACAAATAATGAGCTTCCTGGTAAAAGATAAAATGAGATATTTGTCTTTTAACGTAAAAATATCTTAGTATCAAGTGACTTGGAAATTTTTTTAAAAATAACTAATATTTATAAAATAGTTAACTGAATAAGACTGAAAATAAATTTTCTAACAGTAAACGTGAGATTGTCAATTTTATCATCATAAATGAACAAATTTAACCAGAAATCAAGAGTTTCTGGAGACCTGCGCATTTGCCTATCTTGTTAGTTATTTCGAAGATTTTAGTTCATTTTATTTCAAAATTTCGTTAGATCAATTTTTTCCTACGGTGTGACAAAAATTCTTTTCATCATTGATAAAGCACATTAAAACACTGTATTATAAGTCAAGAATCAGTTTTGCATTATGAATTTGATTCAAGATAGGTGAATCAAGTAAAGGAGGCCATTACAAATTCGGGTCGACATATCTGAAGCTGTCTAACGAGCTTGAGAGAAGTCACGTAAACTGCCCAATACAAGCTTTCAAAAACTAATCTGTGAAACTAAACGACAGAAGAAATGAATGAAAAAGGTGTAACTATATTTTGTAGCTTCAGATACACTTTTGTTAATATTTCAGTGAAAATAAAATACTTATACCTATTTATTTAAAAGTATATTTATATATATATACTAAAAATTATCCTAATAAGCATTTAAAATATTTTTCCCGATTTTAATTCCATATCGTGATGACAAAAGAGCCTCAAACCAGAGAGCGTGATGATTACCATTTCTCAGGAACCCAAATCATTAACTTGCAATTATTTCTATATTTCAGTGCGGTTCTCATGAGATCTTGGTAATTCATTCGGACTTTAACCTTACAGGAGCCGCTTAATCCAACCACCTGGCATTCTCTTAGCACCCAGAAAAATCTGAGCTAAAATAATTTCTCAAGATTGGCGAGAGTCTAGATCTAGGATAACAAAATTTACGTCACTTCTGTGTATTTGATGAAATAAAAGTTTTCGTTATGAACATTTGGCTATGACTGTCTTTTGTATGTATTCTTTATGAGTGCCTGATACTGGATTAAATCGCTAATTCTATCCCCAGAAAACCAAATAAGGGATAGTTTTTATCCATGAATGGCACGTCTAAAATTTTAGGTAGTCATATGTACACACACGTGCTTCTCCCCCCTTTTTTTTTTCTTTATTTTTCCGAGGGTTTGATTTGATTTGGAGCACTCATGTCTCCTTTTTATTTGTAATACTATGGTTAATGAGAACGAAATATACTTTTAAGCAAATTCTGAAGGGCTACCAACCTCCATGCCAGTAGTTTATTCGAATCCCCGAACTCCGGTACTGAAGAGCAGCTCCCTACTCATTTGGACATTGTTCGGACTATTTTTCCTTAGGATTACTAACTAAATGCAATGTACGATGTTGTAAATTGAAATAATTCTCCTTTCCACGATTTTGTAGAAGATAATTGATTAATTAAAAATTTCAAAACAAAAAAAAAAATCGTTATTTTTTTTCTTTTTTGTCTAGTTGGCTTACTTCCTTTACTTCCTTTTGGTTTTCTTCCTTTATGCTAATAAAATAAATAAAAAATATGTAAAAATTAAAAATGTTAATCGGTAACCTGTATTTTAATAACAAATTCGATCTGCTTGCCAAGTTCTATTTCATATCTAATAGCACTCTCTTAAAAGCTAGTATGAAAATAAAAACTGGTGAAAATATTCGAAAAATTCACAAAATGACAATTTTACAAATACCCCCGAAAACTCGACTAAAACAACCCTTTCAACTCGTTCAGTATTAAGCACTAATTGTAAACTCATTATTTATTTTCTGTCTATTTTAGTCAATGAACAGACTCTTTCCATTTTAGCTCCCATATTTTTCAACAGAATAATTCCATCATCATTTGGTCATGTCTCTGCATTGAAGCCCGACAATAATGACCTGTAAACGGAGCGATATTTGTCATTCAAAGCTTAAATTTATTGAATGTATTGTCTTCTAGACAACTGCATTGGATTTTATATTTTGTCCATTTGGGAAATCAGCAACGAAGAAAGGGTGACGGGTCATACCATTTGACGTCACAATCTATTACATAGTTTTGTCTCTACGCTAGATGTTTTCTCAAAGTGACCTTCAGGATTTCTGGCGTCAGACATCGGAATGATTTCACTGTTTTTTTATTTCTTGCCAAAATGCGATAATAAATTTAGAAACGGATGATTAATTTATTTTGCCTTTAACGATAAGGTATTCAAAGGTATTTAGAATCTGATTAAACTAACTGACAGATTTTTTTTTTAAATTTTGTATTTAAAATTTCCATAAAAGAAACGGAAATAACGTTTGCTTAAATGAGTATAATTATAAGTTAAATTTACAAGCAATAGCACTTTATAATCTCATCTATCGTTCTGATAAAAAATGTAATATAATGTAATGTAATGAATGTAATAAAAATGTAATATATGGGATAGGAAGAAACTCTCCAGACTAACTATTGAACAAATATACATGCAGTGTGTTGTTTTAACATTCATTCAAATTTCATATTTGTAATTAATTTTATAGTTTTTTATGCTGTAGTGCATTTAAATATTGACACGCATTCTCAGTATCGCAACTTGAAAAGGTCGATAGTGTTTATATGTGCATGTGCAAACAAAACAAGGTTCATATAGTATTAAATTATCGTATGCAGTTGAATACACGGAAAAACAGCAGCAATTATGAAATGGTCAATATATGAAATTCAACAAAGTATTTATTTCTTATGATCTTTTCGTGAAATATGAAGTAATGAAAATTTATCTATTAAGAGAAAAGGAGAAGGTTAATATAGTAAATAAGAAGCAACAAACTCAGAAATTTATATAGAAAACTAGTGAACTAGAGCTAGTTTATTTGTATTGATATTCCCATTCCGATGGGGGAAAATTAGTATATTTCCCTTTCGTAATTGCTGTAATAATTACGATAAAATAACTCTTCAAGAAAAAAATTGGTTAAAACATATTTTTTCGACCTTAAAACAATTAATTAAAAATACAAATTATATTGTTGCCATAGAACAAGATTTCTTTTAAAACAAAATTCTGATTTATAAAACATGCAAAATAACTCTATGGATAACTTTTCTGATATTTCAAAATTATATCAGTTAAATATGATATTGAAGGTATTTTTCCGCTGTTTCAACTAACATCTCTCTTGCAGAACACAGATTTTAGAGAATTCTGTATGTTAACACCTGCGGATACACCACACCTGTCATGCGTTTCTCTAGACTGCACCTGTTTAATGTACACCTATACTAAACTTTAACATCTCTTATATCCATATAATATGGAATGCAGGATTTTTTTTCTACATATTTTAAAGAGAGAGAAGGAGAATTATCGTTTGATATTTATATTTCAGAAACACTAACCAAAGAAAACTGGTAACAACAAAAATGCAATTTTTGTTTAAATTTTTAATTTTGCATAATTGTTATGAGTTTATTAGGAAAAAGTGTTTATTATATGCATATTTATCCCACCAATTCATGCTAAAATTTTCGACCAGTTAAAAATAAATTTTATCCCTAACTTAAATAATTATTAAAAACTATATATTTTTTACTCTCATATTCGGTTATAAGAATTAGTTCGGCATCTTGCAGTATACTTCAGTTATAAAAATATGATATAATTAGATATAGTCGAAAAGAAGAAACGAAGTGTGCGAGAGTAAAACGAGAAATGGGTGAAAAATAAAATGTATTCAACCATAAAAAGTTTTAATTTAATATGTATGTATAACGAATAATACAATATGTACAATAATAGAAATATTGACCTTAAACTCGTAATTGGTCTTATATTAAACTCACTGAAAATATCTTTGATTGAGAGAGTTTAAAATCTCGATAAATTTCCAGAAAAGGGGTAGATAACATTCCCCAAGCTTCTAAGATATGGCGCAAGTATTGTTACATAAAAAACGATCTCAGACAGCTTTGAAGGAGCCCTTGAACACTTGCAATCCGATTATACCTTGGTTTATCATTTCTGAAGCGCAGGCGCCACTCCGCCGCGATGCTGTTCCCAGTAAAATAGAAAAATAAAAGACGCTGGAAGCAAAAACTGGTAGAGTTAAAAGGCCGGTTGTGTAGACCTTGTGAAGGAAACGAACTTCCTCGTGTTCTCAATCGTAACTTTTCAAACTTATGCCTTGTTAGAAATCAATTTTGGGGATTCTAGTCACGTCCTACCATTTCACTCTCCAAACAGCCCTCGTAATATTCATTTCATCTGAATGTCAATAATAAAGAAAATAAACAAGCAGTTGGGGATACATTAAAATTATAGTTCCACATTATTTTGTTATATATAATAGTATCTTTATATATACATAATTTATTCCACCAATTAGAACCTCAATTTTGCGAATTTTTCCTCGGAACCAAGAGCATTTTGCGAATATCTTCATAAAATAACCTCTAAATAGTTTCAATAGCATTTTCTATTTAATGAACGTTTATTTTGATAATTTCTTTTCTCTGTTATATTTCTAGACATTTCAAACTTATACTTTCTTTTAAGTCATGGATATTACTTGTTATCAAAATTCTCATTTCCCTCGCAGATTTCTTTTTCATGGGGAAAATAAATAAAAAAAGGCAGATATTTATTTATACAGAAAGTATGATTAATTACTTTATTTTAATAACATTTAGTGTTTATGAATTTAAATCTACCTGATGTACTTTAAAAGATAAATCTCTAATTAATTTTCTATATAAATTACATTTTTAGGAATCTAGCGACATTGTTAAATAGAGGTCGAAATGTATATATATATATATATATATATATATATATATATATATATATATATATATATATATATATATATATATATATGTGTGTGTTGTGTATGTGTGTTGTGTGTGCGTGCATGGTTTCTGATAACATAAAATGACAAAGTCCTAATCTCCAGAAAATATGGATACAAATTATGCTTACTTATTTAATACCATATCCAAACAAATGATAATTCATGATAAATAACAGCAGCAAGCCCTAAATACTTTTTTGTCCCGTCCCCTTCCGTCTCCTTATTTAAAATTGATTTTTTCATTGAATTATCACCATAAGAGCCTAAACTATTTTTATATAAGAAACTTTTAGAAAGCAAGTGTTATTAATAATATTACCTAGGGGTTCTAAATTAAGAGCTTCAGTTAAAATTTCCAAGAATTAAGTAGAAAGAAAGTCAGTGATATTGTATATTGTTTCAAGTCAAAAACCTCAGCCAAATATTTATTAGACCCTCAGCCAAATATTTCTTGGTCAAAATATACGATGACACAAGTATGTATATCTTAGAGAAAAAGCTTTTAGAAGATTTACAAACATCTGTAACAGCATTTTTAACGTAATGTTTAATTGTAATAGTCATCTACATTTTTTTCGTATTTATAAAAAAAATAATTAAATAAATAAATAAATAAAAGTTTTACAAGCAGTTAATGTCAATCATTACTCTTGATAAATAGTTTGTGACTTTGAAACAAAGCATCTTCATAGAACTTGAAGACAGTATCAACCTAATATATAATCATTTCACGGAGAACTCTTTATGATATACATAACTGAGCCCAAACGAACATGTTTGCTATTAAGAAGGATCAGCAGGGCCGTAGCCAGAAATTATTTTCGGAGGGGAGACATCTGTATTGAGGAATTTGCACATGGGGGGGATTCGAACAACTTAGTGTTTTTCTCATAATTTCAGACTCGTAGATTCCAAAAATGTTCTCAAAAATGTAAAAAACTGGGTCCATCATTTAAAAAATTAATTTTAAAGTTAAGCGAAAATCACGTGACATCAAAACGCTCCGTGATTGGTTGTGATGTCATCGTTCATGCAGACCAATATTTTTGTATTGCTTTTAAGCGCGCACTATTTTCCGATTTTGTTTTTGCAAGTTCCTAAAATTTTCTAGCTATCAAAATTTATTTTCATTTAAACCTGAAAATTTATTTTATCGATCTAGATTGCTTAGTTATCTCAATTTGTCATAAATGTCTCTTCTAACTGGATTTATCGAAGGACAATCGGACAACCTCCCGAAAATTGACAGCATGTCAATGTTTTCTTTCTTGGCAAAAAAACCCGGATTTTATGGGAGCAGAAATACGAGGAATTAAAACCCAAAGATATGTAAAATCATTTATATTTTTTTTTCAATTTAACTTAACATGTATTAATACTTTATTCATGCTAAACACAGCTCTTTTGTTTGTAAACACAAACAAGTCAAATAAATATACATATATCATATACACACACATTTGTAGTAGCATCGTTTTTTATAAATAGAGACGGATGTAATATTAAAATAAAAATTAGAGGAGGTATTTATTGTGAGACCGGCCTTCGTGTTGCAAAAAGTAGACCGTAGCACTCCAAAACCAAACCAATTCTTAGATATTTTAAATATGATGAAAAGAAATTTAAAATCTTTAAACGGCTTTATTTACTTAATTATTTATACATTTTTAAATAGCAATACAATTTTATTGCCTTTAATATTAATGTCAAATTAAAAAATGTATAAAATTTCTCAAATTAAATTTAATTTTTAATGTAATATCATTATTAAGTATTTTAAAAATATTATACTTTTTTTTCAAATTAGTCAACCAATTTAATCGAAAAATATCACTGTGATTTGATACACAAGAAAGTATGCATCTCTGAAGAAAATATTTATAATACCTTGAAAATACATAACCTTCCCCTCCCCCGAGTTATTTATTAGATAATTATATGCTTTAGATATTTATTTGTTTTTCGATATTTATATGCTTTATAAAATATTTATTGTACTTGAACTCTGTGATAATACTCGAAAATTAGCAGTTTTAAAAGTTAAATAGCAGTGGTTAATCAACAATCCTTTTAAAGGTATAGATGTATTTTTATATACTTTAATTGTTCTAAATTAGTAATATTTAAACAAAAGCAAGCATTTTAAAAGCAAGCAAAAGCAAGAAATGGTCTTCACAAACCCATAAAGATGATTTATATGATAATTTGGGGTTTAATTTCTCATCCCTTTTCATCGCAGTTGTCCAGATTTTACGTGTATGTGGGTCTTTCGGGACGCTGAAAAATATCTTCTCACTGCAATTAGTTGTTGCATTTTTACAGAGTGACACAATACAATATTTAGAGTATGATTTTTTAATGCCAGACATAACAAAAAAATTTCTATTATATGCGATACTTTACACAAAAACAAATTTAAAAGTCGCCTTTTAACATGTAAACAGCATATGCGCTCGGTGTCTACATGAACGATGACGTCACAAACTCGGCGGAGAAAAAGTATCGTTTTTGAGAGACGTTAAAGAGTCCGCTATAAAACCAATTAGAAATCACTCATTAGGCCCCCAAATGAAAGAAAAATAGCTACTGTCCTGCTTACTTTTTTGTCTTCTATCGTTTAAAATCAAAATTAGAAAACGTGAAAATTCCTCTTTGCGAATGATACTTCAATTAATGCAAGGGAAAGCACTGTATTTCCAGAATACAGTGCCGGAAATACAGTGTTGTATTTCCGGCCAGCGGCCTAGCAAAACGTTTCTGGTCTCAGCGGTTTTTTCTGAGAGAATAACTGTCCTTGTTCATGAACAGCTAAGCAGATAGCACATAAACACACAAACGTAGGACATTGTTTATATATAAAATGGTCTTTCAAAGTTTCGGGGGGGACCAGTCCCCCAAATCCCTCCCTCTGCCTACGGCCTTCAGGATCAGTATTGAGTATGAATAGTAACAGACAATTTTCAGTGTAAGAATTTATCTTTAGACGTAAAACTGTTACTTATAAAAGTTTTCAAAAATTCTAACCTTGGTAGCACGCCTTAGAAAAAAAATATTTTAAACTAGAGACTAAATAGTAGTAAGACTATAAATTACATTATGATGGTCATTAAAGAGTCTTTTGTACATGTCTCCAAAAATGTGTTGAAAGATTCTTAGTCAAAATTCAGTTTGATTTGTAAATTTAATATTTTCTTTTATTGATTAAGTTGAAAAACCTTTTAGATTACAAAAAACTGAGAAGAAAATACACACAGAAATGTGTGTGTGTCTGTGTGTGCATGTGTTGGGGCGTATATATATATATATATATATATATATATATATATATATATATATATATATATATATATATATATATATATATATATATATATATATGTCAGGTCTAAAAAAGGGGTAGTTGGAAATTACGTGAGTTAAAAGCGATTTTAACAAGGGAACTCTTTTATAATAATAAAATAAATGAAAAAGACCCACGCTCGTGTAAGATTTTAGGATCATCCGGTCAGGCGGAAGCATTTTGGAACAATTTGATGAGCTTGCAAACGGATAAGGTCAGTCAGCGCGTGGACATGGAACTGTGAACACACTCTATGTGTGTCCGCCACGAACAATGAAAATGGCGCAGGTTTTGCCTTTCGAAGAAACGATAATTTAATGAACTTATTATTATCAAGAAAGATTTTTTCATTCGCCTTAATACTGGACCACGATCCATATATATGTATATATATATATATATATATATATATATATATATATATATATATACAAATAAGTATAATATACAGCATAAATAGATTACAGATATTAAAAGATTAGTTTCTAATAGTAATTTAACTGAGTATATGATATGTGATTTGATTTAACAGCAGGTAATAATAAAACAAACATCTAAAAGTTTCTAAACACCGGATATTCAAACTACTTTATAACGAAAAGATTTAGAATATTTGAATCGAGATAATCTATGTTAAAACTTCAAAAAAGATGAATAGAATACAGTGGGAAGATAAAACCAAAACTCAGTTAAAACAGGCTGAAATATATTATTTCCCGTTTAATTCTCATTTAACGAGTGTGTGTGTGTGTGTGTGTGTGAATCACTGAAGTTTAATTAAAATTTAAAATAAATATACATATCGTAAAAATATTTTGTGAAAATATCTTAATTTATGAATTTATGAATAACTTTTTAAAAGCCATTACATGTAAAACCTGCATAGCGTATAAATGTATCTAAATCTTCTAAATACGTTATAATTAAATTCAGCTTCAAATCATCCATTGAGCTTATTGTCTGAAAGAACAATATAAAAAAAGTCTTGAAATATATTGGAAATTGATTATCTGACAGGTAATGAACATCTGTTGCTAATTATAACAATATCCTCGTCCCTCTATTCATCCATTTTTAGCTTTCATTAAGGTCTAGGAGCGATAATTAGGAAATTCAATTATGCAATAAACGCGCTACGATCGAAAATATCAGCAGAGCACAGTAGATGTACTCAAAACTACTTCGTTACTCTATTTTCCTTCTTTCACGCCGGTTAATTATGCACTCTCATTTAACTTTTGGAATCACTATTTTACTTTAAAGGTCAAAAATGTTGATATGTCATAACATGCATAGCAAGCCGTAACTTTTACATTGGTTTGTTTTTTATTTAATGATGTCTGGTTGTCCCTCTGACATTTCCTTCAAACGCCATTCCTATTCAATAAGAGAAAGGAAGTAACCAGTGAGAATTATTAATAAAGTTAGAAACCTGTTACAGCTATCTTAATAAGATTATGCCCTTGGAATGTCGTAGGCATTTCTTTCTGCAGATCAGAAAGAAATCCACCAAAATCTAAGTTTATCGCTATAATATCTTATCATGGCTCTAGGGGTTATGTGGAAGATGCCCAAGGACATCGGGTTTCAAGTGGATAGCTTCATCGATACACATAATCCACATCTAGAACTAAGACCAAATCTTCCACTTCAGCATAATCTTTTATCAAGTTCATAATCTAACAGTCGCGCTCGAAGGTCAAGTCTATTTATTAACATTTGCCATCATATACAAGACCGAAGTTTTTTTATTGATCTTTTTTCTTTTCAGTATTTCTTAAACTCTTTACCTAGTTGCGTAAGAACAACTTATTTAAAATTTGATAGGTTTTTTATTTCAATATTGAGTTATCAGTAGACAAACAAATGTTAGTGCTGTAACTGATATGACAAAGGTTGATCGCTCCCAAAGTCTTATCTGTCATAAAAAAATACTAAAAATAAATCGATATTTCTAATAATTTATTCTTTTATTGATATGACAAAATAGAAGAAGGATAAATAAATCATATCAACAATGTCATCTAAAAGACCCAGTATAAAAATTTGCTGTTCATTTTACAGAATGATATTAAAGTTGTTAATGAAATTCATAAGAATAATAATAAAATTCTTCATTTAATTTTGAGTTGCCAACCCTGGCATCTTACAATAGTTTCAAATATTCCAGTTTTAAAGTGCATTAGTCATATACAGGCCCAGGGCTAATAAGTGTGCAGTGCATGCATGCACCCAGGCTACCAACTTTCTATGACGGCCTAATAGGTCAACGCATTCATACAGGGCGGTCAAATACTATCTTGCACGTAGTTTGCTAATTCACCAGAACCGGCCCTGATACTGTTATCAAAATAAGATGTATAAATTGTCCTTGACGTTTTTATACATTTAACAATTATTTTTTAATACTGTCGTGTTTAGTATTCAAGAAATAAAAAGAATTATTTTACCTATCATACATATAAAAAAAATCCTATATAAAGTCGTAAGAATATTTTCAATACATATAAATTGTTTTCTAATATGAGAAAAATGTAGAATTTCGTTGGTTTTCTTGAAAAATTAATTTTAACAGAAATATTCAACTTTGCAGAAGCATTTAATGTATTGTCTTTTTCTCTCTCTTTTTATAACGTAGAAAATAAAATTTTGTTGCAGTATTTTGAACAGTCCAGTTTTAATTGCTACTATTACCTTTCTTTTTATTTTTCACACACAGTAGTAGAATCAATGAAAATATTTTCCTACAGAGAGAAATTACTTGCAAATATGCAAATTTTATCTTTATAAAAATACAACATTGTTAGCATTTTTTCTAGAATTTATCCTTTAGTACATCAGTAATTATATCACAACATTTTTACTAACTGGTATTTAATACAGCTAAGAGACTTAAGTTTCTACTATTTTCTATAAATTGTAAAGCATATTTCATATAACATTTTCATACACATTTCAAGAAATTATCCAAAATATGTATGACATATTGGGAGTTTTATGTCGTATGCATTTATTCAGCTTTCCACAAATTGCATAACTTTTCCACCCAACATTTGATCTCATATACATTTGCGAGTCAGTCTCAAACACGGTTATACCCATAATACATAGTTTTCCTTTCAATCGTTCAAAATTTTAATAGTCTCAACAATTTCTTTCAAACACATAGTACAATGTATGTTATGAGAAAAAAAAAATTGACCTTATATATTTTAATCAGTATCAATTTCGGCTTTTTTGTGAATATTTGTCTTACTTTCTTTTCAGCATCCATAGCATTTTTTTGCATACATCACAATTTTTTCCTCTTTAGTAAACATTTCGTGCACTTTGATTTATGCATGTAATTTCTTTTTGATGCATATTCAGCACACAAAAACAAAAAGAGCATCAATACCCAATGAAATCTATATAACTTGACACTTCCTATGTCGTTAACAACTAGACAAGAAAAATAACGTTGAAACTGAATTTCAATCACTTTAAATATTCAACTAATTTAATTCTTCTTTAAACTTTCCTTCACCTAAGCAATAAAAATTTATTGAAAGCGGTTCTAAATTTCCGTTTAATATTGTTAGGTATTACTTTTAATATTCCAAATGAACATGTAAAAATAATTAGGAATTTATTTAGTAAGTAAAAAGGAAAAGAAATTGTTTTATAAACATAAATTTAACTGAAGTCAAAAATTTTGACAAACAATTTAAAATTTATGCAATTGTATGAAAAGTAATAGATGAATACAGACATATATCTTTACAAATATAAATATTTCCCTTCAGTTCTATGTATCTGATATAAACAGAAAAATTTCACAGAAAATCAGACATAAAGAACATAAAGCATTATTTAAGATTCTAAAATGTTTTTAATTGTGTTATGTCAAACTTACGTGAAATTATGATTGATAAATGTTTTCATAATCCCACGGTAACAAAGAATAAGATTTAAAAAAAAAAAAAAGAGAACGAAATTCAAAGAAAAAAAAACTCTAAATACATGACAACAAACCGGTAATATTAAATATACAGGCAGATTATTCTAGATAATATCTATAGGCCGGTATAATCTTAAAAGCAAATTTATTTTAGTATTTTTTAATCATTCAGCCACAAAAGCTTTAGATTTTTAATAAAAGTATCCATATATATATATATACATAATTCATTTTCAGAAACTGACAACTGATAACTTAATAACTATTGCGCTTTTATTTAAATGTGCTGTTATTTTTGTTTCAAAATTAGACTTTTTTAAGCTTGCTGTGAATAATACAACAAAATGTTTCGTTTAACTTATTTTCATAAGATTCATATATAAAATTGGACTTACCTTTCGTCTATTTCCAACAACCATTTTGAATTTTTATTTTATTTTTTTATATTAAGGATTCATTTATAACGCGCGCAACTCGTGATGCAGCAAATTTAATAGTGAAGGAACATAGGCTGGGCAAGATCTATAAACACTGTTTGACGTCACAGCCGAGCAATTCCTGATTGGGTGAAGCCGACGACAAGTGTCGGATAAGATAAGGAAGCGTTTAGTTAAAGGTATCTAAGAGGAAAAACCACCGTTAAGACGGAGCGAACAAATGAGAAGATCTCTTCAAGTAAAGTGATAATAAAATCAGCATACATGCAGCCACTCGACCGATGCGACACCTAACGCTGGCCAGCTCGCTCAGCTGAACTGACCTTGGTTTACTGGAAAGAGGAATTTACAGGGTTTGTGAGAAACGGTACAATGTTTCTTCAAAACAAACCTTCTTTTTCTACATTTAATAAATAATTGAAACACTTCAGGTGAATATCTAATCGTCATTTACATCTGGAATCAATCGACTTATACCAAGTCAAACAAAAGTTAGTTAAAACTAACATGCTTTTATTATTATTTTACACAATTGTTTATATAACAACTAAGGTTTCCAGTAACATTTCCATGGTTTGTCTATAAATAAAAATGACCATATTATGCATAAAAAAGATGTGTGTGGAACATTTTTAATTAAATTTTACTACTTTTAACTTTTTCTTCTTTTTAAATATTTAATCATTAATAGTTTTTTTAAATAATTAATAAGTAATTCAATTTTTTACCTTACTTTCAAAACTGATTTATATTTATTATAAGTTTGACAATTTAGTGTATTATTGATAATGCATTATGTAATTGTGGTTAAAATTTAAATATAAAATATTAATTATTTAAAAGATTATTGTTCATAATAATAGTAAATCACTAAAATATAAGAAATATTTGAAAATTTTTCAAAGTATTTAGTTTTTTATTCACTTTAAACACAAGAAAATGTATTCTGATATTACGTAAAGATTTTCAGTTACATTATTTTCATGTAATATTTTTCATTAACTTTCATACCAATAATTTGTAGTTATCTGAATGAAAATATTTTAAAAGACCTGCTACTTCGTTATTTTCTTATCGATACTACATTAGGTAGAGCTAATTCTACTAAGAGCTAACATTTTTCACTTTCATGCCAAATTTTAAACTGACGAATAAGTTATTTAGATAGTATTTAAGTAGGGAAGTATATTCCTATAGTTTTGTATACAGCCTAGAAAATTTTAGCAACTCAAAAATTAGTTTTTACATTTGTCTGCAAAGATCAATTAAGGAAAAAGAGAAGTTCAAGTGATTTATCAGTTAAAATACTTTATTCTTAGGAAAAAAATGTTGAGGCAAAGGACAGTGACCCTATGTTATGAAATCCTATGTGGGATAATTTATTCTTCAATTGTACTGAAAAGATATCTGATTTCTACGAATCGTTGAAGTGAAGTGGCAAAACAATTTCTTTCCGTAACAGAGTGTAGATCAATTGTCAATTAGCCCCGACTAAAGAAATTCGAATATCTTTTCTCTTTTTCTTTCTTCGAGAAAATGTGTCTACGTCATTTAACCTTAAATTGGCTTGTGTCACTGGGATTTATATTCTATTTTAAATGAACTATTTATTCAAACAGTCCTGAAAATTTAAACTCTTAATGATTCTGCATCAATCATCAACACACAATTGCATTTTCAATCGATAATCCATGTTTAGTAAGATGCTGGTTTTATCTAAACCAATTAACCAGATCTTATTATTAATCGTGACATTTCCCCAAAAATATTGATTGTGTGGAGTGTGTATCATTATATCAATCTTAAATTTAAACCATTTACTTACATCATCATAAAGTTGAGATTGGAAAAACTTAATAAGTCTTTAAAGGGGCTGTAGTTTTTACAACATTGTATAATCCAGATACTTAAATGTAATGAATTCTTAAGAAAATTTTTTTCAAGAATATTAATAGCTTAATAAGTCTGAGCTAGCAGCTGTTATGAAGCTTCAAAGATGTTTGTCAAGAAGCTTCAAAATGGACATCAATACTTATCCATAAAAAGGTTAAAACTGTTACCCGAGAGGAGTGACAAAAGGTATACCTGATTCCGCTTATATAGATTAAAAAATTTAGTATACCAATAAAAAAAAAAAACACTTCTACTTATAAAGACCAGTCTTTTCTGCTTTCCACTAATTCCATAGATTTTCTGTTTAATAAGTTCTATTTCTTTCTTTTTCTTTCCTTTTTTACGCTATATTGAAATTTTATTGTAAATATGAAACAGGCAAGACAGTCTTAGTAATTTTTTAAATTACATTTTTCTTGTTATATATACACACACACACACACACACACACACACACATATATATATATATATATATATATATATATATATATATATATATATATAGGAAATAAAAATAACTAATTCTGAGTTCCAGAAAACAGAACTTTTTTTGGCCACGACCGTCTGAGTTTAATTACTATTGTGCTATACTATAAAATGATAAAGAAAACAGCGCGATAACTAATTAAGACCTAACATTCATTTTTCACCTGATTCAGTGTAAAAATATTTTCAGAGTCCAGGACAGATGACGGCCTGTACTTGGCCTGTACGATCACGTTTGTGTATATAGTAGAGGTTTTTAATACCACATCATCCACCAAATTTTTTAGTCTATATATTACAAACCATAAGGCTGCGAGAGCACTCTCTCTTTCCTTTTTACTTTATGCATGGCTGGGCTTTAACAGGACGCGTGTAGAACGTCTGGGAAGAAAAATAGCTAACCTTATGTTCCGAAAAACAAACATTTTCTTGACCACAACTGTCCGAGTTTAATTACAAAAAATGCCTTATGAATTTTTTACGATTTATGGATCTACATTAAGGTTACAAACTATTATAGCTATATTCCAGCATTTTTTACTATTTTATGGCAAAATTTCCGAATCGTTAAATACACACACATATTTGTGTATACACACACATCGTGGAGTAATTTATGAAAAACAAAATTCATATATACTTTAATTCAGTAGCAAAATTTAGTACCATGCGGACAACTGACAGACTGAGCATTTCTATGACATTAGCGTGACGAATCGTTACCATGATCAGAAATAGGTGCTTCCATGTAGCTGTGCTGTTGTAATATTTTTATATAAGTCCCCGTGGAAGAATTAAATATCGATTGCTACATATGTGCACTGCAATGTGTTAACTTTCTTGTTCAGAAAGAAACGAAGAGAGTACACTCCATATTTGAATGCTTGCAGTAGAAAGAACATTTTATGCTGAATAAATCATTCGTTTTTATCCCTGGCGCGATGAAAAATTATTAAAAAGAAGTCACGGCTACTGAATTTTTTCTGAACTTACATTTTGGGGAAGAGTAAGATTTGTGCATTTTACATACACAGGCTCAATCAAGCACAAATCTGGTAGCATATGGCGGTAAGGCCCTCCAGACTTGTCCCGGTGGTGGTGGGCAGATCTCATGTACTGGGTCCCTCCACTCGGTCAGTCCCCTTCAAAGGGCCAGGCGCCTCGGAGGCGCCACTGGCCAGCGAATGCAGCAGACTAGTGGTCGTTGGAGGAATTTGGAATACTACTGGAGGATCCAAAGGACTTCTTGGTGACGCCGGAATGAGGGCGGCACAAACCACGTGGACTACCAAGAGGGCTACTTTTGTAGCCTGATGAATTTTCCTCGTTGTACTTCTGGGCGAAATTCGGATGGCCTAAAGGAGAAGCAGGAAATTTTGAATGGCGACAGTCGTAGTCCTGGGCCTTGGAATAATTGCACCTGAGTCATTACAACGGAACTTTGGCCCACCCTGCGAAACCCCCATGATTCGGCTTGTTTAAAACTACCCACTAAAACCTCACATTAGTTCCTGGGGGGAAAAACAAGAACTTACATTAAGATTAGATATTATATATAAAAAGGGTGAAATACTGGAAGCAGCATAAAAAAAGCGAGCTGTTGTCTCCTCAGGGAATGTGGTCCCTTTGGCTGGGCTGCAGAAGTTAGCCCCAGGAGTCGTAACTCCTGGCTTATGCTGGCCACATTGCCGAGTCACTCATCATTGCAGACATAACCCTATGATGGCCTTACCCGACCATGATCTGTGGTGTGTGTGTGTGTGTGTGTGTGATATGTAAAATTAGTGCAGAGTGAGTTATCAAATGCAAAAATCCTTTTTCACCCAATTTGGGAATAAAATTTATTAGCTAGCGAAAAGGTAACAGCGGGATAACTTTTAGAGACAGCAATTCTCTGCGTTGGTCTGGCATGTCTACATCACACATGATTAGAAATAGTTGAGTCCATGTAGCTGTGCTATCTTTCACATCAGCAGTCATATAAAAAAGGACGCGTGAGAATTCTTCTCACTCCTTTTTTTTTTTTTTTTTTTTTTTTTTTTTTTGTTTTTGTTTTTTATGCTTGCACTATAACTCCATGCTCTCGTGAAAGATAAAATAAAACAGCGGACGCCATCTTTGAATGTCGAAGATACGATGAGATTTAACTTGGAATAAATGTTTGTTTTAATTCAAGAGTTACGTAAAGTTAGAAGTAACCAAGACTGTGTTATTGATCGAAAATCTAGTGAGAAATGATTTATAGACTCATAAGCATGTGTGTGTGTAAGATGCTGAGATGTATCTAGCAATTCTTACAGAGATTTTACATGAACGTAGCCATTGCAAAAATTTTGAATAAAGCTAAATTATTTTGGAATTATAGAATGATTCAAATACCTGGTATAATCAATAAAAATGAAATGAAGGTTTTTTTTTAATGCTTACTTGGTGTATTTTCTAATGTTTTTTATATTTATATCTATTTACATTTACATTTAAACTCATTTCAATGAATTATCAGTAAATTATATCTTAACTAGATGACCCGAACAGATGTTGTCCTGTTTTAATGGTGTAAATCCAAAATGTTTTTAAATAAATTATAAATTGGACCGTTTTGATGAAAAGGTAAGGAAAAAATTATTTTAAAAATACTTGACACTACCACGTGTATAGTCATCACAAACGTAATTAGATTAAATTAAAATTCCCACATCGCCTGCACGGGGATTTGATCCTGGGACTTCTCGCATTAAAGCCCCTCTGAGCCACAGATACGTTGGCAGTGAATGGTTTCAAGCGGTATTGTAATAATCTCAATAAACGCGCAAATCTATATTTTTAATAAAAACATTTTCTGTCTGATGAAATTGTGAATCTATACCATTCTCGAATCAATTTAATTACATACACAAAATTTCAACAAAATCAGTCCAGCCGTTTAGGAGGAGTTTTATTACAAACCCACGACAGAAGAATTTTTTTACATAAAGATTATATCTAAAGTCCTCTAATTGTCGAACCACATTTATGAACATTTGAAAATTCATTAGTATTGCTGATCATCATTTAATATTTTGTTCTATTCTAGAAAAAATATGTTTCATACTGCGAAAACGGAAAAAAATGGTTTTATTGTTTTAAAAATTAGCTTTAAGCCGTAAGTCAATACATAGTTTTTCTAGATATCAAAGAAATGGATGAACATATTTAGAAATATTAAATTTATACATCTAATAACAGGATAATAAATGCATTTTACAAAGATATTTAGTAAAATAATTTCATTTATAAAGCCCATTTCTGCTTAACCAGACACATCTTGTAATGTCTTTATCATCTCCCCCAAATCTTTTTGTTACTATAGATACTGATAGTTAACAATTTTCTTTTTCTCATACTACTGCTTGTAATCTGTACTCCGCTTCAAGCACGTTATGAAACTACTACATCTATTTCATTGGTAAATGGTTTAGTTTGGAGCATTAAGATCAATATTTTTCGAAAGAAATGATAATTAGACCAGAACCTTCTGCAAAAGTCGACTATGAACGGCTAAGAATATGCATGCTAGCTTGAATTCGAACTTGGTATCAAAAGGAAGCACCCTACCGATTTGACGAACATCCAACCCTTTGATTAACGAAATAGAACTCAGTATCAAACAGCTTTATATCCAATTCCTCGTTTTGATTTAACTAGGCATTGATCTCATAACCAGGGAGTTACGCGTTCTAAGCTCGAACCGGTCAAAGATCTGCCATGTTCATTAATGGTGGCAGGAGCACTTAAAATAGGTTCACGGTCGAAATGTCCTCCAAGTACCCAAACGATACCTCTTGAGACGGCAAACCATGCCTGAGGAATCTTCTACTTAGTTCCTGCTTCTTAATTACGAGGAATCTGTTTGCTCGTGATGTCCAAGAAAGTAATATTGGCAGCCTATATAGTGCTCCTATAATAAAGTGACCAACAAATGTCTGTGACTTGGTAGTGATGCACACTAGAAAAGCAAAGGCCACCGAATTGGAAATAACAATAATGAAAAATTTTATTTAACTCACACATAGTTCTTACACTTACAATCAATTTTTGATAACTCGATTACATCCAGGCCAACAAAAAATTCAACCAACTGGAAGTTATTCAGATTGAAAACAAATGAAAATTGTATTCCAGAATGTTAAAAAAAGAGGTTTTGAAGAATGCACTTATTAGGAAAGGAATAAATCCATAATTGCAGTATACTGAAATAAAAGTTGCAGAAGAATTCTTTTTAATTATTTGAATTATAAATTTATTAAAACCGTTTAAAAATTCCCAGTAAAAGCAAAAATAACAAATACATGTAATTTAAGGGAGACACAGTATCTTTCGAGACTATTTTCAGCATAAGAGTCTTCCTTCGATTTATCAGAAAAGGAAAAGTTCTGCTCATTTTAAAATGTAATGTTTACAGGTTGTTTAATAATTTTCTAACTTTAAAAATTCTCAATACTTTTAAAATAATTTTGTTATTTCAAGAAGTACAAGAAATATACGTCAGATGAAACATGTGAAATTTTCTAACTAACGAGAAAAGCTTTGAAACATGTATATCAGAAACTAATTTTTTATCATACTGAAGTAAAATGTGTTTTATTCTGTAAAGTAAAATTGTAAAAGAAAGTAATGTTTTAGTAACCAAAAGCATAAAAACTGTTAAAAATAAAAGTACAACAATTTACTTTGAGTTATTTTAGAAATGAATCTAACTAAAGAATGGTTAAAGAATTAAATATACAGGCAATCGGTAGGCAAGTCTTTTATTATTACATAATTAGATAGAAAAATAACTTGAAATGATACCTTTTATCACATTTTTGAATAAACTTTTGATTATCTTTATAGTATTTCTAACACAACAGGCAGCAAATTTAAAAAATGTAATATTTCCGTGAAATACTGATTATAAAATGTAACTATAAAATATAATTATAAATATCCAAAGTTAAGAAGTATATACTAAGGCAAAAAGTATCTTAATGTCTGACAGAAATTTTTACTCCATAATGATCATTATTTGTAACTTGAGATCCAAATGTAATTGAATACTTAATAATATAAAAGAATTTTAAAAATATAAGAAGAAAATTAACTGATAAAACAAATTCTAAACATATAAAGCAGGTACACATAAATATATATTAAAACATTTCTTTTACATTGCATACTAGTCCGCCCTCAGTGTATAAATCTGCATAAGCATGTATTACGATATATGTATATATATATATATATATATATATATATATATATATATATATATATATATATATATATATATATATACACTCACACACAACGTCTGTTACCTGTATTGTAACAGATATTGTATCCCTTTATCAAAAAATTAGTCAAATTAATAATGATGTATAGCATATGAAATTTTCAATTTATGATAAACGGTGGTTATGCTGTTGTTATACACTGACTACCGAAATAATATAAAGTTTGTAAAGTTATGGGTTATATATATCGGGACTTATAGATTCTGAAACCTAATAATTTATTTTATTAAATTTCTATTGTTCATTTAAATGTTAATACAGATTAGTAAAATTTTCTTTAACTATATATAAGGGAAATTTGAAAAACATATCTTACTTGATTCATCTATATCTTCTCTAACAAATAAATCCTAAAAATCTTATGATCGACGAATCTCTTTCTATATAAAAAATATATGCTCCCGCATAAGTTTAGATTTAATTTTTGTCAAAGATCTCCAATTTGCTTTAAAAAATACAAACATTATTAGGATACAAATATTAAGGAAAAATATTTCAATACTATG
The DNA here is from genome assembly GCA_032207245.1 of Pardosa pseudoannulata. Lineage (NCBI taxonomy): Eukaryota > Metazoa > Arthropoda > Arachnida > Araneae > Lycosidae > Pardosa > Pardosa pseudoannulata. Next base: position 10,035,159 of record CM063502.1, read on the forward strand.
CAAAACATAACTTTTCTCCGTAAAGATCTTCATGTGCAACTGTGAATTACTGTGTTCAAAACACCCCGACTTAAATACATTTGAACTGTCTGTTACAGTTTCACTTTCCTAACTGCGAGGTAAGTGTCTTCTTGGCCTCTTTCCATTCTTTCTATTTTTTCTCCTGCAATAATAATCCAAGTCCCCTTAAATATTACTTGAACAGTATCTAATTATGAACTTGCTGGAAAAAATCTTTATGGCAAATAAGGTAAACCCCTTTTTGGAGGAAAGGAAAAATTAGTGAAAGATAAGTGATTATAATTACGGGTAATACCGTTAAGGATTATTGTAATGGAAATGATTTTAATGAAATAAATTATTAAATTTAAAAATTAAAACTGTATAAACTAAATTTTAATTTAATGTTTACTATTTTACAAATATTTCCTTTATAAGTAATTTATTCTGATTTATAGATAATCCCACGGTTTTTCATAATAATTCCTGTCAATTAATTGTTTTGTTTAGAGACCAAAGGAAAATTGTAGTTTCAATTTTTCTGCAAACAAATTCATAATACTTAGTTGTAAATTTATTACCTTTCGTATTATATTTCAAGCTCTATTACGGGTAAGAAGATTTAATGAAGTAAGACGTACAATTTTTAAAGATAACGTATTCTTTCAACAAAATGAGATTTAATTCTTGTTTTTGTAAACTGATTAATTAATAACATGGTTATTAAGCTTCATTTTGTTTTTATTTTATTCTAAATTTAAAACAGTTCTATTTTTGTTGTAACCCATTGGCATATTTTTCTCTCTTTTTTGTTGGGGGGGGGGCGTTGTTATCAAACCATGGGGAGCATTTTTTCAAAACTAACATAAGCAGTAAAACTGAAAATAAAGGGTTTAGAGTACATGTTTAAATTAAAAATAAAATACACACACAAAGAAAACTGTAAAAATTTGCAAGGCACAGTGTAACAAAATAAACGTTTATGAAAGCATAACTTTATGAGGTTCTTTTTTATTTTTTCTAGCTGTACTTTCTTAGAAATTTAAATATAGTACATTTGGTTTTCATCTGGTAACCATAAAAAATATATACAAATATTTGCCGACATTTAATGGCCAATTTCTTTTATGCCAAATTAACTTCGAGAAAGCTATAGAATCAGTATTTTCCAGAATGCACTGCACCCATCTCTTCATTTATAAAATAAAGATCGTTGTCAGTTCGAGTCAGAGGTGTAGAACACAGTACAGATTCAGATGCGATAGAGGGTACATCTTATTGCGAATAGTAACTCGAAGTTATTGCTTACTTACCCTACCTGGTATTTATAGGTTATAGAATCTAATATTTTAGTGGCTATATGTAGCTTAAAAGTTGAGGGTTTCCAGTATTTTCGAAATGTTGTGTAGTGTTAAGAAAAGTTTTTAATGAAATAAGTCGTTGCTCCGCGTTAGAGAAGTCTGATACAGAATTTTTCATTAGCTGGTTGTATATTGGTTGGAAATGTTTTTGTTTCTTTTCCTGTTTAAAAATAGCGCCCAAATGTGAAAACTACTAAACTACAAAAGATACCTGTAAGTATCTAAATTCAGACTTTACAGAAAATTTATATTTATTCTACCTACAAATTTGCAAGACTATCAGCTAAACACTTTCCATCAAACTCCCTCGAGTTAAACTGGAAAGCTCAGACATATCACAGCTTGATGAAGTAACCTTAGGAAAAATATCAGGATATTTAGCGCCGAAGGATGACCGAGTGTATAGGGTGTTAATCTTCCGTATCGAAGTTTGGGGGTTTGAATCCTACTGTGGCATTGCTGTTCGTATCCATTCGGGATCGGCTTTAAGCAGTCTGTCCCATTCTCAAAAGCCCTCGTGTTGCCCCGTGTCTTTGTTGACCGTAGAGCTCCAAACTAAACCAAACCAAACCAGGATATTTAGCAGGTTACTGCATGGATGTTTCCACTTTTGTATAAGACTTCGCTGTAATAAAGTGATTATCATCCATTAATATGAATCCAGGATAAACAGAAATTCGAAGTACAAGGCGAAAATAAAACAAGGACTTCGTCTCTGTATGTTTTAGCAGTAACATACCCGTCTCAATCATGTGGAGATCTATGTAGCCATCCTATATGACAACTGCCCACACCATAACCCCTCTCTCTATAAAGGAAATAAAATATTTTCATGATGTTTCTTGTGATAGTACGATTTCCATATTCTGTATATATCGTTATCCGACAAGAAGTGCTCAGACTATAGGAGTCTCATCACTGAACATCACGTTGGCTCACGATTCAGAAGTTCTGTGCTTGTTTCAAACTTCTTTTTAAAAGAGTATACATTCACTTCCAAAATTGATTTCCTTGAGCCAATCAGGATTAAAGAAGCTGAAATTTGCTGCAAAGGTAGAAGGAAGTATGAAAATGAGTTAATCAAAGTAATTCATGTCCTTTTTATTAGAATTTTACCGCTCCTTGCCTAACTTTTGGAAGTGAGTGTATTTATGCATATGTGTGAAGATAATACAAACTGTTGGTCCTTTGCGTGGAAACCAACATTATTGAGTCTTTTCTACACAGTTTTTTCGAAATTCTTATTCCTCTGTAGGCTGCGAGTGTGAACCCAGAGACTTGCACAAGTGCCTCTGATGTCGTTCAGTTATTGTCAAATAACGGTCTTGTCGAACGATTGTTAATCTTGGTTCGCCTAGTACTGGCCGTCGGATAATATCTTTTGTTTTTTGAAGCCTTGGCCACATTCAGAGCAGAGGTTTTTGAGGGATCAGGAGTGAGCACACCCCAAGGCACATTCAGATTTCGAGAAGCTTCGCTTTGAGACCAAAAAGATATCAGAATTCCAATAAATTTCCCTTTTAGAAACATATTCAGTTAACGTCTTTAGGAAGTTTCAACCCCCTCCACTTTTAACCGTTTAACAGCAATTGCCTCAATCCAGCTTGATTGCCCTATGCCGTATGAGCCTCTTTTATATATATCCATTCCGCGTGTGCAGTTTTTTTATTACGTTTAAGCTATTGAAATGTTTTGCACAATGTTTTACCTTCAAAAAATAATAAGGGCTGTTGGTCAATTATTAATATTTACTCATATTTAACTATTGAACACTGTGAGTATGTGTATCTTTCCAAAAAAAATTCCTTCTTTAATTAATTTTACTTAAAAAATTAAATATCCCTCAACAAAAAAACAAAAAAAAAATCTTATTAAGGAGATGGGGTATAACATATCATGAATATTATTGAAAAGATAACACTTTAACATATTTATGAACAATATACGTGAAATTAAATCCATTAATCATTTTGTATCACCACATTACAGATCTTAACCATACATTAAAAAAAGCAGAACGATGGCCGATTGGTTAGGGTGTTGGCCTTCGGTACCGGAGTTCGTGGGTTCGAATCCCACAGTAGCATGGATGTTCGTAGCCGTTCGGAATCGGCTTTAAGCTGTAGGTCCCGGTCTCATTAGCCCTTGTGTTGCAAAAAGTAGACCGTAGCACACCAAACCATACATAAAAATTGGCGCTATTTTCAGTAGAAAAGACGGTTTTGTTGATTGCTTCTGTCTCATATACTGCAATTAACAGAATGTCCGTTATTAACAGAATCCTGTACATAGAATCCGTTCCAAATTATAAATTTAATTTTCGTTAAAATTTTATTTTATTATTTGATCGTGTGCCCATGGTTGTTATTTAAATAGACTTTGGATTTGCTTACTCAATAAAACAAATGTGAAAACGCCAGAAGTAGACTTCTCACAAAGATAGTTTCAAATTTTGTATGAAAAAATAATTTTTCTGCAATGTAGGCCACAATATTTATAGGAGATACATATATATTTTGCTTGTAAAAAATACACTATCCTTGTGCAATATTACTTTTGCCTTCTCTTTCCAAAATACAATGTCACAGATTCAGGTCATAGAAGTGAGTATTTTAAATAAATTATTTTATAAACTATCGTTTGTATACTGATAGTTAAAATGAAAGTGCAGAAAATGATTATATTAAGCACGGAAAACTAAATTTGGAATAAGCATCGAACCTTCTCATTTGAAAACCTATCTATTTCGTCTTTAAAATTTCTCTTTAATAAAAAGTTGTATTTTAACTGACCGTTACAAATAAATGTTGCTGTTACTTAAACCATGCGAATGAAAACTGATAACATTAAATTATGACACTCTCTATTTTAAAAATCCATGAAATGCAAAATTGTATTATTTAAAATGTAAAATTAAATAGAAACACTGGGAAATCAACTAACATTGTCAAAAGGTATCTCCTCAAAAAAATAAGGGTTTGATTAGATTTATTAAAGTGTTTTTTAGTTAAATCGTTTTGATTCGGAGAGTTCTCAAGATTAGTAAATTGGAACTGAATGCATACTTATAGAGTCCTCAAAATTAGTAACCTTAAATGTTTTAATCACATGTGAACATGGCTAAAGTAGCTAGTATATCCTTCAATACAGATATATCGTGAAGGTAAAACTGGTCATCGAGTTGGTAGCATCTGGTTTTTTACCAGTAGAACTAGACCACTCCTCTCTTATTGTCCCTTCAATGCCTTTTCCTTTACATTTTCTTCAAAACGAAAGCAAGAATGTCACGAGTTAATCAACTAAAAGAACCTTTAAAAGTTTTTCATTTCTTCAGCCTGAATCCAGTGACTTTGTGTTGAAGGCTACGATTTATTTTTATACCTTTAAACCTTTTACCTTTATATTTTTAAACCTTTAAATCAGCTCAGTTGAATACGCAGTTTCTTATTTAAGACTCAACAAAACTAGTATTTTTTCAAAGCTATTATGTATAAAGTTAGGTAAAAGGCATAATTATTGAATAATTGTTCATGGGAATGTAAACAAATTTGTGTATTTATTTTATGAAATTATGTAGGTTTGAGTGCTAAAAATTTTTGTAACGGGTAAAGAGTATAATATTAGGTAAAATTATTCATATTAAACCTTTTCCTTCTTATCTAACATCTTATTTCTATACATGCACACACACACACACACACATATAAGTGAGTGTATGTATTTATGTATATATATGTATATATGTTTGTAAAATTGTTCTTCATACAAATCCACACGGTACATCGAATAGTCACCAAACTGTAGACAGCCATTCTTTGATACCATTGAATGTTTACATTCAATACTAGCACACCTTTATATAACATAAAATATCAACGTAATAAAATTTAACGTTTTTGATTGCCAACAGATTTCACTATTTGAGTTCTTCGAAAAATTAATATATTTCCACAAATGAAAATCATCAATTTAAAAGTTTTATATACACTTGAAGTTCTTTTAAATACTTTCAAATCGTTATATAATTTATTAAAAGCCAGCGTGATTTAAAGTTTATAAAGATTTAAAGATTTTTTTTCAATAGGACAAAGGCTTGATTATTTCTCTGAATTTGTTCGTCACTTCAACTTCAATATTGTTAATGCATTCTTCAAGTGTGTTTCAATTCAACATATGGTAATACGTAGATCAAATGGTTAAAAAATTATTAATTTTTGAATTTTACATAAGAAGATTCTGTTATTTACTGAACTTATCTTGCAGCTATTAAAGTTTTTGAATCTATCTATAAATTCCTTCATCTGAATTCTACAACTGAAGTTTTACAGCATCTTTCAGTTTCTGTACAAACTGGTATTAGTTTTAAAAAATTCAATAAATGAACAACTAAAATTGGAGTTATTGCATAAAGACTGTATATTTATTCTTTTGAAACTTCTCTTTTTTCACCTCTCTGGCGAAGAGGTGCCGAACGACGGCCGATTGGTTAGAGTACTGGCCTTCGGTACCGGAGTTCGTGGGTTCGAATCTCACAGTGGCACGGATGTTCGTAGCCGTTCGGAATCGGCTTTAAGCTGTAGGTCCCGGTCTCATTAACCCTCGTGTTGCAAAAAGTAAACCGTAGCACTCCAGACGAAACCTGGCAAAGAGGTAACAAATCGGGGTTCGGCATAAAAATTCTTCAGTTGTCCATACATGAACTAAGTAATTTAATCTAATTCCTTTGTTTTTCTATTTTAGAAATTACTAGAACATTCTTGTCTCCATTGAAACAGTGTTCCACAATATTCCATTACTGTATAAATCTGTAAAACTGTATAATTCTGTCAAAAAAGTGTTGAGTGATAAATAACGTGCTTAGAGTTCCTGATATTTCAATTTCCTATCTAATTATACGATCCTCTATGCCTCCATATATATATATATATATATATATATATATATATATATATATATATATATATATATATATATATATATATATATATATATATATATATATATATATATATATATATATATATATGGAATATACACGTGTGTGTATAAAATTCCCAAATTAGTTAATGCAAATATTTAAGGATCAAAATTATTTTCTTTGACCGTCTAGAATAGCATAAAAAACATTGAAGTTCAAGGAACATAATGAGTATTGTTGTTTTATCAACACTTCCAACTCGATAGTGAGACAGTTATGAAAATTCCATTTAAGAGATCAGATTACATTCAGTAGCCGAAAAGAAACTTTAACACGTAGTGAACGAGTGAACTCTTATCTTTCCATGCTGTGAATGCATGGATCTCTAGATTTATATTTTATCGTACGTATCATATCAGATTAAGCACCCGTACATTTATGGAACACGATGAGAGAGCAAGAAAGCATCATTAGAGAGAAGATACTTTAACTTTAGAATGTAGGCGCCGATTCTCAGAATTTATGATATATCTATAAAATCTAATATTTTAAAGTGTTAATATATTATCATTTCTAGTTTTGAATATAAAGTAAGGACTACCAATATTCAGACTATGAGTTTCCAACTACTATACTCTATTATCAATGGTTGTATTAATGTCAAGTCGTACTTATTTCTCCAAATTAAGTTACACCCACGAAGTCAGTTCTTGTTCATTTTTCTAAACATATGTCATCCTGATGAGAAAATGAGTAAAATGTCATATAGTAAAATTTGAGTAAAGGTAGCTTTTAGTTCTTCTTCTGATTTATAATTCGTTTTCATCTACTGATACTTATATAAATTCATATCATTTTCAATTAAAAATGCATCATTCTATCACGTAGATATTTTTAAAATATCAGATCACTCAAATATCACTATACTAAAAGATTTTTTTTTTCCTTAAAATATTCAATGTGGTAGAGCACTTTAAATAAGGTGTCTTAAAGTATAGATTTAATCCATCCTACAAAGCGCGAAAGCACACAAAGGGAACTAATTTTTTATTTAATACTTTTTTTAAAGATGGGTTGAAATGAAAAGCATTGGGTAAATATTTTATTCAAATACCGTATTGTCTTCATGCAGTTTGATCAGTATTCTTAAATATATTAAAATTAAAAAGAAAGTATCATTCAGTATACGTATGTTTTACCAATAGGAATTTTATTCAATTTCGACAACGAAAACTTGGTTATCAACGGATCTAAAATATTGGATTGTAATATACTGTTTCTTGAAAGCTTGCTCTACTGTCAAAATCGAAACCAAAGGGTGTCGATTTTGGGGAACAGCATTTAAAACGATTTTGGGGAACAGCATTTAAAATGTAATCACTTTCTCTAATGATCCACAGAGAATAACGCATTTTAAAACCAATTAAGTATTAAAACAATAAAGAAAAGGAGTTTTTTTTAATAAAGCATGCTTGTATCGCATAATACAACACGGACTTTTCAAAGATTCCTCTTTTTTCTATCCTTTGGTGCGAAAAATTCATTTCATGCTTTCTCTATTAAACATTGTGTAAGCTTAGGGAAATAATTAAACACTTGAAAATTTCCACATTTATTTCTACCGAAAACATATTTTGGGGAAACCTAGACAGCTATGGTGCTCATACTTTCAACAAATGATAAGATATATAGTTGCAAGCTTTCTTTTTTCCCAATCGTTTGTTTCCGAGACACAAGAGGTCATTCCGTAGATTAGTGAAGATATTTTATTTTTATCCTATAGTTTGCTTTCGTTTTGCTTAATTTTTAAAACAGTTTTAAAGGTTGAACGTAAAAAATAACCCCTTTGTAAGCGATATCAGAATACTAGCGTTGGGTAAGATTTCTATTTTGGGAAAAGTTTTCAAGTGTCTTCTCAATGAGTGATAATCTGGATTTCGTACAGATAACATCTATCACTTTAAAGGGTGAGATGAAATACTGAAGCAAGCTTTAAGATTCTGTGAATCGTAAATGGAGGGAAATTTTCGTCTAATGTAAAATGGGAGTTTTTAAAACTGAATCATTTTCTGTTGTTGAAATGTTTCATTTAAATTTCAAAACCAACTGATCCTGAATGGATTAAAACTTATGTTTTTACGTAATTGTTGAAATAATTCCTGTTGCAATAATTGTTAAGTCTTTGACTAACGCTTCAAGCCAAACACGTTTTTAATTTCCCGTATTTTTCAAAACGTGTATGCATGCAATACACATTGTCTTTTTAGGGCATCAATTTTCCTCAGTAAGGGGAAATTTAAAAAAAAGTACAAATGGATGAACATAACTGTAAACTACCTTAAGAAATACAACGAGTATATGCAATGTGTAGGTTAAAATTCATATTCTTTATTTTCCCGGTGGGATGTCAAACAATAGTGCCCATTACCCTATAAGAGACTATTATAAGTCTGTATTATAATTTATTTGGAATAAATTTTCTGATGTTGAAATTATTCCTCGTTTTTAATGTAAAAGCTTGTCTATCTTCCGTAAATAAAAGATCACTAATATATTTTTATGAAAGCGTTTGAGAAACTGACTACCATAATGACTATAACTGACGCTCATAGTGAATATTTTTTGCTTTTAAATTAGTAGTTTAAACTGTTATAGCAATTTTGAACAAAATTATCTGTCAGAATTTAGAAAATTAAAAAATTTTACTCTGATGCAAAAATGGAGAACTATTGGAGGAAATTTACAGGGCAATTGTAGTAATAAGTAGAGTTAAAAAAACGCAGAAAACGCACTTATGCTAAGAAGCATATAATGACTTTACAAACCTGGCTAAAAGCATGAGGCACTCCGAAATTTTTTGAATAGATTTAAAAGTAATAAAGAGATATTCATGAATTTCAAATGTTAGCAAAACAACAAGTAAGTAGAATATTTCAACATATACAATTACAAAAAACATCAGAGTGTATTGCAATGCAATAAACTAATATAACAATTTGTCAAAGGCTAAACTGCAACTAAAACTGACTATATGCAATACAACAACATTTTCTAAGAGTATAGCAATTAATCATTACATTACTGATAGAAACAAATGGAACAAGGCCCAACAAGATTAGGCAAGCAATCTATAATACGTGAGTTAAGCACAAAGCCATCAAATAATAATCATAATAGTTTTTAAGCACAACTCAAATAAAATATATTTTATCATATTTAAATTTAAACAGTATAGATGTTTAAGTGCTAATATTTAATAATAGGCATGTATATGCAAATAAAAAGATAAGGAACCAATAAGAATACTACGCTCCGGTCGTCAATGCCTATATAAGACAACAAGTGTCTGGCACAGTTGTTAGATCGGTTACTGTTGCTATAATGGCAGATTATCAAGATGTAAGGGAGTTTGAAAGTGATGTTATGGTCGGCTCACGAGATACGGGACAGAGTATCCCAGGTAGCGATGAAATTTGGATTTCTCCGTAAGACTATTTCATGAGTGTACCGTGAATATAGGGAATCCAGTAAAATATCAAATCTCTGACATCGCTGCCGCTCGGAAAAGATAGGACAAGATCGGGATCAACGATGACTGGGGAGAATCCTTAAACGTGACAGAAGAGCAAATTGCCGCACATTGCTGCAGATTTCAATGCTGGGCCTTCAACAAATGTCAGCGGACGAACCATTCAACCAAACATCATCGATATGGGCTTTCGGAGCTGAAGGCCCACTCGTGTGCCCTTGATGACTGCACGACACAAATTTTTACGTCTCACCTGTGCTCATCAATACCGACATTGGACTGTTGACTGGAACCACGTTGCCTGGTCTGACGAGTCTCGTTTCAAATTGTATCGAATGGATAGACATGCACGGGTATGGAGACAGTCTCATGAATCCATGGACCCTGCATGTCAACAGAGGACTGTTGGTGCTGTGGAGGCTCTGTGATGGTATGGGGGGGGGGCGTGCAGTTGGAGTGATATGGGACCCCTGATACGTCTAGATAGACTCTGAGAGGTGACACGTACGTAAGTATCTTGTCTGATCACCTGCACCCATTCATGTCCATTGTGCATTCCGGTGAACTTTGGGAATTCTAGCAGGATTATACGATTCCCCACAAGTCCAAAATTGCTACAGAGTAGCTCCAGGGACACTCTTCTGTCTTTAAACATTTCCACTGGCCACCAAAATCCTCAGGCATGAACATTGAGCATATCTGGGTTGCCTTGCAACTTGCTGCTCAGAAGATATCTCCACCACCTGTACTATTAGGGATTTATGAACAGATCTGCGGGATTTATGGTGTCAATTACCTTCAGCATTACTCCAAACATTAGTCGGGTCCATGCCGGGTCGTGTTTCGGCCCTTCTGCGTGCTCGCGGGGCCTTACACGACATTAGGCAGGTGTACCAGTTTTTTTTTTTTTTTTTTTTTTTTTTTTTTTTTTTTTTTTTTTTTTTTTTAACAACTATATTCCAGTTTTCATTGACAGCTGATTTTGTAGTTTGAGCTTATCTCACTGAGGACAAAGCTATTCTATACATCTTACTTATACATTTTCTTATCGTAGTTTTAAGCCATATTTAAAGCTTTTAGATATTCTTCTACTGTGATAAAAAAAAATTTATATCATTTACACAGATTGAGTGTTTTATGAGCTCTTGTATCTCTATATTTGCATAGTCACCCCCACTTATTTTTTAAAATTTTAAATCTTATATATAATGTTATTTCCATAGGATTTGGCATTCAATTTTGTTGGGTTTCTTCTCACTTGAGTATTAATGACAATAAACTTGCCATTAATACCCACGTGAAATTTCATTACTTTTCATTTGGTGTACAATTTTTATGTTATTTTGAAAAATACACTTCTTGAAATGACAAAACTGGATATTTTTTTTAAAGTTAAAACGTCATTAAAGAATGTGTAAAAAATACATTTGGAAAGGAGCAGAACTTTTTACTTTATAATAAATCAAAGCATGACTGGTATATTGAAAATTTGAAGTCACAAATGTTACTATGTTTCCTTAAGTGTTTCAAAGCTAGAAAATTTTAAGTTTCAAGAATGTTGCATACACATATTTAAATATTTCATTAATTCCTATTTTTGAATCGACTATTTTCGGGGACAAACCTTTTACTCAAACATAGAGCAAAAAGTATCGATGCAAAGAATTTAAAAAATCAATTAAAAAGTAAAATTAATTTTGAGTAGAACAAAAATTGAATAACATTGTTCAACAACTTGCTTAACAACTTCTTTTCAAGGATACTGCAGTTCCAACTTTTCTTTCGTTTCCTCCAAAATTGTAAATAAAAATTACGAATAATATTTCTATTTTTATCAAAGTAATGAAACTACCACAAAAATTCTGATTCTACACTCAAGGCTGTAGATAAGGAAGGGGAGGATTTAAAAACATTTTTTTCCCGCCCAGATATCGGAACAGACTTTGCTGAAAATTTCAAAAGAATAATTGAAGCTCTCAGGGGTAAAAAAAAAAAATGATAATCCTCATTAAATTGTTTGGGTTTTATAATTGCAATAAACTATTTTTATTGCTATTTCTCTTTGGGACATTTTTAAGGACGGTATTTGTAAAATAATAATAATAATAATAATAATAATAATAATAATAATAATTTTTCCAGTTTGAAGTATGTAATAGTAAATATTTTAGGAAAATAATAATATGCTTATTAACTTATATTTATTATTTGTTAATATCTTCAAACTACAATAATGTAAGTTATCACTTTTTACTCCTGAGGTCTTCAATTTCAATAGAAAAGAAATTTTTAAGTATGAGGGAGTGATGGCCTAGTGGTAAGATGCTAATCTTCCGTGCCGGTGTTCATGGGTTCGAATCCCACTGTGGCACGGATGTTCGTAGCCATGTGTTTATGGATAAGAATCGAAATTTATAGTAGCGAATTTGTCTTTTATTACTTATTCTTCTACAAACAATTACAAAGACAGTCAGATCAATATAAAATTTTTTGGAGTTAGAACGCAACATTCCAGTCCATTTGTTCATTCTTGTATAAAGTTATCACAAAGAGTAATTTAGAAAGCTTCTCAAATTCCTTAAAATTTAGTCAATGTATTATGCAGGGTAATAAGGTATTCCAAAGCACAACAGATATGTGCTGTGTTTAAATTTCTGAACACGACTTCTTCTGCTCTCGTTAATAAATTGGCTCAGTTCTATTTAAAAATTTTACCTTTTTGTATGTGAGCTACTTATTACGAAAATAATGTAATCGTCAAATAATTCGATATCTAGATTTAGATAACTATCGACATTATAGCCCTCTTAAAGACTAAAAAAGCCATTTGGGGAATTCTAAGACTGAGTAAGACCACAATAATTAAAAACGAAATGGACTAGATATGGGAAATTTGGTAAGTGAATTTTCAACTAAAAACTATATTCGTTTTTGTAACTAATCGGTCAAATAAAATGAGAACTCTAGAATATTTAGTTGGAGTAGTAGTAGTATATAGTGAGTATACGAAGAAGTTGAGTAGATAGGATGGCATTTTATGTCACCCTTTTGAAAAGACCATTAATAATGGAAATTTCAGGACTTTAGAGTGTATTTTATAAATTAACCACAGTAAAATCTTTTAAATAAGAAATTTTTATAAGGAAAAAATACCAGAAAATGCACAGAACAGCACAATTTTTTTTGTTTGTGTGTTTTGCCCTAACAGACAAAGGAATAAAAGAGAATAATTTTTTTTCATACATATAATTTTTTTAATTAAAATATTATTTTACTTCCTGATAAATAAGAATTGCCTTACTAAACAAATCCAAATAATTTTATTTCTTTTGGATCATTGTGTTGTAAAATTTCACACACACACACACACACAAAAAAAAAAAAAAAAAAAAAAAAAAGTTATAATTTACTTTTGATATCAAAGCAGATTTTCTTGCAGGAAATAGTTTTAAGGTGTCAGTAGTGACCTTTTTTTCTCCAATGCCTCTATTATCAAGGATTCAATCAACTACAATCCGCTTAATTTCCTATAATCAACTGACTCATTGCTAAATATATAAAAAATTAAAACCCTTTCTAACTATTTAAAGTTTTAATTTTCTTCCAAAATGTGGCCCAGGAACGTATCTTGGGAAACAAATTTTACGGCCGCATTTTGTCTCGTATTTGTAAAATATTTTATTAGGAAAAAATGTCTATAAGAATATGTTACAAAATTTAATTCTCTATAGCTTAAAAGCCTGGGGTATAATTATTTATTATTTATTTTTTCATTAGATTTATGTGCAATGATAACCAGTGTAAGTAAAATGTGTAAGATAGGGGTGTATAAATTAAGTGTTATATCTTCTACTGATATGCATAAACGATATAAACTACATATGAACTTTATAATATGAACTTTATTTAAATCATCTTAGTTATATATATTAACATTAATAATAATTGCACTATGCAGCATGCACCGAGTCCATGGCAGCATGTTGATGAATATTATCACAACACATTGGCCAAGTTTGTTGCCAACCATAAAAAATCTAATATCATGTTGCCATACAAATAACAAAATATCAGTTATATTACATTAAGAAAAATTGCTCTGCTTAGATTTTTGTTATATAGCGAAATATAGGAAGGTATGCTTTTTTTTTGACAGGATTTTAGCTAGCCTATTATAAAAGCAAAAGCAGTGTCAGTGTTGGGAATTTTTTTTCACATTAAAATAAATATCTTTTTCGTGCTCATACATTGTTTTGCAAAAAATTCCAGAGAGGGCGGAAAAACTGCTAAACCTCTTATGGTCTATGCCATGATAGGATTAAGATTTCCATGGCATGGTAAGGAAGAAATCCCAAGATATTCATTTCAAGATTATTTCAAGATTAAAGTGAAAAAAATAACCAATTAAAAATACCATAATAAAAATACCAATATATAAATAAATATACTTACGGATTTATTGGGGCTTAAGCACATAAGTAAGTAAATTCAACAATGGAAATCAAATTAAGCTTACCACGGATGCCGTATGACAAGATTTGTTAGTTTGGTTTGGTTTGGTATGATACTGCCTACTTTTTTGGAAACGTGAGGGCTGACGAGACAGGGATTTGATGCTTAAAGTCGATTCCGAATGGCTACGAACATTCATGCCACAATGGGATTTGAACCCACGAACTCCTCTACCGAAGGTCCGAGCCCTAATCATTCGGACCATTATCATCGTAAAATATGGGTTATGGGAAAGTTTGAGAAACCTCGAAAATAGTAGGATAAGCCCTCCCCCCCCCCTCTTTTTATAATGCCCGTGTACGTTTTCGACGTAATTGATCCCTTGAGCATTCAAATTTACCCAACTCCTTGAAATGTTATGCACCCTCATACCAAAGTATATAGACACAGGAATAAGGGAAGGAGCCATAGCAATCAAATAAGCGTAAATGCAATCAAATAAGCGTAAGAACTGATCTCCAAAAACTTTTATCCATCCCGTTCAGGTGTGCAACATGTACGCCCACAGCCTAATTTTCTATTTAAAATTCCAAAAACTTTATATCTTGTTAAAATTCCATTTCACCAATGATTCGCAAAAGTTTAATTTTTTTGTCATTAAGCATTGAAACTTTTATGGGTTTCATTTTAAAATTAATACTTTTAAAATGGGATACGTTAGGGATATTACGTTAGGGTATTTAGGGATACGTTAATTACTTTATCCTTACCATTTTTAAAACACTAATCAAAATTAAAACTTTCCAGACTACATGTTCCTTGTTTTGAAAACTTAATAAACTCCATATATAACATAGAAAATTGTGTGATAAAATTTGTTCATAAGTTTGCGTTAAGCAATGTAATTGGCGGTTACTGAAAGAGAAAAAAAAATACATTTTTTTCTTTATTTCTTTTTTCCTTTATGTATATATATTTAAAAGTAAGTTATGGTTGTTTCTAATGAGTAAAGAATCTATGATTATTTTTACTATATTTATCAACGATGGCTGAATGGTAGGGCGCTTCTCTTTGGTGCCGGAGTTCACGGGTTTGGATCCGGTTGCTTACATGGATTTCTGGAATCGGCTTTAAGCAGTAGGTCCCGGTCTCATTAGCCCTCGTTTAGCACAACAGTAGACAGTGGCGCTCTAAACTAAACTAAACCAAACCAAATATTTATCGAAATTGAAGTTTTCCGAGAATCCGAAATTAAGTTTTCCGAGAAGCTTTATATTGATATGAAATAATTCGGTTTGATTATACAAGAAATAATTTATATTATATGCTGTCCTAATTTCCCTTCTTTTACTCTATTTAGAGTCAATTCATTATCATACTTTCGTTATTGATTTATTGTTAATTGTGGAATAAGGGGCAGACACTAAATAATCCTTTATAGTCTGTTTTATGTAACTAAGAAGAAAAAAAAATGTATTAGATTTTAATCATATTTAATTAATTTTATAAAAATAGTATTTTATTATTCTTACATTTCAACAAACTATAAAATAGTTTTTCTTAACCTACAGATTCTCTTATTCTTGCTTCAAGAAGGTTTTCTCAAAAATTACTTAATTCCAATTTACAACTTTTACTATCGACAGATGGCAGTACTTACTGGAGTAAAGTTTATTACAGACGACCAATGAGAAAAAGTTTGCTTTATGTTAGTACTTTTCAGAAATTCATACATTCGGTGATGTGCATATATATGCAGGGCAGGTTCTAGCAATTTTGCTGACCCGGACATAAAAGTAAAATGCCACCCCACCCCTCTACCGACGATAAAAATTGCTATTAAAAGTGATACATTAATGGTAAATACTAAATTGTAAAAATTGACTAGTTCTTGCAAACAAAACAGTATAAAAAATAAAATTATTAAAAGCCATAAAATAAATTTAAAAAAAAGGTGCACGATATTTCTTGCATATATATATATATATATATATATATATATATATATATATATATATATATATATATATATATATATATATATATTCACCTGTTACAAATTTTATATACTCAATCACATTTGAAAAGCTATAATTTTTTCTAAGAGATAGAATTTATTTTATTTTCTCTTAACACGAATACCGTTTGCTCCCTCCAATCATGTTAGAAAAATCAAATTAAATTACATTTTAAGGCTTGTGTGTCTAAAGGAAACATTATTACCTGTTATACTGTCGATTAGAGATTATCGTAGAATAAACGTCATACATTTAAATTGTATATATTTGTGTATTGGTTGCAATCAAAACAGGTCAATTGGCTGTAATAAAAAGGGGTAAAATTATTAAAGGATTTTTTTAAGTAGAAGAAAATCTAAAAAGTAATCTAAGTACATTTATCTCGTGCTATAGAATATATTAAGTTATACATTATAGAATACATTAATTTAGCTTTTGATATGCATTTCAGAAACTCTTTTTTTTTTCTCATCAGAAAAATCGAGCTTTATTTCAGAAATTATTTAAGTGGCTTAATTTATAGGATTAACCTTAGCTAAAAAACCGGCTTTAAAATAACTATACACGTTCATTACTCAAGTAACAGCCAAGATGTCCTTATTCCTGTTTTGTATCCAATTCCATCTTACATAACTGTATATCAACCGTAGATCTTCAATTTATATATGTATATAATTTTATTTATTTATTTATTATTTTACTTTATTTTTTATTTTTTATTTATTTTTATTTATTTATTTATTTGCAGAGCAAAAATTTACAATTTCCGCCCCTGCTTTTTAAAGATTTGTCTTTATTCTGCCTTTTAAACAAACGTCTTTATGTTATTACAAAAGATCAATACCGGTTTTATGATTTTTGAATTATAAATACATTTTTATACCCAATTTTAAAAAATCCACAAATGCACCATTAGTTTAAAAGCCTCTTTAAAATAGCAAATTTTAAAAACATTCAACTATGATAGGCTTTTAATTCTGGAACTGCAAAATTTTATTATAATTTTTTACACTTTAATGTTTTGTAAAGTTGTGTTAATTATTGTTACATTCAATTTTAATCAATATTCATAAAATCGTGTAAGTAATATACAGCCTTTATAAGATTAGTTTATAAAAACGTAGATAATTTAAAATTATATTAATTTTTACATTTGATCTATTTCAGTAGATATTCAGAGCATTAAAATTTTTTCAGTTTATTGCGTGTCTTAATACCACATTGTATCACGTAAATTTAAATAAAATGAATTAAACTAATTAGAACATGTCTGTCATATCAAATGTTGCTAAAATGCTTGGAAAAGACGCCTCTTTCTTGAAATTTTATTGAAATATTATTAACATTATATATATATATATATATATATATATATATATATATATATATATATATATATATATATATATATATATATATTAACATTATATGTATTATTAACATTATATATAGTACCGGGTGACCGAGCTCCGCTCGGAGAAAACAGGTATCGAAGCTAACTCGAAGATTTAAATTTTCAATTGTGATTTATCAAAACAATACATGCCATAAGAAAATTTGTGAAACCATTAATGAAAAGATAACCGGTTAAAGTGCACCATCGTAAACTATTCTAAACAAAGTTGTTTGGAAAGGGAACTATTCTATACATAGGTAAAGTTTGAAAAGTCATAGAAAATAAAATGTAATTGATAACAAAAAATTATACAATTAAAGAAATGGTACAAAGTGAGCAGTGTAAAGATTGAAGTGTGTTGAATGGAGATGCATTCTGACAATGACGGTATCTTCTAGCTGTCCATTTGCGGGTATAATTGAGTTGATCGCTTGTTGTTCCAAAATTCCGGCTCCTTGAAGCCTTTCATGTAGAGGTGCGTTCTGCATGTTGAAAATGTAGCTTGAAATCTGATGAATGTTGAAATGTCGAACTTTGTTGAAGGTGATTTGAAATCGAAATCAGTTCCTTAACACGTTCGCTGCCACCGACGCACTGGCGCGTCAGAGCGGCACCCTCCTGGTATGCCGACGACGCACTAACGCGGCGACGGACTTTGATAAGTTATATGCTCTGTGTTTAGTGTGGCTTTGGAAATTGAACGGCAAGGTTATTTCGGCACGTTAGTGAAGCATTATTTTTTAATTTTTTGTGGTTAGTTTTCAAAATTTTTGTTTGCATTATTTTTTTTTTACTATATCGTTTATGTGTTATATATACTTTGCTACATTAATTTAATATTTAGAGTTGATAGAAAATAAAAATGGAAACCAATATCAAGGAATAAAGACAAATCAATAAAGACTTTTATTATTATTATAATTATTAATTCTTCAGAATTACAACCAATCGATTCCTCGTGGTCGAAAACCCCCGGGTACAAATTTTCACTTGGTTTGGACGCATGAGAAAAAAGTTTGCCCCCACCGGGGTTCGAACCCGGCCCTATCTGTAGCGCCGAACTACGTGACCTTAGCGCGTCAAAACCGATGCCAATCGATTCCTCGTGACCAAAACCCCCAGATCCCCAAGTTTACTACAGTTTATTAATTCTGGGGCGATTTTCGACTTGACAACCATTCCTCGTATTATAGTATAGGATTATTAACATTATATATATATATATATGCGTGTGTGTGTGTGTGTGTGTGTGTAATGGATTATTTTTTTTCCATTTAAACTAAAACATGAATTTAATAATTTGTTTAAATCGATTTTCAAAATGCTATCAAAGCAGACAAGCCCTAACTCTTACCATCGCCGGAGTCAGAGGAATGCTCAGCCAGCCAGTAGCCAACCGGGACTTGTGAGAGGTACAGTAGTCTTGCTGGAAACTCCATTATCGTGAGGATAGCAGAACAGAATAAACGGATGGAGATAATCACCCAGCAAATCTACGTACCGAATTGCATTGAGGAAGGTTGGTACATTCACCAAATATAACAAGCAGTGCCACGAAAACACCCCCCAGACCTTGGTTGAGCCACCATGCCCTTGTACAGTTTCAACCTGGCATGGAATGATCCATTGCTTCATGAGCCTGTAGCCATATTCTCAGCCTCTCGTCGGCGTTAAGTAGTCGGAATCGGGATTCATCATGCCATGCTACTCGTTTCCAGTCCTCTACATTCCAGTCTCTGTGCTCTCTTGCCCGTCAGCCCAATGGCGAGCGTAGAGCAATGGTGCTCTTGTAGGTCGACGGCTCCGAAACCCCATACGGTGAAGCATTGCACAGTCCGTGTGCTATTGGCACCGTCATTCAACTGGGTGGTAATTTGAGCTAATGTTTGGGCTTCGCCGGCTACGTGCAATAGGCCTGAGCATTCTCTCGACACACACTGCCAAAACTAACTGTCCTTTGCATTGCCTGATCGCTAGTTTTTCCCTCATCAATGTAATCTTGGTATACTCTTGACACTGTCGACCTTAAAACTCCTATCAATTTGCATAGCCCTTGCTATCCCTAATTCAGTGGCACTTCAGTGTAAATAAACACACACAAAGTCGAACCCGGTTAAGAAGTTTTCCAGCTTAAGACATTTTGCTCTTACACATTTTCTCGCTTAATAAGTTTGTTTTGCCCTTTCCAGTTTAATTTTTGAGCTACAGTTAACTGGATTCCTCGTCCACACCGTAGCAATATTGTCCACGGAATAAGGCAATAAATATGTTATCAATTCTTGGGTTACGCCTTACTTCAATAGTCCGTCGGGTGCATTTCCAGAAAGAAGGATCCAAAGTAAGTAATGAGACCCACCTCCAGGCCATAAACTGAGTGGTGAAAAGTGTCTTAAATTAAAACTCACACTTCCACTATAGATCTTCTATAGTGGAAACCTAAATCTTTTCATTCCTGAATATATATGGAAAAAAAACACATTCCCACATTCAAAGAACCTTTTTGTTGAGTTTTCTCTAGTCCCATTCACTTTAGTAATTCAAGATTGAGAACAGCTTTTGAGGTTTAGAATTAGTTGAAAATTTGTTTATATCCATTTTAATCTTTTCTCTATAGCCTAAAACACGCAGAAATTCATTAAGGCATTAAATAAACGATTAAAAAGTTTCTAAAATGTATTTATTTTTTATTTATTTTTATTAGTTTTATTTTTTTTCCTAGTTTCTGTTTTGGGTTTCCTATATGCTAGTTTAAATTAAAAAATATTTTTAAATATCTCTGTACGAGGATTAAAACCTTAAGGTTTTACATAGTGATTAGAAACTAAAAATTTGAATAGAAGTAGAAAATAATTCTAACTTCACCCGCATTCAGATTACGAAAAAGGGGGGACTTGCCTTTGACAAAGCTTATAACGGAATTTTTACTAACCGAAAGGTTAAATGAATAAAAAAACCGTAAAAAGGGAAAATATAAAGATTGAAAATAAGCTAACTTTATAATTAATTCAAGTGGAGTAAATATATATATATATATATATATATATATATATATATATATATATATATATAAGGCTTGCAGGTCCTGGGCATATCCCTCTAGTTCAATGTTTCCTTTAATTGCCTGTGAAATCATACGGACAAAAGAAATGTTTACTGAAAACGAGTGTTTTATCCAAATTCAGACAGACATTTGCCATTCTTCCCGAAAATATCCATCCCATTGAACTCAGTTTGTCCACTGCATTCTTCGAAAAGAAAGAAGGGGAAGGCCAATCAGTATTCGGAAAGAAAAATAAAACAGAATTAACGAATAGAAAGGAAAAAAAAAGGTGTTATATAGGATAGCTTTGAATGTTCCTTCCAAATTTTAGTAATTGCAAGACCCGTGAAAGATCAATTAAGACACCGGAATTTCCTTTTTTCCACCACCACCACTGACAACCCACTGACAACACACCTTTATAGGCAAGTTCGTTAAATTTGTGGGAAAGAACAACGAGTTTGTTTTTCGTTTCATATACTTTATTAATCTCTAATAAGAAATAAAACATTTAATATTTAAAAAATTGTATAATTCTTTTAATAAGGGCATACTTTTGTACGATCATGAATTCGTCATTGATGAAGTCCAGCAGAAGTTAAGAAAAAGTCATGAAATTGACTTTAAAAAAATCTGTTTAATCAACTAAAGTAACTTATTATTTAATTTTAAAAGGTAGAGCTTACCTTCAGTAAGAAATAAAACTGATGTATATGTTAACGGATGTATAATTTATTATACGTTATATTGAAATTTTTTGTTATGCATAACGTAAATTTCCGCCAAAAAAGGAGATGCACAGTAATGCAACAAGCTAATTTTTTTTTTTTTTGTTTTTTTTTTTGTTTTTTTTTTTTGTTTTTTTTTTTTTTTTTTTTTTTTTTTTAAGCTATGCTTTACAGCATAAATATTTCTTACCTTGAAATTTCTTGCTATACACAGTGCAGATTACTATAAAAAGAGGTTTGGTTTGGGAACGACGGGATCTACTGTTTTGCTACACGAGTCTAATAAAACCGGGACCTACTGATTTTGAACGGCTACACACATTCAGGACTTTAGCGGAATTTAAAACCACGAACTCCGGTATCAAATCCCAACCTATTTGGCCATCATACAGAAATCAATCAAAAGAAGAGGCTCACAACTAAACTTTTATATAGTCCTATATACTCTACTCTAAAACTTTAAGGCTAATCATTTTACAGTTTTACCGTACAACGTCACGTTCATTTGAAATTTTTTGTACTATAAAGTACAAATGTCGGTGAAAAGAAAATACGCTCGGTTAGGCGTAACGATAATCTTGTATACAAAATTGCATCATTATATAGATAACCGTTTTGAGTTATGCCTCACAGCATTTATAAATGTTATGATGAAATTTTTCGTTATATAGAGTGCAGACTGCAGTCAAAAGACTAGGTGCTAAACTAGATGTTATAATAGGCCTAAAAACAAATTTCAATATCTTACGGCGAATCTCTCTTTATTTATGTCCCAATTTAGACTTCATTTATCAACTTTATATTGATACCACAGTCCGTGGGCTCGGATACTACTGCGGGCATGGATGTTCGTAGCTATTCTGTATTGGCTTCGGGCAATACATTCCGGTCTTTTTATAGTGTGTGTAGCAAAACAACAAGCCTTGTAGACCTTAGTGTTCCAAACCAAACCAATCAAGAGAATCCTGCATTCTGTATTTTTATATGTTAGGTGTGTAATATGTATATTTAACAAAGAAATTAAAATCTCGTCCAAAATTCTTCACAAAACTATTGAAAGGAAATCCATTTTAATTATTTCCATTTTATACTTATGTCTACCTTATCAGCATTCTGCACCACTTAAATTATTTTTATAAAGAATTTGAAACTACATTTGAGAAAAATTCTCTTCTGAACCTTATCACATTTTTTTTTATTCAAAAAATTAAATCTCAAGTTTATTTCAACAATAATCATGTGCATCTAATCAAACTATGGATGAAGCTTTGATACAAAAATGAAATTTTTTATCCCCAATTGGTCCCAATCCTATGCGCCAATTGTCTTACTTGCAGTATTGAAGGATAGCAACAACCAACAAAACCTATTTTAAAGCTCAATGTGTAAATAACATTAATTTTTAGGTACATTGCAGATCTGCAATACTTTGATACAAAAGGTTTAAATTCAGAATGAAAACAAACTATGGAACAGTTGCGTGTTTAAATAACAGTTGTCAAATCTTTGTCCATATTTATTTAAAAAAAAAATAAAAAATAAATCTCCCCCGCCTCAGTCACACATAAACGTTTTCTGATTACCCTGCAGCTTTC
This sequence comes from Pardosa pseudoannulata, assembly GCA_032207245.1. NCBI lineage: Eukaryota > Metazoa > Arthropoda > Arachnida > Araneae > Lycosidae > Pardosa > Pardosa pseudoannulata. The sequence continues at coordinate 10,058,196 of CM063502.1, forward strand.
TAAACAACAAATTCAAAAATGAATTAACTTTTTTAACCAACATCTGTGTCTATAAAGAATAAATAAATAAGTAAAACAGTAAGCATATATGCTTTCAATCTTAAATCACATGAAAACATGTCTCACTAACAATTTATGTGGTTTGATGGGGCCAAAAGTTTATTTGTGAATTAAGAGGAGCAGCTGTTTGTTCTAGTTTGTTAACAACGCTTTAGCAGTGTGTGGTTTAATAATTACACTATGGGGAGTTGTACCTTCAACCTATTTTTATCTTATTTTCTTCCATTTCACAAGGAAAAAAATATTTGATGTATTATTTCAAAACTATAGATTGTTAATGAGTGCATATAATTTTATTATATTTTTATAATAATTCTATTATATTTTTCTATTATATTTTTGAGCATTAAACAAAAAAAGTTAAGTAAGACCAAGGTACAACATTATAATGAACCTTAGACCTATAGTTTTGGTAAAAAGATGAAGTCATGAAAATTTATATTACAAAACATATTTACAAGTCCTTTCCTTCGTAATATTAATTCATTAAGAGAAAAATTAAAAAGTAAAAAGTAAATTGAGATAAACAAAACACGGTACAACAGTTTGTAAAAATTCAAATTACTATAAGAATATGAATACGGTACAAAAATTTAAGAACGAATATTTACTAGTATTTACAAGTTAAGGATGCGTTATAAAAAAAACACAATACTACAATAGTTAATAACAAGTTAAAAATTACAAGCGAAATATTAAGCAATTTAATAGCTAATACATGGCTCGAGGAGTAGCAAGAGTTATTGTGGCGCCATCTATTGGCTGAAGTTAGATAATTCCAAAAAGCTATATATGAAAATTATTTACGGGATCATGGCCGCTCTGGGATTTTTGAGATTTCTCGCTTCCCTAAAATAAAAATCTGCGAATTCAGGAATTATTTTATTATTAAGGTTATTAATGTTGTTATAAAAGTTAATGCAGTACTTAATGAAGATCTCCATGAAAGTTAAAATATTTAAATCAAGCCTAATACTGTCGTTACGCAAGTAGCGCGGAGCTCTTGTTATACCTCTAAGAATTTTATTCTGCGTACATTCAAATTAAAATCAACATTAGTGCGGAACACAAAAGGCTAGATCGGAGCTGCTTAAATTGTAGCGGAGAGTATTATTGTTTTCTGCAGTAATACTTTATTTCTAATATTCAAACGAGGGCCGTAAAGTAAGGAACGAAGTTCGATTTGCTTAGCGTTCATCCTGTTTTTAACGTTTTTAATATATGGTTTCCGTGCGAGCTGCTTATCAATGGTCACTCCTAAATATTTTAAGGTGTTGTCCCATTTGATCACCTCGTCGTATAAGTGCAACCACTGAGGAAGTTTGAAGGAACGACTAAAATAAATTGCCTGGCATTTGCTAGGATTTATTTTATAATCTTCCTGTATTTGAACCATGTTCCCAGAACAGAAATATGATGCTGAATGTATGAAGCTACGTTATTAATACGATGGGCTGAAGTATAGTTCGATGTATCATCTGCGTAGAGTGCTATTTAAGTTAGATTGGATTTTGGAATATCGTTAATGAAAATATTAAAGAGAGTAGATCCTAAGATTGAGCCTTGTTGGACTCTTGCTGTGACTGTTTTTCTATTAGTATAAGTGTTGTTAATACGGAATTGGAAAAATTCTATTGCAAAAGAAGTTTCTCAAAAGGTGTATAAGTACATCAGGCACACAGAGCAGAATTAGCTTGCATTTGAATCCTTCGTGTGTGCTGCGGTCAAATGCCTTTGCAATATCAAGAGTCCTCCATTCAACTTCTTGTTTTGTAGTCACTGACTAGCAAGTTGTACTACTCGAAGCAACTACTGTATTGTGCAATGGCGTCTTCTGAAGCCAAATTGCTCTGGAATAATACAGTGGTTTAAGTCTAAGTGTGTCTGTAGGCAGTTGAGAATTATACGCTCAGTAATCCTACTGAGGGGACTCAATAGGCTTATTTGGCTATAATTTACGGGAAGGCTAAGGTTACTTGCTGGTTTGGGAACTGGGAAAACAATTGCAATTTTCCAGGCCAAGGGAAAATAATTTAAGGATTCTATTTATTATTGAGGTGAAGAAAATTAGAATATTAGATGAGAAATTTTTGATTGCTCGATTAGTTATGTTGTCGAGATCTGGAGTCTTTGAATTATTTAGGTTTTTAATGACTTCCCGAACTTCATAAATGCTAGTTTTGGTGATGATATAAGTTGTGGGGATGAGAGGAAGTTGTTTACTACATCATTTACATGAGAGTCGGGATCTTCGTTCTCAAATTCTACGTTGGGAGTGAATTGATTTTGATAAGCGTCAGCTATACACTCGACCTTGCTGAACAGATCGAAGTGCGTCATCGTGGTGTCATCTTTTGGGGGAAAGTGGTAACCGGTCCTACCATGAATCCCTCTCAGGCATGAGTTTTCAGAGAGAATTATCTTCAACGAATAGTCCCGATATGAACTCCCCATTGCTAATCACTGTGTTCCCTTACTAAACAATGGGATCCCGATCTTAATCTTAACGATTGCACTGGCAAAATACTCTTGCATTGAAACAGGGAGTGCGAAGGAATTGGTTAATTTTACGAGCTGTGTTGCGTTTTTAATGAGATCCCTGATATGCTGATGAAGTTTGGGAACTTTAAGAGTTCGCATTTCCTTTGACGAATTTTAAATAGATAAATTTGCCTGCGTCGTGAGTTTCAACTTAGCTTCTTCAATGTGATCATTATTTCTAATGATCGTAAAAAATTATTTAGAACTAGCAAGAGTATCCAGGAGCTGTCGCCCATCTAACATTGGGTTTTCACTCTATACTTTGAATCATCAGATCCATCATCAGTAAAACTGGCAAGTGATCTGAGTCAAAAAGATCTAGAGTCACAAAATCAATTTTGTAAGGGAGGTTTAGAGCGAGAACAAAGTCAATGATATAGGGGTGACCGCCAGAGAAATGAGTGGGGAAATTTGGATGGTGAATATTAAGAAAGGGTATTGGTGATGAAATTAACTAGCTCTCTACCAGATTTATTTAAACCTCTGGAGTTCCAGGCTGTATTATGCAAGTTAAAATTACCAGCGATAACACAGTTAGAGTGATAATTTAGAATCTTATTAAGATCAGAATGGGGAAGCTAAATTTTACATTTAAAATAAGCCGAAGTGATAACCAATTCGGTACTGAAATCAGGAATAACCGTATTCGATATCACACACTCATGTCCATAAATTAAGGATAATTCAGAATCACACAGAAATTGAGCTCTAAAATAAAAATTTCACCTGTAGAATTATCACACACATCTTGAAGAAGAATATGCAAATTGCAGGAAACCACCAGATGGCGCGGATAGTACGTCACAATGACGAGAGTGTATGAAAGGGGTATATAAGGAATGGTAGCAAAGAAGTAAAATTGTTCACAAGCGCTTTAAAAGCCTTTCAGTGCAGTAACCGCATAGTTATGGCACAAAGGAAGCATTTGGATGATTTTTTACGTGGTAGAATTATCGGACGACTGGAATGTGGACGTACCCAGCTGGAAGTATCCGAGGAACTTGGAATCGCCCAGAGTGTCCTCTCCAGGCTTTGGCAAAGATTCAAACATGATGGCAATGTGAGTAGATGTTACAGCACAGGTCGCCCCCGAGTTACTACGCCGAATGATGACCGGTATTTGGCAGTTACTGCCAAAAGAAACAGACGGAGCACAGCATCAGACCTGTCTCGTCAGCTCTCTTCAGCTACCGGTACGACAGTTTCAAGGCAGACCGTGTACAGACGCTTAGGGAACATTGGTCTATATGATCGTAGGCCTGTCAGATGTGTTCCCCTTACCGCAACTCACTGTCGCCTGCGATTATGCTGGGCTAGAGAGCATGCATTGTGGACACCGCAACAGTGGTCTTGTGTGATGTTTTCCGACGAGTCCAGGTTCAGTTTACATTCTGATTCTCGCCGGACTTTCATATGGAGAGCGCCAGGTACCCGTTACCACCAAGAGAACACCATTGAACGACACCGTTACGGTGGTGCAGGATGGCTCGTTTGGGGAGGAATTATTGTTAGTTCCAGAACTGACCTGCATGTTCAGAGTGTAACGATGACAGGCCACATCTATCGGGATGTCATTCTGGAACAACATGTACGTTTGTTTCGGGGCGCCATGGGTCCTGAATTTCTGTATATGGATGACAAAGCCCGACCTGACCGGGCAAACATTGTAGACGAATGCCTTCAATCGGAGGATATCACCCGTATGGATTGGCCAGCATACTCACCGGACTTGAATCCAATAGAGCATGTGTGGGACATGCTTGGCCGACGAATTGCAGCCCGTCAACCCCCTCTCAACTGTCTATCGGAACTTCGTAGGGCATTGCTTGATGAGTGGTGTAATTTCCCCCAAGATCAGATTGATAATCTGATACTCAGCATACGTAGGCGTTGTAACGCTTGTATTGCATCGTCCGGGAGACATACTCCGTATTAACCATCATACTAACCATGTTATACTGTTTTCTGTAAATAGGTTCTTTTTTGAAATTTGCTCCAGGGAGTAAAAATCGCAATTTTTATTAATTATGTCAAACATATAGCATCTTTTTTGCTCTTTACCTTTTGTTTAATAAATAGACTTTACAAATAAGTCAAATTTGTTTTCCTTTTGTCTCTTTCATTGCCTGAACTTCATTATCCTTAATTTATGGACATGAGTGTAGTTCATCCGTGATAAGATCTTTACCTTCACAATGATTAATGCCTATGGGGATACTAACTCAAAATTCAATCTGGTGAGTAAAAGTACTATATTACTCTTAAATATTTCCTGTTTTCACCAATGAATTCGACTTTTTGCCTGTTAAATTTTTTTAATTTTTTGATTGCTTTTATTGCAATAACTTTGTTATTTTTAATGTTTAATGATGAACTGCACTTCAATATTTAACTCTATAATAATAAACAATATTTATCATTATGAAATCCTATTTTTATATGGTTACTTAAATATATTGACTTCAAACACTTTAGTTTTTCATCATTTTTATGCAAGTTTTTATTTGTCGCCTATTTATAGTATTGTTAAATTTTGTCTCACCAGTTTACATTTTAGGGATAAATTGTTTCTCGCCAATTAGCACTTTATTGATGGAAACAATAAACTCACTGGTAATAAATAAAGGTAAATACTAATGATTAGTTTAGATATCCAATTCAGTAAAGATATGTTGCCTTCTCTTCAGATAATTTGCGTATTGCCATTCTAAAACTTCCAGATTGGTTCTGTTAAAATTGCATATTTCATCCTCACAAGACATTTCTTACCTATTTTTTTCTTATCACTGAATTTGTTTATTTGTTTATTATTATTATTTTACAAAATCTATATTGTCTCACATTTTACCATTATTGTTACAAAAGTATTTTTATTTAGTTTGCTTTTCTTGTATATTACTACCAGATATTAGCATCAAGATATTCTAGAAAAAATAACCTAAGTTTTTAATTTGAATTTTATGTCAATTAGTTGCATTTCAAATTGCAATCGTTTAAACTGCGGGGTCCAGTTGTGTAGGTTAACTTCTATCGGATTATGTAAGAGTAGTAATAGAGGAGCGAAAGACAGGCTTGACACAACTGAGGAATCCAGGGCTAATACCTTCTTGCCAAACGTCGCGATAAGCTGAAAATGGGGGATTTTTTTAACTACGATAGCACTTATATTTTAAATACTTAATACTACGAATTGTCTAATGCACCATCATTGTTCATGGGTTATCATGTTGTTCGCCATGTTCCCCCAAGCCACCAAGTAAATATGACTACCGTCCCAAGCTCTGCAGTTTTACCAATTAGAACGTTGTCTTTCATCATCGTAGATTTTACACAATCTATAGAGGTGTTGATTTTTTAAATCGTTTTTTAATGTTTATTGATTTCATATGTAGAGAACTCTTCTTTTCAGTATTTCTTCGGCACTTCTTACGTAAAACATTTAAATGAAGGCCACCTTTTAAAATTCTGGCACAGTTTTATATTCATTTGGAATTCTCGTTCTTAATAACAACTCAGATGTTACCTCAGAAATCTCGCTGAGTTACTGGCACCGATTTAATTTTTTCCAGAAATAGACGAAATAATGTGATAAATTATTAATAGATAAAAATATTTAAAAAGAAGACATTAATGATATAGAAAAAAGTTCAAGCTATCTCAAAATGTTATTTTTATGTAACTATGAGGATTTACAATGTTTGTTGAAAAAAAAAAAAAAAAGAAACCTCATTGAAAATTTGACCAGTTTTACAGGAATGGGAGCATTTTAAATCAAAGAGGGTATAATCTGATAGTCTTTGCACTTGTAACCTTACGGAATACAGAACTCATATCTCTTTATTGGTTTTTCTTTCAGTTCAACGGTGTTCTCAATATGCTTGTAATTAAGAGGTAATATTTTAAAAATGTCTTATTTTATGTATTAAAACTTAAGAAATTCACTTGGAGAAGAAAATCTTAGGTTCCCATTACTCGCTATAAAAAAAATTGTTCTTGAACGAATCGGCTTCAAAATAATCCATTGATCAGTCATTCTGTAATGAAAACTCGAAAACAAAATTAGTTTTTAAAGGCGTATTAATATCTATAATTAAATATACTTTAATACATTATTATATAACCTAATGAGACCAATTTGACTGTTTCAGTATTGGTTTCATAAAATTATAACGGCGTCCAGACACTTTCTTTAAACGTCCCCTGGGGAAACGGAAAAAACGATAAGCCATAAAATATTGAAATTTTGTATTTCAAACTGTTATAACATCTAGCTGTGCACTCCCACTTTTCATTGCAATTGATATGTATTAAAAAATTGCACTATGACGGTCATTAACCTATCGATTTACCAGAATGAAATACAAAGATATCGAGTATTCATATGCAGTTGATAACAGTGCTATTTGTACAGGGGAAACAATGCTTTTATAGTCCATTTTTTGAAAAATTTAAAATTTACTTTTTCAGAGAATAACTTTGAATTTTTACATTTTATTACTTCCAGGTACGGAGTAACAGAAGTATTGTAAAAGTGAAAATTTTTGATTTAGAAAAAAATATCTTTATAAAAAAAGTCTCAATATGCCGTGCATTGACGCTGCGGTTCTATGTCAGCTGATAGTACTTGAGGTGTACTCAAAACAACATGGATACCTTGAGAAACGGAACCTGCTTTCAGTTTTGAAAAGCATGAGAAAACAATAATTCTGGTAACACACCATACAAAATAAAATGAAAATGAAAAAGAAATATAACATAGTAGGCACACAAGGAAGTTACGTGCTATCTACATTATACTTTTATGATTTTTTGTGATTGTTGAATTTTTGTCACCTCAGTTATACACAAAATCTTTTATAATATAATTATTATAAAAGATATATTATATTATTATAATCTTTGTATTCTGTGTTATGAATGATATCTTAACTAACATTTTTTAAAGATTTTTTTAGGAACAAATATAAACGAGGCATCTGTTCAACTTTTGTTTAAACCGTGCTACAGTGATAATCCACCATTGTTCATATCAATAATTCAGCTTTGTTACAAATAAATAGCTTTGTCGGATCAACATTGTTTTTACATTTTGAGTATTTTTAGTTTTGATGCAAAAAATAAATCTACCCAGCTGTTTTACTGTCTAATGGAAAATAATAAACAGTTTTGACAAGAAAAAAAAAGACCTCCAAAAACACCTTTACATTTGTGTCTAATTTACCTTAAGTCTGAAATAATTCTAAAATATGATTTCTCTTTATTGAGCCACAAGACCAATGTTTGTTTTCATACCACCCGCTGCGACATATAATTACAAAATTTTTCCTTTCTAAAAGTAATAATAGTGATAACAAAAATGGCAACGATTTTTGAAGCAACATTCGGTTTACAGTTACTCTGAAATCTCTGTATGAGTTCGGTGACGCTATCTTCAGAATTGGCTACCTGGTTTATTAGTGTGGCACACTTTCTTTTACAATTGAAAGACATTGTTAAAATTTGACATTATCGTACACTTTTTGTAGTGTATTGGATGTATTTGTGATTGAGAAAAGTGAGCTAAAATATTTCGTCGAGTCTGGTTTTCTACACTGTTCAAAGTGAGTGACGAAAATGGCTTCCCTTTGATTTGTTAGAGCTTTACAAGTATAAGGTTTGTTATATTTTTACGAAGTGACTGTATTTGCACGGTTTTCGTTCATTTTCTCATATTCTGCTTTTGTTATGTCATTTGTTTAATATTAACTCTCATCAGAACCTTTACTTGTGTCAAGTAGTGATTCTTTTTCTTTTTTTTTCTTTACAAGGCTTATTTGTGACTAACGGTTCCATACCGGCATAATGTATATATTGATATAATACGTGTCTTTGGGATAGTATGCTTGTCGTTAAAGCCAGTATATATGTTGATCTCTCAATCAGGCGTTTAAGTTGACTCTAATTGTGTAAGACTTTTCAAGGGTGTGCTATAAACTACTTGTTGGTGTAACATAGCTACTATTTTTTAAATTTGTTATTGGCATGATATAATTTGCGGGTCTTTTTGAAAGAGACAGGACACAAAAAAGCCATACATAAAAGCTTAATTAAGTAATTGTATTTATTTATCATGTATATTTATTTACTAAATTGCAAGAAGGTGAACTTCCTAGTGTTGTAGTAGGGTATTTAATGCATATTGTTCAACATATATTTAAAGTTTATTACGAGATTTTTTTTTTAATTAAACAGTATTTTTAGCATCTTTAAGATTTATAGTTTATCTATTTTGGATCTTATTTTGTATAAAAAAATTAATCCTGACAGATCTTCATATTTAGTTAATTGTTATTATTATGAATGCAGTTTTAGTTATGTGTGATCAAACTGAAATAGCCATTAGTTTTTAATTTATTTTCTTGGACCTATGGTATATATTGTAACTAAAACTTTATTTTGATCACTTGTCTATTTAATAGTCTCTTTTGATATTTCTTCTAGGGATATCTGATTTCAAGATTTAAATTTAGTTAAGTGTTTTATCAGTAATTATATATATCAAGTTTTAAAAGCGAAATACATATATACTTAACTTTTACTTAACATGTAATTTCACAACTCCTATTATAGTTAAAAGCTTTAACTTTTTCCTGTATAAAGTTATAGAATACTACATTTTTGTTTGTACTTTTATGTTCATTGCTATATTCATTTCTTTCAAAGAAAATGATTTGAGATGACTTACAAGGCCAATATGGAATTCTATATTTTGGGCTTCTAGTATAAGGAATTAAAAATTATTTAAAGCGGTGTTGACATAGCAATTCTAATCGAAAAAGTAATAGTTTACTTAACTAGTTGAGTAACTTCCTCAATTCCTTTATTCATTCAACATCCACTAAAGTATATTAAATCCCTATATTTGGTTTTACATATATGTATTAAAAATAAAAAAATTGCTTTTCATGGTTATTTACTTTTAGTATGATGCAATACAATTCACTGAACATACCTTTGCTATTTTAAATTTGCTTATTGAAACTCATCAAAATACATATAAAGTTTCGCATTAAAAAATATTCTTTGATTTATAATGTGATTGGCAACTTAATTCGCTGACATATTTCATTTAGTATTTAGTCAAACATGATTATTTTAAAATTTGGCTTTATTTCTTGTTGCATACATCACTTTTGTGTATTTTATTCTTACATTTTATTTTTTTTTTAGTTGTCCATAATTTCATTTATACATATTTAATCCATAATTGTTTTAAACCTTTCATCCACCCCACCCCCTATTTACTGGATTTTTAATTATCAAAAATGAGTTTGGGTTCAGACTTGTTTAAATGAAAAAAAAATGTAAAATATAATTATTTATGATTTTAAGTTGAATTTTACTAAAACTTCAAAGAAAACAATTTTTGAAATTTATTTCAAATTCAAAACAAGTTTCACATTTTATTCATTGACTTTAAAAGTGATTTCTTTTAAGATAGAATCATTTTCTATTTTTATATTAAGGTAAAGTAATTTATATTATCTATGTAAAATTTAGATGTTTTCATGCCAATACTAGTTCGGATAAGCCATTTAGCTTTTTTTTAGTTTCATCATTCATATACATGCTGATTTAGTCAATATGAATAAGATAGTGCAACTGTAATATACCTACTGCACATAGAAAATGGACATGTCTTTGATTTAGGATTTTGACTCAGATTGAAAGACTAAAAAAATCATCTTAAAAATAATTAAAATTATGCTAACTTGCACCTAAAAGTATACTTTTCACTTATATAAGTGCATGATGACAAACCTTATCCTTATATAGGCTCATCCTTTTAAAGTTTCATTGTTTTATACATTTCTGAGAACTGTCGCGCTGATATGATCTGCCAGAGGATTTAGGGAAAGTTATGGTACTTTTTTCTGTGGGTTTTGTGGCCACAATGAATATATATATATAAAAAAAATTTAGATGTAATAATTTTTCATCGTTTGAAATAGAAAATAAGTTTGTTTTATCTTATAACTGAAATCAGCAATTGTGATTATTGCAGAGATCTCTTGACTGTTCACTTAAATTTTGTCATTATTTCATTCTTAATCCATTAAGGGTAGGTTTGATATAAAATTTTAGAAAGAAATAGCATGCCTTTAAATATTTATATAAAATAGCAAATATTAAATTTTATCTACATAAAAGTGTGTTTAGCCTGCTGTACTGAAGTGGGTTGTAATTTTATTTTCTAATATTTGTACTTTGTAGGATGGGTTTTAAATGTACATGATGTCAAGTGATTGACATATGGAACATACTTTTCTTTATAGTCCTCATGCCAGTTGATGAAATTTTTGTGTAATATTGGGGAATATATTTTTATTTTTTCCCTGAAGTTACTTTTTTCTATTATGTTTCTATTATGTTATTTCTATTTGTTTTTTTCAAAAGCTTATTTTCATCGTAATTTTATAAAACATTTATAACTTAGTTATAATTTAGTTATAATTTTTACTAAATATTGATTTCTATTAAGTGTTCAAACTTCCACTAAAAATTTAAGTTTTAATTTTTTCCCTGTTTGGCTATAACTTTATAAGATTTTTTTTTTTTCTCTTTGCTTATGTATTCCCAATATTTTCCTATTTTAATTTAAAAATAATAAAACTATTAATTTTCTTTTTCAAGAATTTAAGTTGGCACAAATTCGAAGAAAATATATTAGTAGAATTAATGTTATTTTGTTTTAAATATTCTGAAAGAATCTTAAGTTTCATAATTTTTCATGCATTCTGTAAAGATTTATCCTGTATAAATTTTAATTTTTGAAAGGCAAAAGTTTCCTTCTTTCCCCTTATGTGGGAGGAATACTCACTTTATCATTAATATATATATGTATATATTGTGTTTGTGGCATAGTATCAAAACAGGCAAGATCATTAGAAAATAGTCAGGATGTAGATTATATTGATATCATAAAATAATTGCCATATTTAATACTGTACTTCCTGCTTTCTTAGTAGAATTTTAAAAATTCATCTGTTGTGGGCACAACAATCTATTGTAGATTTAGGCCTCTCCAATCTATTAGATTCTTTCGTTCTCCAACTTCTTATTTAAAGTATTTTGAAATCTTGATCAATACAATCAATATATCTTAGTTTTGACCTGCCTATTGTTGAAAAGTTTGGCCTTGAAAACTTTTGGTATATCCATGAGATGAAGTGATCCTGTGCACTTTAATCTATTTTTAATTAAAAAAAAAACTTAATTCCTGACATTCAGTTTTCTATATATTTTTAAGATTAGCCTTTTTATACAATACTTATTTACATTAAAATTGGCATAATGCATGTAATGTTTAATGATATTTTGAATCTTTTAAAAGGAATATTTGGGATGATAACAGGTAACTCATTTTATAAACTGTTTTCATTAATGGTTTGTTTTTTCCTCCCTTACTGGGTTACCTTCCAACTTGCATGCTATATATTACTTTCTGAATTATAAATCCCATTCCCAGAACTTTCCATTTTCCCAGTAATAAGATTAATTACACATAACAATCAAAGCTTGATTTTCTGATTTCAGGCAAGAAAAATTTTATTTAAAAAAAAAAAAAAAAAAAAAAAGATTTTGCTGCTGCAGTTTAAACCTTTAATTGGCATTATGAAATTAACATGTGTAATTTGTACCTTGGTGCCTTTACATATTAAGTCAGTTAAAAAACAAATTACCATTTATAACTGATAAGCATATATACTATATCTGTATTGTAGTTATTGGCTAATTTATTAATATATGTTAAGCAAATAACTTTTAAACAAATGATATGTATGTATGTTGTCTCATAAATTTTAGTTGTGTAATTTTTGCTGAACAAGTAAAGGGAGGAGGGAGACAATTTTATGCTACTAAAAACGTAAAAGCTGATAAATGATTCATTATGAGCCTATAGCTATTAATTTTTTATTTAAAGCAATCTAAAAAGTATATTACATTTGCATCAATATGTACTATGATGTTATTGTAACTTTATATATAAAATTACTATTAGCTTCCCAAATTTTTACCTTTATTTGAATTGCTAAAATATGTAACTTAAATCCTAGAATCTCAAACACACATATAAATGTGTGTATATCTATCAATTAGTTTCAGCATGATTATTCCTAGTAATATCTGATATATTTTTTAATCAATGCTCTTTAAATTTATAAATGTTAAGATCCTTTTGAAAATTTATTTCATATATACCCTTCTTCCTGTATGTGAATTGGTTATTTTCGATGTCACTTGTCCTAAATTATCAGAAATACTATTTATCTTAAAATGTATCCATGTCTGAAAATTATTAATTACTGTAAACAAGGACCAATTGTATATTTATATGCAAATATTTTGTTTTGTCAAAAGATTACATAAATATTTTTTTTTATTCATTATGGTATAACATGCAAAAAAAAAATCTAATCTGTTTAAAAATTTCTATGCCAAATATTTTTAGAACATTATTCCTTAAAATGATTATATATGATTTAATGTGCTTAAAAGAATATTGAAACAATGTTAAGGTTTAAAATACTGCCTTAAATTTATGCTGTTAATTTTTTTTTAATGCTAGTTAATAGAAATACAAAAAAATGGGAATTTTTCTCAGGAAAGGGTAAAATTTACGATAAAAATGTTGAGATGATTTAAAAAAAAAAAAAAAAACACTTATACAAAGACAGTAAAAGTTATGCTAACTCAGAATGTACATAAATATGAGAAGTTGTACTTTTATGTAATGTGGAAATGAAGCTGTCTGCAAAAAAAGTCTTAAACATCTTTAGTTAGATTTGTAGAAATTGGTCAAAGTTGAGACCTTAAAGTTCCTCTTGTGCAGCTCATGTTTAGTTGATTTTGGAAGAGGAAGATTAATTTTGGAAGAGATTTTGTTTATTTAAAAGATAGTCTAGGGCCAAAGACTCAAAACTAAAGACCAAAGTTTATTTGTTTTTTGTTTTTTTAATCCAGTGCATTATATCTTAGCAGCAATTTATTAATGAAACATCTCAATTTGAGATAAAATCAGAGAAAGTAAGAATTATCAAAATTTGACAAATGATCACAGGACCATGTAGTTGAAGGACAATTGTAACAGATAAAGTTAAAAAATAAAAAGAACAAAAATAAAGAAAATATACCTCTTAAAAAATCAAATTTCATATTTAATAAATATTTTTAAAATGTTTTCCAAATGTTTGGGGTCCAGTTTGGGAGTGTAACATATAACCAAAGAATTTCAGTTTTTAAACAGCATGTTGTATTTCATTCAGATACTTCTATTTAATCAAGAATGTGTGTTCACAATATAATATTAAACTCTAATATTCAATGTAGAAATTTATTCAAAGTCAAGAACAGATAATGCAGAATACTAAACTTTGCCTACGAGATTATACACATTTTGTAGAGGTATATAATATACCAGACCATCAGTCTTTATGAGAAAATTCCCTTTACTTGCAAATGCTTGTGGTTTAGGCAAAACATACTAAGTACATCTAAGAGTAAAATGGTTCATTTTTATGCTTTTAATTTTTATTTTCTCAGGACTATCCAAATTTGATTTTGGGAATGTTTTTTGAAAATTAACCTTTCATAGTTTGAAATTGCTAAGTTATATATGTATGTGTGTGATAATACAAATATAGCATAATAAATTATTAAACTGAAACATTAATCTACTATTGCATGTTTAATTAGGTCTACATAATGGATAAATAATCTAAATCTCCCCAGTATTTCCTTTTATTCAATACTTTTTTTCATATTACACACAGACATGCCAACTACTCTAGATTCTCTCGAGAAATGAGAGAAATTGATAACTCTGTGAACTTCTCAGATTCCTCTGGAACATAACAAAACTTTAGAACAGCTACAAGATCACAATTCAGCAATCAAATGCAGAATATCACTCCACGCAGTAATGCTGCATGTAAGTGTTCAGTACTGTACGGATAAACTAAACTTAATTTAGGTCAAATTTGAGTAAACAAATTCTAGAATCCCTGATGATAAAAAAATGGAAGTTGTTAAAGCTAAAAAGAAAAAAAACTTTTTATACATTGTTTAAATGCATAAATTTTGATTTAACTTTTATAATTTACTTTGTTTATTTTAAATTTAATTTGCACAGTTTTAATTTAGAAACCAATAAAATATGTAATTATGATTAAGTGGATTATTTTTGTTTTATTATGTATGTAAATTGCATGTAGATAGTTAAATTTTAAAACCATGCTCTTGCTCCTGACTTGTGTGTTTTAATGTTGGCATGTAAATTTCACATGAAAAAATTTGTAATATTCATACCATATATCAAGATGGATAATGAGTGGAGTTGCATAAATTTTTCTTGTCCTTCAGACAGGAAATGACTTGTTGAAAGCAGATGGTGTGTTTAAAATAAAAGTTTGATGATTATTTTCTATAAGCACATATTTAGCATTCATTGGATTTTTATCTGTATTCTCTAATGACACATTTACCTAGGATAATTGTAGTAGCCCTGATTAGAGGATTTATCACATATCTTTTATTCTGATACTTAGTGTTCACATAGTCTTTAAAATGGGTGACTCTGCAAAAAAGGTACTTTTTAGAATGAAAAGACATGTTTTATGTATAAATGGCTCTTTCTCAGTTTTTAATTGATTTCAGAATTTATATAAATTAGAAAAGGAAAAAAGGGGCCTGGTGCAAATTGTGAACACTACTTATATTACCATATTCTTGCCTATTCAGTATTCTGTATTTAAGTAGAAATGTTTTATTTAGGAAATGTCAGAGATTGCATTAAGTTTACTGTTACAGCCAAAATCTTTCTTAAATTTAGGTGAGTAGTTAATGCAGATGGCAGTGGATGGGATAATTCTGAAAATAAAAATGATGAATCATACAGCGTAATGGAGGTAGGGCGAAAGAGGGGGGAAAACCACTTGTTATGAATTCTAATGAGGTGATGAAAGTGTAGAACTTGCAATATTTTTTGATAACCAAAAATCATACTGCCAAATAAATATTGCAGAAAATCCTTCAGGCTTTCACCACACAATGTTGTATTTGTTTAATGGTTAGTCAAACTAATATTATCTAGTTGTTTAAAAGTTCCAGATAGAGCAGTGAAAAATTATAAACCTGTAACAGTGGATGAAATTTTGCTTTTCGAGGACAGTTGTTTTATACTTTGTGCATTCATCCAGCTAGCTCATATATTTTTATTGCTGCCATCCTCAAAAGGTTAAAAAATATCAAGTTTTACTTTTCCTGAAAATCCTGAAGTTATTTTAAAAGATAGATTACCTTAAATATAATAGTCAAATTCTTTAAAAACATTTTCTGATTGGCATATCCAGAATTTTTGTCTGGGGGGGGGATGATTTTGTATCATAAATAGGCTTACACTTAATTTTTTTTTTTAAATGTGGTCTTGTATTGTATATTTTTTTGCCACAGGAAGAGATTTTACTAAAATTTTACATAGCAAATGGCAAAAATAAGCTTAATTTTGGAAATTTTTTAGTTATATGTGCATATTTGAAACACTGGGAGAGGTTTAAGTTAAACCCATAAAACCACTGTGTGTATGCTAATGCTTAGTAAATTCAATGGTATATGCAAAGATAAGAATTCTGTAGAAAAACTACAGTAATAACCAGTAAAACTGTTGTATATGAAAAACTTGCCAATACTGCTTTTCATTGTGTTTCTTGCAGAGTAGTAGAATCAGTAGTATAATGTATAATCAAAACAATTTGCATGGTGTTAAAAATCAAATTTTTAACTGTTCTATTAATAATTTATGAATGATAACAACAATAATAAATGTATTGTTTTAAATCTTCACCATAATATATATGTATCATATATAATACATTGCAACCCACCAAATAAAAAAATACAAAAATTAATATAGAACAAAAAAATTATAAAATTATAAAATGCATGTCCATTTTTACTCTTCTGAGGTTTTGGGTTGGCCAGGCCTGGTTTACTCCATATAAGCTACCCGTAAGTTTTGCCATTCTATGCAAAAAATAAACTGGTCTCTTTCCCTATGATAAAAATTGTTAAGAAATTATTGATAGAGATAGAAAAAGATTGAGTAGTTCCAACTAATTAAAAAAACAGAAAGGACATTTAATAAAAAACCATAAAATGATCTGAAATCAAAAAGAAACAAATCCAAAACAACTAAACAAATGAGTATTTTCAGTCATATATGCAGTGCATTAATGATGAAGCAACTTCAGAGCAGTAGACAGAATAGCTGATGAAAAACTGAAAAGATATATTTAATTGTTGGTATTAAATGATTGGGTAAAGTTACATTTAGCAGTTTCAGTGATTCAAAATGCAAAAAATATAAGAAATTATTATAGATAAAATGTTAATATTACTAAAAGTCAATCGTCAAATGTTTTGTAAATGGATATGGTTTTTTTACCCTTCTCCAAATATTTGTGGTTTCAGAAATCTTTGAAATCAAATCAGGCAGCAAAAGGCAGGGGACTCCAGCTACTGAAGTTATATGGGTGTAGAAAGTACAGATAATATGAAAGAACTGTTCTCCATTTTAATGATTATTGAGACCCTTCAATGTCCCTTTTTGTACCATGATATACTTTTGGTAGTTCCAGAAAGAGTAGCTGTGTCAAATGACAAATAAAGGGTTCCTACATTTTGTTCTAATTTAAATTTTTGTGCTTAATGTTATAGTTGCTTTTAGTGGTATATATGGGCCGACTAAGTTTTCAGGTTTTTCCTCAAGATATCTAGTCATTCACTGAGGTATTCAGATAGGGTACTGGATTGTTTTTGTATATAAGTAACAGTAAGGCAGGACAATATATCTTGTTCTCGTGTAGTTAGTGACTTTGAATACATGGGAACTAAATTGCATCAGAATGATTATTAAGAGATAGTAGAATAACACCTTTTTAATTAAAATTTTTTCAAGTTTTATCCTGTCTGATTTTTGTAAGTGTTGAGATTATCAGCAGCTTTGAAGAATTTATTTTCTGGGTAAAATAAATATTTATGTAGTTAGTAAAGTATATATTGCCATTATTCTGGCAGGTACATGTAAGTTGTCAATTCTACACCAATTGCAATTTATATTAAGTTATAGTTTTTCACAATAGTAATTTTTTGTTGTTATTCACATGTATAAAGAGTAAATTTCTGTTAATCTTATTATTGTTTGTATCAATGAATTTGTTAGCTGCTAAACATTTTCATGTTTTAATGTTATCATTATCCAGCAGATGATAGTGTTGAGTTACATTTCTAATATATTTTGAAGGAAGTTTAGAATTTTCTTCTTTATATAGTTTTTATTTATAAACTTATATATTTAATCCTTTTAATGTATAAAGAAAAAGTTACTAATCATAGCTAATTTTATTTTCAGGAATCATAGTCAAGATTTTGCTGTATAAACAAGTTTTCAACTATGGCTTTAGGCCCATTTTGTAAAACATTAGGTATTGATGAGGAAGTTTTAAGTGGACAAAAATCTAAGACCTGCGAGTTAAAAAGCTTGACTAATGGTGTTATGTGGGAGTTGAAGAAGTATAAGACAGCTAAAAAATTAACGAATAAGGATGTTGTTGATTGGGTTATTAACATATTTCAGGTTAAGTGTGAAAACTCAGAAGCTGTTCAGGATCAACTAAATGAAAAAATTGATAGCTTATTGAGTTTGCGTAATACGTTGTCAAAAAATTCCAGTCGTTATCGAGGAGAAATAGAAAGATTAATGAATTGGCCATTTGATCTTCCTACCAGTATGGGTGTAGAGCCTGCTCCTGTCTTTGAGCCCACCATTCGAGCAAATCTTGGGCCAAAACTGTTAAAAGTTCTCAAAGAAAAGGGTGGCGATGATGAGGATTCAGTTGATATGTCTGGTCCTTCTGATGATGATGATGAACAGGTAAAGAAAAGGAAAGCTAGAGAAGAAATTGTTCAGCTTAAAAAAGATTTAGGGTCTGCTAAAAAAATAATTACTTCATTAAATGATAAGATGTCAGATCTTAATAAGAGATGTCAAATTTTGAATGATTTGAGTAAATCCAGTGTGTCAGAAATGCGTCGAATCGGAAGTGATATTGCAAAACTAAAAGTTGATTGGGGTAATGTAATGACAAATTGGCATGATTGTATGGAAAGATTAAATCATGTTAATAATAATAAAGGGAATTACTTAGATGTTGGGTATATGGTGCGTAGAAATAAAACAAAACAGGGTATATTTGATGAATTAAATTTTGAATTTGAAAAAACACTGGAAGAGTTCAAACACAAAGTTAGTTCTTTAATTGAGAAAGAGCGACGAAAGAAGAAGGTTGTCTCTCGTGAATATCGGCAGAAAAGCAAAACTGACAGAAAGCGGGTACGTCAAGAAAGCGAAGATAATGAAGATAGTAAGAAGCCATGCTTGTCTGAAGAAGCTGTAAAACAAACCCCATCATGTATGTCAGTTGATGAATTTATGAAATCAGAAAAGGTTGATGAATTTAAAGGTGGAAAGTTTATAAATGCTTTAAAAGCTATATATATGGAACTAACCACAACTTCTTTACCCTGTAATGATGTTCATGAAATAATATTTTCAGTGTTAGATGAACTTGAGCCTTTGAATACAGATAAGATACCATCTCAGTCTTTTGCTGGTAATATCTTTATGGAGGCAAGAATGGCAGTAGCTTTACAGTCTTTCTCTGATCTCTTAAAAGCTTGTAAAGTATCAATTTCAAATGATGGATCAACAACATTTACTTTGATAAATGCTGATTATGATGTGACCTTACCTGATGGTACACATGTCAAGCTTGGAGTGCGTGATTTAACAAAAGGTAGTCCTGACACATCTTTAAAAGTTTTTATGGAGTTATTAACAGATATGATGAATGCTAAAAGTGATGGGAATCCAGCAATGGAAAATCTTATTAAAGTAACACGATCTCTCGTTGTTGACCAGAGTTTGTTAGATAAAAAACTTATTGAAATTCTGTTTCTGTATAAACAGCAGATTTGTCCCATATTATCAGAATCTTACTCAACCTTACCTGATGCATGCAAACCAAAATGTGTCTTACTCAATAATTTTTGCACAGGTATATATTTCTTACTTGGTTTGGCAAAATTAGCCGATGTAACCATTTTAGCATGGGAAAGTTTATCTCTTGGTGGTGGTCCCTTGGATTCTGCAAAAGACATAGAAGCTAACCAAATCCTTAGTAAAACTGTTCAACAAATTTATGCATTTTGTGAGAAAATAGATTCCAACAATCAAGAAGATGGTTCAGAGTTCAAAGAATTTGTTGAAAAGGAAAAAAAGTTGTTGTGTGTGCCATTAGCCCCATATAAAGGAAATATTTTCAATGCTGTTTTTCATAATAGTGCTGGTGTCTGGTTTTATCATGAAATTGGACTCTTGCGTGAGTTTTTGGAGAGTTTGAAGAAAGATACAAAACCAGTCCAAGAAAAAGAAACAGAGAAAGAAAATTTACTAAATGATGAAAAGGATGATATAGCAGACAAAAATGCACCAAATGATGAAGAAAAGAAAGAAGAAAATTCTTCTGAAGATAAAGTTGAAGAAATGGAAGAGAATTCTTTACCTGATGATAAAGTTAATTCAAAAGAATTAAATTATCTTTCTAATCTTCTGAATGAGAAACATAGTTATGCTTTTGCTAGAGCACTTGGTCTAGTGGGAAAATTAGTTGCTGTTCCTTTATGGACTGTCTTGGAAGATGATGATGTACAAGTAGGTCTTAGGTATAATACTTTCCTAAAGAGTATTGAGAATTGGGCTAAAGATTCTTCTAAATTCATGAAAGGGCAAGATAGATTATTTGATGATGTTCCTGTGTCTCATGATGCTGTATATGCCAGTTTAGTGAAAGATAACGAATCTAGTGATGCTTTGACTAAAGAATTGCTGGAATTGATGTTTACTGCTTTTGTGCCATACGTGAAGTTATTCTTACAGGGTAATATTACTTATGAGAAAATGAATGGAGAATCAGCTATGGATGTAGATGATTGTAAAGTGCCAATCCATGAAGATTTCAGTATTTTTGATCGAATCACAATGAATATTCATTCTGTTACCAACTTTGCATTTGATGCATTAATGTTATATAGCAAAACAAGAAATGGTGCTTGGCAAGATAAGCTATGCAATAAAGATAACATTAAAGTTTTTGAACTGGTTGAGCAGGATTATAATAAGCAGTTGAAAATTCTTTACAAGCGTAAAATTTCACTGGGCAAGATGAAAGATCAGGCAAAGGGACAACATTTGGATCCTTTTAGTAAATGTCAGTTAATTGAAAAAAAATACAAACTTATTGATGACCTTATAAAATGGGGTGGCCTATGGAAAAGTGAAAAAGAAATTGAGGCTCAGATCAAAGATATGAAAGAAAATGATCGCTTAAGTGCTTTTAGAGCTCAGATTCGCTTCAGAAGACACATATTAGGTGAAGATTATGCAAATGGTTTGTTGGATTTAGCATCTGAGGGTGAATGCTTTACTGCTGGGAAACTTTACGAAAATCTTAAAACAGTTTTGAAGAAAGAATGTGAAATGACTGAAACAGATGTTTTTGAGCTTGCATCTGCAACAGATGATGAAAGTCGTAGAGAAGTTATATATGAATCATGTAAAAATGCTCAAGAATTAAAACCAGCTATTGAAATAAGCAGAAATGTGCCAAAAGAAAATTTCCACTGGCTTCTTGGAAAATTAGTTAGTCATACTATGGCTTTTGAGCAAGGTACAGAAAATGTCACAGGTATTTGTATTGCACGTAAGAAGCTAAATGGTGTTTATTCTTATTTTATCCGTTATAAGGGTAAAGGTGTTTTCAACATTCCTGATAACAGAATAGCAGAAGATTTCAAAAATCATTCTTTAAAGGTAATAGATCCATCTGTCAATGATTTAGTTGGATCACGTCTCAGTCGTGCTTTCATCAAAGATGACGGGGATTTAGAATGGCATGATTGTAAGGTTATTGGTGTGACAAGCGGTGGATCAGACTTTGTTGTGGAATTTGACTTTTATGGTGATAATGTTCAAACTGAAGACGAAGTTACCACAAATGTTCCAGAACCTGAAACTTTCACCTTCACGACTCACTTGTTGGAGGACTATAGAAGTGATCACCTTAGATTGCTGTAATCTTATTCCTTAACTTTCATATTGGGGAGTTAAGTGCCTATAATAAGTCTTCAATTTTGAAGACTGGTACCTTGTGTAAAAAAGCACTATTATGTTGCTTTTAAGTTTTTACGACAATGTACAGTTTTTTGCTGTTTTATGAGACATCGTGCATCTGTACTAAGGTATATCATTTCTCACCGTCATAAGAATTTCAGATATCCATATAGCACGCATGTGTGTATTGGATTCATTTTTCATTTTTTCCCATTATTGCTATTTTCCCCTGTTAATATCATAAATCCATTTTTGACTTAATTCACTTTTTTTTTTCATTCATATATAATTTGATTTACTAAGCACTTATGTTTGTGAAGACCCATTCAAATTTTCTCAGTTATATTGAGAACTATGCATAATGGGTTTGACTGAAATTTTTGGTGTAATGTATTTATTTGCATCATATGTATGAGGCTGTTCCAAGATTTTAGTGTGATGTAACTTGACATAAAATTTAGATTTATTTTATTTTGAGGCTTGGATATTTTCATAAACTAGTCACTTAGTTTTATATATAAAATCTTATATAGCACATAAACTTTTTGTTAAAAATGCAATAGGTTCTGTATAATATCCCCTTTTTTTTCCTTGCATTTTTTTCCATTTGATTTCCTTCCCCTGTAATTTCAACATGGTTCCTACACAATTTAAATATTTTGATTTTTTTTTTTTTTTCAGACTTTTACTGTTAATTCTCTTACTTAGAAAATCTTAAGAGTTAATAGATAGATGGTTTTGCATTTTTATTGTTAGCCTATGGGAAATACTGGACTAGCATCATTTTCTCTATCTGAAATTATCCTTATGGGTTAGTGATAGATGTACCTGATTGCTTTTCTGCATTATGACATGTAGAAAATTATTTCCCCGTGAGCTGCTATTATGTTTAACAATATTTAGATATAGCTCCACAATTGTTTTATTTTATTTTACTTTATTATTGGTAAAAAATATTCCTCTAGATTATATATTAAAAAGGTCAATTTAGAACTTACTAATCTTTGGAAAGAAAATGTAGGTTAAACTTATGAACATTGCCTAGCAACAAAAATATTGCAATCTGGCGTCTTCAAAATGATTTTTTCTTCCTCAGCTGTAAGGTTCTCATTAAACTGTAGGAACCTTGTATAAAAGCTAAAACTATGAGTAAAGTATTGATTTTCTTTGAAGTAAATTACTAGGCATAGAAATGTGTAAGGAAATTTAATTGGAGTATTTTACACATAGTAAGAATGCATTTTGAGTTTAGGAGGAAAAATAAGTGAAAGATTTTTCAATTGTATGAGTGTGTAAGCAAATGTTAGATAAATGCTCTTATTTTTTCTTTCAAGTGCTTTAAATATCTTACTTAAAACTGCTTGTAGCAGCCTTTCCTTTTTCCCCTCTTCACTTGTCAATTTCTTAAGTTCTGAGATTGAGCAAAAATTGTGTATGAATAGAACCAATAGGATAACTTATATGTAGCCATATTGTGTACATCATAATCATATACACATAATTTCATAAATTCAACTGTTACATCCAGATTTATGAATTTTGCTTATGGTGGCAAATTCAAAAGATGAACAGATGTCCATATTGAAATACTATGTTTTTAACATTTGTAAAGTAAATGTTTTTAAAGACCATTGTGGTTTGGTCATTTAAATTTTTTAATAGGAAATGAAAAGGAAATTATTTTTCAGTGACATTTAAATACTGAAATAGTGAAGAGGCATTCTTAATGCTTTTATGTGTATAACAGCATATTTCCATCACATTTTGTCTAATGTAATTTAATTAAAGCCTGTGTTCTTATGACGTATCATTATGAAGTATTTACAGAACCAAAAGTTGGATACAAAAATATTTATTGTGAATATTATTGATCCTGTTTTTTAAAGACTCAAGATTTGTGTATGAATACAGTGTATTTCATACTCTTTAATTATGGTTGCATTCACATGTATAACACATTCTGACTGTCATGATTAATATTGAATTGATTATATTGTCAATAGTGGTAGGGTTGTATTTTACAATTTGTTCATGGGCAAATAATTTCAAGCAAGTTACTCAAAAGAAATGTGTATGAATTTTTGATTAATTATGTTTTGGGAATGTGTGCATTGTTCATAACTCATACATGAGCAAACTGTTTATCAAATGAACATGTGAATGTTCTACAGAAACATAATTTTTTATTGTGCAGCAAATTATTGAAAATTTGGTATACATATATATTATATATATATATATATATATATATTTTTTTTTTTTTTCTATATTTAGGTTTGATCTATCAAGGGTAGTACTTGCATCTTACTTAAATATTTTTCTGAAATAAAATGTAACAGCATAATATTTAAAAACATTTATATTTGTGTAGGTATAAGTAAAAGTATTGTCATTTGTGTAGATTCCATTGTATGTGATTTAAGAATCTTACCATGGGTGATGGTATCAAATGCATTTTCATTCAAAAGTTTACAGTTTAAAACTTGCTGTTGATGTGTTTCTGTAGTTACATTTGTGTCTTGTAAACTGTGTGCTATAGATATATTCATTCCCTTTGCTTTTTATTTTGAGAATATCTTTTGGTCCTAACTTGTGAAATTTGGATAATGTGGATTTCTTGTAGAAATCACCTATTTCTTATGTAGCTTTGATGTAATGCATTTTCATCTGATAAATAAATGTAAGTTTGCTGAATGAAGTATTTTTTTTTTCTCGGCTTTGCAGTAATTTTTTTCTTTATGCATCTTTTACCTTGTTATTCTTTTGCAATAATTTTTTTTCCAGGGGAAGATATGTTATCTCATTTATGTGAGTATGGCATTCTGTGTGACATTTTAAAGATACTTTCAGATGTATGTCAATTGATTTGCTTATGGTACCGTTTTATAGAATTTTGGTTTCCCAGACTAAATTAATGTGATTTTAGCTGAGTTGAGATCTTCTGTTGATCTTTCTGAATTTTGAATGTTTGTACGTTATATTACAAAACAGTTGCAATGCTGCATCTATTTCACACAGGTATTTCACACTTTTTCATTAATGCGCTCACCAGGAAATTGCAAAAGCAAAGTAAAAGTACGTTAAGGTGGTATAGTATGCTTAGTTCGCCTTGAACTCAGCATGGTGACCAGTTGGCCATCTTGGGTTTGAAAGAATATTTTTTATTAACAGAAGTGCTATTTTTCGTTATGAGACGTGCGTGCGTTGGCCGTCTCATTTCTCCCGTGTTGCCAAGTATAAACTCATATTTTTTTCACTTAACATAAACCACCGAAGGCGCACTCAAAAGTTAAATCCCGAATGATCTCTCACTGTTAGTGAAATATTTCAGCAGGCGCTTCTGCTGTTTTGATAGTAGTGACGTTTCAGCTCGTGAATTAAAAATCGCATCCGCACTGAACAATAATCGGTAGAATAAATGTTCAACGCTATTTGCATCTGTTTAACAGAAAGTTTAATGTGGAACGTTAACTTTTATTCTTTGTAAAAACACATTACCATAACTTTTAGAAAATTTATTGATTGCATGTAGATTTTTTCAATGATGAGCATTTCATTCTGAATGACTACTCGCAAAATAAAACATAATATTAATGTACAATAAGAATGTTTACTTTTTTTAATCACAATACAACGGATAACTCGCGGAAATATTTTATAAATGCACAATATTTTTCTCTACATCCATTTAATGTCTGTCCATGTTTAATGTCTTTTTTAAAAAAAAATTTTAATGAGAAAACAAGTACATGATTTGCATTAATACCTACTAAAGTCTAAATATAATATGTGCCTAAGTTTTCTTAGAATCATGGGCTCAAGTTAATTATGTACGTTCTATATTTTCATGTGGTTTACAGCGTTAAATTAAAAAAAAAAAAAAAAAAAGCTTTCCGATCAGACGTCATTCCATTCCTACATGTGTCTGAGTTTCACACAGGCGGCACATGTGGGAATGGTATGACATGTAATTCAAATGATTTTAGAATATAGAATTATTTTAATCTACAACTAAACCCACTAGAAGTATACAGTTTGAGACCGAGAAATTCGTCCACTTTTTAGATGTGTTCCATATTCGTGGGTTTAAAAAAAAACAGTTCTTGGGGGAAATAAAAAATATTAAAAACACATGGCGTGCTGTGTATATGTACTATATCTCTAAATATTCGATTATTTTACTATTAAATTGCTTGAAAATAAAAATTAGAAATTCTGACGTGTATGTACTTCATGTTGACTTTATACGGCAAGGCTCATAAAAAAATATTAAAATGTTTGCTTTGATTTTCAATTACATAAAACACGGTGTGATATTTTATTTAGGAAAAATCCAGAAAGTACTTTTAAATTCATTTCCCTGCTTCCAGTGGGTGATGATTAAATGTTTTTCTTTTTATGCTAATCGTGTTTTGTTTATTGCCATTTCCAAAGTAGCATGTTCACAGAGAAAAAAACATGTAATTTATAACAAAAGGAAGTATTGAAATATAAGATTTTATTCTTATCGATATTTTAAAAAGTGAATTTTGATTACTGTAAGATTGATTTTTTATCTCTGACTACAAAATACCGGAGGAATTTCTGTAATTTGGGTTTTTTTTTTTTTTTTTTTTTTTTTTTTTTTTTTTTTTTTCTTTTTTTTTTTTGTAAATCACTTATTTTATTTATTTATTTTTTTCTAATATTGGCCTGAAACTATACGTGCAAATTTGGCAAAATGGTGTTCATATTAAGGTAACTGGGTTTTCAAGAACAAAGGTGTACTTATTTTCAATTTCACATTTGAATATATTTGTGGCTCTAGCCATCGTTTTGACGGTAGTTTAATATTTAAATCTCAGGGTACAAATTTTAATATTTTAAAATGCTAATTGATACTTAGAGAAATAAACAATTTTAATTCCTAAATGTTTTCATGAAAGGAATGTTAAGGAAATGGAAGAATTCAAATATATTAACTTCAGAATTTGAATTGTGGTCATTGAAAGAGCAAAACATACCTAAAGACAGAAAACAACTAGATGATGTTGATATCGTTGTTGAGTGTGATAAAAAATATTCTTTTTTTTTTTTTTTTTTTTTTTTTTTATAAGGATCTTAGTAATTTTTCCTGTGACAACAGCTACTGTAGAACGACGTATCTCTGGAACCGCGTAGGGTAAAAAATACAAAGTTAGCCTTAAAGTCAATACATAAGCCTCCAATAGACGTTGAAAATTTTTGTAACAGCCAAGAAGAATAAAGCTGTAAACTATATTTTTTACAACCGTTAAATAACTTGATTAATATGTTTTAAATACACAGTAATTTATTTAAAGTACAGTTTTAGTCGGTTGTAAACCAGCTTTAATTTTTTCACTATGTTTTTTTATCTGAAATTAGCCCCCCCCCCCCCCCCGAAATATTTTTCTGGTTACGTCGCTGTTACAATGTAGATAAATAACGTTCAACGAAAAAGTACGACAAAAGTTTCCGTCATAGCCAGTTGGTGTGATAAAGCAAGAGACTTTCAGTGACAAAGAATATTGTACTTTTTCTGTGCATATATTATGTAAGAAATCATTGCCCTTCTCTACACTAAATGGCAATAGTTGTGGAATCAACAAAATCTAAGCAAATTACATGAATAAAAATCTGATACAAATTTTTAAAGCCCTGTCCTATATAGAAATCAAGAAAATATGACGTTATTTTTACTCGCCTGCGTATTTGTACACCCTTTAACTTGGTTATGGGCGACAATGCCCCCTACCTGTCAACTGTAATGTTACTTTGACTATTAACCCCTTCCGGTAAAATGACGAGTCTAGCTCGTCATTAGTTTTTAATTCCATACCGCACAGTGACGAGCTACACTCGTCATGCGATTAAAGTTACTGTTAAATATGATAATTTAGTTTAAAATTTCTAGTGTACTGAATTTGGCAACACTTTTATCACTTGTGAAAATCACAAGTCACCAAGGCCGTAGGCAGGGGGAGGGATTTGGGGGACTGGTCCCCCCCCCGAAATTTTGAAAGACCATATATTTGATAGACAATGTCCCACGTCTGTGTGTGCTATCTGCCTAGCTGTTGATGAACATAAACAGTTATTCTCTTTAAAAAAAAAAAAAAAAACTGTTCAGACCATAAAAGTCTTCCCGGGAGTCTGGCTGAAAATACAGCACTGCATTCCGGGAATACAGTGCTTTTCCTTTCATCAATTGAAGTATCATTCCCAAATAAAGATGTCTTTCTTCCTTGGTTCCCCTCCGAAAATAATTTCTGGCTATGGCACTGCAAGTCACTATTGCATATTGTTTACTTAGAATTTCTTGGTACAAGTCATTGCCAAATTAATGAGTCAGAATAAAAGAAAACCTACTAAAAAATGCCGTGTGTGTTACACAAGAATCAAATTAAAAGTGAGACTACTTGGCGGTGTAAACAATTACGAATTCCTTTGCACTTTGTTTTGAAAAGTACCACTAGCTTGAAGACTATTATCTGTATACCTTATTAATGTTTTGCTTTGATATTTTTTTTAATTTTACTGTTTGTGATATTATTTAATACTATGTAAAAAGTGGATTTTAATTAAGAATACGTAAGAATTGTAAAATGAAGCAAGTTTTTTAAATAAAAATTAAATGGTTATTTCATGCACAGTTTTTCATTATTAAATCATACCGGAAAGGGTTAAACGCATTTTAATAAAATATCCAGGTTTTAATTCTCGCCAAAATTTTTGCTTTCGTTCCCATTACCCTGGTGAAATTATTGATATTTTACCTCGCGTTAATTTTTAAAAGTATTTTAAAGACACAACTTTTTATTCTCATATTTGGCTTTTTCTTCCTGCCTTTTTAGTTATTCCGTTGTCTTTGTATTTTAATTTATGCTTGTTCATAGGTAGTCATGTGGTATAGAAAAATTTTAAGAAACTAAGGCAATTTCCTTCAGACACAGCTGGTCCAAGAGGATTTGGACCATGAACTCCTTCCTACTAACACGCTCACATTGAACGCCTTTGCATACGCTCTTTCACATACAACCGCTTATAAATATGATATTTGGGTCGTGGTGCCATACAGGTTTAAGTACTTTATTTAATAAATATAGTGTAGAATATATAAAGTCAACATTAATGAATCTATGCAGCAGAAAACTTAATAAAAAATTAACGATAACTCGTGTCACTGAAAATTATAAAACATAACAGTAATGAAAATATTTTTCTCAATTTATAACTCAGCAATGATATATGCACTTAATAAAAATGCTATGTAGACTCTAACAACACCATTTCAAGTTTTATAGTTATTTTCATGGAGTTACTTAGGTCCAAACATGCAAATGGCGTTAATTTCGAGAGTTATTGTTTAAATTTAGATTGAAATTTGTGTTATATATAAAATGCAAGATAATTTTGCCTACTTTTCAAATTTTCTGATTTTAATTCTAGTATGCCATTGGCTATTTTGCTTCAGGAGAATTTTTCTTTGCAAAAAATTAGCTAAATACATTGCATCTGTATAGTCCCATCCTGAGACTTTTACTTAAAAGAATTGGATTAGAGAAATACTGCATTAACATCCCTTGCTAAATGATATTACAAACATTTCCTGAATTAGCGAGAACGTGACTACCTCTGAACATCTTATTCCTAAGGTTTCTTTTCGTAGCAGTTGATGGCAGATTGCAAAGTTTTCTGTGTTAGTGCTAGATGAAGCCTATAAAATGGGTAGGTCAGGATTTTTTTCCCCCTTATGAAACTTGTTTGAGTCCAGTGTTACATTTGCTTAAATGTGTGGGCTCTAAACGTGTACCAGTTAGAATTGTTTCAGCAACGATGTGCAGAATAATTTTATATTTCTTTCGTTGTATTTCTGTTATTTTCATAAATTAACCCTTTGCTAAGTTCCGTAACCTTAAGATAAATATTACCCTTTAATAAAGGTAATCCATTTTCCTACTAAAAGAAAAAAGACAGAGTTCGATTGCTTTGATTTTAGAAAATCGCAGAATTAAGTGTTAAAAATGTTATGCCGTTTTGTTTCCTTATAATCCGTCTCTTTCTTCTTAACCCCACTCTTTCACATAGAAACACAAATACAATGTACTACTTCCTTTCTACGTTATCTCTTAAAAGTGGAATAAAGATTGAAAGACCAGCCACTTTAAAATTTTAATCTTTCTTTATGATTTAGTAAACTTCATAAAGCTGTATAGGGCTCTACCAAACATTTACTTGTTTCGTGGAGCACTGAAAATGCAAAACTACTTGAGGACCTTCATTTAGTATGTTATATTCTAAAGACAATGTTTGAAAATTATATATAATGAAGCAAAGGCAAATATTCGTAAAATAAAAAATGTTTGACTGAACAAAATGTTTTCAATGCTACTAACTTCCTTCTCACAAAATACTCTCTGTATTTTGGCTATCAGAAGTGAATACTTAGAAGTGACTGAAACCTTTCGTTCTACAAATTATTCGTTTATCCTACTTATGTCTTGCAGTACATCGAAATAAACCTTCAAAGTGAGTGAACACCATATTGTCGATTGCAGTAGATCATCCTTGACTTACATGTACGAATTGCTTGTCACAGCAAATATGCAAATCGTCGAGATACAGATAAAAGGTATTTTCTTAATACGTGCCTTTCAGGTTGTAATGTTTTCTGTGAAATATATATATATTTGCAGCTATGTAAAGAGTATTAAGGACCTTCAACCATAAATTTATTTTGAACAATATCAAAATGCACAATAGCATTTGCTCTGGAACATAACCAAATACATTTATAAGCTTAATTATGCTATTCTTAACTCATTAACAAATTTTTTATGTAAAGTATTTGCTTTTGGCAGTCACCGCCATTACGGCATTCCATACTGTACGAAAATCGTTTAAAGACACTTTGGAAATGAAATCGCATGTCGAAATTCTCTCTTTAAATATTTCCATAACTATATAAATGGGTTTCGATTTGGTGGTTGTCTAGGCCAGTCTAAAATATCAGTTATTTTCGCATGCCACCTTCGTAAATTCTGTTGTAATGCTCATGCAATTAAAATATATCTAGAATACTTTGATAACTCGCAGTGAGCTGCCTACCTTGACGGGTGTAATGCATTTATGGTGTCAGTCTGGGGATTCCCCTTAATTTTGATTATCCTCAGAAGGTTTTTTTTTTTTTTTTTTTTTTTTTTTTTCCTGATTTCGTACCTCTCTTCCACCTCCGAGCGACAGGACATCCAAATTCAAGGATTTATATCTGCACGCACTCTGAGTATACAAGATTTTTCACGTTTCTTTTGCCTATCAGTCTCGTACCCAGGATTCTAGCCCCGCACGCATCTCCTACGACGATAATGCATTGCTAGCTTTTCAAATCCTCAAAATATGCTTTAAAGTAATTTCAGAGATGGAACAGTTGTGCCAGACTATACCACTGTGCTGTAAAACTATAATTTTTTAGGTAAATTGGGCCAGCTGCTCCTAAGCTAAAATTATTATGTTGTTCAAAAACTCACTTTCCCATCTGATTGAGGAGGCTAACAAAAACTATCTCAAATTTCAAGCGATTGGAGATAAGGGACTAGCTTGGTATTCTCGTTAGAGGTTGTGATTTCATATTTAGCGGTACAAACTAGCTTTGTTTAAAAATAAATTTCATAGGCTCTTAGTTGCGTTTATCTAATACTCCCTCCCCAATTTTTTTTTTTTTTTTTTGGGGGGGGGAAGGGGGTTGTATATTTGCAATAGACATTAATTCTGCAGATATGTTCAACCCTTGCTCTTTCATCTTTTCCAGAGTAATTTTTGTATTGGCAAGTGCAAATGAATCGCTTTGTTCTTTCATTA
>CM063502.1:10094921-10409921 GCA_032207245.1 Pardosa pseudoannulata
TGTATATTAGCCAATGTATCTCTACATCCATTGTTACCCATGTCTCTGTAACTGAATACGTTATAAGGTCACAAGTCTAGCTCCCTTATAACTCCCACCAAAACGTCTGCCATTTGTTACCCTATTATCAGTATTCATCAGTTGGCACCGTTAAATGCCGGCATTTGCATCACAATTGAAACATTTAAGAGGTGGCATTTGACAGTCATACATCATACTGAGAAAATCTACCAGATGGTCCTATTTATCCCCTGACTTTGAAAAATCTTGGATCCGCCAGTGTGTGTGTGTAAGTAAGGAAAAAGTCAAACTGTAACAGAGGTAAATAGCATTAGGATATTATGCCTACGTTGCAAGAAAAAGCAAAACACTATTGTAGTTGTAAAAGAATTCCATCGTATGAAGTGGATACGAAGAGGTACAATGTTTGTATGTGTACTATTCAAAATGATAAAGAAATTTGGAAAAACAGGGCAACTTGCATTCTTCCAGATAGAGGACAAAAAAAATCTAGTTTTCTAGCGTCAAAAACTTGTTCACATTGGTCGTTGAAGCGAGAAATAAGTCATCACTTAGCATTGTGAGTGTACAAGTGTTTTCTCGTGTATGGGATATGCCATATTCCACTATAATAAAAACCTTACGGCTTCTTTTCCCTTCAAAATCAAGTCTATTCACCAATTTCAGAACATGGACTCAGAGGTTCGTAAAACTTTTGCTCTTTAGTTCTGTACTCGAATGGTGGTTGACATTACATGCCACGGAATATTTTGTGGAACTACGAAGCCCACTTATCCCTAAATAGGCAATTTAACGTCTACTATTGCCGGATAAACATTTCCTATAGATATTTAATTATAGTAGCAGATAAATGTATTTGTTTCATGGCAAATATTTTTGGCCACTATGATTTAACGTCGATAACTAAAAGAAATTGATAATTCAAATTAGGGCCTGCATATCCAATGTGAACGCGTTGCCAATTTCTTGAAGGAGCTCAATAATGAATTGATGCCTCACTTAGATTTTCTTAACCTTTTACAGTCTATTGTACCCAATAGGGAACATAATATGAACAAAATTATTTAAAATTAAATTTCATTAATATTGATACAAAAAATTTAGCAAATGTAATAAAAGGTCTACTTGATTTTTTAAAATGGAAGCTATATTTCTATGATTAATAGAAAAATGTATAAAAAATCATAAAAATGACCCTTTTCATCATTTTCTATAGAGCACAAATTAAAAATTCACATAAATGTAAAAAAACATGTAAAATCCGATTGGTATACTTAAAACAACTTTAGCTTATTAAAAAATATGAAATTCGACATTAATTATCAGAAACTTACCTGGAATAATTTATTAATTATTGATGCTCCCAATTGGGAACAATGGATTGTTGCCACTATACTGCGACTAAATAATTTCCTTTATGGAGAGCATTTTTGATGAATCAATGGTTCCATATTATCGTAATCATTCCTCTAAAATATTTCTTTGGTGAAAACCAATTCGCTTTGGGTTCAAAATCTGGATGATTTGCTCTAATAATAGTTATCCATATAAAATGGAAATTTATGTAGGAAATCAGTCAAATGAAATAAACCCTCTTGGTACTCGAGTTGTAAATAACCTTCTGACTGTTGTTTCAAACCCTCTGCAAGTAGAAATATTTTTGATATCTGTGCTGAAATTTAAAAACAAATTTTAAATTCATTCTAATTGTTTTTCTTATTATTTAATATTTGTTATATACATCATTCTACTCAATTTGTGAACCCAGTGTATAGTCAGAAGTGGTCAATGTTCCCAATTGAGAACATCATGAAAATCATAAAAGAATTTTTTTTCCACAATTAAATGACTAACATACCTTAACGGAAGCATTAGAAGGCAAGATATGCAAAAAAAATATTTTAAAATATATCTGGATCTGAATTCGGCATGTAAAAGGTTGACATTGCAGCATTCTTTAAGGCTTTTTACAATATTTTCAATATCGGAATCGATATTCCGCCAATAGCTGTAATTTCTAGCTAAAGTTTTCGTTTTTACAATTCCAATATTTTGAATGCCATTTTCAAAGTATCTCGAAAGTCTAAATAGTTGTATAATTTCTTGTAGAAAATTTCTTTTGGTAGAAATATAATCTGAATCATATAATCTATCATTTACCCCTTAAACTGTTAGAGAAAATAGTCCACAATCGACGAAGCTTGAGATAATATAGATTTTTGGACCCAAACTCTGTAAGCTATGCCAAATGATTAGAATACAACATTATATGTTATGTATGGTGATGCGTTTTTAAACTGATAATTTTAAGACATTTTAAATAACTATTAGAAATCAGATATGAGGTAAGTTTATTTAAGATCAATTTAATTAAGCTACAGCAATTATTATTTGTAAAGTGACATAATTAATGCTAACATGAAATGATGACTAAATGTCTAATAGAAAAACGGAACAATGAAGTTAATTCAATTACCAATAGTATTTGTTTCAATTTCTTCACATGTGTCAGACATATCACTAATTTCAAAGTCACTGCTCTCAGTTTCGCTTTCTGCATCGGCACTTTATCATCGCTACCATCATAACTTCTGCCTAATAACCAAAAGTCTATTTACTAAAATGAATTAACGTGTTAAAAATACACATAAAAAGGGGGTTTGAAAAGATACCAATTACACAGTTACGATCCCATCGTTTCGAACGTCTACATAGATTAATGTCGCAAAAAGATCAGGATCATTTGTCATATGTCTTCATTTATAGCTTTTAGAATAATGACAATGCTACTGTAAGAGAATGCATATTTACAACTATTATGAACGGGTCGTACGTCATTGTCAGAAATGACTAAAATACCATGAAGTACTCAGCGTGCGTCATAGTACGTAGACGTAATGTAAGTCATGGAGTTGAAGTGTTTAAGAATATCTTAACAATTCATTATATTTTGATTTTTTACCCCTAATTTCTTTCTCTGTGACTGTTCCATTCTTTTACCAAATAACCATTTCTTGATTAACATATATATTCATCATCGGCAACATGAACTTCATAATGTGTTAATGAAAGGGGGTTTCGAGATAAATAATCTACATTTGTATGTTCAACTTAATTGCGATATTTGATTTCATAATAGGAATGCAATTGAAATTGTACATACCTCAAAAACTGTGTGGCGATTAATATCGGAAGGTTCTTAATTGGATGCAAAATCGTATTCAAGAGTTTCTTTCCTACCTGTAGCGTAATTTTCTTCTTTAAATATAATAAAAATTCTTTATCTAACTGACTACATTTCCTATCGGCAAAAGTTAAGTGACCTTGAAGCAAACTCAACTGGCCGATCATTACCGTCTTCCATCTTATGAGAATGTATTCTTGATAATCTTTATGAACTTGCATCAAGAAGATCAGGATTAAAAGGGACCACAATTTGGTGTCATTATATCGGGGTTATAGCAAGTATGAAAGCGTGAAGGCGTATTAATTTACTTTGACCATTGAAATGCAGTATTTTTAATTAATAACGGTTTAATGGGTACATTATAGAAGTTGCATTTTCAATAAATTTAGAGTAATAGTACAAGAGCATGAACAAAACTGTCTAATTTCATAGAAAATATTTGGTCTCGGGGCATCTATTATAGCTTTTACCTTTGCTGGAGATTTTTGTAATCCCTGAGCGCTACTTTACATTTTCAGTTTTGGAATCTAGAACTGATAAAGCTATTTCTTAAGATTTCTTAAATTGTAAATTGGCTTGAGCAAATATTTTTCGTGAATTTTTGAATCACGTAGACCTTGTATAAATTGTGCTGACAACAGTAAATTTATAACTACCT
This sequence comes from Pardosa pseudoannulata, assembly GCA_032207245.1. Classification (NCBI taxonomy): domain Eukaryota; kingdom Metazoa; phylum Arthropoda; class Arachnida; order Araneae; family Lycosidae; genus Pardosa; species Pardosa pseudoannulata. The sequence goes on from CM063502.1 coordinate 10,098,788, forward strand.
TTTTACAATCATCATCATAATATGTTGCTTTAAAATTTGCCATTTTCGGTAACACTTATAGTAGAAATTAACTTACCTGATTGCTGGATTCTTGATAGAAACTTGTGTCGTTCCGTTAATATATTTTTTTCTAGGCAAACATTCGCTGCAAAGAATTCTGGAGTGCTTCACTGGTTTTATTAAATTCTTCGAATGTAACACTGACTCTGAAGCAGATATATTATTATTGCTTTCTCTTTGAAAGTTCTAGTTCTTTTAGATGTAGTTTATTGAATTGTTTGAATAAATGTATTACAGTTGAAATTAAGTCCACAATATCAGTTTTTATTCTTATTTTTTACTCTCAGCGTTTACAACCATTGTGTATATGAAAACTAAAAAATCAGAAAAAAACATAGTTAAGCAGTAATAATTTTATTATACAACTAAAATAAATGCTCTTATAGTCGATATACTGGTAGTTTGAATTTGAATAATAGATATTAGTTGAGCATTCTTGTTGTTACTTGCAAAACAGAAATTATAACTAATTCAGTACATAGTCTAATAAATGATTTTGAATTGCTTTTGCTCATACGTCCGCTTGTGTTTCATAAAAATGCTTTCAATGATATTTTTTAGATTGCACGTGTGATCGACGGAATTCAAGTTCTGTGGGGAGCTATAGGTGTCTATAATACAGTACGTTAACTATGTAATATCGTATTTAAAAAGAGGCAAAGGGAAACTCGTATCAGAAATTGATAAACATTTGGTCGGTATTTAATATTTTTTAATACCTTTTTTCCTCATTTTTCTTTCTGGGTTCATATACTTTTTTGCACAAGTGGGGGAGCAGTCATTTCTCCAAGTGCTTCTACTTACCTAACCTAATAAGTACGCTTGGGTGATTGTAGTTCTGCCAATGGCCTTCAGCCCAAGGTTGACGAGCTACGGGATTTTGTTTCTGAACAACCCGTAGATTTGATTGTTGTACAGGAGGTTAGGTCTTTCAATTTTAATAGACTTTAAATTCAAAACTACAATATGTATTTTACTCCTCGCATGGACGCTGGAGGTAATACTCAATATTTCGGTGGCACTGCTGTTTATGTAAAAAGGAATGTAAATCACTGTCATATCCCTAGCCTCAATCTTAACTCAATAGAAAATACTATTATCAAAATTAACTTACCTTCTTTCTCTTCTGTTTACTTAGTCAGCACTTATGTTAGGGCCTCTCGTAACAATTCCATCGTCTCTGACCTGGATAGCCTTTTCTCCTTGGGAGAAAAAGTTATCCTCTTTGGAGACTTTAATGCGCATCATCCGCGGTGGAATTGTCACAATTATAATACTCTTGGCAGGCTAATTAATAACTAAATTAATGATAATGCAATAGATATAGCCTTCCCCCACACCCCTACTAGGTATGGTAATTCAGGTGAGGCTACTACAATATATTTTGCACTAATGCAAAATATTAACTTCCCTTTTGAAATTAATATAAACAATAGTCTCTCCACTGATCATGTTCCTGTTCTCCTTAATATTTCAATTAATTTTACCCTTCCTGCCTTGAGCTCCCTCTCCTATACGGATTGGAATATTTTTTACAAAACAGTTGCTGACTCCCCCCTGCCCGACAGTGAGATTCATAACCCTGATGACATCGACAGCACCGTTAGGTCACTTACGAGCATTATCTCCAGCGCCCTGTGTACTGCTAAAATCCACACTCCCATAAATAATTACTTAAAGCTTCCTCTCTATATAAAAATGTCTATTAGGCACAGGAATAACATCAGAAAATCTTGGCAACGGACTAGGGACCCTAATATCAAAATAGAACTTAACAGAATGAATGCTATTATCAAGCGGCAAATCTCTCAACATAAAAATATCAGGTGGAACAATTTTATTTTGTCCCTTTCCCCTACGGATAACAGTATTTGGAATTATTTAAAAAAAATTAAAAAGCCCGTCCAAAATTTACCTCATTTATGTTCCCAGCGAGTAATATTATTACGGACCCCCAAGAAAAAATTAATAACCTTGCGGACTGCTATGAAAACCAATTTAAGCCAAATAATGATGTATTCTGTCCCTATACTATTGACAAGGTCTTTGACATCAATGAAAAGTTTTTCAACAACTCCCTAAATAATATAAATAACGATCCCATTCCCCCTACGGACTTTAATGAAATTGTAAATGTTATTAACAATCTTCCTAATAAAAAAGCTCCTGGGATAGATAATATTAGCTATGCTGCCAATTAATAGGGAGATTTTTAAAATCTCCCTATTAATTATGATAATATTTTGGTAAACTTAATAAATAAAATTTTTGAATTAAAATACTTCCCCAAAGTTTGGAAAATTGCCACGGTTGTACCTATCCCCAAGCCCGGTAGTGACCCTCACCTTGCTAAAAATTATAGACCAATTAGCCTTCTTTCCTCTCTAAGTAAACTGACCGAATACATTATATGCACCAGACTTAACTCTTTCCTCAACACACATAACATCATTGACAATTCGGCTTCAGAGCACAACATTCTACTACACATCAGTTGCTGCGGGTTTCCGAATTCATCCATGATGGATTTGAAAACCGTATGCACACTGGTGCTGTCTTTTTTGATATCGAGAAGGCTTTTGACAAAGTATGGCATAGCGGCCTCATTTACAAACTAATTAAAAACAAACTGCCTGCTGCCATGATTCATTTGCTACACTCTTACCTTCTCGATCGGTCTTTTTCAGTCCGCCACACACAATACTTATCCACACACAGGCCCATCAGTGCTGGGATCTCTCAAGGATCCAAGTTTGGCCCAATTTTATTTAATATTTATATTAGTGACATTCCTCATCAACACAACACGACACTAGCCATGTTTGTGGACGACACGGCAATTCTTTCTAAGAATAATAATGTTAAATACATGCACAAATACCTTCAGCGTCACGTTAATATATTAGATCTTTGGTTTGAGAGGTGGAGATTTAAAATTAACCCCTCTAAAACTAAAGCTATTTTCTTTAGTTTTAACAGGATTCCACCTCCCCCGATCTCGGTGTGTGGACAGTCGGTTTACTTCTAGAGGGAAGTTAAATATTTAGGAATATTTTTAGACAGTAGGTTAACTTGGAAAAGTAATACTAACTACACAATTGCAAAATTTTATAAAGCTAGGAAATCTATTGCCCACCTTCTGTACCATAATAAATGGGAATGGGAAATAAAGTGTTATTATATAAGATGGTGCTTAGACCCATTCTCCTCTACGCAGCCCCGGTCTTTGGTTCGGCTTCCAACACTCAGATCCAGAGACTGCAAACTATTCAAAATAAAACCTTTAGAATGATAATCAAAGCTCACAGGTATGTCAGAAATGACATTATTCATAACACTCTTAATATCGAACCCATTTGGGAATTCATAGCAAAGCTATCCAATAACTTCTTTAATAATCTGAACACTATAAATAATGAAGAAATTTTCAACCTCCCCGATTATGATCCTGCAGAAAATCGGCGCAGGCCGAGAGCCACCACTTTATTATCGGGCATTCGCCCTCAGATTTAAAATGTCAATTCTAATGTTGTAAATATATTCATGCCAAACCCCCCCCCTCTGAAACTCTCTTATTTGATTTATGTAATTTATTGTATATCAACCAATCTCTTGTTTCTAATCTTGTCTTATACTATGTTATTTAACTGATTTTGTATTGTACTCACCCTTTGTAAAGAGAATATTCAGAGTGGAAAAAAAATATGGGCAATGTTTATATTTTTATATAATTGTATATCTTGTTTACTTTTATTTTGCGCTGTGTTGTCTATGTTCTTTTCTCTTTTCCTTCCCCTCTCCTCTTTCCTTTTCTATATATATTATCCAAATATCAGCCAAAGGATTAGTTGTAATGTTGATCACATATATATGTCCAATACTGGGGATAAAGGGCCCTCTGCCCTAGGCGCCCCAAAATGTTCTGTCCAGTGTCCAGTGATTGTAGTTCTTGCAATCGCTATGTCCTAGATTATTGATACAGCAATCACCGATTAATGTTAAACTGAATGTGATGGGTAGTTATTTGTAAAGTTTCAGTACAGATGATGGCATCACTAAATCTGTTTCATATTTGTAAACAAACATTGAATCGTGTGTAGGTTGGAGTTTATTCATGCGAAATTATGGAGACTTCAAAGTACAAAAAATTTCTAAAGGAAGATAATTATGTGCATTGTACAATATGTGCTAACTTTAGAAATAGCAATTCATTTGCTCATAGGAAATCAGAAGCCCACCAGAGCAAACTTAAAATAAAACTTCGTAAAGTAAATTTCTATGTAAGTATTTTTTTCATACTTGAATTGGAATCCTATACAAATACTCTGAAGTAATTATTTCATTTTTATTTTATGGAAATATGAAAGTTTGTTTTGTTATGTAGTAAGAATTTATATATTTATTTTAATATTTATTTTCGCCGCTTGTGGAAAATTCTCGAATGAATTTTATTTTTTGGAAGAGATTTAAACTTTATTCATAAATATGCAGACAATCTTATACACTGTAAGTAGGGTCAACAAAAACATGATATTTGTGATATGAATCTGTAGATGCACATAACTGTATAAAATTAGTTGCATTTTGTAGATGTTATCAAATGTAGTACAGGGTTCCCACGGCCCTTAAAAGTCCTTAAGAACTCCTTAATTTTAGCTTTTATTTTCAAGGGCCCTTAAAACTACTTAATTTTCGTCAGAGGTCCTTAAAAACTCCTTAATTTTTAAATTGGAATGCGTTCAATTTCTCCATCGATAAGATTCACAGTCTCATGTGATTTCCTATCAGTTTTCTTATATGACAAATATATAATCTTTTGTATACTTAAGAGGTTTAAAGTATAAAGTAAGCTGCCCTTTCATAATAGCTAACAATCATGCATATTTTAATCAAACGAAGCATGGAAGATGGGGTTATGTAGATATTTCAGTTATTCATGGAAATTTAATTTTATTTGCATTGAATATAATAGAAAAGTCTAAAATTTTCTTCTTTCCCAGGCAACTCTGTGTATAATCAGCTAGTATATATATATATATATATATATATATATATATATATATATATTTATATATATATATATCTCAGGAAGTACTGTTTATAATATTGTTTTTATTCACAATTTATTTCTAGTTTGATCACTCAAAAAACTTTAGATGTACTTTTTTCAAAATTAAGTTTTGTCAAATAGATTTATTTTATATTAATTTTTAGGCATTTTTAAAAACTTCTGAAATATTGTAAGGCATTTATTGAACATGCCTTGTCTGGTTCATAATCATTAAAATATGTTCCTCGGGAGATAGGGTTTATGCCGTTGTGTTGTGTATTTCAAGTAGGTCCTTATAAAAAGTTACTTTGGTTCTTAAAAAGTTCTTAATATTTGTTCTGGAAATAGAGTAGGAACCCTGTAGTAGAAATATTATAGCTTTATCGTTTGGGTTGCTGCAGAGTTTATTTTTGATAGTGCATATGTATAATATCATCTGTTTTACTGTAGTTGAAACAGACTTTAAAGAAACCAATTGTTCTTCATGATGAACAATGGAATGGAAAGGATGTTGAGCGTTTTTGTCACTTTTGTGGTTGTAGTTATGGTGTTTCTCATAAAGAAGAAGAATTTATCATAGAAAACTTAGGCATTATTAAACATCATGCAAGGTGAGTAAATTATAAAATTTTTATTTTTAAATGCTTAACTTATATTAAATAATTATGGATCAAGTCTCTCTGTGAATGTATAATTTCATTTTAATTACGTTTTTTGTTAATATCTATATTATAAAGGATATGTTATTCTAATCCTTCTTTATATATTCAAAATTAAACTGATTATTATTTCTGATTTTCAGATTTAGTTACATTATTATATTCTTCTAACTTTTTTTTTTATGATTGTATGGATAATAATAAAATGTATGAGGTATTTTTAAAGTTAATATCTATTTAGAGCTATGTAAGTGTTATATTTTTGTATTTAGGAAATATGTATTGGCAGTATTTTTGGCTAAACATTGTTTCAGAAAAATACTTTTAAGGCATTCTTTAAGACTTAGTGGAAATCATTAGTTCATATAATAAATATATTTTAAAATTCATGATTCACATGCAACATTCAGTAAACATACTTTAGTCAAGAAAATATTACATTTTACTGAACACCGATTCTTTTAGTGTAATCTCAAAATTTACATAGATATGGTTGTTTTTAGTTTCTTGCTACTGATATGTATCTTTTTCAATTTATTTCTCACATATACCAAACAAATCATGTGTATGTTCTTCTCATCATTATGTGTGAAAGTTCTACAATGCTAAAGTACATAAAAAATAGTATTGTAGAGATATCAGAACTAGGCTAATAGAAGGAAGCTAAATTGGGCTTAAGAATTTTACTAGAACTAGAAACTATTGTTACCTTGATTGACTGGATATATTTTAAAATTCCAGGGGATATCTATTTTGAAAATTTAATTGATTTAGTTTTATCATAAAGAATAGATTAATATCTGATCTATGAACTTAGATTTTGTATTTATACCCTTTATGTTTATTGAATTACTTTTCTTGTCTGTGACAAGGCAAATTAATTATAAGTGTTTGATATTGCTTTATTCCAAAAAACTTATTTTATATTCTTTTCCCTTAGGTCAACCAGTTTATTTTAATGAACTACTTTTACTGATATGAATTTCAGTTTCATTTATATTGGAAACTTCTGTATTTAACATTTTTTTGAAATTAGCTTCTCTATTTTCTGTTAACTTTCTGATTTTGCTTTTTGTGAAATTTGTATGAATAGTTTTCAGTTAAGTACTGGTTTCACCAAAGTCATATAATTAAAAGATGAATTGTCTGTCATACTAGCAGCAATTTCTATAGCCACTGTTGTTCTAAATTACAGTTCTAGAGTGCTATAAAATTAAAGCTTACTAAGACAGAATAGAAATTAACTGGTTATTTACACCCATTAAAAGGAGATGCATATCATGTTCCATCAAAATCTAAACTGCTAGGTTTTGGGATCTAGTAGAACTGACAATAAAATGAAATATATTATATACAAATAATGTGTTAAATAATGAAATATGAAGATGCCAAACATATGTAAACTTTTAGCTGAATCAGATGCCATGGTACTCATCACTTCTTCAATGTGATATCTCTTCCTGACAGAAAAAGTAAACCATTGTATTAAATCACAACTTTGTAAATTTTATGTTTAATGATATCTTCAAGGTAATTTTTTTACAGAGTAATTTTTTAAAATTAGAATTTTTTTTTATTTGTTTCTCATTTTTTCAGTACTAATTTCCATCATGAGAAAAAAATATGTTTGATTTGTATTACAATTTATTAAATAATATTTTGAGTTATATTTTGTGGGGGAATATTTCTTTTTTGTTTGTCTTATTGGAAAAAGAATCATTTATGATATAGTGTAATTATGTATATATATAATGATATTTTTAAAAAATTAGCCGATGTAATTAAGTCTATCTTAAAATAATTTTCTGGTGATTCTATCTTTTACTGGCATCCTTATTGGGCAATCTTGGTGAATATCTTTTTTTTTTCCCTATTAATTTGATGACCTTGTACCACCAAGCTTCCTGTTTCGTAAGTACATTAAAATAACTTGTAATGTTTAAACTATATAATTAGTGTCATCCATGTGACGGGAAATTTAACTTCTGATATGTTGGCCCAGATAACTATTTAAATTCAAGATGCACTCTCTTCTCTTTGTGGTGAAATAAAAAATCATCACATTCATATATATATATATATATATATATATATATATATATATATATATATGAAATGGTTAGATTTAGCGACCATCTCTGGAATTGTGCAGTATGTGATGAAGACAAATAATAAAAGAGGAAATACTTCAAATTATGTGGTTTATTCTCATATGACAGCCAGAACTACTCTGTTCCAATGTTTTTACATGGGGTCCAAGTTCAGTTAGTGGGTAAAGATTGTTAGCTAATTAAAGTGTTTGTTAAGATCACTTAGGGGATACTTGAAGATGGGAAAATTGTATGTAATAAAAGAAAACAGAAAAGGCTTTTCATTTGGCAAATTAACAATCACCAAGAGGAAAGGGTGCAATTTAAATATAGATTCATACATATACACAAATATTATTATAGAATCTAGATGTGAAAAAAATCATTGCATATTTTATATATCATTGTATATTTTATCAATTTTTATATTAATAGAATTGTCATAATTTAAATTATAATGGTTACATTTTAGAAGAGTATTTATGAGATATATGACTATTATATTCTTTTTTGGTTTTTAGTTCACAACATTATGAATCTGTAAAGTCATTTCTAAAACAAAACTTTTCTCTAGAGGACTATGCAAAATATTGTATTCTAGAAAAGGATTTAAACAGGTTTGTAATTTAAATTTTTTATGGAAGATATTTGTACTATATTCTTTCTGTTAATGTTTTATATTGAAATATTTTATTTTACTGTTTTTGTGTGATTTGATATTGAAATGACACTCTATAAGTATTTTAGAAAAATTTCATTATTATACTAAATTTTTATTTAACGTTGCGAGTCTCTCAAATAATTCATTCTTTATATCTAACTTTAATGTAATATATTTTTTAATAGTTTCTTAAGCAAGCTTCCAGAACAAAAAAGGAGATATTTAAAGAAAATGGATATTTTAAATGATATGGTATGTTTAAGTTTGAATAGTAGAATTTATTCTAAATTTTTAAAGTATATTTTTAATGTGTGCATGTATATATTTATTTAACATTTGTTCGGAATTATGTTGGTTCAAGTTGTAATTTTACTGTTTACTCTGAAAATTTCCCTTTGAGATAGCACAAAAAAGGTAAAGTAATGTGCAATGAGTTTTTAAAGTACAAACATTCAGAAAAATGCAAGGCTTAAGGCAATTAATAATTTTGGCTGATCCAAATTTAAAATAAATCTGTAGGTAAGAAAATAATTTAATCATAATGTAATTTATGTCATTTAAATTATGCTTTGCCATTTATTTCAATTTTATTATCTTTTGTAAAATTTTGACTTTGAAACTACATTCTAATCAAATTTCATTAAATACCCATTTTTTAATCAAGTTATTTGATTATAAATGTTTAAGACCTTAAAATTTTATAGTAATTGGTTATTTAGCATCAGTCATTATCAGCTTAGTTACTCATTTATGTCAAAGTTTTAAGGCAGCAATTGCGTTTAACTCAGAACTGTATAGGATATCTCATAATATCATAAAACATTACTCATATTAAAAATGACAGAAGAAATATATAGCTAAGTGTAGAAATGAAAACATAGATACAAAATTTTAAGTTTCAATGAATTTTAAAGCTTAAATTGTAAGAATATATATATTTCATTTTTATTGAAATATGATTGTTTATCAATGAATGCTGCTATTGAAGAACTTTTCAATAAAGAAAACAAAATGGAATTAGATATTGATCTATCTAAAACTTATGCTGAAATTATTGCTGTTTGGAAATTTAGAATTAATAGAATTTCCAGTAGCCCACCAAATTGAAATTTGACTTTTGAAGAATTTGAGTCTGAGGAAACTAAATAAATGTTTCAAATTGACATGTGAAACTACCAAATATTTCTATTTATAATTATTTTAGAGATCTGAAAATTTGACATAGATTCTGGGAGCAGTTTAGTGTCACTGTTAACAAGTTTGTTTGTTTAAAATTATATTTAAGAGATGTAGTTGCTTGTGAAAATCTGGACTTTCTAATTCTGAAATGAAATTTAAAATTGCCATTCAGATTTTGAAAGAAAGATTTGGTTAAAGGAATCTCAGCATTAATGCTCTTATGAGTTATTAAGTTTATGTATAATTAAAATTTTCTGTGAGTCATAGATTTGCAGTAACTATATAATTAATATGACATTAATGATAAAATTTTTGTTTCGGATCTTTGAAAGTAACAGCAAAAACATATGGTAATTTAATTTGTCCAATTCTCAAGACATTAATTCCTGAAGATATAGGTATAGAAACTATTAGAAATAAGAAATCATGTTGGAATGTAAAAGAGCCTCTAAAATTTCTACAATAGGAAATTAATAGTCATGAAAGATATTTATTTTTTGCACCTGTTTATGTGTTTGGAGTTAGCAATATATTTATAGCTTAATAAATTTATAAATATAGGCTACAAAAAGTGTATTTTAATTGATCTATAATTTAAAAAATTTTCTAGCTATTTTTTCAATTAAATTTTCAATTTTCTTTTCATTTAAAATTAAACTAAAATCCTACTTTTAAGTATATTTTAGTAACCTATATTTATAAATTTATTAACCAATAAAATATATTCCCAAACCAAAATACATAAGCAGGGAGAAAAAAAATAGCATCTCTTGAGGGAGGCATAAATATTATTATTACATTTAACTAAAAAAAAAATATACTTAAAGTAGATTTATGTACACACATATTAATTTTAATTCCCCATTATAAAGATTGTTATAATTAATAACTTTGTTGATTTTTCATGAATTAATCTGTACTTTTATGTAGGTTTATGGAACAAAATTTAATTTTAATTTCTCACTTTAGAAGTTTTTTTAATTAAAAATATATTAAACAATTGTCTTTCACTGTTAAATTTCAATGAAAAATATTATTTCTTTCCTCTCAATTAAGAATCTCATAAGTTCAAATATTTTGAGGAAATATTCTTTAATTAAATTGTTCAGCCATATAAGTATTTTTTATAAGATTTTATATTTGTTAAAATTTATAATAAAAGTATTAATGAATAAATGTTGATAATTTTTTTAGTTTGTTTCTTATGAACAAATAAATAAAAATATTTCGGATTCTTAAAAAAGTCAATTTTAACTTAGCAAATATTTTTTTCACAGGAAAATTTCAAGAAAATGAAGATATGGAATTGTAACATTTATACAGAGTAAATTTAATCATGAGGTTATAAATTGCTAATGTATAATCTCTGCTTCTTCCCCAAAGATTACCTATAGAATTATACTTTAAAAGATAGGAACTCAAAAAGAAGGAATAGGGAATTGAAAACATCATGCAAATTAATAAAAAAAAATGTTGAAACAATTCACAAATGAAATTACAGAAATCAACATTAGAAATTGAGCTATGACATTCTTGTGTGAATAATGTTAAACAAGTACCTGTCATTATAACAAACTTATAATTATTGTATAAAAATTTTACATTCTGATCATTTTGGTAAAAAATAAAACATTTAAAAGTAAATGAAAAGATTTAAATTTGAATTCCTGAGAAGTTATTATACATAGTATTAAATCATATACTTGATAAGGAATCTATCTGTCAAGTGTAAATACATGAATGAAGAAATGATAAAATAATCAACAACAGATAAAAATAAGATATAAAAAACTTAAAACAAACAACTTCTATTTAGATTATTAAATAAATCAACATTGTTTTGTGATGAATATATGTATTATTATTATAATAACTATGAACAGGTAATAATAATTATATATAGGTTATTTTACTTGGTAAAATGTGAAGTTAAATTGTTATTATTATTTATACTCAAACATAAAGAAATAAGGATTTGACACCAGTTTTACAGAATATGTTAAAAATAATGCATCAAATATGATATTTATTGTATTTTTAGAAGTACAATGTACCTTAGTCTTTATAAAAACCATGTAACCTGCCATAGAGTAATGGCAGCTCAATTAGAGTATGTCACATATGCCGATGTCATTGCAAAAGTAAAAAAAACACACATATCACCAATATCTTGCAGTTACATTGCATTTATGTTTATTGATACTACATTTATACATAGTTTTACCAATACCAAACTATAATGTTACTGTAATATATAAAAAGAAACATTTTACTGGTTTGTACCTTTGATGTATATGATAGAATTCATGGGATATGTTATGTAAATTCAAGAATTAACATAGATTACTTAAATATGATATTTCATTTGCTGTATGGGTAAAAATATATAAATTTCTAATATCACACAACTGTTCTATAGATTTGTTTAATTTGTCATGTAAATAGCTATGAAAAAAGTGTGTGTAAAATCCTAATTGTTTCTTTAAAATTTAATATTGTTTTAAATCATAAATAATTATTCTAGGTTTTAAAGCAAATTAAAGAAACTGAAGAAGAAAGAAAAAAACTTGTTGAGGATGAATTACAGGTAATATCTAAAAGCTTTGTTTGGAATAATATGATTATACCTTTTGATCTATTTTTTTTGTAGGCCCTGGTATCATTAGCCCATGTGTAGAAAAATGGTAGACTGTAGCACTTCAAACCAAACCAAGGCATGAATTTAGGAAAACTAGTTTAATCCTAAAAATACACCTTTTATAAGTGTATATTTAGTTCTTTAGGGACCAGTAATGTAAAGTTTATGCTTAATAGGATAGATATTCTAGCATTTGCTGTTTTCGTGTTTATTGGTGACTCCTGTTAAGATTTTATGATTTGATAATTTACTGTACTATATATTTTAAGTTTTATATTTTCCGGTATATACTTTTAATGACAATTGTACATAATGTTTGTTATTATCTTCCTTTATTAAATAGTACTGTGAAAGGTATTAAAAAACTTCTTTTTACGTGTTTCATTTAAGTGTTTTAGTACATAATAGCATTTTAGAACTTTGTTATCCTTGTGATCCATTCTATTTGAAAAGAGTATGGTGAGTGTCAAGTGTTTGAGGCATAAATAAACAGGCTAGTTTGTATTAGCATGCATCTATTTTAATTACTATTCTAAGCAGCCATAATACAGAACATACATCATACATAGTCATATTATATTGCTCATTTGCTCACTTCCGTTCTCTTTTCCCTCAAACTGTTATGGTTCCTATCTAAGATGACTGATAGCACAGTCCTGTTTTGTTTAAATACTGGCCTAAACTATATTTATTTCTTTTATAAGGTGTTATCTATTCTTTTTAACTTCTAAATTTAAAATGATTTTTGTATTAGAGAGTTGTGTTAACTTAAAGTTAGAAACTTAAACTTTTTAAAATGTTTGGTATAAAAATTTAACTTCTTTTGCATAAATATCATTTTTAAGATATAGAATATTTCTATTTGAAAAATTTCAGTTGTTAGAAAAGTTATTTTTTGTATATATTTATTTTGTAAATTTAAAGTGACAAATTTCCCATAATGTAACTTATTGATTTCATAAGCTGTATAATTTTAATTTTAGAAATTCATTTAAAATTATCAGATGTCAGTATATTTAAAAACAAATATAGTGAGTTTAATTCTGCAGTTCTATTTAATTCTTTGTATAATTATTTATTAATAAAATTTAAAAAATTAAATAAAATTTAAAAAATCTAAATCATTTTGTATTAAACAAAAGCATATCATAAATAAGTTTAGTTTTTTAGAAGAAACTATTTAAATTCAGGTAAAATCAAAATATCCATTGACACATTATTATAAACTTTTGCTTTAGGTATAGTATTCATGTGTGGGTTTTATTATATCACTGTATGTAGTTAGGATTTTAAAAGTATTTAACTTCTATTAATTCAATATATAAACTTAATTATTTGATATACCTGTTAAATGCATAATTCTTTTAATTTTTTTTAATGTATTTGAAAGTTTGGATTTTGTTCATATATTTTGCTAATAAAATTTGTTATAATTCTTTGTGCTTAATTTTACAGTAGGCTATATTTTAGGTGTTTAGAAGATGCTTATGAGCTATAACTATTGATGTGATTCATAATTGACATGTGGAGATTATTAATTTTGCTTTTATAACCACTAAAATAAATTTTAATTTTTGAGCATTTACAAATTTATGTAGTAGTCAGGCTTTAAACACAAAAGCCCTTTTTCTACTTCATACTATTTGGATAAAACTAAATATTATTTAACTAGCATTTAGTAATTCTAAAGATAATTTTCAAATTTAAATCATTCTTTGTTAAGTAACATAAAAATACATATAATTTTGTTTAAAATTTGTAAAGTAAATCACCAAGCAAAAATTTCATTAGTGCTGTAACTAAAGGGGCTTATATAGAATGCATGGCTTGAATGATTAATAGATTTTTTTATACTTATTTTTTGTGTCATTGTTTATATTAATTTGGTTGAATGTAACTAAAACTATACATTCTGTATCAAATATATGGAGAATAATGTACCATTTTTTCTATTAAATTATTAATATAATGTATAATAGGAAACACACAGTATGTTAGATTGAGTTACATGTTGTTTTTGATTTTTTTCTTAGTTATAAATATGAATATATATTTTAATATTCAATTTGTGACTTTTATTCTGTTGTTAGGCATTAGAGGCATCTTGTAGTCATGAAACAAACACAAGTATTCCCATCACTGACAAAAAAGATGTGATGAAACCTTTTCCTATGGTGAATATAACATTTTATTTAGAAATCCTTTAAATGTTTCATTTTTTTAATGCTATGAAAATTATTGATTAAAAAAAGACTTTAAATTTGTTATTAAGTAATGACAGTTTTTACTTTGAATGAATTTATTCTATTGTGTTTTAATTTTCAATTTCACTTCTTAATGCCATGGAGTATATTACCAGAAAAGTTTTCTGTAAAAACTACTCAATACAATTTTTGAAATTGTTATAGTAATGAAAAAAGTACTGTTCTCATAATTAGCAAATGTCACTTAAAGTAATATCTGATTTGTTTGTTTTTGTCTGATTTTAATTTAAAAAATCACTTTAAAATTTTTGAACAGAATACTTCATATTTGAAAAACAGTTTTTACTGTATAAGTATGTTTTGAGTTTTGTGCCAGTTATCACTTATTGTTCAGAACTGGAAATAAAAATGAATAGCAATAAAGAAATAGCCTTTTTTGTTTGTTGGTAATTGAGTGTAAAGAGTAAGTCAGTTTAAGTTTTGTTATTTGTTTATTTATTATTGTTTGGGGAGGGAGAGAGAAGTAAGCAAGCACTAATGTCAATCAAATGTTTAGTACCAAAGCACTAGTATCAATCAGATTATTAAAAGCATAATTTATATTAAATATATATGTGGGAAAATGTATTTGGATTCAGTTTAAAATGACATTTAATATTTAGTTACAGAAGTTAATATTTTGACCTCTAGGTTATCTCAAAGAGTTATTAATAATAGTATTAACTTTGTAGTCAATCAATATAAATGCATTTAAGTTAACACAATTTCAGTATTGGAATGAAGTCTAATAATAAAATAATACAAATAACTTAAAATTGTTACTAATAATATTTTTAAAATTATTAATAGTTTTTAGTAGTTTATTTTTCAAATGTTTTGAATTCTATCTGAGTATAGTTATTCAATGTTATTTACTTAACTGATAATCTAAATATTCCAATTAGTTAAAGAATACAGATCATGTCAAATTACCTCCATGGTTAGAAGATATTCCTACTGATTCTTCTATAGAAAACCAGCCATCTGTACCTGTTATTGGTCCAACCATAGATAATCTGATTAAACATGGTATATTTTTCTTTATAATTATATATTTTTTGTTACAATTTTTCATTGCTGAATAAATTTGCTTAATTATTTACTTTGACATTTTGTTAAAGTAATTGAATATATAAAAAATATTTGTAACAGTGGAATGTTTTAAATTGCTTTAATTCAAATTGTTTTATATTCAAATTGTTTTTATTCAAATTATATTTCCATAAGACTTAAAATATACTATAGTTTTTGTAATTAATATTTTTACTCTAATAGGCTACTTTCATATTCATTATCAAAATTTATTTTGATAGAGTTTGGCAAAATTCGTTTTGAAAAATAAGAAAAGCTTTATATAACATATCCAAAACTGTAGGATTCTTAGGTCATTTTTGATATATTAAAGATGTGTTATTGCAATTTTATCTTAATCCTTTGAATCCCAGCCAGATGGCTGAAAAATTTCAAGATTTTCTTCCTTTGTCAGAAATTACATCCATTGTTTACAAGTTTTATATCAACATTTATATAGCCTGTTTCTTAAAATGGTTAATCCATTATCTAAGCCAGTTAGAAGATCCTATAATTAGTAGCAACAGTAGTCTGCCATTATGGGATTCAAGGGTGTACATAAAGATAATAAGAAGTAAGGATGAAATGGATATAGATTTTGTTGCATACTGAATTTTGAATTATCAATCATGATATGTAGTACTAAGTATTTTTTTTTTTTGTGATATTGGTCTTTTACTTTTTTTTTAAAACTTATAATATATAAAATAAATTGCTAATATACTTTATGCATCATTCTTTTAAAAACATTTAAAATATTTCAAAATAATTTATATATATATATATATATATATATATATATATATATCTTCTTCTTCTAAAGCACTACAGCCTGTTACAGGCCAACACTGTTCCTAGCAGTTTGTTCCAGCTGTTTCTATCTGCTGCAAGACTCCTCCAGTTTCCCTTTTTGACAGTAGTTAAGTCTCTTCTACTGAGTCAAGCCACCTAATTGGTGGTCTTACTCGTTTCCTCTGCCCCATGGGATTAGTGAAAGTGAGCTCATCGAGTCACATAACATGTCAAAATTGAATAAGGATCTCCAAAAATTATTCTCTTGAACTATACCAAATATTTTTCTTAAGATTTTCCGTTCAAAAGTCAGCAATTTATTTTCATGCAATTTGGTTATTGCCCAGCATTCACTTCCATAGAGCAGAATAGGTCGAAGAAGAGTTTTATAAATGTTAATATTCATTTTTAAACTTATAAATCGAGATTTTAATTGGTTTTTAAGGCCATGATAGCATTTATTTGACATGGCGATCCTGTTGTTTATCTTTACTTTCAAGTCATTATTAGTGGTGATGGTTGTTCCAAGATATTTGAACTGTGAAACTATTTCAAAGGTTTAGCCTTCCATTGTAAAGGACTTTAGGTATACTCTGGGATGTTTCCATAAATTTTGTTTTATCTTTATTTATTTTTAAGCCTAATTTACTAGCCTTAGCTTCTAATAAATTGAAAGCTTCTATAATATAATTTCTGGATCGAGCAACCAAGGCAATGTCATCAGCAAATGCCAAGGTTTGTAAAGTCTTCTGGAAAATGGTTCCTCTAGTTGTGATACCAGATGCTCTGAAGGCCTTTTCTAAGGCTAGATTGAATAAAAGACATGATAGGGCATCACCCTGTCATAATCCTCTTTCAGTATAAAAGACTTCAGAAGAATCATTCCCTAATTTCACTCTACACTTTACTCTGTTAAGTGTAGTTTTTGTTAGATTAATTAATTAGTTGATATATTGAATTCCTCCATTGCTTCATAAAGTTTCAGTTGAATAATGCTGTCATATGCAGCTTTAAAATCTATAATGAGGTAGCATGTATAGATATTAAATTCTTTAGCCTTCTCCAATATCTGTATCAAGGCGTGCATTTGGTCAGCAGTTGACCTACCTCAAAGAAAGCCGCATTAATAATTTCCAATGACCTTATCAACATGGGGTAATAGTCTATTGTACAGGATGTTTGAAAAAATTTTAAAGATAGTGTTCAAAAGAGTTATTCAGCGATAGTTGCAGCAGTCTGTTCTGTCACCTTTCTTAAAAATGGGACAAATGGAGCCCTCATCCCATTCAATGGGCATCTGCTAAGTCGTCCACACTGTGCAAACTACAGGATATATGGTCTTAATTAGCTCAGGTTCACTGATTTTAAGAAGTTAGGCTTTGATACCATCAGGCCCAGCCGATCTATTACAGTTAAGTTTTTTAATAGCGTTTTCAACTTCAGTAAGTGATGGGATATCTAATCCTTGCCTATTTTTACAAATGTGATAATGAAGGGCTGTTCCGTCATCCATGTCACATGTATCTTTACCCTACAGTGTTTCTTTAAAATGTTCCCTCCATTGGTCCAAGATTTTGTTTATCTCATTCAAGTGTTCACCATTTTTATTTTTGTAGACAAGTAAATTTGGGTGAAATTCCTTTCTAACTTTATTAATAAGCTAGTAATATTTTCTTGATTCTTTTTGAGATTTCAGAGTTTCTATTTCCTTATACTGTTCCTCGAGGAAGAGTCTCTTTTTTTCTTTGTGTAATCTCCTTTTCTGCTTTCTTAGATCTTTATATTACTCCCCAGCTTTTCATGTATAATGCTTCTGGATCATTATTTTGTAGGCATTATTTTTCTTGGATGTTGCCAAGGAAAACTCTAGATCAATTCAATCCTTCTTAGTGTTTTTATTCTCCTTGGGCAAGATTTCATTTCCAGTTTCACTTATTACTTGTTTAGGTTCTTCCCAGTCATTTAATTTGTCCTGTCCAGCATGACTTTCCCTTAACCTCTCTCTAAGTTTACTTTTATAAAGGTTCAAACTGTCTGGGTTTTGAAGTCCAGTAACAGCCAACTTCTTACAGACAGGATTGGAAAAAAATCATGATTTTTTTTAAAAAATAAAAAAAATCAGATTTATTTGATTTAAATCAGATTTTTTTGATTTAAATCGGATTTTTTTTATTTTTTTTAATACTAATTTTAATTGTTGTTTTTATGTTTTTTGCAATATACATAGAATAGTTTGTTATAAGAAGTCACATCTTATCTATCTAGTATATTCTGCACACTGATTACCTAAACTTAAATATATAAATTTTAATCTAAATACATTCTATTATTTTGTAATTGGATAGTGCAAACTCAATAAGACGTCAATTAAAAGAACAAATTAAATATTCTTTTAATGCAAACTATTTATTTAAAAAAACAAATCACAATTATTTTAATATTTTTTTAAGTACCGAATTATGGATTTAATTGTTTCAATAAAAACACTTGCTTTGATGCTTTATCCACTCCTCATTGGTTACGAAGGGTAGAATGAACAATACCAAAAGAAGAAAACTGTCTTTCCATTCCAGCAGATGAAGCCACGGCTATTTGGTAGACAAACTGGATTTCAGTTCTCTTTACCTCCCATTACATAAAATGAATTCAACCAGTCATAATCAATCATTGTACTACCCCTGCTACATATTTTCTGATAACAACCCCTAAATTCTTGGAAAGCACATGCTATCTATTTACACTTATTTACTTATTGGTATTACTGTGCTGACTGATTCCCAATTCTCCTGTCTTTGGAATATAGGTTTTAAAAGAAAAGAAAAAAAATGATTTAAATCAATGATTTTTTTTTAAAAATCAACTGATTTAAATCATGATTTAAATCAACTGATTTAAATCATGTCAACCCTGCTCACAGAGTTTTTCTTTCTTAAAGTAAAAAGATTTCTTTAGACGACATCTAATTTTTGACAAAAGCAGGAAGTGGTCTGAATCTATATTTGCTCCTCTATAACACTGAGTATCCAGCAAGTTACTTCTGTGTCTAAGGTCAATAAGAATATGGTCAATTTGATTGTATGTCTTCCTGTCGGGGGACCTCCATGTGGCTTTATGAATGTTGTTATGTTGATATACTGTTCCTCCAATTAGTAGTTCATTTGTAACAGCAAAGTTAACCAAAAATTCCCCATTTTCATTGGTCACCTGATGTAAGCTTTGGTTTCCAATATTAGGCTTTATCATATTGTCTTTTCCAACCTTTGCATTAAAATCTCCAATCACAAGTATCATATTGCTTTGTGGGCAGTTTTCGTAGGTGTTTTCTAGTGAGTCATAAAAACTCTCTTTATCGGAGTTGTCTTTATCTTCAGTGGGAGCATGAGCATAGATTATGCTGATGTTATAGTATCTTTCCTTTAGATGAAGCTTAACAAATTTTTTCACTAACTGCCTTGAATTCAATGAAATTGTATCTTATTCTCTTATTCACTAAGAATCCAGTACCAAACTGATGTTTATCTTGGCAGCTGTAGTAAAGAAGATGTCTCTTTTTTTCAAAGATGCCTTGTCCAATCCAGCGAATTTCTTGCAGTGCCAAGACATCAATGTTATATTCTTCAAAAGCATCAATTAAGTTTCTCAATGCGCCACTCTTATAAAGAGTTTGTATATTACAAGTACCAATAATCATATCCTTTTTCTTGTCAGGTTGTTTGGGTAGGTTCCATCCATTATTAACTATTTGGGATTTCTGAACAAGAGAGTTTTTACAGGGTGGGGCTGTCAACCCTATGCCCAACCCCCAACCTGGAGGGCTAATCCTCTGATAATCCCCAGGGGCAGGGCACCTGGCTATACCCCCAGGTACTGGGTATCCATTTTAGTCACCTCATACGACATGCATGAGCTACATTGGGACTATTCTTTTGCACCTGGTCACCACACAGATGATATATATATATATATATATATATATATGTATATTTATATTAATAATATTACAGAGAAAAATTACTGTTTTAAACTTTGAATAATTACATTTTATTTGTATTTGTGCAATATTGACATGATGGAAGTATGATTTAAAAAGTTTAAGGAATTAAGTCAGCTTTAATAGTTAAAGGGAAGGTGGGTGAGTAGTCGGACAGTCAATTTCCAGGTCTGTATGACTGCAGTGATTGAGGTTTATTATATAGGGCCATCCATTTTCTTTTGCAGAGTTTAATTTTAGATTTCAAAACCATAAATTTCCAGAAAGGGGAGACATCTTTACTTATTTTATTTCTTTACTGTACAATATGTTTCTTTCCTATGGGCCCTCTATTCTGATAGATATTTAAGACCAACCTTGTGAATTTTTTCTATTTTTCAAACATCTCCAGCCTATTTTAATTTTAATTTAGAATTTTCAAAACAGGATAATTAATTTAATTCTCACGGTCCAGTTTTTATCTGATAATTATTTATTTCTATTACTTCTCAAGTATGAATATCTCAAGTTTATAGCTTATATATCTAGTTTTGAATACTTAAAATTGAACTGAGTAAGCTACATACTTAGTATACCAGCTATATAATTCATCACTCACAAAAAATTCACAACAAAAATTGCACAATATAGCTAAGTTTTTAAAAACTTTTGTTAATTTTTTGTTAAAAGCAGGTTCTAAAAAAACATATATTGCTTATTATGGATCATTATTGTACATTATTTTATGTAATTTATAGTGGGAATGACAAGAATAAAATTTTCCTGTAAGAAGCTGTGAGATTGTGTATTTTACAGATTCTATACAGTTAATATTTGCTACTGAGTTTTATGAGTTTGCTAATGAGTTAAACTTTTTATATCTTAAAATTTACTTTTGGTTATGTTAATCATAATTTAATAAATAAAAATGTCATAGCCTTTTCTGTAATTTTGGATGTATTTTTGCTTATATTAATTTTTAAATTTTAGAATTAAGCTTTTTATTTAGAGTACAAGTTTCTAACTTGTTTTTCATAACAATATGCTTAAAGTTTACTGAACATTATTATACCTTAAAATAGTGTACTAATTTTTCATAACCTAATATTTCTTACTACTTTTGTA
Source organism: Pardosa pseudoannulata (assembly GCA_032207245.1). NCBI lineage: Eukaryota > Metazoa > Arthropoda > Arachnida > Araneae > Lycosidae > Pardosa > Pardosa pseudoannulata. The sequence goes on from CM063502.1 coordinate 10,120,326, forward strand.
TTTATCCAATTGTTCATTTCTTTTAAGTATTTTAATTATTTAAAAATTATTTTCACCTTTATGTACTTTTCTATGTTATGGAGTATACCACTTAATATTCAACATGTATTTTTTCGTGTATGTAGTGGAAAACCAAAAGAAGAAAGGATTATCAAAAAATCGTATTGGTGCAAATTTTGTGCATAAAGCTCAGAGTTCATCTGGATGGCTCCCTTCATTTCAAGGGGTCTGGAATCAAGGGTGTCGAAAACAACAGAAGTAAGTTAGGTGGAAAAATAATTTATGTGTAAAGTTTTCCCTTGATACTACAATTTCATTTTTGTCTATAGCTGTTAATTACTTGATTCTTTTTGTTCTATTAATACCATCTTCTTTTTTTCTGTCTTTTATTTTCTTGTCACTTCTCATTCCTTAGCATTTACTTTTTTTTAAGAGCATATGTATTGCTGATATGGAGTGTGAACTCCCTGTCTGTTCTTAATTTTGTTGTTTCTGTCTGTGGATTATTATTTTTTTTTTGCTTTTTTGTACTGAGGTAGTAAAACGTATTAAAATCCAAAACATATATTTCCATCCAGTGTTATATTTTGTATACATTTGACACAGTGTATACATTTGATAAATCTATAATTATAATATGCTGGTCTTCCATTTTATGCAGTATTTTTGCAGAATTTTGTCTTGCATTATATTAGTCTTAAGGGCTTGAAAGAATGATATGCAAAATATTTAGATTTGTTTTCCAGTAGCAATTATATGCTATCTCTTCAAATGCTTTATTGATAATGTGCATTGATAGTTTATCATTGTGAATTACTGAAATACACACTATTATACTATTCAGGATAGTTATTCTAACAACGTAGATCTGCAATGCCAGTGAGTTTTAATGCATTTTGAAAAATTGGAGTTATTTGAATGATTCTTACTAACAGTCAGTTTCGATTTAAAGTTTTATGATCTGCCAATGATGTTATTGTTTTATGATGTTTATATGGTCAAATTAACATGAAATAATTTGGATTTGCAATGAATAGTTATTGAAGGTATATGAATCAATAGGTATTTGATGCAATTTTGTAGATATGTATGTACAATTTTGATTTAAAATTTTATGAACAGTCAATGGTGTTATTGTGATTTGATATTTATATGATTACGTTCATGTGTAGTAATTTTGAATTGGGATGAATAGCTATATACATCAATATAGGTACATAAATCAATGTTTTTGATGTAAAATTTGAAGATTATTATTTGCGTTCAGTTTCAATTTGTAGTTTTTAGAATTTTATATGATTTTTTATGATTTTGATGTTTATATGAACACATTTACATGAATTAATAATTCTGATGTAAAATTTGACGCTTTTTATCCACAATTAGTTTTGTGTTTAAAGTTGAACCAAAATTGAAATTATCATGGCCTTGATGTTTATGTAATAAGTGTAAAATTATTTGCTTGTCATTTGAAACATACATTTATAGGCATGGCTTTCCTTACAAGAGTAAAAAAATTATAGCCTTAAAATTTTAGCTAAGGAACTTGTTGAGAAAGTAATTCCTGAAAGCAGGATTATTGATAAAAAAATTAAATGAAGAAAATATTGACTATGAGAAAGAGATGGTTAAGAATATGTTAGAAACTACTGTTAATGCATTTGTAAAGAACAAAACAGAGAAACTGAGTTGGAAAACAGGGAATTAGAGTTAGAAAAATTAAGAATTCAAAATGTTGCCAATGTAAGAAAAAATATGTGATGGTGCTGTAGAAAATACTGATATAATTAAAAATATGTATGATTTTCAAAGTTTAATGTTTAAATTTGATCATAAGGATAGTGATTTAAGTGTTTTATTTGATTCTTATTAAAAGACAGACTTGTAAGGGTATAATTCAGGAAAAATATTGGGTATCTTATCTTTTACCACTATTCCTGTCTGGAATTACTCAGTTATTAATGTGAGAACCAGAAGATAAAGCAAATGATTATAGTAACATGAAAGCGTTATTGTTGAAAGGAATTCAAAGGAATGCTGAAGCATTTCACTTAAAGTCAATGATTCATCAAAAGACTCAAAGGATTTTCTATTTAAACTTTGCAGCTATTTTGAAAAATGAATTTCAAGTTTAAAAATAATGAAGTTTAAGGATTTAAAAGAATTGATAATTTTTAATCAGGCAAAGAGTAAAGTCCCTCATGCAATTATAGAACATTTTATTGACAACTGGCCCAAAATTGTAAATTCAAATGAGCTTGCTAAAATTGAAATAACTATGAAAATGCTAGAAACGTTACTAAAATAATGTTTAATTAAAGAAAAGTAAAATATGATGTAGGGGGAAAAGTGAATTCTTATGACTTGTCTTACAATTGTCAAATGATTTCAAAAAGATAAGATGCTTATATAAAGAAAGAATCTGTGATGAAAGAACCAGATCATAACAAACCAGCCAATAAAAATGCTTGGTTTGATTGTTGAAAGAAATATTTTTTGCAAGATTGGCCAAAACTGAAATGAGTAAAATATTGTGCATACTGTAAGAAGAAGGTCATGTAACAAAGGACTATTTTATGAAATCGTTTCCACCCATGGCTAATGCTACAACTTCTGCTTACAATATAATTAGCTCAAAATTAAATAAATTAGATTTAGTTAATGAAATTCAAATTGAAGCTTAAATGGATACTGCATCCAACATTTCAATGATTAAGAATAAACTTGCTCAGAACAATCCATGTGCATTTTGATGACAGTGAGATCCCAGTTTTCATTCATGGTGTTGGAGGTCAGAAAAATGTATTAGGTGTAAATTGATAAAGTTTAAAACACATGATTTTATGTGGTCCCAGATGAGACTTTAAATAGCCCTGACATACTTATTGAAATCAATGTAATTGTCCCCCCCCCCAAAATCTTGCAATGGTGAGAAAGCAAGGGTTGACATTGATTAGTTATAAAAATAATGAGTTTTTACAGTTTTAATGTTGAAAATAATTCAGTAGGTAAGGTATCTCTCAAATGTAAAAATTCTTTGTACTTAGCCCTATGTAGTATACAAATTATCAATGCTGTAAGTAATAATGTTGATTCAAATTATATTATTGAATTTATAAACTTCCAATGTACTATAGTTTATGCTAGCTGAACTATGTCTGAATGGGGCTCTTTGGTACCAGAGTTCGTGGGTTCCCTTTGCTGGTATGGATGTTAGTAGCCATTCAGAATCAGCTTTAAGCAGTAGATCTCAGTCTCATTATCCCTCTTCAGCAAAACATTAAACTGTACAGCTCTAAACCAAAGTTTATGCCCATCAGTATATTGCTAGTATTCCAATTATTAATGCAAAAAATACTTAAATTCATATTAAAAAAAAAAATTGGTTCTAGTCAGAGATAAACTAGATGGAGAACAAATCTCTTAAAGCTAATTTTACTTCCATCATTGTTGATAAGAAAATTGGTAAATGTCACCTAATATTTGAAACTAATAAAATCATATTTAATAATTCAAATACTAAGAAATCAAATAATCATAAACCATTAACTCTGAAATAAATCAAGATTGGTTCTAATATAACAGAGTTTGAAGTTCAGCAGTTTTGATTTTCTGAATGAGTTTGAGGATTCTATCTCTGTTAAAACTAATGAGTTAGGAGGCAAGAATACTACTAAGCTAGAAATTAAGAATGTTCTTGGTGGTAAACCAATTTCCATATTCCTTATTATGTGTCTTAGCATGAGTGCAAAATACTTCATCAGATAACTGCAGAGCTAAAAGATTAGTAAGTTATTCCAGATAGTATATCAGAATATCCAGTCCAGTGTTGCTATTAAAGAGTAAATTTTGGTTCATTAAAATAGTTTAAGAGCATCAATGTCTTTAATATTTGTATTTTAATTATTAATTTGAAGGAAAAGTTAAAAATCAAAATAATATTTTTAAATTTTCTCTCCCATCTTTTCTTTAAATACACAAAAAATGAGAATTTAAGTAACATATTTAAAACTAAAAATGAAATTTAAGCTGTATCAATAATTGCTAGTTAAAACTATAATCTAAATTTTTTATGGGTTTATAATTTGTTCCTCAGGATTTTTATAATTAAAAAGAACTTTACGTCTATTCCTTATAAATGGAAATTTTGCAACTTTATCTACTTCTGAAAGTAAAACTACTATATCCCTAAGGTTTACTAAATGGTCTTTCAAATTTACCACTTAAAATTTATCAATCTGGTCCAAAACATTAAGAAATTTGTTAACATAAGGTATAGAGCACTTAGTTACATTTATTTTCATCAGAATGTTATTCCTTATAATGCCTGAGTAAATAAACTTGAAAGTTTGAACCTTTTTTAAGAACTGCTGAATTGTATATTTTATTTTTATGTCTCTAGTATTTTCATCTCTTAAGTCACTTAAGCTTTATATAACTTCAATATAGTGTCAATATGAGAGGTCATTTAATCTCGTATTACTTAGAATTTTTGATTTGATATAAGTCTATATCAAATCAAAAGATACTGAAAAAATTAGTATAATTCTTATAAAATATTGAAAAATTTAATTATTTTGATTGATACTTTGGCAGCATCAGTTAGAAATTTAAAGATTTAGGCGCTCAGGATGCAAAAAAGTTTTTAGAGTTTATATTTCAAATTTTATTTCTCAAAAACCATGTAGACCATAACTATTAGCCCTGTGCCATTGCTTTGTCCTATCTTACCTTGAAGCTGATGCAAGCTCATGTAGAAGATTATTACATAAATCCTATACTGTTTGTATGATCATGATTAAAACCCAAGAAATAATTGTTTGAATTTAAATACCAGAAGCAGCAATATTTACATTTTCTTAATACAAATGCTATTTCTTCAGTAAGGATGACATATGAAGTGCAATTGAAAAACACTGAAAAATGTTTGGTTTTTGTTACAAATTCATTGGTGTTTGATTTTATGCCATTTGACAAAGCAGATATTATTTTAATTAGAAATACAGGGTCTAAATAATGATGGTAGGCTATTTTAAGTTTTAGATTTCATTATGATACTTACATACCGCAAAATAATTTTGTTAAATTTCATTAATTTTGGTAAAATTAAAAATTTTTTTTAATAATTTTTGTATATTCCATTATTTTTTATATCGGGCTAAATATTCCCGTGGTAAGTACTGGACAATTCTTTTAATATCATACAGTACAATTGTTAGCAAGTCATGTTTTCAAATTATAGAACTTTTTTCTATTTTACATGGTTTCAACCCTTGATTCATGCCATGATAAGAGATTAACTATTTGCCATCATTCTGAAAAGTCACTGATAATTGAAATAATCACTGTTAGCTTATTTTGATATAAAGCAAATAACTTGCAATGAAAACAAAATATACTTTTCATTTAACACACACATACATGCAAAATATGAATTTCTCTCCCCTCTTCCTCAAAAGAAAAAGTATTTTAAACATCTCAAATATTAAAATTTTTTAAATATTTTCTTTGTACTTTTGAATAGTAGGTGTTGCTTAGGTGTAGTTTTGAAATTTTGAAAATATGTTCAAGTAATGTTTTTGTATAGTATGTATTAACCAAAGTGTTACTTTGTTGGGATTCAGTATTAAATTTGATTTTTTATGTTGATTTGTTAGAAAATTTTTATTTGTAACTATGAATTTATCTTTCAGGAATAAATTCAACCGAAGGCATAAACACTCCAGTACCTGAATTGAAGGTTATGTTTAAGTCAGTCTTAAATATTTTGTAAAACTGACTGATCTCATTTTTATTGTTTATTTTGTTTGTTATTCTGTATAAAAAAGAAGAAATAAATTTATTTTTACCTTTCCATTTAAATTAGGATTTTTTAAAATTCTCCTCATAATACATTTTCTCCAAACCATCATATTCAAATAAGATTATGAAAATAAAGCATAAAAAAATTTTGATAATTTTCATCTAAATTAAAATATTGTTTGAAAACTTAACAATATTTAAAAACTTGTCTTTCTTAAATTTTTTAATTATATTAACATTCAAAAACTGCAGTTAAGTGTTTAAAACACAATTAATAAAATCAATAAGGCTAATAATTTAAAATTAGGTAATTTTTAATACAGTCTCTCATTTAGTCCAGTGTGGTCAAACCACAACCCCCCTTGTAAAATTCTAAAGCCTGTAGCAAAATTCTTGAAATTTATAATTGAATTAAATATTTTATTTATATAGTAAATATGATATATAATAGTATGATTAATTATAAGTGTTTGTGCATGTTTATAAGTATTTAACTCTTCAATTTCTAATTTTATGAGTAATAATAAAAAACTAATAGTAATGTATTATGGTCTTAGTCATGTTGATATATATATATGTATGTGCATACACACACATATTAATATATATCTTATGGTAGGGTCCTAAAGAAGATTTATATTTCTATAACAGTTATTTATTTGCACTCAGTAAAAATTGTTATCTAGACCAGAAACTATGGGCATAATTTATTTTTTGAGTAATTTTTTGTATTATGAAATAGTTATCATTGCAGGCTTTACTTGATGTGGGCTTAGGTTTATTTCCTGATTAGTGATTGGAAGGATTTGTACTATGTTTGTAACTGTCCTCACTTTAGTATGTTCATGCTGGAATATACCACTTGTTACTCACACTTATATATCTCATTAAGTGGTACCTCAAATAAAAAAAATGTATAGTTTATTAGATTCTTCTGATAAGGCAAAGTGCTGTTAATGTGCCACTCAGTGGTGAGAAATTTTATTGTCATCATAGACATCTTAAAAATAATTTTTTTGAGCTCAAGAGGAAATAAAATTTTCTTTTTTTAGTATTAAGGTACCCAGTAATTTGATTAGAAGTACACTGGACACTTGATAAAATCATTATGATCTGTTTTGGTAGAGATTGGACTTTGTTATAGTATGATAATTAGTTTTAAATTTCGAATAATCAAATTATTTTTCCAGTAAGTAAAACTTAAAAATTTTAATTTTTTTAAAAATATCAATTAAAAAAAATTAAAAGTTTTAAATATTGATAATATATATTAAATACTAGGTAATTTTAATATTCAGGAAATGTCAAATTTTCAACAATTTTAAAAATTTAGAGATTTTAAAAATTTTAATTTTTAAAAATTGGATTTTTTAAAATTCTGAATTTATGAAAACTTTTAGTTTTTTGAAAGTCTGAATATCGTAATAGATAATTAAAATATATCAAAGATGTTTATTTCAATTCCTCTCAAATTTAAATTTCGATGATTTACATTTTTAAGCAATTTTAATTTTTTAATAAATTAATTCATACTAAAAAAATTTAACTTTTTTGTAAATTTTTTGAAAAATATAAAACTTTTGAAAATTTTAATATTTTGATAAATTTTCTGACAGTTAAAATTTTGAAAACTTGAAAAAATAAAAAAATATTTCTTTAAAAATTTAAATTTTTGACAATTTTAAATTAAAAAACTTTTAAAACCTGTATTGTGTAACCTGTTTTGTTGTATTATGTAACTTTTAAGCATTTTTATATTTTTGAATTTTTAAATTCAATTTTTATTTAATTTTATTTGTTGGAAAATTTAATCTATTCGTAGACATTTACTTACGTTCTTAGACGAAGATGTATCAACAAATATTTGAAACAAAAAAACATATCTAAAACCCAGTGTGTTCATAAACAGAAATATGTGCATTTGTTAACGATACTGAAATTGGTACAGTTTAAACGTCTGATAGAAAATATCTTGACATCTGTTACAGGTAACTATGAGATGGGTTTTTGTTTGGTTTCTTTAAACTGTCGTTTTTAAAAGTACAAACGCAAACTTTTCATTTTATTAAAAGATATTTTACTGTTGTAAATGTTGATAAAATATTTCCTTTAGTCAAATTTATTAAAAAGAATCCACTATATTATTTCATGTGAAGAAGACATATTAACTGAAACATACTGTATTTAAACATTACTGGCATTTAAAGCTAACTCGAAATTATGTAAAATTAAATGCCTTTGCAACTTGTTGATATTAAATATAAAAAGCATGAATGAAATAAAAAACTTATTGACTGCTTTTAAGTACTATATGTAATTTGCAACATATTTCTGGGATTCGCTCAAGGCTAGCTAGTAACAATGCTCGATCGAAATTATAGATATTCTTTCTTTTTATTTTACTGGTACATGAAATAAACGGCTACTGGTTTTCGCTTTATATGCATGTCACTGATTATAGCAACACCTGCATGTGAAATGCATTTAAGATTAATGAATAGTAAACGTTGCAACTTTTTGTCTAATAGTTCAGTAACTGGATAACTGGTGTTTCAGAGTTCCTCATTTTTGTCCATTGCTTGCATTTCACATGGTATACTTTAATTTTTTGTCTCGTTTTATTGTGAGTTTTTCTAAGGAGAAGCCTAATAAACCAATCTTAAATTTAATGTGAACTTTAAAAAGAATTTACTTGTCATTTTAAAATCAAACAAGTAAATTTGATTTGACAAGTAAAAGTGACAAGTAAATTTTTAAAAAGAATTTACTTGTCATTGCAGTATATAGTTGAAAAAGTTTGCATTTTAGCTATGTAGGTGGGGCTATTTTAAATCTTGTATTCTAAAATATATTTAGTATATTTTTATGTTTATACGTTCTATTACATATGTTTGTATTTCTCAGCTTTTAATTATTTTTAATCTAACATTATAAAATTCCATTTGAGATTATTTAAAAAAAAATGAATTTTGTTTCTTAAAAGCTTGCCCCATGCAAATTATATTAATAAAAATAAGCACATTTATTTATATTATATGAAAGAAATGCTATAGTTAAATATTAGAGGAGGATTAAGATAAATGATGGTTGTAGTTCTTCCGCGAAATGTTTACAAATTTTTATTCTTTACTTCACTTTTATTATATGTAGTACATTTTTTAGTTTATTGATTTTTAATTAATGGTGTCTTTGTTAGTGGAGCTACAAAGCACGCGTGTCATAAATAACCATGATTTTTCTTAAGAACTTATACTTTATTATATGTTTGTAGAATTTTCAAAATTTTAATATCTGATGTCTAATTAGATCTCGAGAGAGCGTAAATAGGATTCAAAATGTTCTTAGTTTTGTAGTATAGTTTATCTAATCCTGAAAAATTCACATTTACTAAAAGTTGTACAATATTTGAGTAGTGGGAGGTATGTATATTTAAGAACATATCCATGAAAAAATTTCTGTAAGAATGTAACTATCTCTACTCTTTTTAAATAATCTTACCCAAAGCATTTATTAATCAATTAGCAAAACTAAGAAATATGTTTTATATATATATATATATATATATATATATACACATATACATACATATACATATATATATATATATATATATATATATATATATATATATATATATATATATATATATGCATATGCTATAAATTCCTATCAAAATTAAGCTGTTTGAATCTAATTTTTTTTTTTGCAAAATTAACTTTACTTCTTACTAAAAAGTTATTCCTATGTATGTTATTAATGTCAAATAGATTAATCTTTATATAACACCAAAAACCTTATTTTTATGTTATAAACATATATTGTTTATAACATGTTATAAATTGTTTACTAGCAGAACCTGCACGGTATTACGCATGAACAGTTATGGTATGAGATTGGTTCTAAGATAATTTAATTATATGAACGAATCAGTTGTCTCTCACCAAAGTCGAGCAGCATTGAGCGCGATCACTATTTGGGAGGATGACCACATGCTGGTGGCATATAAAGGTAGGAAGGCTCCCGAATCCTTTTAGTGGTATTGATGTTCGAAATCGGCTTTAAGCAATAGGTTCCGGTCTGAGGAATCCACATGTTACAATAACTTGACCTTAAATCTTCAAAATAAACCCGTCTTGTATTGCATATCAATAACACGATCATTGTAGGTGAATATAGTGGTTATCCCCAATTACACATAGTTCCGAAAATAAAGTAAAAAAAATGCTGGCTTACACTTTAATACCATATAATATGATAGTTCAGGCAACTAATACAAGAGATAAAAGTAGTAATAAAAATAATAAATAAACCCTCGTATGTTGCAGATTATTGACAAATTCGGTAGTTTATTACCATAGATAATCCCATCAATAAATATGTATTTACAATATTACTCGTGAGTCCTGTGATGTGAAGTAAGAGAGTATCAAATTTGGTACCAATTGGTGCATGCATGTTTATTCGTTTTGTATACACACATTTTCGGAATTTCTATTTTTATATAATAGGTAGCCACTTAACGACCAACTTTCGGTCAGGGTAATTAAAATTCTCAAATTAGAGCTATATTTACGTCAAAATTTGGATTCGTATTTATATTAGATTACATATCTACAGATACGACATTTCGGCATTTATTTGGGAGCTCGGGATTTTTATGTATGAAAATCCACAACACAAAATAAGTAAAATGTTTGGAGGGAGTAATAACATATAATATTAAAAGTAATAATTATTTCCACAATTAAGAGTACATTAAAAAGTACAAAAAATTTACGTTTAAAACTATTTTACTATTTGCTGAAGTTACAAACGCTTGCTGTTAAAATTTGGAAGAAGAGAAAATTTTGTAACGATATCATCATAATCCAGAGGTATTTCACTTTCTATTGTTCAAACAGTTAAAACTTTAAAGATTTTCTTGTCTCACAGTACTCCGAAGATAATTTTTCAACATCCTTAGACAAGAAAAGATCTTCCACAACTTTCTGAACTGATTAATACAGTCAAAATAAGTTTAAATAATAATGTTGTTATAGGAAGAGCACTTTTTAAAAACTTCTCTCTTATATAATTCAGGCGAATATTAAAATTGAAATTATTTCTTGCATTTTTCGCCATCGAATAAAACAGCCACTATTCATATAATAATATTTTTTTCTGGAAGTTATATACTGTGCTTATGGCTGAAACAATTTCGGTCTTGTAAGGAATTTAGACCCTATAACTGGAAGTCAACCCCATTGACCCCTCCATCCAGCGTTCCTTTAGGGAATACGAAACAGCCGGCTAAGGGGCTGATAAGTTTTCAATGTGTCGCTCTTTTTGCAGGCGGCAGTGAATCTAAAAGGAGGGTTTCTTTTTCGGAAGGGATCAGGTTTTCAGAAGCTGACCCCTGAAAGAAAGGAGCCTGCCGTCAGTTCAGTCAGAAGGGAGTCCACGGATAGCCTGCGACCCGAACACATCTCTTGTTGGAGAGAGGATTTCTCGCTTACGGAGCAAGAGGACGCAACTCCTGTCTTTTATGTGTGGAGTCCTCTCGTCTACCTGATCATGGTTGCAGTTAAAATCAAGCTCCGGGACACGAAATCTGATTTTGTTCTAACTTTATAATATTGTAAATAAATTTTCTTGTGAGGTCCATAAAGTTTCGGAAGTAATTTTATGCATCCCAGAGACAACTGAACATACCTGCCCTAATTATGTAGGCGGGCAAGTCAAACTCTAATTGCATAGGTGCATTGGTAGCATTGGTGCTGTAACAGGTCTCTTTGATCCGGACAATTCTGAACTAAGGGAGATAAAAAATATATATCGTTCTCCTTACATCTTCCCTTAATTTCATTCGATACAAAATCTATAATTTAATATAGAATATTGAGTCTGTGATGAGATTTAACTTAATCATTAGGATTTGCTTTACAACCTTCCAATTTATTTAGGATTAATAAACACCTTTATAGTTTTGGCCCAAGATATGAATTTTTTTTCTCGCAAGGTTCCGTATAAAAATCCATACTTGATGGAAAGTGCATCAGTGCAAAAAGAGCAAGGTCTAGAAAAATTTGACATAAAGTATGTAAAGAAAAGGCTGGAGTATTTTAAAGAGGGAATTATCTTCTGTTGTAATTCTCTAGAATTTCATAGAAATATCAACTAAGTTCCCACTTTGAGAAAGAACTGACTTATGAAAAATATTACTTGACCGTTACTCAACAGATGAAATATTTTAAATAAAATGTCCTTTGAAAAAATTTGGGGGAGCGGTCGCGCCCCCTATTTGCTCCCTGCTTATCTGCAATATAAATAATTTTGAAAACAACTCATTTTCATAAAACGAATAACATATTTTTTTTTTCAAATTAATTTTTTAAAACATGTAAACAAACTTATAAACTAAAGAAATAATAGTGTCACATTTTGAAATTTATCCTTGCACTCGGATAAAAGAAAGTACATATTTTTGCAAGTTTTTTTTAAAAAGAATCAACTTACCTATAAAGAAGAAATAGTATAAGCGCGTGACAAAAATAAAAGTTAAATATTTTAAAATTTACAACCGAGCACACTGTTATCCTTTTGTAATTAAAAATTATTTAGTGTTTGTTTTTTGATAGTTGTTTTAATTGAATGTGGTTACTGCAATCTTAAACTAATATAAATTTCAAAACATTATTAAAAACAGTTTTTCACAAGTAATTTTAAAATGAAATTTCGTTTCCCAGATCAAAAGGTGATTACTTTTTAGAGATTTTTAAAATTCGATAAAACGTAATACAAAATTTCAAAACTGTTTATCTCCAAGGAGATTTTCTGAACTATAAGTTGACACGTAGATCCCGATCATATGGTTACTCGTTGAAGACCTATGGAGGGAAGCGTGTGAAAAACACAAAAATCGTTTAAAAATAAAAAAAAACTCATTTAATTACGAAATAAAGGGCTTCGAGAAGTTTCATACCTGGTCCACGAAGAATCCCTGTACCAAATTTTATGCATGTAAATTTTCACTGTGTTTGGCAATCGGGCTTGTAGACACACAAATTCACTTTATTTATATAGATGAACAATATTTTTTCTATAAAAATATATCCGGTATTAAAAAATATAACTAATTAAAAATGTTTCAAAAAGTCATAGCAAAATTTTAGGTTTTGATTCTCTGACTTTTCAGACTAATGAAAATCCTTTTTCCCTGAAGTAAGAAGTAAATCGGTTCACACTGCCTCACGGTATATAGAACTGCTGAAGATTAATAATGCATCTACGAGTATTACTATTTTTACTGTGGATTTAAAATGTGGGATTATGAAATTACCACTCATTTAAAATCCACAGTAAATGGAAGTAAAGCCAAATTGCATATCATTTATGCCACATTTTAATACTGCTTGTAATTGAGGCGATCACGTGATCATAAATAACTACGGAATCAATCGATGATACGCAAATAATGCGACTAACTATCGAACGTGGAATCCATTTTATAAATTCAATGTAATAATACACCAAATTCAAAGAGTTTTTTTTAATAACATTTTTAGTTTAAGCTGTAGGAATATATGGCACTTACGATCTGAAAAGATCTCAACAATATTGCTATTAGTGTGCTGGATGTCAGTTAATGTATCTAAAAGTTTCCAAAGAAAAAGTGTAAAGGAAGTTTTTTAAGGGAGTAAGAATTACTTTACGAATTTCAAACCTTATTGTGTATTTTATTTTTCCGTTTTGTGGTCTTTCGGATGGTGTATAGATCCACCTTATGTGACAATTTGTTTCGAGCTAAAATTTGAGTTTCTTTTTAAACGAATGCGTGGGGAAAATCCGAAAAAATTGACAAAATGTGGAAAGAAAATTTAAATTCAAATTTTAAAATTCGGACTTCTCCTTCTGTGTTGAAATTTATAGACTCCAGCCTGGGGCGGATTTGTCTGGACATGAAGCATGGCCTGCACAAAGCACTTAAGCAATCTATTTTATTAATATAGACGACCTATTTAAATAAGAGAAATTTTTAGTAAGATTAAGAAATTAACAAAAAATTAAATGACAACTATTAGGGAGCTATTCCTTTCTAATGATTGCCTTTTCTGGCATTCATAGAGCAACTTCAATTTACGAAATATGAATAAATTTAGTAACCTACTACGACATTTTACACTGCTAACATTTAAAGAGAAAAATGTCAACTAAAATAGTGATTATGATTGAACAATGTTAAAATTTCGTAAAAATTAATATGGAACTATTAAATGATTCGCAGTGTAAATTATTTCTTCCGAATTATCTTCGTTTAAAGCATAAAGAACACAGTATTTTCGAAGCTGATAGTTTATCACTAATTGAGAAACTACCAACAAAACGAGAATATTTTATTCGACAAAACAATGAGTGACTATTACAGAATATTTTTATATTTTTCTATGTTGGCGTTCACTGAATATTCGTTCGCTGGTTGACTACTTCCAAATGTAAAATGAAATCTAAAATTCTGAAGGCTGAAAGAGTGATACAGTATAAATGCTACCTAATCACACGTATCGAAACTGTATTTGCTTTCTTGATTGCTCTCTATCACCTAAATATACAAATATATGCTTCCCTGTACCATAACTGCTATAACTGTGTGTAGAGATGAGTTTCGTACAGTTCAGAGTTTACAATAGGAGGTTGCTGTACCGATCCTTGTGGTATATGCGGTTCTCTTGTAAGTAGTGTTCTCATTTCATCCCGGAGACAAGAAATCAGTTCTTGCTTGAGACTCTCGAACTCCATGGGTGTCATAAGGCCCGCAGAACTGATGGGACTTGGTATGTCTTGTGGAGGCACCGAGCCGAAATTCGAGGGCATCCATGCTTGATTTCCACGTAAGGACCTTATTATGTCGCGCTTGATGCTGTCGATTTGGCTTGTGTTCTTGGCCGCTTCTCTTTTCCTGTCTTCTCGTAACTCATACCTAAAATGAAAAACTACTTAGTTCATCCAACAGATTCAACCCATATTTTTCTCAATAACTTGCTTATTTGATTAAAAAACATATATAAAATCTGGTAAAAACAAAAAAAAAAAGTACAATAAAAAATGAAATTAACAAAGCGGTAATTTTCAATCTCTTCAGAAAGAATATTAGCACTGCTTGAACTTTAAAAATTCTAAAAGCTATTGATGTTTTCAAGAATTCAAGGTATTTTTCATTCTTTTTCAAGTCCAAGAAAATAGTTAAATACTCATTAAAAATTTACAGGGGAAAGCATTTGCTTCGGTTATCTTATTTGTGTTGTAAGTGACGGAACAAGTGATAAGATTCTTTTTAAGTGGTGGGATGTTAGTGTCCAATAATTTTCTGCTGTCTGCGTTTTTGATACGGTTACTAAATGACGTGTCCTAAAAAGTACTTCCCTCAGAAAAATCTAAGTAAAAATAATTAATATTTGAAACATTCAAAATTCTTATTGTGTTATGAGAATCATTTCTTTGTTATTAAAAGGTGACGCATATTAAAATAATTGCTTTTCACTTTTGCTGTTAAAAATAATATTCAATCGGAACCAAGTGAATCAGAAAATTCAATTTATATGTATGCATTTAGTCCTAATCACTTAGTTTTATAATAGCTTATTGTTCCCAAATTTATTTCGAAACAGTTTTCTGGTAATTTAAATCCCTTTTTCAAACACAGGGAGGATATTTCTATTTGCTTCCGTCTTTGATATTCAAAGGAAGTAATCAAAACGAAGGATGGCATGTTCTCTAGTTATTGAACATCCAAGTGGAATATGAAAACAAAAGAAAAGAACGTGTGCTGACGCAAGTTTAAAAAGAATTTCTTTAAATACTATATAAAGATGTTAACAAGTTACATTTCATGATTTCATCATTTTCTTGAATCGTTATTCATTATTTTAAACTGATGTAACGTAATAACTTTAAATAAGTGGAATTTAAGTATTTCTTCCAGTTAAAGGGTGATAGTGAAGAAACTAAATTTCGGGTTTAAAGTTCTGTGATAAATAATTGATTTTTAAATCTTGAAACAGAAATAAAATTAACGCGTACATTAACGAGTTGAATAATTTAGGAATAAGAAGACTGTACAAAATCTTATAGAAAAGTTGAATCATATGAAATAAGGAAATGTCCTAGTATCTCTGTTACAGTGTTAAATTAAGGTCTTTAGAATGATCACTGGTATAAGCTGTGATCGGGGATAGAAAACTATATATCATTTCGTATTTAACTGTGAATTATTTTGAGATGAAGAATTGACTTTTTCTTTGCATTTTTAAGTACGGAAGTGCTTTTATAACGAACATTTTAGGTTTTGTTCGACTGTTAAATGGGAGTGAAAGCCGTAATTACTTGCGTTGACATCGACATCGCAAAGGCTTTCGACCGCATCTCGCATGTAGGCCTCATTTACAAACTCATTCAGCTTGAAATGCCTGATGCTTTAATACACTTCTTACACAATTACCTTTGCGATCGTCACTTCACAGTCCGCATACAAAACACTTACTCCACTTTAAAATCTATCACAGCAGGTGTTCAGCAAGGCTCCATCTTAGGCCCCACCCTCTTCAATATTTATATTAACGACATTCCTAGGAATGATTATACTTCCCTAGCTTTGTATGCGGATGACACAGCTATAATTGCTTCAGCCCCACACCTAAACTTAGTTGCTAGCTTCATACAGTCACACCTAGACACTCTGGAAGACTGGTTTCTTAAATGGAAAATTAAAGTTAACCCCACTAAATGTCATGCTATTTACTTTACTCGTACTTATAAAACTCCCCCTAGACTATATCTACTCGACGAGGTAATTAACTGGGAAAACTCCGTAAAATATTTAGGTGTAACTTTAGATAAAAAACTAACCTGGCGTCCTCACATAACGGATATTAAAAATAAAATGATAGGAAAATTAGAAAACTGAAAAATGCTTTTTAATAGTAAGCACCTAAATTTTAAAAACAATATACTCTTATATAAAACAATAGTTCTACCAACCGCTCTTTACGCAGCCCCGGTCTGGTCGTTTGCCGCGAAATCTAATTTGAAATTAATAGAAATAATACAGAATAAATTCTTGAGGTGTATTAGAGGCGCACATCGATACTTGTCCAACGAAGTAATAAGACGCGACTTTAATATATTAACTTTCAAACAATATTGTGTGAAATCATCCAATAATTTTTGTAATAAAATAACTAGTCTCCCTAATGAAATAATTGCAGAACTCCCAGACTATGATTATAATAACCCGAGTAACTCTAAACGGCCGCGTGCCGCAATGCTTTACTGACAATAGATTCTCTACCTTAATTACCCTATTAGCTCTTATTACTTCATCCCCTGTACCTTTCGTTCTATGTTGTGTCGTAAAGTGATGTGTTGTATTAAAAAAATAAATAAAAAAATAATAAAATAAAGAAAAAATAAAAAAAAATGTGTATTTTTATTATTATGGAGCAGGTTAGTGTACCTAACTGTGTTTGATGTTTAATATTTGACCGTAAGACTCCATCTAGTGTTTCGCACCGTGTATACTAACCACAACTTTCTTTTCAGGGTGTTAATCAGATATTTTGTATCTTTGCAGCTACTAACATCTTAAGTCTCAGCTCTCACGTATTTCCTCTTACCAACCTTTTAATGACCGGCACCTCTAAATAACTCCTTTTCAAAAATTTTAAATTTAATAGTATACCTTACAGTTTTTACCTTGCTTACTCTTTACCTTAAGTATCGGGGATAAAGCCGTCTGGTTAAGGAACCCCATAAATGTCCGTTTATATCGGAGGAGGTGCGTTGACAGCGAGCTTTGTTCTGTTTAGCAAATTTGATTTATTGTTTTGACATGATAAATTGAACCAGCGCAAAGAGTTATTTTGTTAAAGAATGCTATTTTTTTTTTGGTTCATTTCTAATAGTAAGTAAACTATCCTGCAGATCAGAAGTGACAGTGGAATGACTTAATGAATACTTAAACACCCTTTTGTTTGAAAATCTAAGTATAAAGTGACAGGGATAAAGATAACCTGAAATGTTTGATGACGGTCATTGTAGCAAAATTGAAAAGTTTGGTTATAACTAAAATGAAAATGATTAATTTCGGCCAATATTGCATGAAACATTTATTTATATATTAACTTTCCTTTCAAAATACTCAAACTATTTATGATTCTACATTTCCCATTGAGAGGGAGAAAGTTTAAACTCAAGCTGTTATAGAAACTTGTCATAGATAATCCATTAGTTTATTAACTGATTTAGAACTGTATTAACTGTTTGACAAATATTAAAAATCTACATCTTCTAGATCTTAAAAAATCTATAAAAAAAATAACAACTAATCACTATATTCAAAATTAAAAAATATGATATTAAAAAAATCGAATAGAAAATATGCTATAAAAGATAATTTCTATTCTCACAAGCATATCTTAAAATTATCAACACCTATGATTCTATGATAAATATAATCAAAATATAAATCAAGTTCCTCTAAAAAAAATAAAATATACATAATTTATTTCGCATTTTACTTCCAATGATTAATAAATCTGAAGTAAAACTGAGGAATGATGTTTGATATTATTTTTTACGATGACACTTAAATTAAAAACAAAACTACTTATTTCAAACAAATGTTAAGTAACAAATATCAAAAGGATAAGAATAAAAACGCAACATGATATGTTAGGAATTGTACTTAAACGACAAATTCTATCAGATTGCTTAATAACATTTCTACAAAATTAAAAAGTACTCCAAACTTTTTTTGCCTCTATATTAAAGTACAAATAAAAAGTATATCACGTATAAAGAAGATTAATAATGGAATTTTGAATCCTTTTCACAAAAATAAATTATTCTAAGTGTATGAGAATATTTTATCTTATTCACAGGAAATTGTATTAAAGCATTACCGTAAACTTGAAATATCTTGTTTAATTTCCAGCAAGTCGTCTTCGTTCACCCCGTCTTGCCGTAGTTGCTTTTTAGTCTGATGTATATATCTGCTTACTAAACGCTTCATAACATCCTGAAAATAATTTAATTTAGATTAATTTCATGCATTATATTAATGCTAAAGCTTCAATTAGGTGTACATAAATTATTTTCGAAATTATGGGCAAAGAATGGCATGATAACTAAATTTCTAAGACAGATACCATTTTTTTTTTATCATGGATGCAATGTGTAAAATGTTTCTATGCCATTTCATTATCAAATAAGTTTAATTACTGTATCAGAATAAGGCACAACTGAACTACCTATATCTATACCTGTATTCATTTCTCTCTTTGTGTACTTCTATTTTTCTTTCTTTCTTTATTATTTTTCTGCTTCATTAAAATAAATAATTCTGTCATTAAATTATTTGTTATTTTTACTTGATTTTTAATGTCAATTAAGTCATCTTCCTTCACCCGTATATCAGTGGCGTGCGGTCTATGGATTCTGTGGAATCACTTCATTCCCTGTAGTTTTATAACATTAAATATATTTTGTACGATCTTGTTTTTAAATTTCACGTTTTTTTTACCTAGCTTTAACTTTATATATAATATATTTTTCTATACACAATTTTTTTACTTTTGTTGTTTTGCCTGATTATTATAAATTGGATTTTTAGAATGCTTCAAAAATTCGCGTTATTCTGGCGAGTAGGAAAATATGTCGACGAGATGATATTGCAATTTTCAAACTCCTGCTGTCTTGTTTGTCTGAGACACGAAGTGAAAAAATTATATATGATAAAATCTCTTCAGCTTATTTCGCGCAAGTGTACTAAGATATCTTCTAACATGCGATTCAATTGTTCATTGAATTTACGCTACGCATTTAGCGAGCTGTAACAAGCTTCATAGAAATTGTTCTTTATGAACTTTTCTATAGGATCAGAAGAAAATTTCACAAATTACTGTCCTTAATTATTTATCAAAGTGCTGAATAGTCCATTTCTTTAAATTTTTATCATTATCAATAAATTGCTGATTATTATAGCCCTGCATATGGATAACCAAAGAAACAGTACAAGTGGACTTATCTCTGAAGTTAATAATATTTGAAACTGTGTAATTAAATTTATTATTTGCTTCTTTGTCATTTCATGTAAAATATATTATTAACAGCTCGAAACCCGTTTCAACGTTAAATACTGAGTCAGAAATATATAGACTTTTACAGCATTTTAATAGAGAACAATTTTTAAATAAATGAAAACAATTTTTAAATAAAAACAAATTTGTAAATATTTTATTATAGATATATTTCTTTGGGTTATGTGTTTTATTTTTAAAATAAGCAAGTATCTAGAATACATACGGATTTTCTAACCAAAAGAAATTAAGATACGAATGCTCTGAATACCTCATATGGTGTACTGTAGAAGTTAAAAAAAAATGTGAACTCATATAGATTTTTTTTTTATTGTGTAATTTTAAAACAAATTTTGAAGTTCGCAAGAAGAAAATTACTGAATATTGATGAATTTTATCAAATTAAATTTGTGGGATTTAAATTTTTTAAAATTTTTATTTATTTATTTATTTTTGACACAACCAGGACAGCTACTAAAAGTACTTCTTGAACGTCTCATTTTCATACACTCAACGCATGATTTCATTTAAAAATTGTATAAAGGAATTAATTGAAGGTTGATCTAAAAGTCGTTTTGGCAAAAGTGTGTAATTTAATATAATTAATTTACCTCTACCATCCAAAAACGCGTCTGTTGAATGATTATTATGAAATACATGAAAAGATTTGGTTTGGAGCGTTACGGTCCGCTTTTTCACAACACGAGGGTTAATGAGACTGGGACCTACAGCTTAAAGCCGATTCTGAACATCCACTCTACAGTGGGATTCGAACCCACGAACTCCGATACTGGAGATCCGCGTCCTAACCATTCAACCATCGTTCGGCACTTGAAGCGATTTAAAACATTGGCCAGAAGTAGCTGACCTGAATATAGACTGAACATTACTCACTTTAATACTTATTATTTTTTTAATGGAAACTAAGGCTAAACTGAAGAGTAATACAGGATTATAAAAAAGGCGTAGATGAAATTTTTAATTACAAAATAATACCAATAATGGAAATAATAATTAATAAAATAAAAATTGAAAATGAAAAAAGTATCGAAGAATAAAAAATGAATTGTGTGGATTTTTAACAGCATCCCCTGGTTAAAAAGTCACCACCTGCTACTGATATATATATATATATATATATATATATATATATATATATATATATATATATATATATATATATATCAGTAGCAGAAACCATCAGAAAGTTTTTATAGCGATATACTGAAGTAAACTTTTGCTTTTCCCATACTTTCTGTTTTGGATTTCCTAAGTACTGGTTTAAATTAAATAATATTTTAAACAGATCTACACGAGTATTAAAGCTTTATTTTTAACCTAACACTGAAAATTTTAAAGAACTAGAAAATATTTCCCCTTTAGCTCGTATTCAGATTGCAAAATTGTTGGACTTGCCTGCGACAACGCTTAAAGACGTTTATGTAAACGAGGGGTTGTATTCGAGAGTTCAGTAAAATCTTTATAAACCAAAATAACTGAAAAGGGTAAAAATAAAGACCTTGAAGATGAACTTATTTTAAATTTCAAATAAGCGAGGCCAATGTTAATATATATGTAAAGTACAGTAGTTATCATTCTAATCAATTGAAAATCCAAATGTACAGAATTAAGAGCAGATTTCAGAGGTAAAGGAATTGATGATATCGTGTCATCATGGGCAAATAAATTGTAAGTTCTCCAGAAAACATAACAGAATCTCAAAATGTTACAGGATTTAACATGGATATTATCTATTTTACTTCGAGGCACGCTAAGCACGCGATGATGTTATTGCATTACAAGTCGAAAGCCTAGTGAGCAGAGAGATTTTCTCATGCTCTGGTATCTTATGAAAAATTAAAGCACTGAAGTGACAATTCTTACCCCTACGCTAAAATACTTGCACGAACCTACAAGCCAGGTTTAATAAAAGTATTCTGAAAATGTTCGCACGTTATAATTTTGAGTTTTAATAAATTCCCATACCGATTAAGAAGAAAAATGAACTTAGAGTTTTATAATTATTACTCACACTAATTTTTGGCATTACACACGCACATACACACATACATATATGTAATGGGTGTTTTAAACTCACCACAAATGATAAATGGTATCTATACTAGATAAAGTGTAGCCATGAGGCCTAAAAAGAAGACACGACAATCTGGAAATAAAATTGTTGAGTTTATTCTGACACCTCGTCTATGGAGTTTCTGACCACCAAAATGTGTACATGGTGTTACATATTGGTGTGCGGCGCTGGTAAGAAAGCCATTCAAAGTATTAATAGTTAATTACACGCTTATTAGTTAATCAGGACGCGTAAGAAGCAGAACTAAGTTACATAAAGGCGTTATATAAGAATAGTTGAGCTAAGCAAGAATTAATTTTGGTATACGTGAAGTCGCCCAGGTTGCCACAATCAGCAAAAGGAGTTTCGTCAAAGGTTGAAATTCGATGGATAGCATAGCCAGAAATTTATTTTGAAATACAATTTTAATTAAGTTAGTTTTGTGTTAAAATATCATTACATACACATATACGTACACACACACATATGTACATATAACTATTTAGAAATAACATTATTATGATAGATTTCATGGAACAGAAAATCGTTTTATGATATCTATTTGTTTTGTCTTATATACCTTAAATCAGCTATCGCCTTTGGAGAATTTTTTTAATGCTATTAAAGTTGAAAGTTTCCAAATATCACATGTTTGCCATACTTATTAAAAGTTTTAGAAAACAGGTAATGTAATTAAGCTTTAACGTAACATTATATTATCGAATATTTTCCTTTTCCTATTTGTTTTTAAATTTCTGTAATGCGTTTTTTTATCACATTTTTAGAAAATATGTTTTGGGGTTTTAAACATGAAACACTCAAATTCAACTATTACGAATTGCACATCATATCCCCATTTAATAAAAAATGTAATCTGACTGTACTTAAGAATTACGCTGATATATTTAGCTTTTCATAAAATGTATTTTTGGAGAATTCTTTAGTTGATATTTAAATTAGAGAATGTTGAGATAAATTTTCATAAACTTTTACACCTTGTTATAAATGCTGAAAAAGAAAGGCATCTCTTTATAAACAAAGTACAACTTTGTTCACCCAAGTTTGAGTTAATTCATTTCAATTTAATAGTAAAGGCATCATAAAAGGAATTTTCCATTTCCATAAATTAAAAATATATTCCAGATGAAAATTATGAGTAAAAAATTGCTTTTTCTCTTGAATTTTTTTTTGAAGACCATTTCACGAGACCGTTCTTTAAACATTATTAATTGACTTTTTTAAAACAGAAGCTTCAAGCACTTAATTTAAGGTAGGATTGACATTTTCAAGATAAAGTATTGGGAATAAAAACGATACAATTTTAATCAATGTCATAATTTCTCCATTATTCTCCATTTATAGCTCTCCATTTTCACCGCATATGCACACAAAAGAAATATTCTGCCAGACTGCTCCGTTTTAAAGTAATTCAAGGACGTAAAGAAAGAAAGAATTCTAAAAAAGCTTGATTTTTATAATTTTTATGACTTCTGTCTTTCGAGAACGTCAAATTTTTGTGCCAAAATATAGTATAAAATGTAATATCAATGTAAGTAAGGAAAAAATACGCAGAGTTATTTCGCTTCTTTGAGCATTATTCTGGATGCTTTTAAAAACATACTTGTTTGCTTTCCCAAGCCACTCTTACTATTTGTGCCTTACATTAGGTTTGTGTTTTATACTCTACTCTTCTATCTAACTAATTGTGGTGACGCTAATTATTCGAAATTCTCCAGCACAATGCTTGAGGAGCCCCTTTTTAAAAAAAAATGTTGCATGGTGATTTTAAATAGTTCACTTCCAGTGGTTATTAATTTATTGAATTACAGATTTATCTTTTCAAAAGTAAATTACAATTGTAATTAGAAAGTTGCTATACTTTAAAGTTAATATGACAAAAGTTTACAAATATGACAAATTTACAGAGATGATTTACTTGACACATCGATTTTCAAATATTTGCTGCTGACATAACAAAATATCAAAATCAAAATATCCTTGGACAGTAATTTTTAAGACAGCCATATAAAAGACCTACAAAAGTAAACTACACTACAAAAATAATATACGGACCGTTTTTAGTGAAAAGCTTTATAAGCATCTATGAGGCAATAGGGAAGACAGTGCCTGTAAACATATGAAAATAGTAGAACTAAGATATTTTATGTCCAAATGAAAGTCTCTGCCTCGAAACCATGTTGGTTCATAATTTTTTTTCAATTCGCTAAATCCCTCAATTGTAAGAAATCAAGTAAAGATTTTATCACACAAAGTTAAACCCTTAATTATTAATGATCTATAAAAATTTTATTCTTAACAGAGAAGAATTTGTTTTATTTTTCTCGTATATTGAATCAAAAATAATCTGCCACAATGAAGATTTTTCAACTCGAAAGGTTTTGAGAAATTATACATATTTTCAGTCAAAAGGGCAGTAAAGTTAACCATCTTCAATGTTTATGCTTTTCTACCAGTTACAACGTCTAGAATATTCTAGAAATGATGATTTCCATATCAGGTATTTAGAAATAAATTTTTATCGAAAAAATCATTAAAATCCATTTTACGTATATTACTTTTAAGAAGATATTTTTTTTTGTTTATTTTACTCAAGTTAATAGTAAGAAATGTATAGAATTATTACTTAAATATCTGTTTCTATACGACAACAACGGCAAAATCTGACTGTAGTCCAAGAATTTCATTTAAAAAAATTTATATAAATACTCAATTTTTTAGTGAATTATTATCTTGAATCCTACCTTCCGAGCTCTTTAAAATTTTCCAATTCAGATTATTTATAACTTTTACCCGGTGAACTCGTTTAAAAATACTGAAGTATCTTTTGCATATAAACTAGAATTTAGAGAAACGTTTTTTCATATTTGAATACAGAATATCATACAGAAAAGTAGGTATTGCTTTCAGAAAACTTTATGAATTGTACAGAATGTATCATTCCAAGAGCAATCTTTTTAGGCGATTCATATTAGATGTCAGATACCTAATAATTATAATAACTATCTTAACTATTAGATTAAAGCTATTTTAATTCCTTAAATAAAATAAGTTTAATCCTCATGAAGTGAAGAACTAGTTTAATTTAAGTATCGGAATATTTTCATTCAATTAATATTAAGAATTCGATTTAAGAATTATTAACTTAAGAATGTGAATATGTTCATTAACAAATAACAATTAAGAATTTGATTTAGAAATTATTAATTTAAGAATTTGAATATTTTCGCTTACTAGTTTAAAGAACAACTCTTAAAATAATTGAATTATAAATTAATTTTAAATTTATTTACTGCAGTATTGTCTGTAGTCAATATAAAATAGACTAGAAAATACTTTAAAGTAACTTAAGATAGCTAAATCAAATTACCTTTAAAGGAGACAAATTTTTGCAGATTATTTTTTGAATTTTTAATGTTTGGTGTTATTTAGAAAAATGTTTTAATTTTATCTTTGAGCTCTGAGCACAAAGCATAAAACTTGGTTTTATTTAGAGGGTTAGTAAGGAGTAAAATTATTTAAATCAAAGGGTCTGCTTTTTTATCACTGAAAATTAGTATATAGAAAAATTATAAGGATTGAAATCACTTTGCAATAAACATAAAACAAAATTAATTTATAAAATTATTAAAAAATTTATATTATTAATTTATATTATTAATTAATTTATAAAATTATTAAAAAACATATTAATATTTTAGACTTATTATTATATAAGATACTTCAAAATACATTTAAAACTTCCTTTTTGCACAAATCATTGTCATAAAACATATTAGCATACCTGATAGTTTATATCACTAGGCCGAAAATTAAATCCAACGTGAGGATTCCCATTAGGTTCTTGAAACTGCAAAATATAAATTTAAATACAACTATGTTATTAATTATAAAACTACAAAAGAGTACAAGATGTCACATAATTAAGTACATTAAGGCATTTTAAAACAATTGAGTTTCTTGAATGAAGTAGGAAATAATTACTATGTATTCGATTACTTTTAGTTTCTAATCCTATCTACCGAGCTGTATGAGTTAACAACAAGAGTTTTAGTTCATCTCTGCTGCGAATGTTATATACCTTTGGCATTTGAATATAAGACTTTTTTGCATAATTTTGCGTTCTTCATCTAAGAATGCACAGGAAGAAATGTTTTTTCCTCTAGTTTAACAACTTCTTATTCAATCAAAACACTTTTAAATCTTAAAAAGATAAAGAGCTTTTAAAAAAACTAAAGTTGTCAAAACCTCAGTATAAAAGTATTTTTTAGCATAATTTAGTAATCTTCATATAAGAATGCATAGGAAGAAATGTTTTTTTTTAGTTTAACAACTTCTTATTCAATCAAAACACTTTTAAATCTGAAAAAGGAGTTTTAAAAACTAAAGTTGCCAAAGTTTCAGTATAAAAGCATTTGTAAAGTTTTGAATATATTATTAGAAGCAAAAATGTTGAATAACCTCCCCCCACAATACAAACTCTCAGGTTATCTTCAGTATATTCCTCTAATTGTAGTTGAATGTATAAAAAGTGAAAACATTATATACACATGATTATTATACATTCTGTTGCTCCTAAACTTTTCTATTTAACCTTTCTGATGATTCTTTCAGCAATGGAATTGTGTGCGAACTGCACCTGGAAATTTCAAATTATTTCCAATCTTGTAAATATTTTGATTTAAAAAGAAATAATGTTTTGAAGCAAAAATTATCCATCACAAAATGCTTAATTTGTAGTATTTAAACACTTGACAGTGCTTGATTTCAAGGAGTAATGTTTATAATAAATATTTCGTTTGACATGATAAAGGTGTAATCTAGGAAATGAACTGCTTCACATAACATTTTTATTGCCTATAATTCATTTTACATTGAACTGGTATTATCGGGAAGATATTATTGATTCCAAGTATCGCAGTTTTCATCTATTACAGTTATTTGGCAGAAGTTTTCTTGCTCGTAGTCGAAGTCTTAGTTCCAAATCGTTGTGCGTCTACATTATATTATTCCTGTTGGACATGTTCATAAAATCATTACAAATTTTATTCCTTAAAATCTCTGTTAAATATTTTTAAGAAACTTAAAGGCTTTGGAGTAAATTCGTTTGATATTTCTAAATATATGTTTCTTATTAGTTTTTTTTTCTCGCGGCTATATATTCTTATTATAGATAGTTAGGTAGAGTTTATTTGACGAGTCAGCAAAATTGGAGAACAATTTCAAAGAATGTTTTGTGTATCCTTATTTTAAATCTAATGGGTTATTCCCATACAGTGCTTAAAAAACATCCTGTCCACAAAAAGGGCTTAAATCTCTGTATATATTTATTTTCTATCGAGTAACGAAGTCGACAAGTATGATTTCAGTAAGGGTCTATATATATTTCTGATCCTTATAGTAGAATAACTCCTGTACTAAAAATTGCAATCTAAAGTATTTGATGTAGAAATAAATTTTTAAATAGTTTTTCTAATAAAAATCTTCCATTTATATTAAGCTTTTTAAAAGAACAGGATGATTTTTTAAGAGAATAGAAAAAATATTTAATAAAAACTATTGTACAAAGGGTGTTTTGACATTTTGGTAACAATTTTGGCTTTCTCTATGAATTAAATTTATATAAAAATGAAACGATCGTGATGAGAATTACTTTGTAATAGGGTTTAATTATTGTATTCGTTATTAAAACTATCATTTGCTTTAAAATGTCGCTAAAAATAGACCATGGATCGAAGACTATGCATTTGCCCATTTCAAACAAAAATACTATTATATTAGAGTAGTAAAGAAAGATATGAAATGCATTAATTTAATATAGCTCTTCATTAAAAAAAGAGGCATAAACGGGAGACTATGTGCAATTTGGTTTAAGAAAATATTTTAGCAGGTGAAGAAAGTATTTACAGTTGATAAGACTTAGATATATTTATTTGATTCTAATAGAAAAATATGTTTACTAGAAAAGAAAAATCCTAAAACGATGGTTTAGAGAAGGAACACTTTGCTTTTATGGTTATTACTAGATTCTCTTTCGAAGAAAAACTCGAAATAAAGAAGGTAGAAAAAAATGCTAAAGTTAACTGGGATTGCTAACAGAAATAACATCGATTTTAAATAACACCCCCCTCATAACTTTAAAAAAAAATTATCATCCACCAGGACAATGCTAACAGTTACACTTTTAAATATACTGCTTTAAATTCTGAAAAAAAAAACAAGAAATGAAATGTGAATTGAAATTTTAATGTAAATCTCAAGAAGTTTAAATGTAATTTAAGTGTCTTATATATAACTAAGCATTTTCACTTCTAAGGGCCATCTCAAAAAATCAGATGGACTTTGGAAGATTGTGGTGGAGGAGGGGAACAAAGTCAACCTTGGTATTTTAAGAAATCAAGAAAATGACTAAATATGTTAAGAAACAAACGCTTTATCTTTGTTTACATTTTCAAAATCGTTACAAAAATAAACCAATACTTTTTATAATTCTCATTTTCTATAATTTTCCATAGTTCATATTTAACAACATAGTATTCAGAGTTTTATGTTATTTAAGTTTAATTGAAGTAGCTTCAAATCAATTCATTTAAAAAATGTTCTTGGGGATTTTATAATTAATGAATCGGTTGTTGGCATAAATGTAAAAAATCGAATAATTAAATTAAATAAATAAAAAAGTAAACAAATAAAAAGAAAAAAAACTTTTACCTTTCTGTCTGGGGGACTTCCGATATAATTTGCGTTTTGATTTTCCGGCTAAAATAATAAAACACAGGTTTGAATTTTCTAAACAAAAATTATAATAATTTATATTGATTTTGATAGAATGTTTTTTTAAAAAGATATTAAAATTTATTGCCAATACTGCATAAACTATATCACTATAATATTAAAAATGATTTTTTTTATATTGTATGCTTTGTAAAAGACTCATCACAGATCAATATCTTAAAACTAGTTAAAATTAGAGAAAGGATTTCCTTCACATATAGAAACCAAACATCTTAGGTTTTATTGTTTTTTCATGCCAAAACAAAAAGTTTTATGATAGTTAGGATATTCTAAAAGGTTTCTCAAGTGTAAATTTAAATAGAAACTGATTACTGAAAAGCAGTTTAATCACAACTCTATCACTATAGAGAGATGTGTTAAACATTTTGAAGAGAAAAATTCGTTTATTAATATCAAATGAAATATATTTAAAATTGCTTTAGAGATTCTTTTGCTGCTATTTGGATTAGGAATTAGCTTAAAACACGATTTATTGAACTATTTACCTCACTCTAACTCGTTGTTATATATCTTGGGTTTCTCAGTATGAAGATATTTAATTTGTTTTCTTATTTTATTTTATTATGAATTCTTTTAAAGAAATACTATACCATTTTGAAGTGAAAATTAATATGTACGGAGGAAATGTTTGATTGTGCTTATTAATTGAGGCGAAATATAATCTGATACAAGGAAAAATGATTAAACAGTTTGAACCTAATTATTATTGACGATATATGCATCGCTACTAGTCAATGATTTAATACTTATAATTATTCATTTATTAACTAGATCTAACATGTCAATTATTTAAGTGAAAGTACAGTAGGCATTTATATTCATAAATTTTTATATAACCAAACACTTTTATTAGTTTTTTTAACATTTATTGCTTTTCGATATTTTTAAGTGAAATTATTATGCATGAAAATTATGTTGAGATACACCTTTATTACACTGGATAATTAATTCTCTTGACAAATCTTAGTTAAGGAGTTACAGAGAGTGCTTCCTATGGATCCTAAATCCATAAAGTCCATCCATACAGAACTTTTTACTACTTTTTTAGGCGATTTATTATTATTACTGTACTTTTTATTATTTATTCAGATGTAATACGTTCTTTTATGTCTTATCTTTTATACTGATTTACTTTATAATCATACACTCTCTGTTATTTGTGAAACACCTAGCTAGTGTAAATCAAATCAAATACTTAGATTCATCTTTTTTTTTTTTAACTACAGATGGGTTTGCACATTAGTGAATAAATGTTTCAGCAACTCGATGTATGGTAAATTATGTACTGGACTATTTGATTTAAGCGTTACGTATAATTCATTGTGAGACTAAGCTCCATGTTTATAGATTCGGATATTTTAAATCATACATATAAAATTAATGCTAAATTAAATAAAGTTTCGTTCCCCAAACTTTGAAATTAATTTCATTTATTGCAAAGTAATTTATTTCCATTAATGTTTTCTAGTACGAATATCATTAAATAGAAATTGTATAAACTTTAACTGTTTGAACTCCCATGTTCATGCAAGTTTAAAATAAATCGGACATATTTGAGAATGAATGCTTGTAGTTTTGAGCTTAAATTAAAGATTATGCAATATTTGTGTTTTAAAGTAACAATTTAGAAGAAAATAATAATAAATGAGATTTATGTTAGAATTTTATCTTTTTTTTATCCTGTATACAAAAGAAAAAATTCTTTTCTTAAACTTTTTTGTGATGATTTTACTTTTCGTAAAAAACTAAGTATTTTATTTATACATATAAAAATTATGAGACACATATTTGGGATTAACTAAAAACGTGATTAATAAGAGATTCAGGAACTTTTAAAAACAAATCAGAAACTTAAAAGTGCGTTTTTAAAATTGAACTGTAAGAAATTTTAATCTTTTAAACTCCAAACGTTTTTAAATCTTAGAATGTCGTTCTTAGATTGTTCGTAAATAGTCATAAAACTATTTACAAAAACGTTTAAAACTGTTTAAACTATTTTATAAGAAACCATACGATAAACTTAGTTAAAGTAAACAGGGAAAATCGGGGTTTACTTATGAATTTCCCTAATTTTGAGATATTCTAAAAACACACAAATGTCTTCAACAATGGCAATTACCAAATAATGAGCTATATATAGTTTTAAACATTACTTTGATTGTACTTCTATCGAAAGGCTGCCGTCGGCAAAAGTTTGCAATTTGAGGGCATATTTTAAAGATAACTCTTTTTGTGCCCATTAGAAAGTAATAGATTGCTTTAGGAGAGATGATGAGGTTGAAAGGAGGTGGCAAAGTTGATCCTTCATCGAAGTATCCCATCCAGAGTTTGGAACGGGCGAATTTCCATTCTCTATCGGCATGGTCCTGAAAAATTAGGAAAAAAAAAAGATTAAGCATATTTTTTTATTTCTTTCGAAATCGGGTCTCATCTAAGTTTTTCAATAAAATTTGTAAATAGAATAATTAACGTTAACTATTTCGTTTTAAGATACTAAAATTAAAATTTTTCATAACCAGAATAATTATTAAACAGAAGTGCATATCTCTAGAGGTTCACTGAATAGACACATACTATATAAATAGCATTACAGTCATTTTTTCATGTGCGATCCAGAATTATATATAAAAAAATATAAACTGAAGGACAGTTAACTAATAGCGGTGGACACGTTTAGGCTAGCTTTTTATATTCAGACAACTTTTCCAAGGACATCCAATCCTTCAGACTGTTACCACTACCAAACAAAAGAGAAATAAGTTTTATTAACAAATTAATTTTGTCTTGCTAATATATAACCCAAATTAAAAACAAGTGTTAAAAGTTTTATTAGTTTGTAGAGTCATTCAGAATACGTGCATTTGTAAAGAATTTAATTTAATTTTCCTACTAATTATCTAAAAAGTTATTTTTTCGAATATTTTAATTAATATTTAAAGTTGTTTTCATTTAAAATGTCTCGTGGAATTTTATAAAAAAATGCATTTGTATGAAAACTAAAGTAAAAAAACACTTTCAGGTTTATTAGCTTGTGGCTGAATTTGCATAAATCCATACTGAGAGGAAAGTTTCATTTAATAACAGAAAACATAAACAGAAAAATATAAAATATTCAAATCCCTAAAAATGACTGCTATATAATAAAGGTCAATATATATATTGCAAAATAAATATTCAGATAATATCCTTAATTAGCTCATTTTTCGAGTAATTTTGAAGCATATAAGTGTCAGACCGCATTTGAAGTCTTTCTAAATTATGAACTTGAACTAGTTAATTATTTGAAGTTAATTTATTCAATTTTGAAGCAAATGTCTCAAATAATTATCTATAGATTTAGTCATAAGTTGGTAGCCACGCTGAATGTAAATTCAAGTGGTTTTTATCTCACCAAATTTGTGACTTGCATCCTCAGATTAAAAAAAAAATCGATGTAACTTTCAGCATCTGAAATGTTACAGAAGTATTTTATTTTTCTATTAAAGTACAGTAGAAGATACTCTTATAGTTTTAGAGTAATTTTTTTGATGTACTCTGTGTTAAAAAGAAACGAAATAACTCGAATGCTCTTTGAAGTAAAAATATGTCGTTAAATTAATCCGAAATATATCTTTAACGTTAAGATTGACATTTCAATATATATCTACCTTCTCTAAAATCTATTTAGATATGCCTAATGTAGATATAGGCAACATTTTAAAATTTATCTGTACTCTGATGGCACATTGGTAGAATTTTAAATGTTCTGATTTCTATTTCTAAAGGACTTTTCAGGTATTTCGTGTATACTACAGTCTGATAATTTTAAAGTTACTGACACTTCTCTGTAACAAATCTAAGAAATTATTATTCGAAAATATAAATATTTAAAATTTGTAAAAATACAATCAACCCTATATTAAAAATGTTACAGTGAAGATATTATATTTAGCTCTATTGCCAAAACGCTTTTTCTTTCCTTATATAAAGTTTTATGACTTCATTTTACTTTTGTATGACAAAAGAATATTCTATCACTATATTCATTTAAATTAATAGAAGATATTAAAAAAATCTGCTAAAATTATTTTTCACAAAAGATCTCTGAGTATTTACAAAATTATTTAGTAGTTATGAAAAATTTTATGAACTTTAATGTTTAGTACTTTTCTACTGTTACTAAACAAAAGATAAGTTTTCTTAGATAATAACGTTTTTTCAACTACATAAATTAACGTTATAAGTGTAGTGAATTTGTTACATTTTAGATATGTTTTTTTTTCTAAAAGTGGTGTATATATATTATTATTGACTCCATAAATAAACGCATTGTTACATTGTGAAATTGCACTCATTGTTAAATTGTTTACATTGTGAATTTTCGTTATGATATTAAAATATTGTTATCAAAAGAAGTAAAAAATCTTGTAAGTATTGTTTTAAAACCCATGATAATATAAAAAGATGGTTCTTGTTTCTTCTCTATATTAAATCTTTTGGCGTAATGTAACCATTTCCATTCCTATTCCCAGTTGCATTAAAAAAATTCCAACCATATCTAAATCTCGCCACTATTCATTGGTCATTCAAGCATTTATGTCTTCGTGAAATAGAAAAACATAAAAGTCTTTTTACATAGTTTTCATCTACTTGCAAAGTATTTAAAAGCGATCGATTAAAAAAAATCTTTATCAGAAACTGTTATTCTTTTTTCTCACCATTTTAGTAAAGTATTTTTTATAAAGTTTTGAAAAATATGTTTCTTCATACTGATCATAAAATAAACGAGAAAATTTTGTATTAAATAAAAAATTTTTGAAATTAATAATTAGATATGTAATAATGGTATAATCATTAATTTTCCTTTAGTAGGTTTCTACATTTTTTTTATTTATTATGTGCGTTAATAAAACTTAACATCTTAACTCTGTGTCTTTGCAGACATTTTTATATACACGTGATAATTAAGCCAAGTAGCACTTGTCAGCAATAATAAATTTACCACAGAACTGTAGCTTGAAACTGGTATACATACGTCAAAAATTACTTTCTATGGATAGTACCAACACATCCCAAGTTTTAACGGGAATCGAATGACTCTAGGGAATCTCGTTACACTAATCATAATGTGGGCTATATATATGCCCACTTGTTACTGAGAAGCTGAATTCATTGAAATGCGTAGATTGTCTAATACACGGTCATATTTAAACTGTTTAATATATATGATCTATCCATTTTTGTGACATGGTTTGAAAACCAGGTTAATTGCTTGACATTTTAACAGGTCAGAGAATTATACTTTTACTTCAATTTACATAATCCTATCTATCGGAAGAGAATAATATTCTTTAAATCTAACTTCAGAAAGAAATGAACTCTTTTTCCAGTTATTTAAAAGATGTTATCCTCTTCAAACCCATTTACATCATATATTTGAAACTATTTTAATGTTTTAAATTGAATTGTCCCCAAAAATCTATTATACTTGAAAATATTGGCGGAATATTTAATATACGTAAATTTAACTAAACGTAAAGGGGCATAAATATTAGATTATTGTAGCGGAACTATTTGAAAACCATTTATAAAATTTTTTCTAGCTCTTTATAAGCTTTTAACAGTTTGTTGTTTTTATAAATTTTGCTTAAAATATTTTTACAAAAAATATACGAAACTACTGAGCCTAATAAGATTAAATAGTTTGAAATATATTTTCCAAAGAAATGATAAAATTACATCCTTGCTGCTGTTACAGAATCTCTTCTTTTCCCTTACGCTTAACTTACCTTTTATCGATATCCCGATATTTCCATCTAACTGGTGAGTGATAATGCTTAATACATATTCACAAAAGCAGTGTTGATTTTTGATTTCCTCATACAGCCTAGACATTGTTAATGCATGCATAAAAGAAAATATCTTTGAAACATTTATACAAGTTGTTAGAAAGTGGAATTATAAGAACATTAAAGCCATGCAAACAAGGCATGCAAAATACTACAAAAAGGCCTTCCAGGAGTTTTCTAACATCGAAATTGAGTTATAAATTTAAAACAGTTTGGTAAAATAATGTGATAACTGCCTATTAAATAATATATGTGAGCGTCTTTAATTATTGACTTTCAGAATAATCAGTGTTAACCTTACATAAACATATTATACAATGACAATAGATTAATTTTAATATCATGAAAATGTATTCCTTATTAAAACTAATTAGGAATTTAAGCTTATCTTGTTCCCTTGGCATTCTTTCTAAAGAATTTTTAATGAATTTGGTGTTAAGTTAATGATAAGAAATTATAGTTTAGAAAATATAAATTATTTTTCTGGTGCATGAAATTTGCAATTACACCACATGAAATTATAATTATAAAAAAATATAAGTAGTAAAATAAAAATAGTAAAGGGTCATATAACTAAAAATTAGAGAGTGTACACACAAGCCAATGAATGCAATGAATTACATTAAAGACTAGAATAAAATTTTAATAGATCACTGCATTGGATATATAAGTATAGATTTTAAAATATTGTACGTAAGATATGTAGTAGATGATCTTCATAATATGTGCCAGATCTTTGCGGCATCTAACAAAGGTGTTAGAGGTCAGATTTATGTTCCAATTATGATCTCTCATATGCTGAAAATAATATGTATTGTCGTAGCATCATCAACTAAAGATACATCATCTCCAGAGCAAAAATGTAACTTGCTGAATCATCTAGTTCTGACAGGATAGTCCAGTGACGAATATGTGCCTATGTACCTTCCAGAAATACCAGAGGATGAGTTTCGAAGGAGCACAAAATTCAGCATATAGTATTATCCGCGCTAAACCCTCAAAATTTTCAAATAAGGTAATATATGTTCTTGACTTCATGTGGTTCATGCCAAATTGCATGCCTTTTTTCGATGAAAAACAAGATTTAGCTTGATTTATCTGGTAACCCCACCTTTTAACAAACATCATATGTTCTAGTGTTCTTTTTCAATTCTTCTGCAAATTGATTTCGAGTGCACCTTGCAGAAATTATAGGGTTCCTCTCTGACATAAGTACTTGTTTTTTTTTTTTAAACTCTCTGATTATTTTGCACTCTGTTACCTGTTGGGTCGAACCTTCTAAAAAAATTTCTGTTGTAATACAACACAGTTTATAAACCTTTTTTCTTTCGTAAAATCTGTGAGTGTCAGATACGAATTACGTTTTACAACACATAGTTCCTTATTTTGGAGAAGGACTTTCAATTCTGATTAAAAATATGAAATGCTTTTCAAATGACATCTATTCTTTTGTTCTGCTGGACTAGCCACAACAGTAAGTTCTTTTTAAAACAATAATAGGTACGACATTTAACTTCATTTCTTGAAATGAACTTATATTTGAAATTTTGATCACGTTACACGCTCTTCACAGGTAGATTTTGTATAAACATTAATGTAACCCAAATTTTTATAATTTTTTTCTTAATTCATTGGCCAGTGTGTGTATTAATACTATCATAAAGAAATCCAACAGGTAATCAGGTTTTAAAACCTGATTCAAATCTGAATAGTTTTTTTAAACAGTGATTTCACAAAGGACTTAAAGTTGTAGACTATAATGCTACTAGTCGCATTCTAATTTAAATTAATGTTATCGAAGTATCTGATAATTTTTTATTATTCATTTATAATATTTAGTGTTAATTTAATAAATGTATCATAAGAGATATAGTAAGGTTATTTGATATATGTCATGAACCAATAGTTCTATTTTTGACACTTAACGTTAATTGTAAAAAAGACGTTGTGCCGTTATTAAATGGGACCCTAACCTTAAGATTATATCAATATGAAGTATTTCGTATAGTGTATTTCAAGATAGATTTAGTCTTGCAGTAACAGGCAACAAGTTTTAATCTTTAGGAAATATTTAAGAAAACTTCTTTTAAATTCCTTTTTTGATACATTTTTACATTAATGAAAATAACTAGTGCTATTTTAAAAGATGTTTTTATAAAATGCATGATATATAGTGAGATAGATAGTTGCTAGAGTATTAAAAAATAAAGTACGAGAAAACATGCAGTGAAATTCACTTACAGAAATACATGCAAAATGTTGTTTTATACCTTCACAAAAATTATCTATTTAATATAGAGAGATGAGGTTATTCACACATGAGTAAAGAAAGAAAATGAAATATTTTGAAAAGTATTTCCAGAAAAGGAAGATAATATGTGGTAATAGAATACCTTAAAATGCATGCTTTCTTTTTCTCATGTTCATCCTCAACATTTTGTAAGCATCCGTGAATGTCGGAAAAACTTATCTCTAATATACTAATAAAAAAAGTACATTCGTCTTCATAAATATAGCTTAAAATGAATCAAGTGAAGACATGCATACATGCAAATGTAGAAATAGACATGCTGTTGCCATGCACATTTAGAATGAAACAGAATTTGTCTCAAAAGAAATGGAACCCTACCTCAATAACTTGAAATGATTTGGTCATCATGGCAATGAGCATGTTAATGAGTACGACGATGGCCGACACGTGATATGACATAAACAGGCCTTGACCAACAGTCTCAATAAAGAAGTCATCTTCCACCAAATCTGTACTTTTGGGTGAACTAATTCCAAAGAGGGACCAGAATAAGGTTGCAAACGTATTGCCGATCCTGAAGCGAAATAATGACACCGTCACATACGGCAATTTCTATAACTTACTACAAATTTACAAATATTCGCGCAAATCTGTGAACTTAGTTAGGGATAAACCCAAGTGTCACAGATCTATGTGTCCAGAATTAAAATCCCCTTTATTTTTGTATATGTTCCCATATTTATTCTGAACATTGATGTCGTACCTATAAATGAAGATGAAAATATATAATTAAAAGCAAGACTAAAAGAAAATTTTTTAGTTATTAACTTTTATCACTGACTCATGTTTAGTTTTAAAGTTAATATCTGACAAAAATTTAATAAATAAATATTTTATCTTTTTTATTGTTCAGTATTTCAAAGGTGTAATTTCCTATAGTTAATAAAATACAAGAATGATAGTAAAAAAAAAGTTGTATCAATACCATATACATATGGGTTTTAAGAAATACTGTTTTTAAGGAATAACAAATTGTGTTTAACGTCGAAACGGGTAAATTTTATTAAGAATTACGACTTTAGTTTTTAACATCATGAGATATCACATAAATGTCTAAAAGATAAAGATTTCAACTAGAATGACTAAAGTAACCTACTAGAGAAATGTTTGATTTTTAGACATATAGCAAAATGGAAAATTAATTTGGTTGATTTTTTTGTCTTAAGACAATTGGATAGAAACCTATTACATGCTTATATCTACTTGAATGCTTCTTGAGCTGAAAATTTTCAAAATAATAATCATAATAATAATAATGACAGTTTAGAGAAATGCAACTTTAAGAATCTTGTTGAAATGTCATCTACAAATGGAAAATATAACAAAATCTTTATTGCGCACAAACTCCCTATATTTTAGCCTCATTTATTTTTGCTTCAGATGTACTTAAGTAAGCCTAGCCTCTTTCATAAAAAGCTATATTTATATATAAATTTCAAAGCAATAAGGGTAATTTAGATATTTTTGAAGTTTTTTTAGTACCCGGTCGAGGGCAAAAATTTCTTTGTTTCGGAAGGCAAACTTTCAGCCTAATTTATCAAAAACTGCCCCTCTCAAAGAATACCACAAGGTAAGAAAAAATCCCATGAATGGGAAAAATTTTAACAGTCATACAAACAGCATATTTCATTGTGTAATTTTGATGGTACTAGACGAGTTTAGGCTAAGACTGTATCACAGGAGACGATGATACACACCGTCAACTGTTTCGGGCGATTATTTCATGCTACAGTCTACAAAAATGTATATGATAAGAGTCCGAAAGTTCCAAAGTGAAACAGTTGTCACTGCATAGCTTAGTGTTATGTGATACAGTCTTAACAATAACAACCAACGAACAAAATAACGTTTCTAGATATTTGCGCACTGTCAGCTAACACTTTTTTTTTTGTTCTAATCATAAAATACTAGATTTGAGATACTTTCATGAAGTAAGAATGATTCGATTCCTTTTAGGGATCTGATATTTTTCCTGCTAACTTTATGTGGTGTTTCAGAATAAAATGCCCTTGATAAATGTAAATTATTCTAAACTGATTTAATTTCTAATTTTCATTCTTTCGCGATGACCGTATAATCATATCAAATGTAATCGAAAGCTGAACACTCAGTCTGTGTGGAATACATTTATTGAGCTGTTTTTTCTTGCTTAAATCAAGCATAACGTTATATAAACACAGAAATATGGAAGACTTTTGTTAGGACTCGATAACATTTAAATACAAACACTATCATTCATATACTAATAATCATAATACTATTTATTTTTAAAAAAGCAACACTTTAGATATTTTCATATTCACATCTTCAAGAAGTATATCTCATTATTGTTAGCAAGGACGTCTACAACGGTAAATAAGACCAAAAAGACTGTGAATTAAAAGTATTAACTTTTTTGCAGCAAAATGCTAAATTTTACGCTTGGCTTGATATACTTTAATTCAGGTATTTACAGAATTTTGAAAAGTGATGATATATTTTCAAGCGTTACTATAATATATATTTAAATGCATAGTCATTAGACATTATTTACTTTTACCATGCCACTCCAGTGGCTGAATGACATATGAAAGATTACCATAGGCATTTGTCTTACATGCCAATCCATACACATATG
This sequence comes from Pardosa pseudoannulata, assembly GCA_032207245.1. Taxonomy (NCBI): domain Eukaryota; kingdom Metazoa; phylum Arthropoda; class Arachnida; order Araneae; family Lycosidae; genus Pardosa; species Pardosa pseudoannulata. The sequence continues at coordinate 10,159,882 of CM063502.1, forward strand.
TGCTCACATATAACATGCACAGATTTTATTTATTGTAAATCGTAAAATATAAACTTCTATACTACAAAGTTCCGATTTAGAATAAACAAAAATTTTTTATTCCAGGTTATATTTATCTATCAATGGATACCACTTACATACATATATTTATTCATGTTTACGCAAACGAATAGGCATTGAAAAATTATAAAAGAGCTATTTGTAATCTAAAGACAAATTCCTTTTATAAAAGTCTCAAAGCAATTTTTTATATGCAAACCACGAAATTTATTCATCATAAAATGAAAAAATACATAAAAACACTGTTGGTAATAGACAAAATAAAAAAGAAGAATCAAATACAGCAAGTATTTTTTTAATAGCAAAATCTGAAACAAGGAAGGAAGGTTTTCCATAGAAATTCTTAGAATAGGAAATTGTGTTTAAAGGTGAATTCTAGGAGAACACGGGAAAGCCAAATTCATGTAGCTTACTTTCAAAACATTGGCTTTCAATTTCTTGACATGAGTTGTAGACCCGGATCACAACATTCATCTTCTAAGCCTGTATTTTGTCGGAAATAGTTTGAAATTATACCAGCATTATTTGAAAAGTTACCGGCAATTCATCACACTGAATAACTGAATAATGTATGGATTGGATACTCTTTCGTATCACAAGCTTTATTTTAAAAAATAATGACTGAGTTACATTTTTAATTTAATATTCTTCTGTAATTAGGAATCACATATATACACAGAAAAACACACACAGATATATATGTAAACCATTTTTTATAACACTCCTTCACAAGGAGAAAGCTCAACAGCTATAAGTAATGAGAATGCAGTCGGGCTTCATATTTAACAGAACTCAGAAGTGTAATTTTAAAACTTTATTTCAGAGCGGCAACACCGCACATCTATCCTTCTGGACAATATACAATCAAAAGCCACAGAGTTCACTCTGCTCTGACACAACTACAACAAGAGCGCTGACAACAAGAATTTTCCCACAACAAAAACAGCTTAACAAGCGAATTAACTGCAATATCAGCAAAATGCGAAATCATGTTTTGCCACCAGCTTGAAAACTGCTCTATAGACAGAAAGTTTACAGTTTTATGAGAGAAAGGAATGTTAAGTGGAAAATACTCCGTTGATTAAACCATTTAGAGGCTGGTAAAGATATTTAAATGAATTAAAATTGGAGAGAGGAGGGTTTTGAAGAAATATTAAAGTTAAATAATTTTGATATATTACACACACACACACACACACACACACACACACATATATATATATATATGCGTATTTAAGCGTAAATTAATAAAACACTGGTAGAGAAAATGATTACATAAATGCTCTTTTCTTTTCTCTGAAGTATATAGAAGTATACTTTATCCACAAACTTGTTTTTAAATATGAAAACATATTTTTAGACAGGCTGAGGGTAGAGCCGCATAAAAATTTAATAACAGACATTTTATTTTCATTAACATTCCATATTTAAAGACAATCAGATTTTAAGGGAAGTAATCTTACAAATAATATATATATATATATATATATATATATATAGATAGATAGATATATATATATATATATATATATATATATATATATATATATATATATATATATATATATATATATATATATATATATATATATATATATATATATATATATATATATATATATATATATATATATATATATAGATAGATAGATGGATGGATAAATAGATGTGTATAATGTACACAATTTTTAAAGAAACCGAAGACATCCTTGAAATTTATTTTGACTTAAATTATTTTACAGAGGAAAATCATCTGAGGTGTAGTAACATGCTTAATTAGAAATATTTGTCTGCTAAATCGCTCTAATGATGTTCAACATTCCAGAGATATTCAATGTGACTTTTAATGGAGATAATGTAATTAAAACTTTTACCTAGTATTAGAGCCAAAGAGAAGATACATGATTTCCTTCAGCTAAATGGAGTAATAATAGTACGTATCAGAGATTTTCCCACTCTTAGCAAGATATTAACTTAGAAGATTTCATTATACTTAAAACGAGTTTGAATGCTTTTTAAAAATAACTCTATGACTTATGTTTAATATAACCGATCACATTTAAATCACAGTTTAACAGAATCAGAAAGAAAACACATATAAAATTCTCTTTACTATATTAAATAAATATACATACTACAAAATGGGTGGATTTAGGTTTTTCATGGTACTAAATTCCCTCACTACATATTTAAAATTGAATTTTTGAACAATTCCAAATGATAATGGTCAAAACTGCTATCATACGAGTCGTGTTTTTAAGTACGCCGTTCTATGAATACTGCTCCGTGAATACATATTGAGTACATGTATGTTTTGGCTAGCCACAGACACCATTCCAGAAAAGTTCGTCCTGTTTATGGGTATTTAAAATATATCGGTCCACTGATCTTACCAACTGTAAATAAAAAAGCTGCCATTTTCCTTTTTAATGCAAAAAATGTAGAGAAGGCTGGAATTTCTCTGCAGATCAGTGAATTATATTGAGAAAATGTATGATAAAAGGAATTGTACGAAAGCGTGCTAGAGTATTTAAATATAATCACGCGAATGTGGTTGGTGAGGAGCTGTCATTATTGAAAACTCGATGCAGAAAAGGTGATGGAAACGTTTGAGAATACAGGGAAGTTGCTATTTCATCTTTATAAAAGGAATTTTCTGAAGTTTCAAGAGGTGACTTTTATGAAATTGTGGCACAATACTTAAATTGTTGTAATATTGTCTCGTGTTGGGGACTGAACCCAACACCAAAGGTTAGGCAGTGTGTACACTGGCTACATGTTTGGGATTAGGTCATTCGGCATATGGCTCTCCATAGAAATATGCTAAACTGGTAAAATTTTATGAGGAAAAAATTCAAAAGTTGTTTCTACGATACTATAAGTGATACTTATGGAATTGTTTAATTAAATTATAGGCTTTCATATAAGAATAAATTTGATAAAGTATTACCCCTGTGTGTTTTTGGTTACTCAACAGTATTTAATTAAGAACTACCTTTCGTAATTTATAGAATATAATAAAGTAATACTTGTGAACTTTTAATCCTGTTACGGTAGGGATTGAATTGCATAAATAAGAGATATTTGTCTACATTTATGGAAGTAAATATAGACATATATTTATTATGTTATATTTTACACACTTTTAAAGATAGCAGCGTTTCTATAAAAGAAAAAATTCTCCTTTTAATAATAATTTTACCAAATTTTAGCAAAAAATGCCCCTATACGGTTTGGTTTTATAATTTTCAATATTTTATAACCTTGTTTGACAATAGTTCCATAAAAACTTATTTCAAAATTATGGGGTCGGATGCCATAGCAAGAAACATACATTTGACCACTCAGTATTTCGTAAATCAAATCTATTTTATAATTTTAAAACCTGCTATAGTAGATAATTGATATGAGTTATTTATAAATTTTTAAAACACTCTTATTTTAAACTACCCTTTTCTGCTACTCTTTACATTCGGTAGGTGTATTTTCATAGAAATTTAATTTATTTTCCGATATCACTTAGTGAAATTAAAGTTTGAAAAAATTAATAACTCACTTAAAAACTTTACCTTTGTAAATAGATTTATTACAACTATTGCCTTGTGATAAGGAGTTACCTGAAAATTCTTCATCCATACTTATATTAGTGATATTCAAAATATTTCAGCAAATTTCTATAGTACTTGTTGCAATCAGCCAATTTTCCTTACTCGTATAGAACGCACAGCAAATAGGGAATTTATGCATTGAATTATGTTCACATTTTAGTCGATGACAAGGAAAGATTACGCATTAGATAAATGGAAAAAAAGTTAAGTTAAACTTACACAGAGTTGAATCAACCTATTGATTTTCCAACTACAAATTATAAGGCATACATATTTAAAATACAATATTTTTTTTTCTAATTACAGATGTGCTTAAATGCGTTGTATGAAATATCTTCGAATCTAATCAGTACCAAGTTTTCAATTTTCAGTACTCTTACTGAATCCAGAATTTTCGCAGGATCTATAAGTAAAACTCCAACTAGTATTTTTTGTAGAATAGCTAATTGCTATGCATACATCATTAAATTTCATTTATTAAAAGATATTTAACATATAGGTTTTATAAATATTCTTTTACATATGCTTTCTGCTATAGATATTTTGTATAGGTCAGCCGAAAGAGATAAAATACATTTTGGGTCACATACAAATTTATCAAACAATATATAATATGTATAATAATGGAAGGAATTTCGACTCTTACAACAGTTATTACTGTTAATTTAAAATCCATTTATTTTATAAAACATTGGTGAAAAATGCTTCAGAAACTTCCCATGTTTACAAAAGTATTTAGCTTATATAACCTTATGTATTACCGAATAGTCTGAGTTCTGATGACTTTGAACAATGAATTTTTCCTAGACTAAAATCACGCTGAAACGACACGAATTTATGGACGAGAATAAACTATGAGAAGATCTAATGTAAACAATTCAATTTGCATTAGTAAAACATAATATCACAGCTAATGCTTAGATTAAAATGCAAATAAAATTATCTCATGGCGCGCCTGTAAAGAAGTCAAGGTTATCCATCCAGTACACCGAGGAGAACTGCTTTATTCTATAACAAAGATAATTTGTTCAGTGTTATAAAATAAAATTTACACCTTCAGAGTTAGGGAGAATACAAACAAACATAAAACACTATATTTTACAAAATAATGTAGCACCTTTCATTATCTAGACCTAAGGAACAAAACCCTAATCATTTCTTTTTTATGTTGCCAGAAAAATATTTTTAATCAAAACGTAGATAATCAATGAATAGACAGAAAACGGGAATATAAAGAACGCAAATATTATTTAGCACTCAACAATTGGTTGACTGAAAAGAGAACTGATTAACATACTTATTTGCTCTTTTATACTATAGGGATATTCTGGGACATTATTCCATTCAAGTAAATAATATTTCAGTAACTTCTAGAACTACGATAAAATGCATTATGTTCCTGTTACAGGGGATGTTACTGCTCAGATATCTGAAGCGTTACCGCATCGTCTAAGGTATTGACAGATACAAGTTTTATGTGGCAATACTTCCTTTTTAGAAGAACGGCATGGATATGGTCCTTGGTTGCCTGAATTGTACCCTTTGATATTGAATGCGTCTGTGGTCCGTTGTAATTGTTCTTTCTAGTGGGATGCTTATCCTCTTCATAACGTCAGTCTGTTGTAGAGCCACCATCTGAATGGTGTGCTTGTAGATCGGGATCGTAGGTAGGCCTTCATTCTAAGTACATGGACGTTGGTTTTCGATTTTCCGTGTCAGGAGGTAGGTTTATAATATTGTCTTTCTTAGGTTACGTCAAATAAACGTCGCAACACTTTGAATGGATCAAAATATTTCTGAAGGAGTTCCTCGGATAGACCTACTCTCCGAATAGTGATAAAAACCAACACTAAATTTCTAGATGAATAGAACACCACCCAGAGCTTTGAGCCCATGATCCATTTTTCGTGTGCCTGTGATATTTGCAATTAGATTAGGTGCCTTGGCCTTTTCGGTTTTCATGACAGGATATTTGGTATAATTTTTTCACGTCAGTGCAAAATCAACGAAGAGGATCGAATGTTGTCTCTTCTATTAGGCCATATGGTAAATATAAAAGTGGGAATGCAGTTAAAACTTAACTACATTAGTTTAGCAGTGTTGTAAGCGAAGGGTGCACACTGCAGTATGTCACCCCAGTCTTTTTGTTCTATCTCTACGACCATGGACAATAAGTCAGTTAGTGTATTGTTGAATCTTTTAGCCAGACCATTAATTTGAGGGTGGTAGGCTGTCATTATTCGACGACTAAAGTTACACTGTCAGATAATCTGAGGAAAATGTTTTAATTGGTAAACTGCTCTTGATCGGAAATGATAACTCATAGCTCTTCATGTTTTAGTGGTATATCTTTAAATTCACTATTTAAGAATCGAAGGACTTTTGCAACAGTAAAACGACATGAATATATCTTATTGAGGAGTGAATCTTATTGAGGCTGATCCTTCGTGACTCAGATCTCGGATTTACAGTCATAAACGCCAGTATTGTAGAGAAAACCACACCTTCTTTGTCCAGCATCAGTAGTCGATTTTCTTCCACAATCACGTCCGTAATCGCATTAATAGGATTTGTTATTACTTTACCCACAGAATGAAGGTATGTCGGAATTTCAAAGAGTGTTTACTTGCAGGTCTCAGAACTTGAATTATGTCGTCAAACTTTAGTTCCAATTGGGCACAGACGACGATTGCTCTAGAGGCTTCGAGGGAATCTCAGTCAAGTATAACATCGTGACTCCACTTGGCATACGAGTTCAGTAGGATATATTAGATCCTTAACTTTAAATCGAAAAACGCATTTTCCCATTTGTCTGCACTGACTTCCATTAACAACTATACGGAATTATGTTTTCGTTATTCGGTAACATAACCTTTCGCTGCTGATGTCGATATTGTTCTGACAGAAATTGATGCACAGGGGTACGCAAAAGTACTTGCTGATTAATCATCAATGTTTAGTTTGAGATAATTTTTTGTCACCTTTGCGTCAAGGTTATATTATTTTTCAGCGGCTCACCTCCAAGAGAGGCCACACTGCTCAGTTTTCATCATTTTTTTCGGTTAAGTGAAACACTGAAACGTCCTTATGACGACAGGATCTAAAGGGGGTATTGGATGATCAACATCTGTTTGGGTTAGGTGACAGACTTCTTGCAGAAGTTCGGTTGAATTCATTGGTGGTGGTTCTAGAGATCATGCAGTGCTGACTGGCATGTCCATGACCTACTCTGTAAGTATTAAAAATATTCTTTCTCGGAAGTATTGAATGACCTGTCCCGGTCTTCATTGAAAATTTACTGAACGGTTGTCAATGGTCTTCTATACCTCAGTATATCTTCTCTTACCATGTTTCAACGGTTTGCAAATCTGGTTCGGGACTTCTTCGATGTTACAAAGCGCTGCACTGCTTCGCTCACAATCTGCCTTATTAAGGAGACTAGGCCTTGCTCCTCGACCAGGTCAGATATCAGGATCAAGTTAGAAAAACGAAGAAATTTACGTACCTCAATCCTCTTTTTTCTCCTGTTCTGGATGTGCTGGCACTACTTGATTAAGTCCTAAGTGACTTGGTTAACTTTTATTAGGAGTGCTTGATAAATGTGCTTGATATGTGATTATGATCACAAACACACACACACACACACACACACACACACACACACATATATATATATATATATATATGTATATAATGTTTAAATATATATATAATGATTTATAAACTGCCTATAACTGGTATATAAAATTAGTATAAATGTTAATAAATTAAAAAATGTGAAGTCGAATATGAAATATATGTAACTAAACGCAGCAGAGATAAATTCTCATATTCAATCTTCTTATATTGTCTTTCCTACTCTATTGTCATACTGCCAATTAACTTGCAGTTTTTATAGCACGTATTTAAGGAAATTTAAAAAAAAATATGTTCTACTGTTATTGTATTCTTTTTTACCCATCTTGTACTTTGGATAGGTGGGTAAGGGTGTATATGTAATTTGTTTTAGCTAATTAAATTGGTTATTTCCTGTTTGTTTTGGAAACCAGACGTCATATACTGAAACCATTCGGTAACAAAACTATGCAATGGATAAAAAAAAAGACTATTAGAGAATGGTATGAAAAAGTTCATCCATTAATGTACAGATAAAGCTTGTTAATTGTAACATTTCCTTCCTGAGAAGAACAGGAATAAGGTTTAATTTGTTGTGGTAGAAATGTCAAACGTGCAAAATGAAGCAATTTGTTCCACAACTTTAGGAAAACAAATAGTTAAAAAAGTCCTAATTAAGGAGAAAAGTTTAGTCTAAATGATCATTATATTTCAATCAATATTTTACAAATGTGTTTCAGAAAAATCGATGAAGAAAATTTTATGATTTTTACATTACTTTTTTCTTTCTTTTATACAGTGCCGCTTACAGTTTTTTTTCTATCAAAACTGTCAAGAATGTATATTTTTTATAATGTTCTTTCAGCGTTATAAATATTCTAAAATCAGTAATAAGATCAAGATGTATTTCATGAAAGTTAATTTTTTAGATTACAAGAACTGAATTTTCTTTTCCAAAATACAAGTTTAAATTCATATAATGCATTGAAATTATGAATCGGATTTATACATATTGATATAAATTTTTCTGCCGAGTTTAAAAGCAATATGGCATAAAACTCATGCTTGTAAATCTAAACACGTTTAATGTTCAAGCAAAAAATATTATTTGAATTTATTTTAGTACATTCACTAAGAACACGAGAAAATTTATGAATTGGCACGTGTTACCTCTGGAGAAAGTAAGTAGTGTTTGTGGATAAATAATTTATATTAGGATATTTTAACTACAGATGGCGCTGTTACAAACTTTTCTTGCATACGGCTGTATATTCTTTAACATCAGTGAAATGAAGGAATTAAAATTGTTCTTATTCTTAATTCAAAAGTGACTTTTGATAACCAGTATATTCCAGAAAACGATGCAAAGTAGAGATTAATATTAGACATTTTATTACATACAATTAAAAAAAAAAATCCATATTTTTTGGAAAAATAGTATAAAAATTAGTTAAGAAAATGTTATACTTTATCAGCTAAAATAATTATTTCGCAGTTTTTTTATGACTTTAAAATGGTTTTACTTTAGAGTTTTATAACACACAATAAAATGAATTATATACAACACTCTTTTCTCACTTTCTATAAAATGTTATTACTTTTCCCCATTAAGTTTTCAATCAACGATCGAAATGGTATAAGATTTAACAATAAGTTTTAATTAATTTTACGACTAACTTTTAGCTAAATAGAGAATATATGTTCATTTGCACAGATGTTATTTATTAGAGTTGTATCTGCGTGTCCACTGTCATACTTTTAACAGGATATAAGAAATTTAATTTTTTTGTATTTCTTTTAACACGACGCCACACTTTAAGAACTATGAAAAATATGGTTATTCTCTAAATTACAGTGATTTTATACCGAAAATCGTAAAACTTCCTTACCATATAAGAGAGAATAAACATTCAGTCACTAAAAGGTTTTATGTATATATTTATATACACACATATATACATATATATATATATATATATATACATATACATATACATATACATACATATACATATACATATATATATATATATATATATATATATATATATATATATATATATATATATATATATATATATATATATATATATTGCACAAAAATATGTAAGGAAGGACTATTTTTAACGGTCAATCGCCTTCAATTAGCAGTATCAGTAAATTTGAAAGTAATCACAATTTTAATTATTTTTTTAAATTTGTTCATCAGATATACAAAATCCTTTTTGTAAAAATGAAATATTTATGAATTTCCAGTATTGGTAGGGTTTGAAATTTGGTTCAATCTACTAAAATCATTAATTTAGATTACTGTAAGTTATTTATGTCTAATAAGTTTTAATACTTTACTAGAGTACATTTTTATTAGGGGTAGTTTAACCTTAATTATTGTGAAGAAATTTGGTAAATTTGAAGTGGTTAACGAATTTTCATTAACTATTTTGAATTAAAAATATTTACTGAATACATACCTAGCTAGAATTATATAAAACAGCAGTGTGAATTTCGATTAATTTAAATTTAAAAAATGGCGAATTCATTATTTAGCATTAATGATGTTAGTTTCTATGTAAGACAGTTTGGAGCTGGAATAACTGAAAAAATTATCTCTTAAATTCTTTATATTTTAAAAATATTTTAAACAAGAATTTTGTCCTACATAAAAATGCAATGAATTTAATCTGAGAAAAGCTCCATTGCTATCGAAAAAGACCTAAAAATTGTAACAAAAGAAAATCTCAAAATTTTACAAGAGTGTGATTATGAGATTTCGAAAAACATCATTTTTCCCCAAATAGACATTGTGATTCAATTTTTAGTTATTTAAATAGAGCAATTTTTATAAACCACTGTAAAGTAGGATGTAAATAATAATTTTTTGAAGATCACTGTTGTGTCTCATAGCATTCTTTTATTCGCATAGCAATGTTTCAAAACCTTTAACTGGTTTCGATAAAAAGGCATTAACGATGACATTTGCATTCCAATTAATAAAAACATAAAAATTAGACATTCATTGGGATCGATATGTTTTTTGAAAATTTATGTGGTAGTAATAACAGTTTATGGAATAACAATGGTATTAGACAGATAAAGGATAAATGCTGAATAAAAAAAATTAAAAAATGAATAGAAGTATCGTCAACCGTTCATAAAAATATCACTGTCAAAAATTTAAGGACATTTCTCAGTGAAATGTGTTTAACTAATAACTTATCAACTAAATATCATGGACTATTACAGATATAATATTGAAAAACGTTTAGCACAATATTATTATTTCATTTTTAACAAAAGAAATTGTCACCTCTTCTAATACAATGTTTTACTGACATTCTATAGTGAAGAAGTAATTAAAGGGCTACATTTAAATTACTTCAATATTTTTAAATTAAATACAAAACATGTGAATATATTTATTTACATTAATTAATATTTTTTTGCTATTCCTCTTTATAACAATATCTAATTCTTCGTTTGTTATCCTGCATTAACTTATTGGCTTACGATTGGGAATTAGTAACCAAAAAAGCGATTAAAGATGACTAAGAAAATATTTTTGATGATTCTGTTACCAATGAATCTGACCCTTATACTAAAGCTCATAATTTAGTTCATAATAAAGTGTCTTAATAAAGTAGAATGACGAAAGATGGACATTATTGAAAAGACAGTTACATATTACATTGCTGGTAAATTCAAACTCGCAACATCATTTGTTAAATAGTACTCAACAAATTCAATACTCGTATTTTGATTTCGCTTTTTCCTTTTCTTTGGACAATGATGGTTGAAGAAACAAAGATAGAAACAATTTATTGGGCAACTCTTGATGTTATCTATTGCACGGAATAAATCTAGTTTGGGAAATTAGGTTTTCGAAAAAATGCACTAATTGTATCAGCAGTTCTAGAAAACATTCTGATTTAAAATATTCAAAGGTATAGATTTAAAAAAAGAAATTTTAATAGATCATTAAAAATGTTATAATATTAAAACTTAAATGTATTTCTGAGGCAATGAATAAAATATTTCAATTATATTACAAGCTACGTGAGACTGTCTAGTGGTGAATCTATATTAAAGAATATTTGCCCCTCATATATAACGAAATATTTATCAAACAAAAAAGTTTTAATTAGGTTAAACAATTTAGTATGTATTGGGAAGATTTAAGAAATTATTGTCTATTATTTTACCACAAAATAATTTGAAATGAATTTGGCCGTAACACTCCAGAGAAACAAAGCGATTTCAGGAATAAAAAGACTTATATATATATATATATATATATATATACATATATGTTGATAATTACTTTTAGAGCACGTCTTATCTAACCTAAAAATACGTATATTGAGGGAATAGAAGATAATACAGGAAAAGATAATTCTACACCGAGGAAAGAAAACCAGGAGAAACTATACATATTCGAAAAAGAAAAATACTTTTACGTGCATATCCAGGAAAACAAAGTTAAAAAAATCCATTTTGTTGATTTCTACAAAGGTACAAACAATGGAGGTAACAGTCATTAGGAGAAAAGAGAAATGTTATGAAAAAAAGAGAAAATATAGCCCCAAATTATTGATGTTTACAATAACTTCATGGATGACGTTCATGAATCGGATAAGATGCTACAAATGTATCTGATGAATGTTGTACTCTGAAATATTGGAAGAAAGAAACATTCAATAGATTCTCAAGAAAGGTGTTAAATTTCTATTTGTTATAAACTCAAACTGTAGGAATAATGAAATATATATGAATACACATTTCTTATTACTAAAATAGAGCACGAATAGACACCCTAGTAAGGGAATAACAGTTCATTACAAGGGAAAAAGATTAAAAAATATTTCGGAGCGTAATTTCAGTTTCTAGTTGTATGCAGAATTAATGCCATATAAAAGTTGTTTGTATCTACTATATAAATATTAGTTTACTTTATAGATAAATGCTTTATTTTCAAGTGATAGCGCCGAAATCGTCACTTATTTCATTAAGAATTAAGAAATGTTTTTAATATATACATAGATGCACATAATCTATCTGCAATTAATTTTGAGACAGTTATGCTGTTGTAACTTTATGAAATATAAAAATTTCAAAGTAAAAATCTCTTTGTTAGATAGAAATTTTCTAAAAATCTCAACCAACAGAAATAAGTTTTAATTATTTGAGAGAAATCCAAATGTAAATCCATAACTCAATTAAATAAATGGAAATCCATTTAGTGTTTTGTAAATACATAACACTAAAAGAATTTAATCCTGTACCTGTCTATAATGCTAAAATTTCTCTACTTTGCTCATATTATAATCATAATTAATTGTCCAGCAGAGAACACAAGCAGTAGCTATTTAAATCCAGTTAATATTACTTCCTTGCTTAGAGAAAGTAGGATTCATATTTTCTATATGATAAACCCTTATTATTAATTAATTTTGTTGAAACGCTTTTATGTAAATCTCTGTACTTGAATAAATGTCGGTCATTTAAAGGTGGTTTAAATGATATTCGATAATTAACTTGCCACTACTGACAATTCAGACTCTAACTACTTTTCTAAAAGAGTTAATGTATAGCTAATCGTATAAAAGCTGAAACAGGACCACTTTGTATAAAATATGATGGGTAAAATCAGCTGATTTCGAAAAGCATTCACATACTAATTATTTATTAATTTAATATCTACTCTTTGAATGTTTTTTATAAAATTTATAAAAACATCCAGTTTACTTAAATCTAAATGTTTTTTAAACAAAGGTTTGTGATTTATGCTTCGTTGAGAATATATTTAATGGTATAACTCTCTTGAAATAAATGCCTGAAATAGAGCTAAAACTGTCTATTTTTTACAAAACTTAATTATTATACAAGAACTACACATAGTAATACTGATTTAATTGATCTAACTTCCTTTTCATTTACACAAACTTAGGTAATTCCCCCCCTAAAAAAACTATTTTTCTCTGCATACTTAATTAGGAACACAGACTTCCATTTCCTAATATTTTATAAATAGCTTTTCCTTTAAATTAGAGCTTATATTAAGAGGACATTCAAAGCTTACTTTCTCGATTCCAGATATTTATAACCGTTGCTATGATACTTATAAATGAGCTTAGACAAAACATATCTAAGTATCGACTTAGATATGTTTTGTCTAAGGAAGTAATATTAACACATATAATTATATATATATATATAAATATATATATATATATATATATATATATATATATATATATATATATATATATATATATATATATATATATATATATATATATATATATATATATATATACATGAATATTTTAAGCTTGAAGTTGGAATGAAAATCTGTTTGGTACGTATTTATAAGCGCTTCATTATAGTAAGCATCAAAACTTGATAACGCGTTTTTAATTACGAAAGTAAGGTCCATTTAAAATGGCTATGATAAATTGTTGAACAATTTCCTGTCGCCTCAATACTATAATCTACAGCTTTATAAAAACTTTTGATAAGTATTATGGGTTGTATTTTATGTACAACGGGTACAAGTGAAATATATAGTACCTCAATGTCCTGGAATGATCTGCTCATCATAGCAATAAGCATGTTAATCATGACCGTCATTACTGTCACCATGTATGCACCGAGAAGAAAGTGTCCAGTCCATCTTGGGAATTCATGGTAGCCGATTTCATCAATTTCTTTGACCGGGATGACGCCAAATATAGACCAGAGAAGATGCATGTAGCTACGATCCATACTGTAAAGTACCGCATACATTAGGCCGATGAAGTGGAATTCGATGAAAAATGGTTAAAACTCTAACTGCAGATCTAAGCAATTTTAATGCAAATGCCGGAAAATATAAAGCTCTTTAGAAGAAATAGGGAAACACTCCAGATAAAAATGAAAATGTTGGTTTATGTTAGTCACGAAGAACTTTTCTATATTATTCTTTAAGAAAAGAAGCCTTTAATTCATAACCGGATAGATTGCAGTTAAAAAATAATCTAATTTAAGAAAAAACTAACCTACTAAACGTTAATTAAAAACACAAATTGTTTTTCAGAAAACCACAAAGTTTATTTGATTAAAACAATAAACCTTATTAGGGTTTGTATTTAAAATTATAAAGGTAAATTTTTGTACTGCTATTTTTTTTAATTGTATATTATCTTTCGTTTGCACTTGTGTATTCGGTATTGCATTTGTTGGAGGAGGTAGATCCTGTTAGAGAGAGACATAAGAATTTGAAAGACGGAATGGAAAAAAAATAGCAACATTAATGGAGATCAAGAAGATTGGGAGTAATCAATATTTTGAATTGAAACAATGTTTTTCTTATCTATGGATACTTTGAGCAGACTAAGATTTGATATTTCATTTCCTAGGACACAGTGTACCAAGACATGTTCTTACCATGTCCTTTACAAAAGTAACTCAGTACATAACTGAATAAAATTCCAAGATTACTTGCATTTGTTTTCAAAATACAAATGTTTGATCTACCGGCAATATAAAACTGGCTTTTATAGAAATTTTGGTTTTAAACAAGCTGTAAATAGCAGAATCAAAAGATCTTTATGTAAAACATATAAATGGAGAGAATGCGATGAGAAAAAAAGCTTAACTTTACGGCAGAAGGAAGTAGTCTTTAAATTCTGTTATACCCTGTCTTTTAATGTGGTTTTACAGAAGCCGTGATGAATATTTGCTAATAATTTGCTAGAAGGTACTGTAGTTTGTCAGTTGTCTACGAGAATGGCTTATCTTTCCCGAACAAGGGTTGTTTAAAGTGTGAATGAAGCATTTACTTCCATTTATCAACTTCTTTCCAGAACTGCTAATAGATGATAAATACTTCTAGAAAATGAGAAATGAGTCATGATTTAAGTATTAAAGAAGAACATAACTTAATGGCATAAATGACAGTTGGAATACGAGTAAGAATGGTGTTAAGTATCCTGTTTTTTTCAAATGCTAATAATCATCCGTATTACGGCTACTAGCTTTCTTTTAAACTTTATTATTGTCAATATTTTGTTACTTTTTTAAATATCCCCTTAATAGACTTTTTTTCTTAGAATAAAATTCTGTATGGAGATTTGTTTTACACTGCATGTTTTTAAATTTTTTTAACACATTTCAACTGTAAATTGATTACAGATAATAACGAATTGGTACTTTAAGGTTTTATCCTTTACCTATTAAGAGAATAACTTTCCAATACATATCAAGTAATAATTTCACTTGTATATAATTCAAAATATTAAATGCCATAGATGAGTTTGTTGATTTTTCAGATGATGTGGGTAAGGAGTGTCAAAATACTTGCTGACAGCAGAGTAGAATATATTTTTTAATATAATTTAAGTAAGAAAATTCACTTATCTTTATGGATATGAACATTCACATAAAATTAGTCTTTGTATATCATGTAGCCATACTGTAATTAAGCCATACTGTATTAACTACTTTTTTGTTACACGAAGTCTAATGAGACCGGGACCTACAGCTTAAAGTCGATGCCGAACATCTATGATCAGCCATGCCACAGTGGGATTCGAACCCACGAACTTCGGTACCGAAGATCAATGCCCTAACCATTCGGCCCTCCTTCGGCATTGCCTAGAAATTTAAAAAGGGAGTGAGAGAGAAACTCATACTAGAAATTGAGAAAAATATCCCATTTCTGTCCGCTGCTGTGAGCTTGAATTGGATTTCAAAGCTGTTTCTTCGATACAATGGGCGAGAAAAGCACCAAGTGATCTGTGCTGTAGTAATCTGTAGCACAGTACATTAGGTATAAATTTATAAAGGTGATCGGAGAGAAACTCATACTGAAAATGGACAAAAATCTGACAGTGTATTTAATATTATTTTTTTTACAATGTTATATACTTATTTTCTTCATTTTTTGCTGGAGGTTTACGTGCTCATGTGTTGATAGAGAAGCCTCCACTGACTAAATTTAACGTATTGATGAACTGTAATTATTTTAGAACTAATTTTCTAAAAACACTAGCATTCAGGAGGACTTCTGTTTCTAAAGGGCTTACAAAAGCTATACTTAAAAAATGTTGCAGCACATTTGATTCCTTCTTTTTACATAGACAAAACCTTTAAATAACCTGGAACATATTGGGCTATCTTATTGAAATAGGAAAGATATATCAAGAAACAAAGAGGTAAAAATACTTTATGGATGACCTTTCAAATTAGTCTGCAAGTATTACCTTTGATCATTGTCCCTATCAGACTAATACAGGTTAATAAAAATTTTAGGAGCCGCTATTTTATTTATCAACTCGTTATGGAAGGAAATACAGAGGAATGTATGCTCACTAGAATAGTTCTCCGATGGCACTGCGGTTAAATATATGATTAGTTGTGCTAGGAATCTGTACGCTATTATCCTGTATAAACACTAAGGTCGAATAATAAATGCTTTTACGATGAGGTTATTTCCGTTGGAAATAATTGATCTGATGTTGTTGAACATGAAATAATATCCTTCACATACACAATCCATTAAAATTCCTTCTCAGAAAGAAAAAGGGCTGTATTTTAAATCTTTACCCGAATATATTATAAAACAAAACAGCTTGGGAAACATCAGTGCATGCTTCAAGATGTTGAAAAGCGGTTATTGATCATTCGTTTGTTTAGGTCAACGATAATTTGAATAACGATCAAAATATCTTTAATACCTGATTTTTCTATCCATATTAAATTTTTTAAAATCTTTTTTCCTAGAGTCCTTCTATAAAACTGTCTATTTATTCAGAAATTATTTTCGCAGTTTTTTTATTTAAATGTTACCCCTTGATGTTTAAATCAGTGATTATCTACATCTTCGGGACGCTAGAAATATTAGATCATGGAAGTAAAATAAGGGGTTAATGAATGGGATTATGAAAGCAATTATACAAAGGAAAATATTCTTTGTTAAAATAATAAGTATACAGCAATTTTTTCTTATTTAATCTACAGTAATATTATAAAGAGGTATGATTTGTATGTAGGGGGTAATCTTAGGAACTACCGAACCTATTCTAAAAATTATTTTAATAATAAAAAGCTGCACTATTCTTGAGTAATATAAGCTATATTTTGTTTAGAAAAAATCATTAAGTTTGAAATTCCAGTATTTTTAAATCTAGTAAAAAAAAAAAAAGAGTTGATTGATTGCTGTTCCTGCGAGTGCTAACCAAATGTTTGGACTGATATGAAAATAATGTAATATAAAAATATTAGTTATCAATAGAACTAAAACTATACCAGTGACATGATGAACCTAACTTTTATATTTAAACCAAAACAACGTTTTCTGTTTTAAAAATAAACTGAAAATTATAAAGTTATTTTCATATGTAGATATAACAAAACTGTGCCAAACCAACTACTTGAATGGAATTTCAATTGTTATATTAATTATATTATAGTAATTTTGGTACCTGTTTAATGGAAACTTTTTCTCGTGGCTTAAGATTGACCTATGTTGTACTTTTGGTTTTGTTTTATAAAAAAAGAATTACGAGAACTGTATAAGGTTATAATATTAAAACAAACAAACAAACAAACAATAACAACAACAACAACAACAAAAAAAAAAAAAACAGCCCGTTAGCTGAGTGCAAGAAAAACTCTTCAAATATTGGGAAATAAGGTAATTTTTAAAGTCCTAATTTTTTTCGGAAAATAAATTGGACCGCAAAACTACTTTCATAAGATCACTTGTTGCCTGTAACTATGCATCCCTAGACCGAACGCCAGACGCGAAGTGTCTATACTGTTTATAGTTTACCAAAAAAAATTGAATAGTATATTTTACTCTCAAAAGTTTTTATAGCGTATAAATTGCCACTAATTACGATAAAACTGATTAATTCAGCTTTAAAAGTAATAGTAATTAATAATTTTGCTTTATGGTATATCCATATATCTTGTAAACGTTTACGCAATGAGAATTATATGTTAAAATTTTGCATTTAAATTTTCTTTTGCATATGATTCAAATATATGTTTTACAGAAAATTTGAATGCTAGTTCAGTAATAAAATACGTCTAATTTTCAAAAATCTTAAAATTCGGTTAAAGTAAATAATAAATGTATAGTAACAGTCAGTTTAACAATTAATTTGAGAATATTACAATTTAATGAAATTATGTAGAATTATTATTTTAATGGAGTATCGTATAGCAGAAATAAATGCAAGGTATCGTGCCAAAATTTTAACTTCCATTCATAATCACCCTACCCTTCTCGGAAATTCAATTTTTTAAAAGAATGAATTAAACAAATAACATTTTAATTAAAAATGTTTTACAGCTGAAAATTCCTTCAGTTATTTCACGATATTGTACAGCATTAGACTTCGAATTGTTCTTAGTAAATGTATTTTCAATATTTTGAATCTGTTATTATTATTCTACCTGATGAATTTCTGGAGAATATGTAGTATAATATCAAAGAGGCTTTTTACAAAAGAATTTTCTATATTTGAGGAATAAGTGATTATTAACATTAAAATTTCAAAAATTTAAAATTTTATATCGTATAGGTATGAATGGTGTATAATTTTCTCGATGTTTGAAAAGCTGAAGATGTGTACTTTTACACTAGAAACTTCTTACGCGGAATTAATGTGTAGTATTAAATATATACGCATTTATTTATGTTTACCTATGTATCGACTATAACCTCCAGCCCAGCAAATTATCAGTCACATCTATTATGATCTCAAACTAGAAGCTTTAGACAGTAGATGTATCTCGCGGGAAAGTTCTGGTAATATCTCCTGATATATCAGGGAGTTTCATTAGATCATTTATCCGCGTAATAGGGATTCCATCACGAAAGCTTATCTGTTGTCTCGAAAAATGAATATTTATGTTCAGTGCATGGACATTCATTTATATTACTCTTTTTTGACACATTTATGAATTGATTTAATATTATTACAAGTTTATTAATACGGAATTAAAATATAAGTTAAAATTTTTTTGACGACTATTTGAATTATATTAGCAATGATCATACGCTAACGCTTCGTATACGAAAAAATCACTGATATATAATATTTCAGGGTATTGCCAAGTAATCATAACCATTCACTCGTTAGTAGAATCCTAAAATATCAGTCATAAATTAAAATGATTGCTATAATATAAAATACATTGGAGGAGCCTTAAAACTTGAATTTATCAGCACTTCTTGCATCAGAATTTTCATTTTTTCCTTAAAAATGTATATATACCTAAATTGAGTTTTAGCCTTAAAAGACGAATGTGAAAACTATCTTTTTCCTTATTTGTTCTTTAGTGAATGCTAATTAGAATTCACAGTACATCAGTTGCTATCTCGTGCTCATAAACTACTACAAAAAGCAATTGACATGCTCACGAATATACATACATACATACATACATATATATATATATATACCTATATATATACATATATATATAATATATATATATATATACATACATATATATACATATATATACATATATACACACATACATATATATATTCTTGATATTATATACATTCACGCACAGACACACATAGTATATATATATCATTAAAATTGTAACTTTAGAATAATTTCGTGAGAGGCCTTTATATTTTAAATTCTTTGTATATTGAATTTAAATAAAATTCAACATTTTATACTATAATATAAATGGCCATCTAGTTCGTTAATCAGTTTAAAATTCTACCCGAGAGTAGGGTTCATATATCATAAATATTTACTTCATTGATCTGCTAACACATAATTTCTCTAATCATTATATTTTGAAGATTAGATAACACTCTCTTACAATTTGTATGCTTTGTTGCTTTGATTTTTTAAGGGTGAATGAAGGATTACAAACGTAAGACAAATCGGTTTACCTGGCGATTCGAATTCTACAATTCTGATCTAGTAGGAAACAAGGAAAAGGAGTGGTTCAAAGACGGAATTCTAATAGCGTTATATAAGTCCTTCAATACCGATTAATTTTTATCATATTCACACCTCAATCTTTTTTAACAAAAAAATCTATGTTTACAGTAAAAATCCATTGGAATAGTTATTGATTTCTCCTCAGGTAACATAAAATAATGTTTCTCCTTCATTGGAGTTCCCATTTTTAAATTCAACAAAACATGCAAAAGTGCTATCATTGTCTTTTTAGTATTTTTTTTATCAATGAAACTAAAATGTAATGGATAAATCATCCTATATAAAAAATGGTTGATTTGACAACGTCAGATTAAAAATAATTTAAAAAAATTAAATTTTTCAATTAATATGTTCTTAGGTGACAGCAGATAGTTCTCGTTGAAATATATTTATTCTCGCAGATTTTAAAATTTCACTTCGGTTATCAATACATTTCTTTCAAGAATCCATTTCCAGGAGAAAAGAATTCCTGCTTCAGGATTCTAGAGTTTTAACTACCGAGATAGTCTTAAACAGAGATCATCCATTAATTCTAAATCTCCAAATAAAAAAATGCAGTTATTTTATCCAGTTATTCTTTTTGGAATTAATTCATCTGAAACTTAGAACCCGTCCGCTAGGAGCCCCAAATTGATCGTCTTCCTAAAATTGCAACCTTACATGGACAGCAGAATAGTCGATTTTTCCTTGACACTGACTTTACGTGTATGTGAGAAATAACTCTTTCTCAAATGGAACGTTTCTTTTAGTCGCTACGCTCAATCCATCAAAGGGATATCTATTTATTTGAGAATCCATTTATAGGTTATGATCTGGCTTTGAGTTAACTTAATTTTTTCCATTTGGGATATTTTTTTTGTTTGAGAATTATTCTCAAATAACCTTCTGCATTATTCTCGTTTTGAAAACATTGCAGAATATGCAAATACACTTTGTGTGTAATATAATGAAGATATTTTTAAGCAGATAACTTTATATATCTTTAATATGTCTTTATTTTTTACTTTACATAATCTAAACTGAGTGAAATATTAAAAATGCTAGTTGGATTGTCATTTGACATAATAGTTCAGCAAAAATTTTAATAAATAAATTAAATGAAATTTATTGCAGTCAACTAAAATTTTGTGACACAAATATCTTAAATAAAGGAAGAAAATATAGCTATGGTTTGTTTAATACAAGAAATCAGAAAACATGTAAATTAATCATAAAAGAAATAAGTTAAACATACTAAAATTAGGAAATTAAACACACTAGGTCCATAAAGTTTGTCGCTCAAAACACGTTCAACGTGTAGCAAAATAACTTTCCTCTACGGACTATAACAAGGAGTAGAACTATAAGCATTAAAGGGGAAATAGCTTAAAAACATCTAAGGAATCACCGAATCTACAGAAAAGACAGCTATCTGTTGTATACATTTATAACTCAAGAAGTAATTTATTGGTTTTTATGCCTTTCAACACAGTGACAAAAATAGAAAAAATATAGCTAAAAAATTTTTATTCACAAAAAATATTATGGTAAGAAAGATCTGATGTATGTTTCAAATTTATTCTTGACTTTTTTCTTTAAGCCATGCTTAAGATGAAATTTATCGGAAGTGTATGTAATATCTATAGCATATAACAACTGAGGTATCTGGTATTTTTTTCTGACGCAATATTTAAAATTATGATTTGAGTTATCAAAACAATGTCAAATAAACTCTTTTTAAGGTATGTAAAACTTTAGTAAAGGAAAAGATTGAAGGAATTAAATTATACAATACATTTTTATGCATATACACTCAAATTAGTTGTTTTCAGTCAAATATAGTTGTCTTGTTGGAAATAATTATTGCAATAAGTTCTTGATAAAATAAGGGAATATATTAGGCAAAGTAATACAAAAGTAATAAATTAAATCTACACGAATCTACAGAGATAAAGGCAAAAAATTTATGCTCAAAAATCATTCTACAAATTATGTTAAAGACTTCAAATTATGCTTAATTAAACCATTAAATAGTTTTACTCATATACAATAGGAAAAATTAAGTGTTATAACGAAGCAGATTGTTAATGAAACTGATTCAAAAAAGGTTTATTTAAAATTGATACATAATAAGGCTACATATATACAATATCAGAATTTATTTTCCTTTAACATTAAATATTATACACTTTAGTGCTTTAAAGTTTATTTAAATAATATTTTAATGTTAGTATAAACTAGGACATGCTAAAGCAAAAGTGGATGGCTGCATTTCGATGCTTAATTAAGAAATAGCGTTTTAAAGAAATTTAAGTTTAATATGATTACAATATAAATATTTGAAGAACGATAAAATACATGTTGGCATGAAATGGCATCTATATAAAAAATACCACCCTTTTCCCATTAAATTCAAAAATGACTGTTTTTCATTAAAGTATTTCTTACTTATAGAATATCTTGTTTAAAAAATTCTAGCATTAAGTCCTTCACCATGATTACAATAATTATCAAATATTGTAACTTTTGATTACATAAAATTATTAGTTTTACATTTCAGTAAAGAAATGTTTTATCTGCTCTCTGAGAGACATAAAGCACACTTTTATTTTGCACTACAATAATTATAGTTTTTTTATAACCTAATTATAAACATGACGGAAAGTGAAGGAACTGCTTTTAATATTACAGTCACTTACCTGCATTTATTGGCAATTCTAATCAAGTGAAAATAAATATTTTGAAATTTGTAAAACGAATACAAATGCCTTTACGTAATTTTATTTTTATGAAACAGAGTACAAAAAGCATCCATTATAAGATAAAAGAGCCCATTTAACTATAAAATAACATTATAAGATATCAATTTTTGTTACAATAAAGTTACAAATTACTTAATTGAGTAAATCCAAGTGCATCCTTTGGGAAAAATCTAATTGCAAAAGCATAAAATTTTTCTTAACTCAATATGAATCGGGCACAGAATACAATTCTGCTATTTTCTAAATGCAAACTTAATTTTGTGTTGAAAGATATTTTTTTAAATTTTTGTTTTATGGCACCCTGTTGGAAAACAAACAGTTAAATTTTCTATAAGAAACATTACTTTTAATGATTTTAATGATGTCACTTATGCATACAAATTGATCAAAGATTTAAATAAATTTTTTCATTAAATTAGGCTTTAAAAAAGGCAGTTTTCAAAAGTAAATTTCTAACATTTATCACTTTATCTGCAAATACCTATGATATACACTTACATATATAAAACTTTTATTATTTTAACAGTTCATCCTTATTTTGATAAAGAATTGATAAGTAAATGAATTTCTTAATTCAATTTTTGTTATTATTATTTTAAGGAAATATAACTTAGCCATTGAAAAAGTTTGGAGAAATATTGGAAAATGCTAAACTGATTACGTAGTTTTTAAATCATAATATACAACAAACTCTTTTTTCATAATAAAATTAAAATAATAAGAATCACTACAACAGAAAGAATAATAAAAGCTGTGAAATTTGAAATTATGGGAAATTTATTTTAAAAAAGCTTTATAGAATAAAAACGCATAGCTATTCTATGGGTAGTATAAATGCGTACGTTATACGTGAAACTAAATATGTATATCTATGAATAAAAATATTATAATAACTACTACACCTGTCAAACATTATAAGTTTTGAAATGTATTTCTAAAAATGTTTTCTTAGTATAATTAATATTTGTGATTGAAGTGTTTGTGAATATATTACAGAAAAGGCACACTTTAATGGTAAGGTAGTATGAAAACGTTATAAACTATCAATTTTTAAAAAAAATTGTTATTTATTTCCCCTTTTAAAAACAATCAAATTCTTATTATAAATATTTCCTAATTTAATACTAACAGAAAGTACGTTAATGAGTACATCTGTTATCTAAATTGGAACTAACAAAACATATTAACCCAGGTAAATTAGTAAAGGTAAATCACATATTTTACTTGTGCAGTTTTATATAACAGGCATGAAACTATTTTCATGCATTTTTAGATAGTCCCGCTCATGTTCATTAAGAAAGTCGATTAGAAGGAAGGTTAGATAAGAGTCTTGCATAAATATTCATGAAATACAGAACAGTAAGATATAAAGGAATGCAATCAAAATTAAATTCGAATTCACTTGTCTAATTCTTGGATATTCCAAACAGAAAACTTAGAAGGTAATCTTATATAAATAAATTATAACCGAGAAAGCTAATGAACTTTATCACCTTTCTTGATACTAAAGATTTATATAGCACTGACTTACTTGCTTCGGTGAAAATGTAAGCAATAATACCTTACTATTTTACTACCATAATATCCAAAATACATGTAGTAATATGAGAAAATTTATAAAAGTGTTTAGGGATCATTTAATTTTATTGCGAATAGAATGTAAATATTTATCTGATGTTAATTTGTTTTTTCAGAAGCAACCATAGTCCGGATCATCCTAAACTTCCGTATTCAAGCTTGTCTATAAAAACTCCTAAGCTGTTAGAATTTTTTTTTTCAAATTATATATTTTTTTAAATCTTAGAAATATTGTATAGATAAAAAAAATCAATGCATGCAGTACTTACGTCATGAATGCATCCGGATTGTACTGGCAATTAAATGTGATGTTCTCTCCATTTACAACTTTGGTTTCACAGAACTCCGTATTGGAATCATAATACCAATATAACTGATTAAGGCCGCATGCAAATGATGTCAGCACGAGAAAAAATATGAATAGAAACTTCGCAATGTCGATGATCATGCATCCCAGGGATATTTGCAAAGGTCCTAAATGAGGATTCGTCTGAAAGAGATAGATGATTCTGGCAAAACTAAATACATTGGCTACGGCAAATACTCCTTCAGCAATCAGAGATGGATCGTTTCCAGGCCACATGGCACGTTGGAGTACACGAGGTCCATACCGTCCACTTTGAACCTGAATGTAAGCAACCCCTTTCAAGGAAAACGTTGTTAAATAAAGACTGAGCATGATGAAATCCAACCAGTTCCACCACTGACGAACATAAGCTTTCAATCCTTCTTCCCACAGCTGTTTGCATTCGGCCCATACCATCCCTATTGAAAGGCAGGAAAACAACATCAATATTTACTTAAACAGAAAAGCATGGATTGCATTATTAAATGTATTACAAAAAAAAGGGAAAAAAGCACCACATAAAGAAAGTTTGTACTTTTAGTTAGAAACACTGCATTAGAAGAAATATTTATATATCGATAGATAAGTAATACTTATTGTGAGAGTGCAGCTATGTTTGACATAAGGTTTGCGAAACTGATTTGCTCGCCGCACTCACACGTTGTGGGTTGAATGCCCAAGTTTTTTTTCGCGACTCCAGGAAGCGTGTGGTGTGGCCAGTGAAAACGATTGCCCTTAAACTTCACCTAGATTTGGAGAGTTGTGATTGGTCTCCAGGAGACGATTCAGGACCATCCTTGGAGTCCCGGTCCTTCTGGTCAGAGCTGGGAAAGGACGCATTGTAAAAAGGACAATGGAACAACGACGCATCAGCACAGGATAATGGAAAAAGTAGAGGGTTGCCTGAGTAGAAAGATGGAAGGAAAAGAATGCAGCGTTTTCTTGGACATTGGCAATTTTTTTTTTCAGGCGTAGCACGTGGAGTGCTTCTTTTAATTTTTAATTTTTTTAAAATATTTTTTTAGCATATTTCCTTGTCTTTTGTTCTATATTTGAATGTTGTAATATAGATCAGTGGCATTTTACTATAATTAAAGACGATATAAAGTAAACTTGGGTTATTAATGGCTTTGAAATAACAACAGCAATGTACTACACCACAGCACTTGTTTTAGTGTTAGATATCTCATATTTAGTTTTTACATTATATAAACCATATTTTCTCTTTTCTTAGGTGGTAAATATTAATAGCCTGAACCTCCTAGACAACTGGGCAAGGGCCAGACAGGAAGAGTGTTTATTTCTGTGCTGGTGTCTGTGGGTTCGAATCCTGTTCTTGGCATGGGTGTTCGTAGCCATTTGGAATTAGGATTAAGCCGTAGGATATTGTCTAATTGTTATTTGTGTTAAAAAATGATACTTCTATAAATAAATCACTTCCAAGTTATTGAAACAAATTTGCTGTACTTCAACATGGTGAAAACAAATTATTGGTTTGACATAGATAACTTACTTACTGTTTGGGCAAAGTTGCTTATTTTCATAAAGTTATAGTTTTAGTCCAAAAAATTCGAACAATAGCTATTAATAAGTGAGAAATATTTCTAAAGAATAGTTAAAGAGTTAGAACTTTCAGTTATCCCATTTAATCTTTGTTTTATATTTTCAATAAATGACCTAATTATTCCTGTCTGTAGTTGCCTTTTCGTTAAAAAAGGAGAAAACTTCTTATGTTATTAAAAATACTAATGTTCTTTCGTATTATTAGCATTAAATAAAGTATTATTATAAATTTAATTACAAGCACAGTAACGAAATGATGCTATTAAATTAAAATATTTTGTGAAACGTATATTGCCTCTCTGTATACTAGTTAAAAATAACAGATAGTAGGAAATAAACCGATGTCTTCACAAGTAAATTAAATAATCTCTTAAAAACTATAATGTAAATTAATATGGTGAAATAAACTATTTTACTTTTTTCTGTTCTATTAATTGTGGTTTCAACATAAGTTAAATTAAAGGAGAAGACAGTTTTCTTAATACTTAGTAAATAATTTTGTACATCATAATTAAGTTTAAACTAAATATTTAAATAAATATTCAGAAAAAATGTTTTTACAATAATTGTGGCAGTAGTTTTCAATGATGTTTATTAATTAAAAAAATATACAATAATGTAACTATAAATAAGCAGCCTATAGTAAGAATTGTGAAATAGTAAAATTCGTCACGTAAAGAAATTTCATTACATATTGTTTTAACACATTTTAATTTTTTTTGTCGTGTAGTTTAAACGTAGAACTACATGAATTTGGACATCAGAGAATGCTATGAAATGGTATTAGTTTAATGGAAATTATTGAAAAAAAATTCAAGTGCTGAAAACTTAATGCATACATAATTCAAAGTCTGATTTTCAAGTAAAGATTTTCAATTTAACTCTATTATTATCAGTGCTTAAATGGTGTACTAAACACAGTCATACCTATCCAGGAAAGTACAGTTTAAAGCATAAAAAACATTAAAAGGTGAATATTTAAGTAGATAGACATACAGGTGGCTGGAGATCGAGAAAATATCATGAGACATTAAAAGAAAATATTATTAAGATTCTGATTTTTCTATTTTGATGTTAGGTAATTATTTGAAAGCTTAAATATATGGTGCACATTACTGACATTTCAATTTCCGACTGCAGGGATACAATAAAAATTTTTACTTCTGAGAACATCTTACCAATATGTTTAAAAATAAGCGGTAAAATTCACTTTGAGGGTAATGATAAAAAATAAAATAAATACTCTTTTTTAAATTAAAAAGGTTATACCAAAAATTAAGGATTAGTGTGAGATCCAATATCAAATGCAATATGTATTTTATTTTAAACAATTTATACTATGATAAGTCAATGTATCAGATTAAAACTACTCATTAATTGCTACCAACAGCTGAACTACATGCATGCACTAAAATACACATACTAATTGTTTGGCGGTTGCATGACTACACATTACTAAATAGTCCAATAATATAGAAATAAGTTCACAACTTTTCTGTCTTAGGTTTGATATACAAGCCTCAAAAACTAAATGAAATGCATTGAACATTAGTTGAACTCGTTATAAATATAAACCGTATCAATTAAATAAATTTTGTCACATATTACTCAGTTATTGTTTTAGAAAATCCTTGAAAAATTGAACTAGTGTAGTTTCAAATAACTATATTTAAATAAAATATGCTAAATTACTATTAATTATTGATGCCACATATTTAATTATAATCTTGATAATAAGTTATAATTAATAATTAATAATAATAAAACTGAATTGAATAATTAATAATTAATTATTAATGGTTCAATTCAATTTTATTTCAGTATTATAGCATTATTCTGGTCTTTGTAATCTATAGTAGTTTCTCATCACAGTATTGTAGGTGTTCCTGTAGTGGCTTTAAAGGATGTAATGCGCTGCAGAATTCAATAGTCTGGTCAATCACATGAAGCCTTTGATAGTATTTGGAACACATACAAAGAAATACTGTCTAAGACTAGAGTGTGATAAGTCCTTTAATTATTAATTCAAATGAAAAGTTTATATGAAAGGATTTATACAGTCTTTATAAAAAAAGAAAGAAAACTCTTTAGGTTAGGTAAGAAATTACGGTTTGCTTGAAATCTCGGTTCTTACTGTTATTCTTATGTTAAAAAGTAGTTTTTTAGAGATCAACTTATTGGAAGGAAACAAGTGATTCTCAAATTGGCATCTACGGTTCTAAATACTAATATTCAACATGAAGCCGAAGTGATTTCAGGTTCGCAAACAACTTAAATATCCCAATAAAAAAGACAACAATCATAATTTTGATTTAATAATCGAAGCAGAAAAGAAATGTGAAGTGAGAGTGGAGCAGCTGGCAGATGAAGAGTTTATTGGGCTTCTTTTAAGGGAAAAAGAAAGCCCGTAACATCACCTTCGTTTATCCCGCCTTTCTTTTTTCTCCAGCATAGCATTGCTGTTTTTGTGTAACAATATATCACAGAGTGTAACTTAATGGGATTCTTACAAATTTTTGAGTTTCAACGACTGAGAAATCAATTTATCATGCTGCATCATCAGAAATACATTAGCTGTCTAAGTTTGGAAGATATCGTTTAAAATTAAATTCCCTATTCATTTGAAATGAAAATGCATTTTGCTTGGTTAAATGATTAATTTTTAAATAAATGAATTTAACAATGCAGTTCTATTATTAAGGGATGCTCATGTGAAGAATACACCAAAAACAGATAAATAAAAATAACTAGAATTTTTCAGCATAAGTTACTTTTCTATAATATAATTTAATAAATAATATAATTTTATATTCGCTGGTCTTACGCCCATAAAGATAATTTAAAATGTAAGTAGCTATTAAGCAAATGAACTCTAAAACCTGTATGCATTGTATATAATGTAATAGAATTTGGCTGAGGTTTTTACTAATGGAATGTTGTAGAGTAAAAAATAGAATAATAGAAAAATATGACTTGCATATCTTATGTTAAAGTGTAGTTTTATAGTTTAATAAACACCCGAAGAAAAAAAAATTTGTAAAGTCAATATTTCGTATTTACTACAAACACATCACATAAGATCTTCTGATGTTATAAATAGGACCACTTCCTCTACAGTTAATGTAGAGGTATTGAAGTGAATTTATCTCTCATATAAAACAATCCGATGTAATAGCGTAGTTTTACCAAAAATATTTAAACATATTTCTTACATTTCATTTGCTGTATTTTAGAGGCAAATTATTTATTAAATAAATACATTTTGGTACTGACGTTTAAATATTTAAAACGTTTCATTTTATTTATATTATGATTTATTAATACAAAGAAAATACTTGTTTTGTCTTCCATCTTTGTACTCGTGTCTTATAAACTGCCACTTTCCCTTTCACTTATATGCAAATACTTAACACACACTTGTGTATATATACTACATTTAATATTCGAAAGCTTGTCATGCGACTATATTTTATGTTCTATAAATAATTTTTTGTTGGTTAAGAAATACTTAAATGTGCTTTAAAATATCTCAATACTCTGCGTTATTCTCAAATACCTTGCAAAATCCTTAAAGTAACCTTGCACTTCAAATATTATTCCCTGGGTGAGAAAGGAATGTCTAAGAAATTCAACAACTCATGGAATAACCGATTTATACTCACCTTATAAGGATTACACAATAAAGAGTTTCTTATGAAATCACCCGTCACAACTTATACCTGACAGTTAATGAACAGAAAAAACATTACACCGAAGACATGCCTTAATCTAGAGAATATCCTATTAAAACAAGTCTCTGTTAGTCTCATCTATCACTGTACTGTTAGCACCTATTTCGGAGAAATATTTATTGTAAGCAGCTATTTTTCTACCATTATTATTTCCATACTTCTCATTCGTGAAGTATATATGAGATATTTTAAATGAATATAAAATTGCAAAGAGGTATGGCAGAAACCTACAAGAGGAATATGTCAAATATCACTCAAAATAAAAAGAACACTGGTTAAGTAATGATATATATAAAAAAATGAGGTAACTAAAACCTAAATATTTACAAATTTGCCCTTTGAATACAAATTTCCTATTTCAAAATGTAAAATACCAACGAACAGTTTATATGCTAGTATTTTTCCAGGGTGATAATCAAACAGTGATATTTATAATTTCAAAAGCATAGTTTTACAAAAAGTAAACCAATTAATTATAATATCAAGTGAAATTTTTAATTTCTTCATAATTTATATATATATATATATATATATATATATATATATATATATATATATATATATATATATATATATATATATATATATATATATATATATATATATATACATATATATATATATATATATATATATATATATATATATATATATATATATATATATATATATATATATATATATACATATATATATATATATATATATATACATATATATATATATATATATATATACATACATATATATATATATATATATATACATATATATACATATATATATACATATATATATACATATATACATATATATATACATACATATACATATACATATATATACATATATATACATATATATATATATATACATATATATATACATATATATATATACATATATATATACATATATATATATATATATATATATATATATATGTATATATATATATATATATATATATATATATATATATATATATATATATATATATATATATATATATATATATATATATATATATATATATATATATATATATTACTGATAGTACTGAAATTACTAGTAATGATTCTATCAAGGGAGGAATACCTTTCAAGTGTATTTCATTATCAGAAATTGCTAAAATGAAAGATTTCAAACTAACCTATGACCCAAAAGAAGATCAACCATTCCACAAATGATAAAGGAGGGCCTCGAACATTTTGACGTGATCTTTCGCTTCCTTCTGTTCGTGTTGACGCCAGAACTAATAGCAGCAGGAAAAATCCGAAAGAGGCACTAAAAATATTTTTATATTACTAAATACACATTTCTTATTTATTGCCCAGAAAAAAAATTGATAGTTGTAATGGACATAGTAATTGAAACAGCATTTAAAACAAAACAAAAAACATGCATATGTGACACACTGTATAACTTAAAAGAAAATAAAATCCATAAGATATTAAAATGAAATATTATATGAAGGTGAAAGATGTAAATAATAAGCAATACACACACACACACACACACACACACACATATATATATATATATATATATATATATATATATATATATATATATATACACAAAATAAAGAATTTGAAATGCACATAAAATATTCAATATTATAAAATATATATGTAGTAAGTCTTTATAAGCCACTTTATTTTTTTTGTTTATTCTAAAAGAAGAACCAAAATAATTTCGATATATACACTGTTAATTTTTCATTAATATTTTTTATCTGTGATTAATGTCTTACATTTCAGACATTTTTTCGATACGGTAATATGAATATTTAAAATTATTTCTTAATTATGTAAGTTGTTTAGATTATTCTAAAACAGCTCAAGTTTAAAATGTTAGTCGTTGGTTCACCCCTCACTTCTTTTAGGCAATGCATGGGTAAGAAATGATTATACGATAACATTAGATGATAATATATTATAAATTATTCTCTGTAAAAGATACATAATAAAGCAGATAAGGAACGCTAGAAACTCTTCATCTGAATAATTGTAAAATGTTATTGCATTAAACTAAACACTGTTTCTGTAATTCCTTAGAATGCAGATTTACTACTAGTTGTTTGAAATCAATTTCAAATCGTCATCATTCTGTTTCAAAGTATCATAAAAGCATATTGAAACTATTCCATTAACAGATTTTATAAATTTAAAAATTATCAATATGCTTCTAAAATGAAAACTGTAGACTTGTATAATTGCTCCCATTTTTATAACAATGACTAAGCTTACAGTTTCTACCTGAATTTAAAGGTAAGGGTTTCAATCCTTCGCAGAAGCTAAAAAGAAATTTTAAACCACGGGTAATAAATTTGTCTACTAAATGTTGTTGAGAAGAACTACTGCCAGTTTCAGGATAAAGTTTCACTATTTTAATGAAACTTTTAAATTGAACTTTTATTTAAATTAAATTTTGTTCTCCTCATTCAGAATTTGTCTCATCTTCTGGTATATTCTACATATATTTTCTAAATAAAATGGGACGGTATTTAGAGAGCTGCATATGGCGTTCAACAGTTAATGATATCACAAGACAAAATCTTTTATAAACATTTAGAATCCATTAATTCACATGATGAGGATAATATTTGACAAATAATCCTGAAACAAAAGAAATTATTGACATTTCTAATATTATTTTTCATAAAGGAATTACCATAGGAAGTTTGAATTATTGATTTTTATTTGTTGTATTTGCTATAAACAAGTAAAGTAAAGTTTGTAGCATATTAGTGATCAATAAAAATATTTTAGTGTTTTGAATACACAGTAAAATTTCGTCATTATCAGTAATAGTTTTACATTGGAAGATAATATTTTAAGTATAACTTTGTGTAAGAGTTTAAAACAATTTAGAAAGAGTGAAACTCTTAATAAAGATCCTAAAAATGCAATACAAATTTAAAATAATAACATCATATAATTAAAGAGTTCTCTTTATGGAATACATTTTTTTCCTTTCAAAATAAATTATTCACGAAATAAAACGTCGTAAACGGATGGTTTTTTTCCAGTTAATTACAGTACGCAGAGAATTTTTGTTTCTATTTCTAATGATTCCTGGAATATCAAATACCTGTTTTCTTTGAAAAAATGACGGTTTTTGTGAGAAAATAAAAATATTCCAGTTATTTGACTAATAATAAATATTTGCATCCAAATTTAGTCTGTTATTCAAACATGTTTTCGTTAAAACAAAACCGGTAAAAAAATGAAGTCTTTTTTAAGAGCTGTCAATAAATAGTGTTTTCATATTCTCTTGTTTCCGATAGTAATTATTTAGTTAATGCGTAACAAAAAAGGGTGAATGTGGATTTAGAGTTCATATTGTGTTATAAAGTATAAAAAAATGCATGGAAGAGGGATTTTGATCAACAACTGTAAATTCTTTATTCAATTTAAAGGAATTACAGAATAGGTTTTAAAAATAATTAAAGATATATTCAAAGTTTTAACTGTGAAAGTATTCTATACTTATATCTAGACCTTGTTTGTAAAGTCGTAAAGTCGTATTCCGGATTTAGGTTTTTGGGGAGAGACCTATGTATAATTTTGTAAACAGCTATATATATATATATATATATATATATATATATATATATATATATATATATATATATATATATATAAACATACACATATTCATAATCTTGTATAATGTTTCAGTAAATGCATAAAGCTATTTGAAGAAAAAATATTAAAATAAGATAATTAGATAGAAATAAAAAAAATTTAATTTTAATTAATTATACAGTTTAAAAGAATTCTATTTGAAAATTTAATTTTACATTGAGAAAAAGTAAATTTTCAAATAGAATTCTTCTAAAAATACCTTTACTCAAAGGTAATACAGAAATCTCCAGCAATTTCTGGGGGTGGGGTCTTGAGCCTTCCCTCTGTACCCTTTTTTTAAAGTAATGTATGTAGTAATGTAAAGTATTCAACTTATAACTACAGTGATAGTGAAACATCGCTGTGTAAATAATCACACTTTTAAAATTATTTAAAAATAATACAAATTTAGTACAGTTTAGGATTAAATATTAAAGATATACTCAGTTCTTAAATTAATTCAAGGGTATCGCATTGAACAGAGTAACAGTTCTTCAGTTCTACACTGCGGAAGACAAAAAAAAAAAAACAAACAAAAAAAAAACAATGTGTTGCCAGTTATATTTTTTAAAAAAGATTTTGAAATTTAGAACTTGTTGAGAAGGAAAATTTTCTATCGAATAAAATATCTCTCCACCTTCTCAAGCGACATAACATTTCAGTCTTATAAATTTTATAACTATATACACTATCTATATATCGAAGATAGTATTTCTCGAACTGAAGCCATCGATTAAGACAGGTCGATGACTTATCCACTAGGCTGCAAACTCAAAGACAGCTCACAATGAGATCTCTTTAAAAGTGCTTCTTCTTTGATAGATATCAAAAGAACTTTTTTGCACTCACGTACGTTGTAAAATTATGTTTTATAATTATTGTCATATTATTGTCAAACAAGTTTCTTTGAATTTTAATGATAAATATCTTCACCGACAATTTGTCTGAATTAAGAAGGAAAATTCTTATACAAACATTGGTTATACTTTCAGACGTATTTAAATGTGATCTTTTATGCATCTAAGGATTAATTTAAATAAGTCTTTCCTTTATAAAATTCATAAATTAAAGAGATAGTACCTGATTAATCTCTCTGTTAGAATTTTAAATAAGCAAATAGTAACACTAGTCTCTCAGTTATAGGACACTGTGAATTAAAAAAATTTAAATCCAAAAAATTCTAAAAATTTCTTTTTAGATTCTTTAGATAAAAACATGCATCTACTATAATGTGGCACATACACACCTATACATGTTGAAATCTTTATGCTCTTTTAACTTCACTGTTTCTTTCTTGTATTAGATAGTCATATCCTTCACGCTGAGATGGTAGTCCACCATTTTAATTTCAAGCTATGCTTACCACTTTTTATTAAAAATAGTTAACTACTTCATTCTTTATATGATGAGTATAATGATACAAATTTGAAATATGAATAAATATTTATTTTGTTTACATTCTATGAAATTTTATTTCAATCTTTAAAAATTATGGATATCTACCCCAGATTTTTCCTAGATGGAAGATATAGTATTTAAAATTCGCTTTTTAACATTTGGGTTTTCGTTTTTAACTTCGAGTTATTTTTTAGTTTCTGGTAGGAGATTCTTCAGCATCTATTAGAAAGGTACCACAGTTTTAATGCTCTTTAGTATTAAAATCTGCGACTGATCTCGATTTTCCGACAAATTGTCATCACTTGTGTCTGAACTTATCTGGAGTTCACACTCGACTGGGCCTCAGAATAAAATTTCAGAAGATTTCTAAAAACTTGATTGACAAAGTAAAAAACAGCGGAACTGATTCTTCAACTGTAAATGGATTATCTCCACGTTTCTTTTCATTTATGAATGATGTAAAAATTCATGGTGTATTTATGCGACTTCAAAGAAATGTAATAGATGGAATGATTTTCTACCCCGCCAGTTCAAAGTGCTTAAAACGTTTCCGTAATTTTGTGAACATATAAAGCCAGTTTTAAGTTCCTAGCTATTTACCATTTACTTTATAAAACTTCTTTTGTTAATAAATATCTTAAAAAGAATTTTAAAATCCAAATTGCCTTCTTACACCTTCTGAAATACACTTAACGTATGAAAAATGTTAAAGTTTCTTCTAATGTAGACTTATTTTCTAATAACTTAAAGAAATAGTAAGGAAGTATAAAAATAATATTTTAAATTTTTTTAAAGTTATAATTAATAAATGGTTACAATAAATTTAGTTGTATCGCAATGAAGCTTTAAAACACTTAAATATACAAATATTTCAGCATTTTAGAGTTACCTTTTTTATTCACATATGATATTCAATCCTAGTTTCTCTAATAAATGCATTTTAAAGTATAGAAATGTTAAACATATTCTTTTTATCGTTACATTATTTAACAAAAGAGGTATTAATATTATAAGAGAGAATAGACCTTGCTTTATAAAATAATTTCTAAAGATCAATACTCCCATACCATTTTTAATCCTTATAATTTGGGTAGAGTCCATGGGTTTGAATTTTCCTCTTAGCCTATCTCTTTGGAATTAGTTTTAAGCAGATGCTTCCGGTATTATTAGCTCTCTTGTAGCAAATAATTCATCCTAACAACTCAAAACAATCTTTATTGTTAAATTTTTGAGAAAAGCAAGAATAAGTGAGATGAACTGTTTATTTTTACATTAGCGAGAAATATTAAGATATGTTTATGAATCTTATGTGAATGAATAATCGGATTCAACTTAGATATCTTCCAGAAATCGTTTCATAAGTCTCCTAAATTTCACGAACAAATAGTATTCACTTTCGCCTAAACCTGTCTGAAGTTAATGTCTGAGTGCACTTTGATATGAGCGGTTCCGAGTCTCTTAAAAACTCTATGTTCACGATTTATAACAGCCCTTATAAATTGCGAAAGGATTTACCTAATTATGTTCGTTTATGTGATGCAGCCTAAAACTTGAGAAATACGTGACATATTCAGTCCGTAAAATATTAGTTATTTCTGCAATTTTATAATTAAATAAAGGATAGCTGAAAAAGTAATCTACATGATTTGGATCTAAAACTTTTTAAGAAGATATGGTATCTACAACAGAAAACACGTTGAAATTTAATTTATCATTGAAATTATTGAATATCTAAATATTGTATTACATACCTCTCTTTTTCCTTTATATATATATATATATATATATATGTATATATATGTATATATATATATATATATATATGTATATAAATGTATATATATATGTATATATATATATATATATATATATATATATATATATATGTATATATATATGTATATATATATGTATATATATGTATATATATATATATATATATATATATATATATATATATATATATATATATATATATATATATATATATATATATATATATATATATATATATATATATATATACATAAATTATGAAGAAATTAAAAAATTCACTTGATATTATAATTAATTGCTTTACTTTTTGTAAAACTATGCTTTTTAAATTATAAATATCACTGTTTGCATACCTCTCTTTTTCCTTTATATATATATGTGTGTGTGCGTTTCAACATTCTGTTTTTTATTCTCTCGACCACCTTAATTACGACTGCACCCAAGTCAATATGTATTCTCTTACCTTTC
Source organism: Pardosa pseudoannulata (assembly GCA_032207245.1). Taxonomy (NCBI): domain Eukaryota; kingdom Metazoa; phylum Arthropoda; class Arachnida; order Araneae; family Lycosidae; genus Pardosa; species Pardosa pseudoannulata. The sequence goes on from CM063502.1 coordinate 10,197,357, forward strand.
TGATGGGCTAAATTGCCCAGTATAAATATATATAGGTTTAATATTATAGTGCGTTCACGTTATTAAAAAATATTCTATCAACAAATTTTGTATTTAAAGTACAGATTCCATACAGACATAAACAGTTTTTAATCGAACAGAATATTCTAAAATTTAATTAATTGAAGCTAACTCTCAAAATTCATGTCCATTTATTCAAGATGTTGGTCATCGTCCCCAAATGTTTTCATTAGACAAAATATATTAATTTTTATTGCTTTTGAAGTGGTTATTCTACTCTATATAAATGTAGAAAAGTTTATGAATCTGTTGGATAAGACGATTGTGCTTAAACGGTGGGATCTACTAGCATGTTGGTACAGCGATCTTCGTAGCATCTTTCAAAATTTCTCGAGGCCTTTTAAAATTCTTAATCATTTTTTGTTTATTTTATTTTTAAGTGATTTTTAATTTTTTTCGTACATTATGAGTATTTAGATCAACATTCCTGCAACATTCGGTACCAAATTTGACACACGGGTTTGTCATGTCATAGTGTATGTTCAAATTTTCTTTTATTCGATTTTGAGCAGCCGGTTTTGAGATATTATGCATAAACTAAAGAAATACTGTTTAAAGTTTTGCAAATTCTAAAGCCTACTTAATACTTTTGATTGTGGAATTGCCCCAAATTTGTTAAAAGGGGCTTTGTTTGAAGCCATTATCACGATTGTTTGGTATTGCCAAAGTATTGCTTCCACTCTGGAAGGAATGGTAATTTCTTGAAACTAAGGAGATTATAGAATTTTTCACCCTAACCTCCCTACAAACCTTCTTAATAAGGTTTTGAATTTAATAAATTACGTGTCAAAAACGTTATCATGAATCAAAAAGAGAACCTATTGAGCTTATGAAGTTTTTTGTTTTCGCCTGAACGATACAGTTTATTAAATGTGTCCCAATATCTGTTTGCACTGACTGTGCCACTCCTCAGCAAGAAGTCCGCATTACCAAACAAGTCGCTTGTCCTAAAATAACAATGTATATGAGTGAATTGAATTTGCATTGATTTTGATTTAATATTAATCACTCACGTTTCACTCCCAGTGAAGTAAAATCTTTAAATCTTTTTCCTATACGATTGCCTTTTCTGTTTTAGCTTCCATTGCGTTTTTCCATACACTCAACACAACTAATTAATTTCGGCCCTTTTTCCATGTAAGGAACGGACAATATTGCATATATTATATTTGACGAAATTTCAAAACGGGAAATATTTTTAGAAAAACTATAATCCCAGCTTCTTAAACAACCACACTATCAAAATTTAGAACGAAAAAACAAATTTCTATCGTAAATATAGGTGTACTCTTTAGACAATCTATCAGTCAAAGCTTTGAATGGAAAAGGAAAGTAGCGACATATTTTTCTCAAAGAATGGAGAGTCTCTAATAATTTTTTTTTGTTTCTAAATTAGTAGCTTGCTTTTGAGTAATACATACATACATACATACATACATACACATATATATATATATGTATATGTATATATATATATATATATATATATATATATATATATATATATATATATATATATATATTTAATAGTGCTATTCTATAAAATACGTATGTGTATTGAACTATACACATATAAGAATCTCAAAATCTAGTTATTACATTTCATACGATGGGCCTTATTTAATAATCTAGAAAACTGTCTTCCCTAAATTGATCAATGCACATTAAAAGTACCTTTAATATAATAATTCCAATAAAAATATTTTTAAATGTTCTATCCCGGTTACCTTTTAGGGAATTTTTGGGTGTTTTTTAAATTACTACTTTAATACTTAGGGAAATAAAGTATCTTAATTCTTATCCGTTTACAAAATCAAGTATGTTTAATTATGATTGTTAGGATATTTATTGCTTTATATATTAAAATGCTATTTAATTTTAGTTTACTTGACACTAGTGTACAAATACAGCCTCTAAACAGCGCTTCCAATGTTGAAAGATAACTTTTGATGGTAAATGAGTACCAGTATAGAGCTCGATTTCTAGCCTATTTTATAGTCTGGAAAATATGAAATATTTTCTAATTTGTGAGCAAGTACATACCAAATTTGTATGGGAAAAATTGAATGAGCTACATGCATATAATGCGGTGCAAAGATTCCTCGCAGAATGCTATCGATCAATCCACAGGTAAGACCGAGTCACGCAAGCACCATCATCTCATTCGGAGCATTTATCTGCAAATTTCTGCAAGGAAGTAGTACATTTCTTATTTTTACTTTCATCATTTCAGGAATTTGCAATCTGAACAACATGCTTTAAATAGAATTGACGTCAGATATTCATTGATGCATAAGAGAATCGAAATAATCAAATATTTTTACGTTTGTTTTAAACAATTTCTTATCGTATCCAAAGAATAAAATAAGAATCCATAAGTAAAATAAGGACAAAATCTCTGTAGAAATTTATCTGTTACTAATATAATGAATTTAAATGATATAGAATCAGATATGACGTGTTCCACTTAAGATATTCCACACTATTTTGTTCTATTTAAGATGTAATAAAATAAATATAATTTTATTTGATAAGAAAAAGTATATCCCATTTATGAAATGCAGAATTTCGATAGTTTTCAAATTAGATTTTACAATTTTAAATAATATGAAAAAACAAACTTTAAGAGCACTGTATACACCACTTTCTTTTTTAGTTTTTCATTATATGAAAAATAACTTTAACGAAATTTAATATTTTCCTATGATAAAATTCTTTTTAAAAATAATACTTTTTCAATGTGAACGCTTGAAACTTTTTATAAACAAGAGAAAAATTTTAATTTTATTTAGTTATAAAAATATTTGATATTTAAGAATTGAACATGTTGTGTATTCTAATCAATTTCAGCTTTTAAAGTACTTTTTTTAAATGATTACGAATTCCTTATTTCAAGTAATTTAAAAGTTTCTGTTAAATATAAATATTGTTTTAAATGATTACGATTTTCATATTTCAAGTGATTTAAAAGTGTCTTCTAAACATATAGCAGTTTCAGTAATTTTTGTATAGCCACCTGCTAATATATCTGCTGTTTAAGTCAAATAAAAAATTATTTATGTGAAAAACCATTTTTTTTTAAAGTAAATATTCACCCGTGCTTGTTGCATATCAGATAGTGAGTAATATTTTCTGATATATCAGAAAGATGATTCTAATACTACAAAAATAAATATTTTCATTGATTGAAGAACGGAAACAAATTTTATGAGGTGAAGAAATTTGAATGCCACATAAATATTTCAATATTGAAAAGCATTTTACTGGAATGTAATGTAAAATAGCTTTAATAATCCACTCACGACTATTACATTATTTAGTCTTAAAAACAGTAGTGCTAAAATATGCTATGGATAGTTCTAATAAAATCAATAGTCACACTTAAGTTGAATGGTTTGATCTCTCAAACTTATCTAAAATATGCTTATTGGATTGATAGTGGGTATTTTAAAGAATTTTTCTTTTCAAAATTTCCGTTTTCGTTTCCCTGCTGTGAAATTTGTGAAATTTGTAATCGGACGAAAGCAGTAATCTGATTTAAAAGCCCCTTTAGTTTTAAACTGATATAATAGCTAGTGATACTACATTTACTATGGTTACTCGGTTGATTTATTTCTTAGGTTCATATGTTAAACTGTAGTAAACTTTTTGAAACTCGAGGTCAGATTAGATTGGGACTTACTGTCTAAAGCAGATTGGAATTAGTTACAAATATCCATGCCTACAGTGGGATTCAAACTAACAGAAGCCAAAATCGATCAGCAGCGCCATACTCTCTCAGCTAATTTATGACCGGTTATTTATGTGCACTGGTAGACTATGATGAGTATCGATGTAAATATTTACAATTACCACTAAATGTAATTTGAGATAGATATAAAATTAATATTTTCTGGCTTTATTTTAAACGCTGCTTTCATGTATTAATTTTCAAATAAGTAAAATCCTCCATTACGCCTAAAATAAAGAATGGCTTTATTTACATGAAATAAAGAGGACTCATTCTGTTACAACTTATTACATATTTGCTGGATGAACTATTTTTTATTAGCCACAAAAATATTTCATTTGATAACTTGGGCTGATAACTGAACAGTAAATAAAAATTGCTAGAACTTTTGTTGAATCTGTGTTGTCTGTAAGATATCTGTGACAGCTTTTTCTAGGCGTTCAAAGAGTAAATGAAAATATAACAAAGAGTTAGTTTTAATTTTTTACGGTTAATTTTATTCAACACCGTGGCTATTTTTTCACACCAAACTTTTGAAAAAGAAAAATATCTAAGTTAAACGATTTTTGAAGTTGGATTAAACTGTAAGTAATATAAAACACCTTGAGCTTTCGTTTTGGTAAACAGCTTTCTTTAAAGAGTACATATTTTTTGTATGATTTCCTAATATTATACTAGTTGGACTTGATAATTTTACTACCTTTGTTAAAAATAAAACTGTACAAAAGTATTAAATTGCTTACAATACTCTGCTGTCTCCTAAACGACTTTTAATGGAACTGGGGAAAATGTGTCTTTACATATAATGGAAATAAATATTTGGTTCTATGCTTTTCTACTCAATAATTGAGCTTTTCGTCCAATTTTATGGCTCAACAAAGGTCATTAATCAGTAAATGGGAAATTCCTTTTGTTCCACTTGCCTGTTTATAACACCTTAAACTTAATCCCTTGTTAGTTAAACGTTTTTGATCCTTTAATAGCAACCCAAAAAGACACTGTTCTGTTTTTTTTTTCTATAGATTCTACAGTGTTAGTGAAAACTTTTTAAGATCCCAAAAGTACTAAAAGTAATAAATTCTACTTGAAGTTCTGACACGGATGTGAAGATAAAATGAGCTTTTTTTAGTGCTGTTGAACTGATAACATTATACATGCATAAAGAAAAAGAAATTAAATACATTATTATAACTTATAGAATTTAATGCGATCATTAAGAAAACGCTCCCTTTAATTTAAATTACTGTTCTAAGAATAATTTGTACTAGATAACTTCTCGTCCATATAATTAAAGAAAAAGCTGCATGAATTTATTGATGAAGATGAAAAATATTTAAAGATCAAGAAATATTTTATACAACTGTAAAAATAAAACAAATTTATCACGAAATAACTCTTCCATGCAAATTTTACTGTAGTTAGCTGCAATTTAAAAAGCATTAATATATTTCTTTCTGCACGTATATTTTTGTAGCCCGAGTTCACCTAAACGACTAAAATCTCTGTGTATCCATTCAGTAGAGATTTCTTTAAAATGTCATGGTCTAGATGAAGTGTGTTTTAGAGTTAGGTATATTGTGATCCTACTAACAAAGAAAAAAAGAGAGTGTAGCGTATAGATTCGTGTGTTACATTTCTTAAACCCTTCATGCCTTAGCTTGAAAATTTTTAATTTTTAGAACGAGATTAAAAATTCTATGGCTGAAAAATGTGACGAGAAAATATTATTTTGTCATGGAATAGTTTCATTATTATATGAAATCACAAAGACAAAACTATTTCTTTTTTGTATTTGACTTACGAAATATTGTTTTTTTTTAAATGTGGTTATTCCTATTTTTGAAAATAGTATTCAAATGAACATGCAGCAGCATGTTGTTTGTATTTTTGAAAAATCACAAAACATCTATGGTCTAGAGCCTTAGGGGGTAAATGGTCTAGAGCCTAAGGGGTAAATGATATCCAGAGAACTGGCAGCTGTTATCCTAATTGAATACAAATCATGAGTGATTTACTATACATCTCTTATTACTCTCACTTACAAGGACAGTATATAGACATTTATAACTTCAGAGAATGTATATAAATGTATTCTCATTAATCTCTAATAATTGTTTAATTTCAAAAATCAAATAGTGAATGAGATAGAGATTGTTTATTAGTTACTGGAAATACATCCAGTGAAATGGCAATTTTAAACGTTAAAAAGCTATTTCATGAACGTTAAAAAGTTATTCCTTGAACTTATTCCATGAACAACAGTTTTTACAGAAAAAAGGAGATATATATAAATTAATTACCTAAATGAATTTAAAAAGAAAGGTTATTTCACATTTATAAGCTATTGTATCTATCGTGTAGTAATGGCTATACTTCGAGAAATTAAACTACATAGACAAGCTATCTTCTATAGGTCTAAGACCTGTCTGATATGAAACCAGCTGGTCAAGATTCACAGTCGCCAAAAACGTGTTAGAAACTGTTGAAGGAAAAAATTTGCTGCAATTTCCAATTTTTAATTTATTTTATATACATGTTTTGAGCTTCCCTCAAATCAGAGACAGAATCCATTATGTAGGTAAGAAGAGAAGCAAAGGTACCTTCTCTCTATGCCGCTATTTTTCTGGACTCACCTATACCTATTTAATCATATATCCCAATGCTATGAACATTATTAATAAGGAATAAACATGAAGGGAAATAGAATATAGAGTATTTATAAAAAATAAAGAAAAAAAGAAATAAAAGGATTTTGTTTCAAATGGAAAAAATCATTGTGATTGAATAATACAATAAATAGCAGAATTTGATATTTAAGGGTTAAAATGTACTTAAAACGTCACTTGCTTGTGTAGTATAATTTTTCATTCTGTTTTTTTATTCATTTCAGATATTGAGAGAATTATTCAATATTTTCTTTTGAGAAACACTCTAAAGAGCATTGTTACTTAATAATTTAAATTTCTGATCATATACGTACTTTTATTCTTTATATGTATATTTTTAATTATATATGAATTTTATGAATATAGGCTGGCATTAGTAACCACCGAATTAATCGAGTTTCAAAATCCTGACCAGTTTCAAAATCTCTGAGTTTTGACATTTACCGGCAAACTTTGCAATACAATGTTTTGACTTATCTAACACCACTAAATATGTAAATATTGGCAAAACATCATGTATGGAACATATAACCATAAAAATAAACTTTTAAATACGATGTTTCAGTTATCTATGTATCTCTATCTCTTTATCTATGCATTAATTCAGTTTTATTTGTGGGTTTAAAATGAAAGTATGTTTATGATTTACATAAATTAGTATCAATTGTAAAATTTGAGAGTATGTAAAAAGTATTCATATTTATTTTGGATTCGCATGTATTAATCTAAACGTGCTTAAATCCAAACAATTATATATTTTTTCTTTTTTAGCATAGACAGGCTAACGTTTATTCAAGTTTTCATTCGGAAGCCTTTTGTCTAAAATTCATTGTTGGAAAGTTATCTATAAAGAACAGATGACACTATGCAATTTGTTTTTTGTAGTTCATATCGTGCATTTTATTTTCTTTCTTTCTTCATTTTTACTTATTTTGAAAACTACAATATTTTATTTGCTCAAAATTCCTTTTACGATAAATGTCAAATATTGAATCAAATACTTTTTCTCTATTGCAGAAACTCTCCAATAATGTTTCGTACAGAAATAGAAATCAATAAATTGTTCGTTTAAAATTTTTTTCTAGATGTTACATTTAATGTGTTTAATAGATTTGAAAATTCATCACACAGCCCCTTTAAATGTTTGTATCACGTTAAACGCTAAAGATAAAAAAGAAGTAAATACAAAATTTTAAAAATGATCTATTTGTTATAGTTACATTTGAAGATGAGTAAAAAAGCAAAAATAAAATTATCTTAATACATAAATCCATTTAAATTTTTTGTTTTAAACTTTTATGATATGATTTTATGGACTTAATATATGAGCGCTTTGAAAATATTCTTATTTTGATAAAAGTAAACTACGAATATAAGAAATTAAGATTTATCTATGCTTGCATCCAATTAGTTACTGTTTTGTATATGACAATGTTTTATTATTATACAAATGTATTGTACCCCAGTCTTAGAATAATTAAAGCTTTCAGAACATAAGCATTTTTAATGGAATTTTAAAGACTAGAATAATTTACTTATTACCACAACACACCACATTCCTGGCCACATATTTAAGTACTCTACCATCCAATGAAGAGATTTCAATGGGGGTCAATACAACTTTACTTGTTTCAGCTATCGACTAACGCCGTAGATAATTAGACTCCTTCGGTTTTTAAATAACTTTCTACTGTCTTGTAATCGATATCCGATACACTTACTGAGCTGAAAAGCATCTTACCTCTTACTCCTGCCAGCAGCTATTCTTTTGCATTTTTATAGCTTTGTGAAGATTTACCGTGTTACATAAATTTAGTTTTACTTTAAATTTATCAAATTCTAACGAAACAGATCAGTAACAGGTTGTATTAAATTCGTTTTAGCATTTTGAGAAGTATAATATAATTAAAATGTTTCTTACATTAGAAGTGATGTTTAAAATTTAAAATCTATGGTAATTCTTTTCTAAAACCACAGCTAGTTTTTTTATATTTCTTGGTAAATAATAATAAAAATATAAAGACGATTTAACGATTATAACGACAGTGATATTAGTACCCCTAAGTACAAGGATTAACGTGTATTTGTGATATTATATAAAATATAAAACATCGTTTTGAGGATAAATATGAATAATGCAAGAAACAAATTCAGAAATGCACAAATGTAAAAACTTTAACACTCTTGGATTGATTTTAATGTGCTGTTGCGGGTACATTTGCTAATTCCAGTTTCACCGTTTCAGGTTGTTAGTTCCTCATTAATTACATGTTAATGTGTTTGTGTAGGAAGATTCTCGTCCATGCTTATAATTTAAAGTTTGTTTCGACCACAGAAAGTTGTGTGGAATTGCGCGGTATGTAGACTCACATGGTCGTTGAGGTTTTTTTCGGTAAATAATTTTGAAATTAACATTAAATAAAAGAGCAGAAAGTCTCCAAGGATTGTGACAGAAATGAGAAATGCAAGAAGATTATTAATTACAAACCAGTAACAATTTCTCCAGTTCAATTAACATTTTAGTTTTACTTAGTTGTTTCTGTAGTTTTCATAAAATAAACTGTGTACTGTCTTGTATAGTCGCCCAGTTTGATTAGTGAACATTACGACTCCTTTTAGGTAGATTCAACCATGTTTATGAAATACAGCTGAACTAAAGTTTTATGAAACCATATAAGATGACTTCAGCAACATGTGCAACAAGGGATAATAAGCTATTTACATAAAATAAATATAACACATATTGAATATCTCTAAAGATTGATCAGTTATAGGAAAAAAGGGACACAGTAAAAGATAATTCTGGCGAAAAATAGTGCATTTTAATTATTTTAATTCCTTAATGCGTTCTTTTGTAAAATGAAGGCAGTTATGAACGTTTATTTATGAACTGCTTTTTTTATATCTTTTTTCAATGTGTAATAAATAGTTTAATACAATTGCCACTCAGTGGAAATATTCATAAAAGTAATTACTAAATAAAATAAGATGTAAATAGTTGAAAAGTCATTTAAGCATTTTGATTTATCTTGATATAGATTCAATCCTAGCATGATTGTATTACCCTCATAATAGCCGTTTAATTTCGTCAATAATACAGTAATATCATATAAACGTTACCATATTAATAACTCATTATTATTAATTTTCGTGTTAAATACATAATTTAGTATAGTAGAGATATGTAAACAAAATATAGCAAGCCCATACGTCAGACAATTAAGCTATGATACAGTTCGTATTTTTAAAGATTTTTATCTAATGAATAAAATTATTTAAAAATAACCAGCTATAAAGCTGTACTGATGCTATGTTTTCAGAATGCAAACTCATTTGCAAATAGCAATTTTTACTCTGATTTACTCATAAACTGGTACAATGAGTAAATTTTTACAAATAAGTTTCAAACAGATAATACAATAGGTAGGATATTGATAAGCAGGAAATTGCATTTGATTTTGGTTTTGAATTTTAAAACCACTCCAAAGTAGATGAAAGCGAAAATTTCTGAAATGATAAAATTTTCCTGTGATGAAAATGACACTTTATTTTGCAAAATTTATATGGAACATAGCTTATACACTTACACTTACTGTTTAGATTCAATAAATTATTTAAGACAATCTAAGTAACTGTGATAGTTTGCTATTCGTCGAAATTAAATTCATGTTTCTAGCCAAAATATATCTCCGTGAACTTATTTAGACAGCATATCTCCAGCATTTAAGACATATTAGATGAAGATTTAAATGCAAGAAATAAAGTACGTAAGATACAAAGCTAACTGAAACTTAGTTAATTTCAGACAAGCATTGATAAAAGTTTACGAACCATCATGGTATAATTACAAATTTCAGTCTAGAGAAGCATGCTGCGTTTGACAAATTGCTTAATGATGTTCTGACAGCAGGGGTAAATTTCAGATGGAAATAAAATGAACCACTTTTCCAAGAGGACTTTTGTTTTAATCTATATGTTTGTATATTCAGGTTTTGTAAGGATTTAAATTTCAGATATTCGTACTGAATGTAATTTTCAAAATTATATTGAATATGAAAAAAGTATTATACCTATAAGAGAGTAACATTTTCATATTTCTCTAAACATTAACGTGTCTGCCTTTGAAAAGCAAATGATATTTTAAAAATATATTATGCATCTAAAGTTACGGGAAAGTATTAATGTGCAGTTATATATTAAAGTAAAATACTCCAGTTTTACAGATAAGTATACCACTGTATGGAAATTGATGTGTTCTTGCGTGTTCTCTCACACACGTACATATAGAGAGATATAAAATAATGATATTACCATAATAATATCTAAAATATCTTCGTCAGTTTTAATTCGTATCTTTTAATGCATACCTACCATAAATTCCCTTTTAAAATCCCATATCAACAAAACATGCCTAGCAAACAAACCTCTTAAAAGCTAATTTAGTAGGGATCGGTTTGGAGCGTTACGTTCTGCATTTTGCTATAAGAGGGATTTACTGCTTAAAGCTGATTTAGAACGGATAAGAAAATCTCTGCCATCAGTGGTAGTCTGGTACCAAAGAACAGCGTCCTGTCCATTCGGTCATTGTTCGGCCCTCTTAAAAGCTGATATTAGAGTATACTGCCGACGTGTTTAAATACCAAAGTAGTTCACTTATATTAAAGTCTAATAACGCATATTCTACCCCATAACGACGCTTTTTATAAACATGTCAGTAGTATTTCTGACCTTTTCTTCTGGTAAATATATAATTTCATGCTCTCTTTGTCTGAAAGGATGTCACATTTCTGTGTTTCTCTTTTGATTCAAGATTTCTTTCTTTCTCATTTTAGACATACTTTAATAAATAAAGAATTAAAAACGGATCTTCGACAGCATTCTTCTAGGAATTGATCTAGAAAATCCCGGCCAGTTAAATAAGGGCTTTTTTCCTCCTGAAAATTTTAACAGTATGTGATCTGAAAATCTACGAATTATATATACACATATGTATGGGTGTAAGGGTATGTGTGAAATGCACATAAACTATTAATGCAAGACGGGAGGGATATTAAAGACACAGTCTGTGGTCATGTACACAATCACTGGTGTGACAAATATCCTTCAGTGGTCATTATGAAGAACTAAAATCTATATTTAAAGATGGCTTTTAGCGCTTTCCAGAAAAGGACAAAACACAGCCTTATACTCCAAGTCTTTATAAATTGCTGACTCTGCAATTTCATTTTCAAGTTACAGTACATATTTAAAACCACCAGATAAAAGGTTCCAGTAAAACTGTTATGATACCTTCTTATTTTATCTCTATTTCTTAAATAAGTCTTAAATTATCTATTAAAATGAAAGAAATGAATTTAGAATTAGAGAATTGCTATCGCTAACTTTTTGGCACTACATAACACACACATATATGCATGTGTGTGTAATGCTAAAGGTTATTTATATTTACTAAAATATTTTATACTCATTAGATTGTAAATTTGTCTTCTTGTAAATTGTACACACTAACGCAAACATATAAATTAAATATTTGCAAAATACAGATATATATATATATATATATATATATATATTACATCAAGTTGTATTTCTAGCATACAGAGTGAATAACAATTGAAATACACTTATAGAATATGAAAAGAATAGAACTGAAACATGGAAGAAAAAATATTCAGAATTACAGAGAGTTACACTTTAAAACTCTCCTCTGAGATTCAGGCTGAAGAAAATTAGTTAATTGAAACCTCCTTAAATTACATGCGAATAGTTTCATAACAATTTGAAATATCTTACTGAAATCTTACTTCATTGGTAATTAATTGATTAAGCAAAAAAGGGGGATTCATAAAGTCTGGCAATATGATGCTGTATGATTGCGAATTATGGGAATGCTGTCAGAAGTTAGGTTGCATAGCGCAGAAAATATTTCCTAGGAAGATGGAAGTCTGAATTTTCTGTAATATAACCAAAGGCGTTTTGATAGGTTTGAATTCAAAACATGGTGATTAAAAATGTTGCATGAATCAAGAGCCAAGTCAAGAGTAAGTAGGAAATAAACCTACTTTAAATCTCTTGTTCTTACAAGTTATGTGTCATAATATAAATTCGTTCTATAACGTAAAAGGATAAAAATAGTCAAATAAAATGTTTCCACATTACATGTCACAAGACAAGTAAATTAATGGTTTGTCAATGCTTTTACCTATACGAAATACAAGATGGAAACAAACAACAAAACCTGCATTTCTCCTAAGAAATTTTAAGCAAATTGTATAATTCTGTGAAAAAACCTTTTCATTAAGACTTTCGGTTTAATTTCTAATATAAAAATTTCATTTTTGTAAGAAAGTTTTGAATTATTTTTTACAGTATATGATATATTATTAAAATTTATTTTTATGATTGTATTCCAATGTTGAATTACATATTATTCGTTTAACTGTTTTATATTTTATAAATTTGAATATTCAATGAATATAAATGTAATTAAACAAAAGTAAGTTGTAAAATTGCAAAACAACATTTTATTTGCGTAAGCAAATAGACAAGAATTCTGAAACTGAATTTTTTAAAACGAAATTACACTTTTATTTTCTTTCTTCAAAAACACCACTAAAAAAGCTCAAATAAGAGCATTTTATTATTTGATAAAATATAAAAAAGCACTACAATAAAAAATAAGTGTTTCATTCAATAGTAATTTACATTAGACTAGACAGCCTGTCTATAAAACCTAGTAGTAATTAAATTCGTTAAACCATCTATTGCAAACTAACATGCATAAATCTTTTCGGCAAGATTATCTCACCAGAATAGATTACATTATAAAAATCTATCTTAAAATAATTTAGTTTTAATTAATAAGTAAATGATTTCACACCATTGACAAAATTTACCTCCGTTTTCATTTAATTCCAATTATTAAAAAAAATTTCCTTTACTTTCCATGCGAGTCATTTTTAAAGGCATAAATTTTTCTTTGAAAAACATTTGAAAATTCTCCAGAGGAATTCTTTAATTTATTAATGATTCTAATAAAATTTTCTCTTGCCATACCCAATAAATGAAACCATTTCCCCCGTTATGTTTAATCACATTCTGTTAAAAAAAGCGATTAAAGATGTAGAAGAGGAGAAAGTTTCTGAATTTAATCAAGCTTCAATTGAATTATGGCGCATTGAGGAGTCACGGTAATTTAAATTAATAGAAGTGAATTTATATATTATTTGGATACACTTAGGAGCGAAAAGGAAATTTGTATAATGAAATCATTTATGGATACCTGTATTGTTCAAGCAAAATCAAGCAAGCTTTTTGTGAGTCAGCTATAAGGGTTGTGCTCCAAATAAATCGGGGAATATGTTTTTATCTCACAGGATTTCACACGTACTTTATAAACTTTTCTTTATCTTGAAAGACTTGTACAACAGTCTCAGTTTTATATAAAATTTAACTTAATAGACACATAGCTATTAGTAGTCAAACATACCTTAGTCTAGAAGAAATAAATCAATAGTAATAACGAATTCATGCCTAGCTTCTCATTTTAGAGACACTTAAAAACTTATTGTAGATTTTTTACGTTTTCTCGGAACGAGTTTTCATTTTTTAAAGAATGGCGTATTTATAGACAAGCTATTAAAATTTCTTGTATCTGCTATGTATTATAATTTTGATATTCGAGTCAACGGTTTTTCGAGCCTAGCACATAGATTTTCCTTTTTGGCAAATACATCAACTGGAAATCGTGATAAATAACTTTTTCTATTATAAAGTTTTTAATATAATACTTTACATACTGTGTTTAAGGGAGATTCCATATAAATCTTTAATAGCAATGTTTGTCAGTTTTATAAATGTCATCCTATTATGTTTAAAATGAGGATCTCTAAAAAAGACGGGTAGATAGATTCAAAGTTTCTTATATTATAAATTTGCTTTACTATTTGTTATCCATAACTTACTATAAGATATTCATTTATACATATTCAGCAGAAATGACTTAAGCATTAATGGGTTAAATTAATGAGAGCATGAATACAATTCTACGAAAATGTACGAATTCAGGTTTGTTTCAGGTTTTTCGTGAAATTGATATCACGCAAGGATGTTTCATCGAATATGTCTTCCTATTTAAGATGATTTTGTAATTAACTGGAGAACAAAAAATTGTTCCGAAAATTCGAATGTGTTGACGCCAAATATAAATATTATTTCAAATTTAACATTTATTTACTTTTTATTATATCTAATAATTACGAGGATTTAAAAACTCTTAATCAGTTAACGCCCAGGTCGTAATATTACAGTGACAAATATATCAAATTCGTAATATTACGCTCATATTTTTTTCAAACAATGTTATATTTTCTTAATATTACGTCATTATAAAATTTATTACTCTTTTAAGACGATCATTTTAAAAAACAACAAAAAATGGGTATTTTCCCATTTTACACTTAAAATAGGAATCTTGAGTAGTGAAAGTGCAAGACAGTAAAAAAATTAACATACAATTTAATATTTTACATAGCTTGGTTTTAGAGTTCTTGAAAACAGTTGCCTTTTTCCTTTTGTTTTCAAACTTACACAGATATAACCATGACAAGAACATGTCATAGGCGTAAATCCCTCGACTTAATTCGTGTGGCCTATGGCCCACGTGCTTGAATCGTCCTAGTAGCATTGGCAACAACATCAACACAATATGTCATTTCTTAGAATAAACACGAAAGTTCCTGGTTAGCGTTTTCCCCTTAATGAGGTTCGGTTGAACGCACAGATATGTTTTAGAATTCATTCTTTTTTTGACACAAGGAGAAGAGTTTATGCACTCATGTATGTGGATATATGCATACACGCTGAAATATAAGCCGAAATTCCAATCTCCTTCAATCTATTCGTGGTAATTTTAACGGGGAATGCCACACCAGACAGTCGCATTAAGAAAACCGATTTCCTATGCGGACACAGAAGGAGGAATATTTTCCCATCGGAACATATGAAGCTCGTAATTCATGAAAAGCATCATTAATGAGTTATCGAGAATAACAGGAATAGGGCTGGCTAAAACAGCTTCGCATCAGCAAACAAATAAAAATACGCAGATTTCGTTTGAATGGATCTCAAAGAATTTGTTCGTTAGCCAGTGTCGGAGTTCGAGAATAATTTAATTCACACTAGGCCACAATGATTTGTTACGGAAGAAATATCCTTTATTAATATGAAAATTATAATATCATTTAACGATTTTAGAAAAGCATAGTGTCATACAGATATTTCTTTAAACATAGAATTTTTTTAAGTTTTAAGGTCCTACGTTTACTAAACCTCTTCTGGTAAAATGATTAGTTTATCTCGTCATTGTTTTTTCATGTCATGCCACAGAGTGACGAGCTATGTTCGTAATGTGATTAATGTCACTGTCGAATTTTAAAATAATTTCGTTAAAATTTTATAGAGTAAGTAATCTAGTAATACTGTATCTTCTTTTATTTAATTAGTGTGAATATCACAGATTATTATCGCATACTATTTGTAGTTTTAAATTATAAACCTTTTAATTATACCAATTAAGGAAAAAATAAAGGAAGATTAATTACATTAAATCTATAAAATAAAATGTTTTGGCTCTTAAAATGAATACTACGTTATGTAAAATGATGAACTAATTTTTATAAAATTTATAACCTTTATATACAGAAATTTGTAACACTAATTCTAATATTTTAAGCTTATTTTCCAACATTCTCGGAGTATAAGATCATTGCACAGATTTTTTCGTAAGTATCCAGTTTATCTTTCGTTTCTTAATTTGATAAAATAACAAAGAATTTTACCTTAAAAACACTTTTGTGTAAAATCTAATTATATCTGTTTCAGGAACTTTACAACCAAGTAAGTGGAAAAAATAACATTGGTTGCTACGTGATGAGAAATCCAAAGAACTCATTCGTAAGATGCAATGCAGATTTCTAAAATATCAAATCTTTTCCCGAAATACGAAGAACAAACACGTTTGGAGATTGTTATTCACATAATTATATGGATATGTGAAGGATTAAATTAAAAGGAAATGGTTTGTTCTAGTCCTTTTTATGAAAACTATTAATTGAATAATAAGAAAAATTCTTAAGCATAGATTTTTTTTTATCGGGGACGAAAAGTGTGATAGAATGTAGCAGTAAAAGTGAAAAAAATAAACCTAAAACGAAAATATAAAAAGAATGAACATAGACGTATGTTACGCAGATAAAAACGAGCCGAATTCTACAGGGTGGCTAAAGAAGTGTCCTAAGCAAGGAGACACTCAAATATTCTACAAGTTCTGCTCTATGAAAGAAAGCCCGCACACATCTGAAGTCGGAGATGCCTCTAGCGGTTGTGACACGTGTAAGGCAAATGGATATGATTTCAGATATTGCTGTACAACACGAATCAGGTTATATTTGATAAAATAGTAATTTAATACCGACTGTCAATTGTGTTATCAGTGAGCCTAGATATCACTCTGGATTTAAATATTGAATGTCAAGGTGTAAATTCTCTATTTTTACACGCTTACACACACACATATATTATAATACATAAAAGGCTTTAATGTAAATGTGAACATGATTGCATGTTAACGGTACAACATACAAGCATGAAATTTAGTACAGGGGTTCTTCGTGAAGCACAGCGAAATTTAACTAAGCTCTTTTTTGAAATTTTGAATTACTTTTTTATTTATATCATTTATAAATGTTAAATTGATTAGAAATTTTTGTTTTTGCAACAATTTATCTCATCCAAGCAGCAGGGATTTCTAGATTCTTGCGTTTCAGTAACACTGACAAATGAATGCTTTCCGTTAGCTGTATAATTAGCCATAGCCATTACTTCTTTATGTACCATGTTTCTTTACCTACTTGAGTGTGTAGGATGCAGTTTCTTGCGACTGGAGGACTTGATTGTCTTTTAGTATTAAGTAAATGTAGTATTATATTAAAAGTTTTCTTGCTTTCTGTTTTGTATCGTAGGATCTTGGGTATAATATAAAATTTGAGGTTTTTAGCAGTAGGCCTGTTTTGAGGAAATGCATACTGATACACGTGCATATACATATTCATATATATATATATATATATATATATATATATATACATACACACACACACACACACACACACACACACACACACACACACACATATATATATATATATATATATATATATATATATAGGTATATATTCATATATATACAACATATATATTTATATAATATATATTCATTTATGCATATATATACACACACTCATATATATAATGATATTTATCCTAAAACTAACTAACTTAATTATAACTGTACTTTAAATTAAATTTCTTTACTCTATCTCTAAAATTGCAGTCTTTTGCTAAACTCTTTTGTTCTCCCCTCTCACCGTGGTTGAATTTGCGTCTTCACATACACCTTCGCTTCGCTTCATCCTCATTATTCTGTGAATAAATATTAACACTCTGGTTGGTGCGTTCACACCACTATATAAGGGCATGAACTCAAAACTGCAACGTATCCAATATGGATACCATTTTTCTATTCTGGGGTCTTAAAATGCCCATTCCGCACACATACACACATATGCGCATGTGTGTGTGTATTTGTGTGCGTAATGGTATTGTAACCTAAAACTAACCAACGTAATCATAATTGTGTTTTTAAATAATTTTCGGGCGGTTCTGTTCTTAAATTACAACCCTAGTGATTATATATATTTATTTTTATAAATTTGGTGACTTCTTATACACTAAAATTAATTCTTACTGACTCCTGCTTTTTTTGTATAACTTGGTGACGTTTCTACAACATTTCCACACAATTAACCATTAAAAATCATGATTGGCTAGCTCACACACCTATAAATTAATATATACGGGTTTTTACCTCGAAGCTTCTGGGAGGCATTGCCTAATCAATCTATAGTCCTATTTCCTAAATTTCTGTTTTTTGTCCTTTCGTCACTTTATTGATTACTACTGCATCCAAGCAAATTCTTTTTTACCTTTGTGATGAGTTAAAATGGCCATTGCACATATACATACATATATATTACTCCTAATTTAACTGATTTTGTTAATATTATATGCATCCTTACCCTGATGTCTCACAGAGTTATGAAATTTTTTTCCATTCATTAACTTGTGAAAACCGATTTAAATATTTAATATTAAAATGCAATGTTTTCTCTGTGTTGTGTATATTTCATGATAATGTCAGGAGCAAAAGATTTTTTTTTAATATCTAGATTATGTAACACGCTTAATCCCTAATTGCTAAAACAACAAACATAGTATATTCTATATTAATCTTTTTACTGTCAGGTGGTTGTTTTAACAGGCAGTATATGAGTTAACTTGACGAAGCTTGAAGTGAAATTTGAAACTCCAAGAAAAAATAAAGGCTAAGAAGATTTAAGTTATGAAATATTCATGAAGTATTTTCCTCCCATATTATTTTGAAGCAAAATGGATGATTTCGATAACATGGTGGTGGAAGAAGTTTTTTTAGTGTGATAGAGTAAAACAGTTTTAACGATTTTAATGGGGTTTTCTCCTTGCCATTTTACACTTTGATTTCAGAGGGAAAATATTTTTATAAGTATGGGGGTCATTGAAAAGTTTATGAAGTATTGTTTACTCCGTGAAAGATATAATAAACAGTAAAGACTTAAGAATATATGGAATGATTTTTTTTCCTTTTTAGGCATCGAACAGTTTAGAAATATATATATTTATATACAGGTCTGGTTTTCGGTTCTTAGCCGCCTGCGTGTAAGTTAGTATTTTGTGTCCACTATCAATGAAAATACGAATTATATATTCTATTGGCTCCCTGAGAGTATATATATATATATATATATATATATATATATATATATATATATATACATGTATACACGCATATATACATATATACAAATACATACATACGCATATATATATATATATATATATATATATATATATATATATATATATATATATATATATATATATATATATATATATATATATGCGTATATGTATGCAATTTTATTGCATTATAATTCAGTGAAAAAAAATTATAATTTCCTATAATAGCATGCTCTAGTATTCACTTTATTAGAAATTAAGCAATAACAGACATGGAATTTACCGTTGTAAAAAATTGTTTACGCTTTTTACTAAAAATCGTTTATTTATGTAAAATGAGACACAGTCCAAGAAAATTCTTCTTATAATGGCTAGTAAAAAGATAATCATGAAATAAAATAATGTTGCATGCATTTTTCAAGTTAAACAAGGAAGTACAACTAAACATGCATGTCCCCAGTGTTTATCAAGCTAAACATGAAAGACGTCAAAATGCAATAACGTAGTTAACGAGAATTTCCTGGAACATTCCAAATAAGTTCATTAATCAATTGCAACCACAAAAAGTCAATACCGCAAATATTCTCTTCGTTTATACATGCACAAGTCTTTATTTCACAAAAGTTTCTTTTTCTAAATTCTAAATAAATATTTCACAAAGTTTTAAATGTTACAGAAATTAAATTACATTTGTCCCCAAAATCTTAGTTTTGATGATAAATTCACAGTTTTTGAAAAATGAGAAAAAGTTCTAGTGCACGGATTTTTGTATGTTAAAAGAGCTTTTTTTTAGTTAAACGAATTAATCAAAAGGAAATTATTTACACTTATCATATTTTATATTATAAAACATGACTTGTATTAATGAAAATATATATGAAGGGAAGAAAAGTCATTTATCTCTTTAAAAAATAACTGTGAAACAAAATAAAGCAAAATTTAGAGTACAGAATTTTGTTTCGATTGTAACGGTCCATGGCCTATATATCCCGGACTAAGCTAGTCGGTTATTTTCAGTCCCGAGAACAGTACTGTGTAGTGCTTTTCTTCTGCCATCACCAATATAATTAAATGCAAGCGTTTCAACATTAACAAACAAGTTTAATGAGAATAATATTCGGGGAAGATGCATGAATCTTTGGATGGTGATTTTACCTTTCTACTAACATAATATAAAAGCCGTAAATTTTATTTTCCTAACCCCTTTGACATAAATACTAATTTAATTTCTTTCGGGAACACTAACTAATCGGCACAGCTTCTATGTGAGTTCGAACCCCATTGCTATCATGGGTGTTCGTTGCTGTTCAGAATCGGCCTCATTAGTCTTCATATAGCATAAAAGTATACAATAATGCACTAAATCAAACCAAATCAATCGTACTATAATACATTCTGGTAAGATTGGTTTGACGTGTTATTCCTGTGCTCTATAATATTATTTTTTGTTAACTTCCAACATACTCTTCTTCTCATTAATATTTAGACAGCCCACGATATAACTTAGTCATAGTGAGGGAAAAGGAATTTAGGATAGTTTAATATTAAGTCATCACTTAATATTTTCTCCCACATTTATACCTCCTTTACAAGGTACAAGAAAATTATTATTTAGAAAATGGATATGTAAAAATAGAGGTGGCGTTACAAAGAAACGAATAAGACGTAGTAAAATACTCATAAATTTTACATGATAATAGTTTCTATTTAGACTCAATATGATTGAATACAAGTTGCCGTCACACCTTATCCCATAATTAGATAGGAACCACATTTTCCACTACTACGAGCTTACACTGATCAAACCTGTTTAAAAATGGTTATAAATAACTCAAAACCATTTGGAATTGGTTTTAGGCATTACGAAGTCTATCTATAGTACAGCAAGCAAACTGTAAGAAAACACACAACACTTTGGGAAGTGCGCATAAAATTTCAATAGGATTATACATTTAACCATAAGATTATTTCAGATATTCTATTTTATCCATGAGTTCAATGTAAACTAAGTCTTTAAAAGTCCTCGTAGCCAAAAGTTCCCTGATGCGATTTAGATTTTTCTCTTTATAAGGATAGCTGTACAACTATTTAGTTTTGGGTGAAATGTCACAAATTATTGTAATTTATTGATAAGATTCTTTTCACTGGGGAATAAGCATATTAGAGTACAGTAATAGCCTGAATAATGCACAATATGAGATTGCACTTATTGCATTTTTAACTCCAATATTTGAAATTGATTTGCGTTTTTGCATTTGTTACACTGGTAAAACTCCAGTATTTTCGAAGCTTCAGATCAATTTTCTCTCAAAATGATAATAGATATATGGCTAGTAATTTAGCGTTTTACAGTCAGAAGTAACTAATACAAAACTGTTATTGTGGTTGCACAGTTCTATAAGCAAAAGCCTACCATTGTTTAAGATAACGATCTCCGTCAGTTTCAAGCACGCCATCTCGTATCAGATCTTCAACCTCCGGATATGAGCATATATCCGTGAATTTAATGCTGACAGTTAAATTAACGTTGCATAATTAAGCAATTGCTATTATGAATTTGAACATTTGTCACACAGTGTGCAACTATTATCCTTTAGTCCTTTAGAAAATATTTATTTTTTGTAAATAAATTTAAAACATTTAATTTTGCATATTCAAATCCAGTTCAAATAATATATTTTAACTTACTATGCATATTTACACACGGATTACTTTTTTTACATTACCAACTAATTTTTATAGTATAAAAAATTAGGAAGGTTGGTAATTTACAATACTTTTTTCAGTTTTATGCTCACCACTAAAACATTGCGTAGTCACAAACAGTTGTAAAAATGAAACGGTCATGAGGTGATACAAATAAAATAAAGAAATACAAAGTTATATTTAAATTACTTCGAAACACGAGACAGTAATGTCATTAATCTTAAAATTTATGTCTTTTAGTTCAGAGTCGTGAATGTATGGGCGGTAAGCTTCAACTTCCTTAAAATTTATGCCTCAGGGGAAAATAATATAGCGGTTATAACCTTATATATACAGCAAAGACGTTTACAAAGCAACCTTTTCTCTTTACCCGTGCGTGACTCGCCCAGAGAGCTTTTTCTAATGAAACACTTGTGATGCACCATTTTAAATTCGCATTCTCTTAGAATCAACACATACATCAAAATAACAAAAGTTCGCCATTAGGAAGCACGCAAATGTACATTTCGTATTTAAAGGAGAATATGTAGATTATTCACAACCAAAAAGAAGTTTCTAAAAATCTTTAAACTTAGTCTCTTCTTACAAAAAGTCCCAAAGTGTTTACTTGCTAATGTATGGTTATTATTTGCCCATGAATATATATATATATATATATATATATACATGTAACTTTCTATTTTGTTTTTTAATTCCATGCATTAGTATACAGATATTCGCATTTTATCCCTTGAAACAAATAGTAATTATCTAAATTCATTGTGGCTATTTATTACTTTACGTATCATAAGAATAGCCAGTTATACCCGGTGATAATCTTTAAGCAAATGGACGACTCCAAACTGTTAGGTAATATGCCTTTCGTAAAATAAAATAATTTGCTTGAAAATAAACAATAGAAGCTATAAAAGATAACAATTTAGTTGATAAGAAATTACTCATTACTCAATTTTTTTGCTTTTCGGAACTTTATAATTAGACCGAAACTTTCAGTTTAAATTTAATTCTAAACAGCTAGAAAAACTCTTGGATATGTTATGACTTCCAGTTCTAAATGTCTGCATTGTAACTATTAAAGCATAACATCCAAACTACTTAATACCTTGTTTTACACATAGCCTAAGGAAAACATACTTTCATTTTGAAAATTACTTCAACATATATTTAAAAAATTATTTTCTAGAGGCTATGATGTTTTACTAAATGATTTTATCCAAGTAAGCGTTTACCTCTCTCAAATTGATTTAGCAGTGCTCAACTCATCTTGTTCGACTCTAGACTGCAGGTATCATGAATGCACTGATCAATATGATCGATGCGAATAGACAACTCCGTTTAAACATATATTATAGGTAAAATGCTAGAGAAGCTGATATCAAATGCAACATTTGGTATTAAAATTTGGCAGTAAAATCCTACTGCTTGGAATGGCTATTCGCAGATGTTCGAATCGGTTTTGGACTGCAGTTACAGTAATGTTTAGCTTTAGAATATCAAAATATTTCCAATATTTTTTAAGACATTCCCGAAAGAAATCTGCAATATCGTAATTATGGTTTCAGGATTTTCAATTTTAAAACGTAGAATATCGTAAAATATTATAGCAAGGGCATTTTTACAGCTCATTGTATGACTTTTACTATTCGAGTTTACTGATACGATTTCCATGTGCATTATCTGAAATGAAAATTGTTTGCTTTATGAGGTGAACTCTTTAGCACTAAATTCTCTCATATTTTTTTTTGTTCCTTCGTTTCTACTAAAAGATAAAAGTTCGAAATTTGCTACCCTAAAATTATGTATCGGATAATTTCTTTTGTAAATAGACAAATATATCCATTTTGCAAAAACTATTAATTAGTTCTATTCATAACATTTTAATTAGAAAATATATTAATTTTACAATGGTTATGACGACATTTTATTCATATATTTAAACAATTTTTCACTTTTCCCTCTAATCAATTCCGTAAAACTTCTAAACAGTGAACTGAAAAATTGAATGTTTTTAGAATTATAATTTTGTAATAAGGAGACAAGCTATAACAGCCACCGTAATCGCTTTGACGTTACGTTTTTACGATTATTTGTGTTTCGAAAAGTCATTTTACCATTCAGAAATTAAATGGATAAATAAATGACTACATAATGGTTGTCCATAGGAAACCCTAGCGAAGCTAACCTTTTGTGCATAAATGTGTTTGTGTATAAATGTGTTTCCAGACCTTGCGATACATCCGAGGATAAGTTTTAAACAAGAACCACATTCTTGGCTCTTTCTGAGATAAGGGTTTTAATTCCAAATACACAGCTTTAAAAAATTTTTACCATGTAAACATTTGGTTACATGGATAACGAATAATAATCAAGCAATCAGTTTTCGGTAATATACAGTAGTTTAGGATTTAAATAAATTACACAAAATTGGTTTAGCCGCAGTCTCATAAGCAATAAATTATTCGACTTTTTCAGGTGTTTCTTTTAATTATAATACTCTACTGACGAATTATACGCAATTATATTTTTTCTGCTTTATTTCACATTATATTCTTAGCAATTCCCATTGTTCTTAACTTTTGATCACCATTTTTAGACGATTTTTAGAAAGTTTGACAAACCTGAAATTCTTAACTTTCTATTGGATGGCAGTTTGTAAATTTTGCTGGAAATTATGAAGTGTTTTTTGCAAACAAGATCAAAACAGTTATTTATATTTATTTATTTATTTATTTATTTTTATAGATTTAAATTTTATCATATCTTTAGTAATTTTCTTTTGTACACAAAAAATGAATCAATTAAATTGGATTTCAAAAAAAAATGAAGTATTTATCTTACTCTAAAATTTAATAATTCTTACCTGTGATAAATAAACTTCATAAAAGGTGACCTAAATATGTTACCAAGTCTTGACCTAGGAAAGATGAGGTAGTATAGGGTAATAAGGGGAATACAAGCGATAAGACAGACACACAGGATGATTTTGGTGACTGCATTTCGTCGACGCCAGATTGGAAGGCCTTCGTACCAGATGGAAGTCAGCAGTTGCTGACAGTTTGGGTGAGCAACAAACTAAAGAAAAATAAACAAAATATCAGTATGAAGTATTTTATTCAATGTTATTCTTTTAAATTTATTCAAGTAAATGTAAGTATGATCTTTTTCATAGAAAAAATTCTTCTTAAAAAATACCTTCATACCTTCTTTTCCAAAATTAAATTTTATTAAATAGAAGCTTTTGAATGATTTTGACAGCATTTTAAGCAAGAATCATTTGTAATAACAAAAAAAAAAAAGACAACTAATGCAGTACAGAACAAACCTCAATACTACAACTAATCCTGAAGAGTTTATAGTTGCCTTACGGCTATAGTTGTCCGAGGGAACCATAACAATTATCAGAAAACCCTAATTATAACTTTCGGAAACAATCCTTAGTTATCTGACAACTACCTGATTTTTGTGTTATAGATTACAACAGATAGACAAAACAAAAGGGAAAGAGGGAAAATTAGAATATAGAACGAACAAAAGAGAACTGAGCATTGAACAAATATATATCTTATTTCACATATGTTATATTTACTATTATCAATATATATTAATAACTTTTGACAGACACATTCATTCTTTTAACTGAAATGTTTACCAGAGAGTATTTCGTCTGTATATACAGATACGCATCGTCATATTTATCACAAAGGCAATAAGGAGTATCACAATTGTCGACTATTGACAAAAAAATGGGAAACTCCTATACCCATCGTTTTTAATGCAGGTAAACCTTTTCAAGATTGGTTCCCTTTATTAGTTATAATTTTCTATAAATTGCTATTTCTTGGAAGTAATGTTTTATTGACCTGTATCGTAGTTTTAAGTAATACATTTTTCCATATTATCATAAATTTACCGAAGTAATTTCTCTTAAAATATTTCTATTTTTAATAGAGTTAATAAAATATTTTGGCTGAAGAACGTCAAATTAAAATTTTAATATAATATAAATGATATTTTTTTAAGTATACCTACTGCAAATATAAGACATGAACTTAAGTATGAACTGTTTTCGTTTATCTCCCTGACTTCTTTACATTTTAATTAGTCTCTCATATCAATAGTTAAAAGGAATTCACAGTAAACATATGAAGATAAGTTAACACAGATTATTCTCTTTCTACGAACTTAAGAAAACTTAATCTGATGTAAAAGTAGTAGTGTATTGTAAGACAGATTTTAATGCTTCGGGAGGAAATTAGCCATTAATAAAATGCTCTTGTATAAGGATGTTCCATCGTCTGAACTTATATTTTAGAGCATTTATACTTTGACCTAAAATTCTTGCTGGAGTAGAAACGTGTAATTTAAGAGAAAAAGCGAGATTCACTACTTATTTATTACGGACAATATAATATGGCAGAAGAAACTGCTTAAATATATTATTGTTGGTATATAAAGTGGGATTCAAGACACTGTTACGAGTTTAGAACAATAATTTAAAGAAAAATATAGAAAAATTTAAAATATTTTATTTTACATAAATGTAAAGTAGTAATATTTTAAACAAAACACAAAATTGGTGGGAGCCTTTAGCTCAGCTTTTCTTTTAAGAAATATAGAAATTTATTTACAGGAATCAGAGATAACGCACCAGCATTTTCAGAATAATTTTACTTAATTTGACTTTTGGATTGTCTTTCATATTTCGGCGTAGAGAGACAAATTCCCATATAAACCTTTTTATTTAAAAATAGGCAGCAGCTCAAATGCTTGTAAAAAATCTGCAATCAAACTAAAGCATTTTAAAACTTCATTTCTAAACCGACTATAATCTATGTTATCCATGTCAAATTTCAGGACAAGCAATAAACGCGATTTCTTTTATGTTGACGGAGAACAATAAGCAACCAATAATTTCGAAAAATAATATACGTTTTTATGAGGTTCAAAAATGTAACGTTAATTTTGATAAAATGGATTAACAATTAATCACAAAAATAACATTAAAAATGTTTATTATGGTTTTCAAACCTAATATAATGTTACAATATGTAGCTATAAAAGTAATAATTTGTAAAAATTTTTGCCTTCCCTCTGCCCTTAGTGATTCAACTTGGAATGAACCTATATCCGTACAGGAATCAATTTTAAACAGGTTAGGTTCTTCAATGCTTTCTAAGTAAAGCAATAAAATTAAAAGAACAAGAAGAATCTTCGTAAAACTTTCTTTACAAAAGAAATATTTAAAGAAGAATACTTAGTGATCTGAATAAAAAATGGCATAAGAATTTAAAAAAGATGCTAATATTAAGAAAGTTAAAGAGATCTTAACTGTTTAAATGTTTCAAAAATAAATCTCTTCTTGCCATCCAAATTTGTTAAGTGGCGTGCAACAAATGCATTTAAGAATAAAAAAAACATTCTTTTAGAATGGAAACATAGACGTTAACTGTCATTTAATTCTCTCTAACAAATACACGCTTTCTACAAAAGTAGAAAAATCCATAGTAATTTGCTTGAGACTACATCTTTGAAATCTAAGAAACACTTTAGTTTAAAAAATTCTATTTCATTATGAATCTTCAGCCTGGAATGCAGTAATTGTTTTTCGTTAAATATTCTTTCCTTATTTAAACGATTATCATTCATAAAATTTAAAACCGAAGTTTTATTGCCTCTTAAATTTTGTTTTTCATCATCAAATTTTATACACTATTACTCATAAAATTAAGAAATTATAATACACTGTTCGAAACAATTAAAGGATATTATAAGTCTTATAAAATAATGTATTAAGCGAAATTTCTTTGCAGAAAACAAAAGCAAAGAGTCTTAAATACAAATTACTCTCGTTTTTAAACTTCGGAGTACGCAAATTTTGGGTTTGGCGTCAAAATGTAATCATTTAAATGAATCAGGAGCTAAGAAAATAGATGGAAGGGGGGGGGGCAAACAAAAGCCTGAATTAGGAGAGGCCACAGGAGTTTCACAACGGTTGAATTCCAGTATCTGGAACTAATTTTTGGAAAATGGAAATGAAGGCCAAATACCTGGGGAAGGTTTATAGACGTGGAAGAATGATCAATGAAAATCAATATTTAACACTAAAGGCTCACAGAAATCGAAATATGAGTGCCTTTTTAGCTTTGCTCTTCTATTTGCACCACAATTTGGGTTCATTCTGTTTAAAACGAGCTCCACGCTGTAGGTCTGTGTACTCGCCGAACAATGGTATGCGAACGTTAAGAGAAAGGCAACGTCGTTTCCCCAGAGGGTATGGAACAAATCATGCGGACTGGAGGGGAAATGAAGGGCACAATTCTTGTTTCTCTGACAAGTCCCGCTTTTCTGTTCATCTTGATAAAAGGAGAATTTTCATCTAGATGGAATATGATACTAGAAAGAATGCTGCCTTCTGAAGAAAATTTTCAGTTTCGGCGATGAGGGATTATGTTGACATGTTTACTGATGGGCGTACCGATCTCTACATCATTCGAAACAGAGGTCTGACCGGACGGTGACATAACGATTAGTCGCTCAAACCTGCTGTAGAACCTTCCGCTGCAGCAAGTAGGGATGGTTTCGTGTTTAGCTACGACGATTTCAGGCTACATTGAGTTAACTTAATGAATGATTTCATTTTCGAGGAAAGAATCAGACTAATGGAACGGCCAGCGTGTTCTCCGGTCATAAACCCAGTAGAGCATTTTTGGTTAGCTAGACAAACCCCCAAACTCTCCAAAAGCACTTGAAAAGGCTCTTCTGGAGGAATGGGACAGAATAACCCAACCCCTAATTAACAGCCTCACCGATTTCAGGCTTCACAGGTGCTCAACATTGCTGGCCATCCGGGTAATCCATACCCCATACTAAGAATCAATTTTCTTTTAAGAAACTTTTTTTTCCAGATGGCCAATAAAATGCATTTTTCATGTGTAATTTTTTTCTCGTATAGCTTACCACGTCTGTCAATCATGTATCCATCATCTAAACAATCCCCAGACTTAAGATAAATCCACAACCACGATATTATTTAATTGTTATGAACAGTGTAATTTAACAAACATACAAAGATAAAAGCTCACTAAAAATAATATGTTATTTTAAAATATTTAGATGTTTTTGAAAAAATTGAAAATAGATATTTTATTAATTTATGTAAATTTATCAAATTCTATTACTTGAATACATAACTATAGTATGGTAGTTATATTACAGTTTATAATCAAAATATCAGTTAAATTATTTATTTACAAGACACATATAAAATCTATAAATGGTTGAATTTTTCCAAAATCCAAGTTACCCGATAAAGGAGTATTTAAGAAATGCAAAAATTTGTTTTTAAATTACATTTTCGTAAATCTCTACATAAATTTACAAAAAACTCGTATAGTACAATATCGTATATACTCGTATAGTTAAATATGTATGTAAATGTTACTAAATTTACTAATACCTTATTTTACTTCATAATATAATTTAAATATATGAAATTTATGAAAAATATGAAATTTATAATTTTACAGAAATATTATATTATAAAGAACTATATCAAATTCAAGCAGTCCAGATAACTTGCTTCAAAACACAATAGCTTTAAATAAAAAATATTAGTTATAAATCGTTGAATTCACACTTAAATTAATAAATCGTCAGTTCTCTATAGAAATATTTAAAGTTTAAAAGTTTCGACTGAATATTGTAAGTTGGAGACATTATGCTTTGAAAATAACAAAGAACAACTTTTCCTGACATATGACATATAGCAGTATATTTTCAGCTGTAGTAGACACCAGAATAATCACCCCTAAAATTTTCTAATTTTGCCTTATAATTCTTAGATGCTATTGCTTGCCTTTTATATAAACAATCACTTATATTCCTTACAACTGTGAGCCCAAAGAATGATACAGAGCTTCAAATTTCACAGTTGGAAAGTTGTTCCATATTTCTTTTCTGAAGCTAAACATTAAAAATAAATTTGTTATATATACCGAAGCTTCAGAAGTAGATACTCTCTTTTATTTTGCAATATTCATTCAAAACTTAATCCGAACATACGTATTTTGTAACTAGCGATCATAAAAAAATAGAAAACTGTTTATCTTAATATTTTATGATTTTTAAATGTTATAACTGTTGTTAAAAATTTATAAAATATATTTTTCCAATAAATAAAATATTCATTGCAAAACCTCTTTTAGAAAATAAGAGCTATGAATTACAACAAAATCTGGTAAAATCTATATTTATGATATAAGATTATAAGGATTACAGTTAAATTTGGCTATGGACTGACTACAAATTAGAAAAAAAAAACAATATATTGACTGAAATAACAAAAAAATAAACATATATTGGGAATTTGTTTAGTAGATGAGTGTGGAACTGTTTTCTAATTGCTCTACAGTATAAATCTAAATCAAAAGCTTACATATACAACTAATTTATTTCTCTGTCTAATAATAAAATGCATGACACACTGTACACATATTTGAACATTAGTTGTGAAAATATTTGCTATATTCCCCTATTATTTTCTAGTTTATGCCCGCTAAATGTGATAAAATACTTTCAAATACTTAAGCACCAATTTCTACTTTGATAAAAGCCAATATCAAACCTCTTTGTGCTTTATTTTTCATTAATCTAATATCTTTTGTATTGTAGTTGTACAATCATTTATGGATTGAAATTTCAAAGTCTAGTAAAATAACAAAAATAACTGAAGGTTTTAAATTATTATAGTACATTAAAATCCTTAAAATAGATATTGTGAGAATAGAGAATCCATAATCTCTGAAAAAGTTGGAAAAAATTTCCTCTAATTTTCTTTTCCACTTTAACAAAATAATGAACAAGCAGATGTAGGTCAGCTTATGATTTATATGCAAGTCTTAGAAATATTTTTATTTTTTCAGTGACAGATCTAATGTGCTTGACTTTCATAAAGGAGAAAACAAGACATTTATGTATGATTATTATGGTAAATTAAATTTTCCTCAGTTATCTGAATATATCACAGCTAAGTTTGAGGAGAAAAATATCAGGGAGAAAAATGATAGCAATTTAAGGAATAATCAAGTAATCTGTTTTTTTTTTTGTACGCTCCTTATATGTAATCATATTTACAAAATAGTAACAATTCAAATTCCTTCATTTGTAGGACGCTGAATTTTTGAAGTTACATTACATTAACTTTAGCAACTGAAGAGTATACTAAAAATAGTGAAATGTTTTACTAAATTAGGTCGGTGTGACAAAAATATTTCAATAATTTATTACTAAATTATTCTGATGTTAAATAATCAAACATAATTCTAAAAGTTTAAAAAAGTAAAAAAAAAAGGTGTTAAATAAAAAAATTACAGAAACATTCATACACATACTTTATTTTTTAGATATTGAGCATTGCCAAACTGTTTTTTTAAGATATTTTATTATGAATTACAAACATGGGATATTTAGTCATGTCTGCTATGTTAGATATAATTAATTACTAAGATCCTCTGTGGCCAGTAGTACTTTCCAACACTTTACTATATGACTAACTAAAGCTACAATTACATATAGGTTCAGAAGTCATTATTTTAAGAAAGTAGATGTGAAACCTCTAGAAGATCGGAAAAAGAGACTGCAACAAACTGATATATCTCATACAATGACAATGATTCTCTCAAATAACTAATCTTATGGAAATATTAATTAGTCATTTGGTATCGCTTTTAAAATCCTTATTCTTCTTTGAAGATTTTAGTATTTTAACTTCTCAGACGCTGTACACTAAATGGAAAATCCAAAATGTAGACCTTCAATTGCAACTAGTACATTAGTTGATACCGAAGTATTTCCCTCTGGATTTCTTGCTAGTGCATAAATAAGTATTGAACTAGTAGTCAGCATATAAGAGTTTCATCACACATGTGGAACATTTACAGTGGCTATTGTTTAAGTAATAGATTACAAAAAGGAATATTAACTACATAACTGAAGAATATATATATAATGATGTAAATAAAATTAAGTTTTTACAACAAATTAAACAAATTTTAGCAATTTTGGACTCAAAAACTAACTTTTACTATTCCCATAGATATTTAATTCTGCATAAGACCGAGCTTCAATTTACTCTATATGCTGTTAAAACAGATGAAATTTTAACGACTAGTAATGCAACAAAAAGCCAATATTTGCAGTTATCTAAACACAGTTTCCAAAATCTCATTTCGGAGAACAAAATAGCGCTAATATTCAAAAGAGAAGAGTTTTTTTCTAAGATAATGTCAGAAAAACAATCAATTTGAAGATTTTATTTAATTGTTAGTTTCATTTCTTCTAATAGAATGGCAGAAGCCCGTCAAAACCAAAATACATCAGGGCCAAACAACTTATACAGAGTTATCAGTTTGGCTAAGGTTATACGTTTATTGAATTAGTTTTATTTTCCTATATTGTAACGAATAATGTAAACAGATAAAATTAATAATAAAGTTCATCTATATTCATGCTTAGAAATCTGTAATGTTCTTAAAATTTCATTTACTAATTTTTTCCTTCTTCAGACATCGGTATTTATAGCTATTGTGATATATTATATTATACTGCATTCTTGATGCGACATACTACGTAAGGAAATAACGAGGCTTTTGAGAAAACTTAAAAGGGATGATCCTGACATAGATTCACTAGTTGCTGTATCACTTATTGGTTTACCTACTAAATGGATACTTACTTGATCTGCGAACTCCTTACATTGCTACTCAAATCTCAAACTCTCAATTTTCACTCCAGCTTGCAGTGAGCACGCAAACCACTACATCATTCATTTTTTACGTTTTTTACTCTTTCTTTCACAAGAGCAAAATGAGACATGGAAAATTTGTGAATAACCAAATAAACGACAAAGAAAAGGGAAAGGTTGTCTGGTTGGAAACTATGGCAATAGCTCAAAAACTTTCTCTTTTGGAGATTTTTTTTATTGAAGTAAAACCAGTCTTAAAACTTGTTTCATCTGGGGGAAAATATTCATGGAAATATAGTCATTTGTGATAAAAGTATTCAAGTGCGACATATATTAAAGTTGTTCCCCATTTTTACATTTTTGGATCACTGCATTATATTATTTGTAATTAAACTTGCATAATATTATTTGATATCCTAAACTACTATAAAATTTTGATAAAATTAAGAAAACTAATTGTTTTTCTAAAATTAAATAAACTTATGCATAGATAAAAACGTTCAATCATGGCTAAAAATTACGGGGAAATTAAACTAAAACATTTTGTGATTCAATATCTATGAAATAAATTTCAATTTTTCCTGAACTTCCTAAAAGATTTTTCTCAAGGAAAATTATAAACGTAACTCGGAAAGTATTCTTAATTACTCCAAAAATAGCGAAGTGTTAGAATTGCTTTATATTGAAAGTACTTATATTTCCACTCTCTCATTAATGTACAAACACCTTACCATAAGTTACAACTTCCTATGATGCGTTCATTAGATTCCTAGATACTTTTAACTATTTTTATTTATTTGTAGCATATTTGAAACGCTTAATATGTAACAAATTTCTTCCAGTTTCATTAAGTGGTTCCATTAAAGCACCCTAATTGAATACGTTGAAATAATGATACTCTTAATATAAGTTTTAATAGATAAAGACATTACTCACAAGCAAGGGAAATATATATCGAGAAATTTAAAAAGATTGCTTGGTTTAATGACCACAATATTCTTTGTTTGATTTAACTTGTTGGTATAGATTTTACAGAAAACATCTGAGATGGTTTTAGAAATAAATATGAAATCAGCATTAAGAGTGTTTAGGACTAGTTTAGCAACATAATGCTATTAAAAAGACGTAATACTTTGTATATTCAATAACGTAATATTTATTCATAATGTTACTTTTAGCTAGAAATACTGTTATGAAATATAAGGGGACAGATGGAAATCTGCCAGCTTTCACAGTTTAAACCATGCTGAAAGTTTGCAAAGCTGAATGAAAGAAAATTATTCATGAATAATTTGACTTGTTTTGTTCAACAGACATTCCTTTGTGTCTTACATAAGTTTCTTTATTGGAGAAAATCATAATTCATTTTTGACAGCTTGAATATAACTAATTAATAGCTTATTTGTAAGCAACAGTATTTATGTAGAAAAATGTATGTAGTAAGTCATTGCTTTCCTTATCTTCAAGTATTATATTGAAATAATGGCTAAATCATAACCAGTTAAGGAGGATTTTAAAAAGAAGTCAAAAAATTCCTATAATAGATCATGAATGATTAGAAAATTACTATCCTTAACAATCTCTGTTGAAAATGTAGTACAGTTTTTCTTTTTATATTATTTTAAATGAGCTCTTTTAGAAGATTTATGCATTCATTTTAGTTATTGATTTTGTATATTTAGTCACTTTGGCCTTTGTTTGTGAAATATTTTTATGAATAACACACAAACTTATACAGTATAAGGAATTTGGTTTAAATCATTCTTATTAAATTTCTGAATATAGTCTTTTATATTTAACATTTATTTTGTAAGATAATTATGTTAATTTGGGATAACAAAAATTAATATTCCCAAAATAAAGGTTAAAATTATTTTTCAAAAAAGTTTACCAAGGCAAATGGAGATGCTAATATTTAATTAAATTGCTATGAATTGAAAATTTTCGTCTTTACTTAAGAATATATAATATCCCGTAGAAATACCACATGATATGACATAAAATTTTTAAAATTGAATTGTTTTAATAAGAACATAATAGACAATAGTTGATTTTATTCTATTTTATAACAATATTTAATGTATTGGATATGTTTTGTATTTAATAAAATGATTTTTTCTGTTCTCAGGATTGTAATTCAAACAGTTACCATCACTACAAATTTCTTCATAGGTATGATAAAAAATACACATTTTGAAAATTAACTTTACGGTTTTTGTAGCTCTTCTTCTATGGCATTGAAAAAGTCCAACGAGTTGAATTAGAACAAGCAGCAACGAATATTTGACTGTTTTAAATAGCTGTATATTTCTTCCTGCACAAGTATTAATCTTTTATAACTAATTTGAAGAAGTATCTAAGTATCTTAATGTAATTGAGTTGGTAATTTAATGGAACAAGTAATCTCTTTCAGAGGACATGGTACCCTTTCTAAACAATTATTTTTAGTATAGGCTTAAATAGTATAATTGTTTTATATTTTAGAACCCAATTTAAAGCCCATCCAGGAAAGTAAAATCTGTTTAAACAGAAAATTCAATTAGTGTCTTTTAAAACGTTTTAAAGTTTGTTTTAAACTTTAAAAAAATAATATTTTTATTCAAAAGGTTTTCTATATCATTTGAAGTCTTCTGCTCAAGATTCTGCAAGGGTTTTCACATATCACTGAAATTAATTTTTACTCAGATTTTACAGTAAAAACCGTTATATTCCCATTTTCTGTTATATACTTATAGTTAAATAGAGAAATCAGCAACATCTTATTAATCCCATACACAATTTTAATTTATTGATCATAGAGAACCTGTATGAAAAATTCCTTCCTTGTATCTTAGATAAAAAAAAGCTTAACATTTTTCATACATTTAGTTCAAGGAAACAAACAAGTAAAAACCCATTAAAATTTTCATTTTTTAAAACAAAAATTATAAAAGGAATCCCAAACGCAAATAAATTTTGAAATATTGAAGACAGAGATTTTAAATTTTGCATGAATATATAAAAAAATCTAGAGAAATAATTTGGGTTAAAAAAGAAAAGTCGATATTTTTACCATATTTAGTATATCATGCCTATTTCAGCATTAAAAGCTTCTGCAAATCAGCAGATAAAACACTGGATATGTTTCTGTCGTATTTACTTAAGCATTTTTTTATGCTTCTAAGTATATTAATTCTCTTTATATTATTCATTTGTAATTCAAACAACTAACTCGACTACAAATTTCCCCATACTTTAAAATACAGAAATGTACCTTCAAAACAGCTGTTACTGACATCTTCTTTTTATTATTATTTACTCAGCATCTACTATCATAGGAAGTTACAACAGCCTACATGGGAACAGGGCCTACTGTGGCAATCTTCGTTTTCAACACCAAGAGCCCCGGGGTGCGTAGCATATGTCCCGGTTAGCTGGTCAACCTTACGCGGAACCCCCAGTGTTTAGTTCTCCAGTATGCTTGGTCCTCAATTTTTCTATCCACAGAAGAGATGAAAGATTGAGTTAATCTTGGTCAGATCGAGGATTGAACATCAGACCTGTGTCTCGGGAGCGAGAAGCATTATCCCAACGTCACTGGGCTTACAGAATTCTATTATCATATCAATATTAACTATTAGAGAAGATCCAGCAAATTGAATCTAATTTCAACATCAAATTTGATAACTTTACAACAATGAATTTAACAATTAATTTTTTCTAGCTGAAATTAAACAGCATCGTAGCAATCTTGAAAACTAAATAGAATGATTAGTATTTTTTAAGTATTAAAATACTCTGCAAATCAACAGTAAAATTTTAAGTTTATTACGACAGGGATAATTTTTTTACATAAGGAAAATTTCCGTAAACTATCATTTTAGTAAAGCGTAAAAAAGGCAAAAAAAGGGCTAAGTGTGTGGAAACAAAGTAAAAAATAATTTATTTATAACACATGATGTGTTTTTTCCGTATTCAATTAATCAGTAATTCATTTTTGGCACAGGGTATGTTTTCTCTGTATTCAATTAATCCCTTTAGTGTTCATCAATTATAATATAATTCATAGATCGTAACTCAAACAATTAACCCAATGAGAAATTTTTTCAAATTTTTCAACACCGAAATAGCTTTTATAACACATTTGATCGCACCGACCTCACGTTTTATTATCTATTTATCTTCTCTTCAATTATTTACATCAAATGAAAAATGTCCAGTAAATTAAATCCTTTAACGTCAACATATATGACATTTTAAAACCGCTGAATATCTATTTCAGCGCAAACATTATTATTTTCTGGCTGAATTTAAGCAGTATCAGAAGAATGTAATTATAGCGGAAACCAAGTAAAGAGATCGCTTTTATCTTAAAACATTTGCAAATCAACAGTAAAATCTGAAGTTGTCTATGAAGAAGTTAAGAAAATTTTAACTGACGAAAATTTACTTAAAAACCAAAATTTTGGTAAATGAAAGAAAGAAATATAAAAAAATTAATTTTAATAAATCTAAAATACCAATAGATTTTACATTATTTTAAAACTAAAATACTGTTTAGTTTTCGTCGCATTTGCTTAACACTTATTCATGTTTACATTGATAATAATTTAAAATGTTGATTGTAATTCAAAGAATCCATACGTATATTCATACTTAGAAATCTTTCCTTCAAAACATTTGACATTACCAGCCTCTCTTTTTTGGTATCATTTGCGTGGAATCGAAGAAGTTTAGCAAATTGAATTTCACAGCAACAGAAAATTAGATAGTTTTTAATTGCTGAATTTGTGTTTTCTGGGCAAGCATTAACCTTTTCAAGCTGAATATAAGCAGTACCTCAATAAAGTAATTATGTCGTAAACTAAACAGAGTGACTACTACTTTCTTTAAACATAAAATCATATGTAAAAAACTATCGCATTCAATTTATAGTTTATGTCCAGAGGAAGAATAGGTGGATTTCTCATGGGATAATGAAAACATTTCAGGAGATTTATTTTGGTTCGGGTTATCGTGTGATAATGCCTTTAATTGATTTCTAGCACACAAAATATCCACTCATTAATCATCGGATAAATGAATCGAAAACTGAATCAGTTGCTGTTTTAATGAGTGCAGGTTGAAATGCGATAAGGCCTTCAAGAGTCCAAATTATTAACAAAAGTGCATTGCCAGTAGATGTTTCCCCAATCCTGTGTTAATGAATATTTTCTCATTTAGGGGAACTAGTTGTACGACAGAAGACACTGACGTTAGACGTTGAAGTTGACTTTGACGTTGACAAGAGCAGACATTGTGAAGTGAATGACTGCACTTCTAATAAATGTTACTTTCCAATAAACATAAATAAAAGGACTGAATAACCATTGTTTGAAGTTTACTATGGACCGATCATTCGTAGATTGATAGGATTAAGCATGTTCTTTAAATCTTGGTCATATTCATTTTTAGTAGTCAATGTTTACAATACACAATTTAAGTGGTCTTACATAAGAATTTATTCCTACATAGGTTAATATAAAAGTTATTTCAGTATTCCTAAATCGTTACCAAACGCTATGAGTTATAACGCTATGATGCGAAAGTAATCAACGTATTATAATTTAAGAAACTTTTATTTGAAAATGAATTGCTTGCATTTTTCGAAACTTTTATAATTAATTTGATATACACCAATCCTTTAGTTCCCCAATACTTAATTTACATGGTTTCATTGTTACTCTGTTTTTTAAGTGAAAGCAAATTAGGGAAAGCTATTTTGTTTAATTTGAGGGGGATGAGATAATTTGATTTTAAATTTTAATTTAATCCTGATACTGACAGAGCATTAGAATTTTAAATTAATATCAATATGAACTTAGGCATTATACAATTTATACCCTCCAATAATCACCAAATTTCATAAAATTTCAAATAACTATAAAAATGAGCTTAGTCATTATACAACTCTTTATAATAACACTTTTCAATAATCACGAAATTTCATATCCTCTTACATAAGGCATGATAATCAAAGCTAAAAATATAGGTAACACCTTAATGTATGAACGAGTTCATAAGAAAAACGTTGATCAAATTATAAGTACTGATTTGGATAATTATGTCAAAAATGCACAAACAAAGAAAATGAAAATTCTTACTTTTTAAATCTCTAAAACATAGTATAGATTGATATTTATTAAAAAAATTTTTTTTTTGTTGTTGTGATGAAGGCAATTTTGATTTTAATTTATTTTTTGTGTTACTATCACTTTTAATATGTGTTTATGTCTTTTATTTTTAAACATATATTTAAATACTAAGACCACTGAAATTTGTTTGGACAATGAAGAATCCATCTCTTTTTCTTCATATAAAACTTATCTCATTTTGCATCTTTATGTAGTTCGTTGAACATATTCTTCTGTTTCTTATAAATTATTCTTTCTATGTCTTATATGTGCCTCATTTTATATAGATTACGTTTTTCACTGATTGTAAGGAACATCTTTATCCTATAAATCATAGGATGCCCTTACTTAATTCTGTTAACACACCATTTAAAATGATTCTACATAGATTATTTAGCAGTGTGTAAAATTAATGGTTTAAAACTTATAATAGTTCCAATTCAGATAAAAGATGCAATGAATACTATAAAACTCAGAAACAATTCGGTTCTGTAAAATAAGATCTACTTGTCAGAATGACTCAACATTTCACCTAAATATGCGTGAAGCAATGGAATTTACTCATTAACCTATTATCCACAGCATCTTGATTTGCTCTATCACGATCCATACAAGACACATTGGAATCAAATTTTGAAATTCATGGCTCGCTATTGGGACAAAGTTTTATTTTTGTTTGTAAGCTAGCAGTTAAAATAATATTCTTTCTTCCTTCATTCATATGCTGCAAACCCTGTCACTCCTAAGTTATACTTTTAACAACTAGAATGTAAGAGTAAATAATTATTAATGGTTGGTTAGTTGGGAGAACTATGGTCAATGCTTTGCTACACAAGAATAATTATCGATGGTCCCAGTTTAAAATACATTTCAGTGCTTTTAGAAGCATTGTTATTGCAAGGAAAACCAATAGTAGGAGAAGAAAAGATTGCTTGTGAAAATGCAAAATATAGATTTTCATTATGTCCATGTAGTTTAGTATTCCGTTTGCGAACTTATATTTTCGAATGGTTAATAAGGATAGCTCCTGGTTCAAATATATCTATTTCTGTTGGACTGTTTCCTCTTTAGTTAATTCAGGAAAAGAAATCTTGAACTACATAAAATGTGTATTATTTTCTTTCATTTACAATCAATGTTTTTCAAAACCTATCCTCCGCAAATAGAGAACTACCATTAGTAGATAATTATGCGATATGTTCTACACTTTATAAAAAAAATTTCCTTCATTTTTTTGCTTAACATTAAAAAATTATTCTTAGAACATTCACTAATTCTGTTATTTAATCACAAATACTAATTGTAAACTGATAAACTTTAAATTTAGTATATTCCTGAAAATTTAAAGTTGGTATATATGTTCTTTAAATCCTTCAAGGATATTAGTCTGCAGCTATACTTTAAACTTATTTCTTCTTTCATTGCTCTAAACAACTTGAAATGGAATTTTCTGCCATCGATTAAGAAAAATTTTCTAAGCTAGTAATGACTTCCAACGGTTTCAAATGGCAATTGCGAGGAAATCAAATGTGAAAAGAGATAACATCATTGAATGATCATAGAAAAAGAACAAAAAGAGTATATTTAGTTTTAACTTTGTTCAAGTTAAACGGTTGAGTTTATTTTGACATCAAAGGATTTTCTAATAAAGAAATTTCACATGT
The DNA here is from genome assembly GCA_032207245.1 of Pardosa pseudoannulata. Taxonomy (NCBI): domain Eukaryota; kingdom Metazoa; phylum Arthropoda; class Arachnida; order Araneae; family Lycosidae; genus Pardosa; species Pardosa pseudoannulata. The sequence goes on from CM063502.1 coordinate 10,237,970, forward strand.
ATTTCCACTTTGTTTCCCATTTACTTGATATGGAGAAGAAAAACAGAAAAGTAAAATTAAAATTCGCTTTTAGATATATTTTAAAGATAAAATTTTTATCGATACACGTAATAAATATAAAAGTGAAGCAATAGAATTTATATTGGTTTTATATTTTATATTTTGAAATTACAACTCTCAAGCTTTTTCCTACATTTCTAACAACTTTATACTATACGTCGATTTTCGATCTCCAAAACTTTAATAACTTTGATGTTTTTGAAACGAACTAATAGTCTATTTTTCTGTGAAGGGAAATTCTTCAGTTGTATCTTTTGTAAATACCATTTTATTATCAAAGTATACAGGGATTTTGTACTTTGAATTAAAAAAAAATTTACAAGAATACTTAGTGATCTTTTTACTATCTTAAGCATACAAAGAACATGTTAGAACCACGGAAGCCCAGTCGGCAAAGGCAGCGATCTCGGGACTGAAGGGTTGTCGTTTCGGGACTCTAGACAGACTACGATCCACCGATTTTTGTTAATGGTGACTGGGGTACGTAAAGTAGATCCGTTCTCAATTGATACCTCTGAGAATGGTAGGCCAAACCTTAGGGGTCTTCTGCTTGGTTACTGCCTCTAAATTACGAGGACACTTGAGAACAAGTCGTTATTTCCCCCTAACGATGCTTGTCAAAACAAAAAGTGCTCCTACCACCTTAATTCTTGTAGCTTTCGGGAAAATAGGGCTCGGCATGACCAAGTGGCATTTTCAGTAACAACAACAAGACCATGCTTAAACTCCCTCCCAATAAAGCTTCCAGGACTTAAAGGGAATATCAGCAAAGTTGAAAAAATGGAAAAATAATTTGGATTTACTGCATCATAAAAATATCAGGAGGGAAAGTCCAGATATTTTCATTTGCATAAAATGGACAATTTAATTTTGAAAATATGGATGCCTGATGATTTCTGAAAATGTGGAAAACTCCATAACTAGCTACTTCCAAAGAGTAACAGAAATGCGGTTGACTATAGTGTCGATATCTCCAAATTTTCATAACATTAACTAGATTTTTTTTTTATTACATTGCACTACATTATGGTCTGCAAAATTATGAAAGGAAAGGATAAATACCGCTTGAATTAGAAAAGTTCTTTCTTAAAATACTAAAATATCACAGTATTTGAATATTTTAATTTTCAGTTTAAATACATTTCTTTTGCGCATTGAAAGTTTTCTGTAAGTTTCCAAAACGTTGGTAGAGATCTCATATACTATAAGTGAAACACAATAGAAATTTCTAAAGAAACATTTATATATTCATAGTTATTCATGCTTTTTTACAAAAAGGTTTGCAATCATTGAAAAAGAATTTAATGTAATTTTATAATTTAAAATTATTTCGATCCATCTATGATGATAAGTGGTAAAAATATTTTATTTCATTTTGCATAATTTTTGGTTACCATGATTGCACAAGCTATTGAAAAAGGCAAGTTTAAGCAGGTTCTTTCGATGATTAGAGTAATAAAAAGATCGTCAACTATGTTTTTATAAATTTGGAAATATATTTAAATTTAAAATGCTTATACAATCTACTGATTTAGGGCTGGTGTGAAATTATATCTTAAGTAAATATTTCATGATATGTAATAAATGTAATTTAGTCCAATCCCCTTTTCAAAGAATTTCATGTACAGAATAATAATTACTGGACCTGTTATAACGAGGATTCATCATTCTTAATCTTTATTAATAGTCTCTGAAAACCAAGGTAACCCCCCACACACAAAAACGCACAACCGAAGAAAATCAACCCGAACATTTTCAACACGAGGGAAGCGAGATCATATGTTATATCTATTTATTTCTATAGAAAACGAAATGTTATTCATTTAAAAGATAGCTATAGAAACATAATTATGGAGATCATAGCAATTATTAAGAGTTGTTATTTTAAATAACCCGAAACCTTGAAAATCCTTTTCGTGATGTTAACCATTCAAAAGTAAAAAAGAATGAATTACAAATTTTTCCTTTTAGCATCTGAATGAATGAAGAAAACAAAATGCTTAATTGACCTTTAAATTTTAATTTAGGTAATATATTTTTATTCACACTATTGATTAAACACATAAATCTAGTCATAATTATAAGAAAACGCTTTTTCTGAAAGCAAAAAAATATTACTAATATATTTTTAAAAATTTTTTATTTTAACTAATGAAAGATAACAAATTCTTTCTGATACTAAAACCTTTTTCGAATTTTTTATTTTGACTTATTTTTACACATATCTATTAGTTCCTTTTAACACGCGTAAAGTGAAAATAATGCTTTTCAAACAACAACATTGCATTTCCAATTAGAAATATATGGTAAATTTTGATATCACGGACTCTACTAAAATCACTCTATGAATCATATCTTCCAATATATTTCATAATTTTTAATTAAAATAGTAAAGAAACCTTTTAATGAATTCTCTACATACTTTAAAAGTACACCCCCACACACATGTATACATAAATACATACATATATAACCGAACAGCTCAAATTTTATATTGAACATTGCGGCCATATTCAAGATATCAAGTGAGAAGGTCTGGACATTGTGGGCATTTAACAGAAGTCCAGTGGACATTGGTTGCTGTTTATATATATATATATATATATATATATATATATATATATATATATATATATATATATATATATATATATATATATATATATATATATATATATATATATATATATATATATATATATATATATATATATATATACTGTGTGTGTGTGTGTGAGTGTGCGTGTGCGTATATATAGACACACCCACACACACACACACATATATATATATATATATACCATATATATATGTGTATATTTATATATATAAATATATACATATATTTGCACGCACACACACGTGTATGTATGTATATATGTGCATACATGCTTATGTGTGAATATATATATATATTATTCCCCCCCACACATATATAAAGTATTCATATACATTATCGAGTACGTTAACACGTATTCAAAATATGTTATGCTATGTAAGAAATAAAAAGTCAGGTCCTAAATATGGTTACTGCTAAATCAAATATCATTTGAAGTAATAGTAAAACGAGAAGATTGTAATTTTTTAATTATTTCCTTATACTGTATTTATGACTACAGAAAGTAAAATTTAAAAAAAATGTTTTGTAAATAGCTTAATCTATTGAATAAGCTCCTTAAAAAACAATATCATTTCAAAATAAAAAATAATGTAATTGAATTCAACGTATTGATTTATATACAATACCTTTTTTTTTCAAATTTTCAAAATATTCTATGTAAAATTTCAGGTAATATAAATTTATTTATGCCAACGATCTAACGCTTATACCTATTCGTAATGGGGACAAAAGAATTGTTCTATAAAGAAAGAAATATTATTGATATTTTCTGAAACCCTTTGTTTATTACAGCTACTGAAACTTAACGAATCCTTTCTATTACTGAAAACTTTTTCGGAGTTAATCCGGACTTTTATTTATTTTCTGCTTATTTTCACTTTATGTATCGATTAACTCCTTTTGCCACGCTAAAAATGAAAATAATGACTTTTCAAACAGTATTTGTAGCTTTCGAGAAATAAATAATGATAAATATGAGCTTCAGGAATGATACTAGAACTGCTTGCTTATGTACACAAAATTGCAGTATGTTCCATAATTTATATGTAAAGCAGTATAATATATTCTATGAATCAATGTTATATGTATTCTTTACACACATTTTTTTAAACGTGATTTCTTAGCCGTAAAATGTAAGATAAAAGAGTATACTCCGACTTAAATTATTTCTACCCATCTCTCAAAACTAACGATGGATGAAATGTTTCGGCTCACAGGCCGCCTTTTTCATCTCTCCCAGTTGAATGATTTTACTTCTACAAAAACTAAATTGGTGCTTGTGTGGTTTTCGAGCTCACTTTAACAATCGAGGTTCACTCTAAAATTGCTGAACAATTTTTAGTTTCATGGGAACAAAATCATGTCACTTGCTCACTTTGGGGTCCGAAATCATTGAAAGTTGTATTTTCTAACAACATTGGATGCACTGCCGTTGCCCTATCTTAGACTGTTGCGTCTTTTAACCCCAATAAATATGAAATCCTACAACGCTGGACTTCGTTTTCTTTAATGGCTTCCCGACTGTATTACGATTAAGAGTTTTTATTGCTCACAAAGTACGGGCAATTCAAATAATAGTACTAATTTTACGTGGAATCGGGAGAAAATACTTTCGATGGATACACATACATATATAAAATGGGTTATTTGTCCCATCCCAAAGGGTAGAGTATTCATTTTTGGTGTAGTCCTAATTAAAAACGTAGCCAAGTGTAAAAGCAAAAGAAACAGTGGATGAAGAGAAACTTAATTTATTTTAGCATAATTTCTCACCGACGAAAAACACGTACATCTCCATTTATAGGTGTATGAGCCAACCGAGCAGGATTCTTAATAGCCAGTCACGAGGTGACGGCGGTGACGTTGTTTAGGAGTCACTAGTTATGTAAAGTATTCATATAAGAAGATCTTTGGTATTTTCGAGGTATCCTAGTTGATAAAAAAACACATTCACCAAGTTTGCCATAAAAGGATACCAGGAAAGGATAGAAAATTATTTTGAGGTAGACATAATTACGTTGATTAATTTTTTAGGGTGAAATTATCATTACACACATATATACGTATATATATATATATATATATATATATATATATATATATATATATATATATATATATATATATATATATATGTATTATCAAGTACTTTAGAAAGTATTTAATTGAATGAACATAATCAGGGCCTAAATATGGATACTGTTAGATCAAATGTTGGCACAATTTTAATTAGATGAAAAATTGCACCAAATATAAAATTTTGTTTTGTTCTATTTCTCTTTATTTTAGTTGAGTCTATAAAAATTAGAAAAGAAAACTTCTTCAAAAGCGTAGTCAGATTTCAAAGTGTTTCTAAGAGCAAAATTAAGCTTATATTTTGTAAACAATGTAATTCAATTGAAAGGATTAAAAAGCATGCAACAACCGATTTGGAAAAGTGATGACCCTTACCTGCTTTTGTTCGTACTTAAGAGCTAATTTGAGCCTGGATAGTGTCAGCTTATCCGTGTCTTCATCCTCTTGGAAGCTGGATTCAGTCTTCTTATTTAGGACGGCTATCACTTCTTCTGTGCTACGACAGAGGTCGAGTAAGTCGCAGGAATATTTTTTACATTGGTTGCTTAATTCCACGTATATTTCTTTGAATTCGTTTTCTTGCATAGCAAGATGCTCCAACTCCCAAGATAACTGGAAGGAAATAAAACTTCTAAAATTATTTAAAAAAAACTAATTCATATATTTGAGTATGCAAGCTAAAACATTTGCTAATATGTCAATCAAAGGATAATAAATGAAGACACAATTAAAAGCATAATTTTAATAAAGGCTATTAAAAATAAAATATATCATAATAAGTAAAATATATGAATTTAATAGAAGTGTTTTTAGCATTTTTCTAATTGCTAAAAAAAGTACATGGCGTTTAGATACATTACTCGGATACAGGGTGTTCAGAAGATATGTTAATGATTTCAAAAATAAATTTCTCAAAAACAAGGATTGATAGAAGGATGCAACATGTATAACGCTAAAGCTATAACAATTTTAAACAGAAATTTTAAAATACTTAAAGAACATCTAATAGATAGTGCTGCAAGAGGTGTGGAACAAACGCATTATACACTCCAAACCCGTCCGCCATGTTTTTTTTCGATATTAAAAAATGGCTATTATTACACCAAAAATGTCGCCAAATTTGGCAACAAAAGACCCGGCATGTACATCTCTACTTTTTTCATTAAAGGGGGGTTGGGGGTTCCCATAAAAAAATTCAATTTTGTGTTGAACTTTAATAGTATTAAAATATTGTGTTAGAACTTTTTTAATTATTTATTAAATACTTATGTTTAGTGTATATTAAGATTACATAAATTTTTAAATTGCGATAAAAAGGTTATAAATTTTGTTTCTGCTGTGTTGTTGTTTCTAGAAAAAAAAAGATTTGTAAACAGTTTGGTTTCAAAAAAGCAACGTGACGGCCGCTATGTTTTTTTATTTGGCGATCTTTATGAAAACGCCATTTTCTGATGGTCACCAAATAAAAACATGGTGGACGGGCTTGGTGTGTATAATGCATCTGTTCCACAGGTGTAAATCTCAGGGTCTACAAATAGTGATCAGAAGCCCGAAACGATTAGTTCTCCATATTTGAAAGTAAAACGATGTCATCGTACAAAATAACAAAAAAGTTTAAATCATTGTTTTTGTACGTGTTACGTGTTTTTCTTGCAATACAACATGTGACAACAGAGACCTACGGAAACAGAGCAAGTTTTCAGATATGAGTTAATGTTTCAAAAGGACCCAACTGCAAAATCTATTTGCAAGCCTTTCGCCATATTCCTACGGACAGGCGGTGTAGCTCATTATTCAGTAGGAAATGCTGATCCCTAACAAACTGTAGTTATTCCGGTAAAAGTTTCCACATTTTCTTTAATTATTGAGTAAAATTTAAACAAATCCATCCTAAAAATTACAGCTTGGTTTGAATTGTTTCTGCTCATAAAAAATACTGAAATGATATTGAACTTTACATAGCGATGTTTTTTTTAACTATTTTGAAATATATGTATGTGTGCATAAATTATTACAGCTTTTATAATAAATATATCGTTTTTTTTATTTTGCATTCTCTTCTACAGATCTTTATTTACAAGATACTGAATTCTGAAATCATATACTACTTTGCTGGATCCGTGTTTGTATCTCGATCTATCAGGTGGAATACTTTCACACATATTAGAGAGACTAAGGACGGCATGGAAAAAAAATTGTGAAAAAATTATTTTCGGTAGAGGATGTGTCACTCTCGTAGCTTACAGAATAGAAAAGACAAAATTAGACAAAAACGATTTTGGCATGGTCATAATGAATGCATAAGTTTCATAGTAAAAATTTAATTTTTCATATCATTACGCTGAGACTAGTCAAAATGTATTCAAGTATTGTCAAAAGAGGTACATCTTTTGAATTCTGAAGACCGAAAGTTTTCGCTATTACTATGCTTAAACAGTAGAAACGCTCTGTATTTATGTCCAAAGACAACAGCACGACCAAAAAACTGGAGTGGTATGAATGCAATACATTTAAGCAAGTATTTCCATTTCAGAACCGAGAAGAGTCGAAATATTTATACACTAGTTAATATACGTATTATTTGGTACTTAAAGTAAAATTTTTAAAACTCCAGCCAATGTTTAATTGAGTATAACTTTTTAATCATTCTCAAAACGTTTGATATCATGGGGTCACTTAGTACTCTTTATTGAAAATCTATTTAATCTCATGTAAATTTTGTAAGTTTGAAAAAACAGGGTTATGGAAAATTAATAAGAGTTTTGCTTTTCGGTCATAAAAATATAAATATAATTTCAGTATAGCAAAAAGTATAATTTTATTCTGTTTTTAATGTCTTTACCCCTACAGCTTTCGGTGTAATTCTTATGACGGTAAGTCATTATTTTTATCACTAAAGAAAATTAGAATACTAAATCTTTGATATAGTTGCAAAAAGTAGTTAAAGCACAATTGAACTGCATTTAAAAGTATAATCAATTAATTACATGAACAAGTACGTTGCAGTTGCATCTTTAGGGTATTTTTACTTTCAAAACCGTAATACATACTTTATTTTTGAATCCATCTTAAATCCTTTTATGTTTTCCCCTTAAATCCAATATTAAACTGGACATTAAATTTTTCGTTAGTGTCTTTAAATTATTAGAATAAAATTAAACTTTTCCACTTATTACATTCAATACCGAATTGATATATGAAAGAATAAACATTGTATTCAAATTTGGAGGAGATAATAAATAATTTGGAGGAGATAATGAAAGTAGATCTTGATTACCATCTATCCTGTTTTCAAAAAAATTTAATATTGGCATTATTATTACTCGCGTGTATTTATCCAAAAATAATTTTACAGAAAAGTAATGCATATAAAAATTTGAGATTTGAAAAACATAATGTTGAGCTGAAAGGGAGTTTCATGAATTTTACGAACCAACTAATAATGAAAGTAATACTTTTTATATTTCACAAAGACATTTTTAATTAAAGCTTTAGATATTTCGTTTGTGAAAAAAATCTTCAGTTATGCATCTCACCATAATTAACATCTCATTTATAGTTCGATTTTCGGCTGAGGGCATTAATTCTTACTTGTATATCTATGTTGAAATATAATTAAATGTCCCAAAAATCTCGAAAACAAACCATGTTTATATATTTTTTTGTTGAGCTTGCGTTCATGGAAAATTAGATCGATGATTATCTTTTTTCCGTTTGCTGTACAGCTGTTGTCCTTGTTAATTATCTCACTTCGTGATGAATATATTCACTGAAATAGTCTTTCATCATTTAGTACTAGCTGTAGGTTACATCGGTGCGTGACCAAACAAGAAGTAGTTGACGCAATTTGAGGGAGTAGATCGAATGAGCGGTTATTTATACTTCATCAAAAGATATTTTTAAAGAGATTTTCTAAGGTTAACTGATAAAAGAAAAAATGTTTAAATTATTTAACTTTTTTAAATTATTGCAAAAATGTAAGAACAGAAAATTCTAGAATCCTTTGTAAACTAAGTTTTTGAAACACTATATAATTCAGGTTCATTGAGTTGAAGAGTTAAATCAATATATGGTGAAAATATAAACTTTCTACCATTTTCTGTAAAAAATGAAATACTGAACATATTGAAGTAGATTTAAGAACAGTTTGTAAATTTACTGGACATTTATTGATAAATAAAGAAGAGTGCAATGTGGCATGCAATAGAATAAAAAGCCTTATTTTTCTATGGTTTTAGTCACTTTGGTTGTAAATACCTTATTTTTCATAGTTGTAGTTCTAGAGATAAAATAATCTGCAACTGTATAATGCAAATATAGAGAAAAAGTACAGTTAAGATCCGGTGAAACGTCACTTTAAAATGCAAAGGTATTTTTAGGGGAGGGGTAGAGATCTTGCAAGAGTTCTGGAAAACTGAATCTGAAAGAACACTTTTGAATATTTTGATTTTAAATAGGACGAATATGATAATTAAAATAAAAAATGTCCATCTATGTACAAGGTTGAGATCAGGATTTATGATTTATATGAATTTTCTCTGACATATCATTTAAGGGATATATTTCTTTTGGCACGAAAAACAGATTACGTAAAACAAAAATGCTTAATAAATCTTTAATACACCAGAATTCAAAACCACACATGACTCAGACTGAATTTTAGTTGAAATGATAGAAAAAATTTGAAAGTAATCCTTCCAAGAAATTATGTGTTTAAATTTGCTGATAATGTTATTTGTTTGGAAGTATCCTACACAACCCCCTGTAAAAAGGAAATAATGAAAATCAATATGCACAGAGTTTATGTAAAGGGTTTATAAACAGTGTTTTATGACATAAAAAAACAGAGGAAGATCATCCCAGACAAAGAGAAAGAAAAAGGGGAAAATAACTTTGAGGTAACTTAGCGCTTTTACAGTGACTTTATATGCTAGGGTTATTTACACTACATTACATTTAGAACTGACTGTAGATGATCTGTATTTTGCAGTCAGCCTTTTTTGCTTATGAAAAGATCATATTGAGAGATTTTATCGAATTGAGATTCGTTATATAAAGAAAATAAGATCTAGACTTTTTAATGAGGTAAGTCTGGTTTTATTTCTTATAAAGGAGAAAAGTTACTGGAAATTTGATTTTCCTAAACTACAAACTATTAAGGCAAGAAAGACTATATGACTAATTCAGATTTTTTAAAAGAAGAGGAAATTAATTTATGCAATTCAAAAATTTTTTGCATTTAAAAAGGCTTTAAAGAAGGCCTTATTTCAACAACTTATGAATCAGCCACGGGATTTTTATATTATTGTGTCGTTTTAGACAAGAAAAACATTCGGACTCTAACAATGGAGGACAAGTAGCAAGAAAAAACCGTAAGTCCCTAAAATTGAAAACTGAATAGTTGATATTACTTTTAATTGGAAATATGAAAATATGCTTACACAAATTATGCAGAGAGAAATTCCTTCAAATGTGTAATTAATAAACGTGCATTACGATTAACAAGTTATATTAGAACTAAGAAGTAAGCAAATAATTAAGTATATTATGAAACTTGAAAGTTAGTGGATATTTCATTTTAGGGAACTACATAATATTAACTCTTATCATAAAGTTAAAATTTCTTAACATGTCAAACTGCATATACTTGACTAATATTTTTTTTAATTATCTCTTGTTTCCATTTTAAGTGTTTTCATATTGTATACAGAATTAGTTATTGTTAGCATGAAAATAGTTATTTTTGGGATAAAACGAATATTTTTTCTTATCTGAGTCATTTTGATACTTCCCACAAATTTATGTATAACTAAACTAACATTATTCTAGTTGTAAGGAGAAGATTTTCACAGAGAGTCAAAGAATAAAAAGTTAATTACTTTTATATGGCTGTGAAATATATTAAAAAATAAGTTGTCTAATGTTAATGTAGCTGATTTTCTGAAATACTAGATATAATTCAAAATTTCCTTTAAAATTAGATGCGATAACCTGATGGCATGCTAAACTGTGAATTCATTTAGAGAAATAAACCAGAATACTGAACTGTAAACTTCGGCCGATTGGAAAATGAATTAATGGTTCAAGAGAGATCATCCTTCCAATTTGTAGTCAGTGGTAAACGTCTGAGAGAAATAACCCTCATTTAATCAACAATGTTTGGTAACTTGCTTAAAATCTTTAGGCTAATTGACTTCTGAAGGCTGTAGATTTATCAGCTAGCTTTATTGCTATGCTTAACTTTTCTCGCCATCTAGGTTATTGTTATTTCAAGCGTAGTTTTCTTATAAAATTGTTTGTCATTTATATAACAAGAATTATTAAATATTGTAATTAAAATATTTACATGTAAAAATGATGTAAAGTCAGTATAACAAAAATATGAAAGTGCGATTTGTATACAAAACTGGTGATATAAAACTAATGTACATCTTTTAAATTATATTTTAATATTTAGTCCTGCAATAACATAGTAATTATAACAATTGTATAAAAATTATGATGTTCTTCTCGTTAAACTGTATATGGTCTCAGAAATTGTTTGTAAAAAAGAAAAAAAAATCTTTCGACAAAACCAACTTTTTCTTGTAACACCATTTATTTAAGTTTCACTTAATCTGTATTTCTGTACTATACACTGATTTGTTGTTTACGTTTGTGTTTATGTAACCTTACATTATTCTTTAATGAAGTATGATGGATGTAGTTTTTCCCCACTCACCATTGCCCTTAGCTTCTAAAAACCTTGGGTTGGCAGAAAGTGTGAATTACTTCAATCCTAATTAAAAATATCGACCTCATATGAGTAATTGTTATATGAAATACTTAAGAACATATGAATTTATAGAAGCCAAGAGAAATCTAGTCATAACTATTCCAGAAATAGTCAAAAGGGATATTTAAAATTTCGGAACTAAACTTACCTTCTACGTGCATATAGAAGAAATACTGAAACTTTTACGCATGGTCAGAAAAAGTATTTCCGTTGAAATTTGAGTAATAAAATTTTTCCTGATTATAATGCTATCTTTACAAGAAACTAAAAAGATTTAATTTTTAATAATTATGCATAATAAAAAAATTGGGTAAATTGTTTATAAATTTTGCAAAACATTTAACGATCTATTTGCAGTGTGTTTACAGACATATTTTGAATAGACTGCTAATATACTAAGAGTGATACAAATGTCTTGTAAAAAAATTGAATTTTTTTCCTTATGATTGCACGATTTTATAGGAGCAGTTTACAAATCTTACAGAAAGTTTTTTTTTGCGAGAGAAACATTATCGCAAGAGAAACTACTCGAATTAGATTTTAAGAACACTGATTTGACAATAATATGTTAAAATTAAATAAATTTTTCTTACTGATCATTAGCATAAAATAACAGAATTTTTCAATTCATAATTTTGAAGCCAACCGTCTAGAGCAACAAATAAAGAAAAGTTCTAGCATATTTTATAAAAATTAAGAATAGTTTTGACTATAGAGTGGACTATATTTCAGTGAATCTAATAAATATCTAGGAAATTGACTTAAAAAATTATATAAAAATAGATAGATCTCATAATAAAATATATTTTGCAAATTCTGAAGTTGAAATTATATAGTAACAAATGCAGTAACAATAAAATTTTCTAGTATTTCTAGTAATTTTACAGCAGAGTATCTGTAACTTAAAAATTTCATTCGTAGTAAAACGAAAATGCTTTATAAAAGTGTTTTTGTTTTAATATTAAAATTAATTTAAATGTCAACTCAAAGAACTCTTTTACCCATTGCGCTAATGAAAAATAAAGACAAATATTTATTGCTTTGTTTGTAAATATCGCATATAAATGTTAACCATATTCATCCATTATATTAGAATATTGCAAAAAATATATATGCATTATTCTTACATATTATAGATGTCATATACCTTATAATTCCCGTAAGGAGAAACATACACACGCACACACACACACACACACACACATATATATATATATATACATACATATTTATATATTCATATATATGTACCCACATATATATATATATATATATATATATATATATATATATATATATGTGTGTGTGTGTGTGTGTGTGTGTGTGTGTTTGTGCGTACCGAATTTATTCTACTAGGGCTAGACTGAGTGAAGTCCTAGTTTTAGTCAGTTTTCGTCATTGTTTCACTTCACCGGCGAATAATGCAAATCAGCAACAGAGTTCCTTTACCACTTCATTTTATGACACTGAAATTCCGAAACTCCGTCTGCTTTCAGCGCTCATTCACCGATAAAGACAGTTTACTAGAGAACAGATAGAAACTTAATTCTACGGAGCAAGATAAGACAAAATTTCCTAGAAAAATTCATCAATTCAACACTTTTATTATCTAATAACAGGCAAATAGTTACCCAAAATTGAAAAATCACCGCTCAGGGTCTGACTGAGTCATGCTTACCCTATGACATGCTGCATGGACAGGGGAGTAAAAAAAGTGCAAAATAAGTTTTATTTCGTGGGGGAAAATGGAAGTAGTGTATCTCTCTCTCTCTCTCTCTCTCTCTATATATATATATATATATATATATATATATATATATATATATATAAGATAAAGTGTGTTTTTATGTATTTTCTATATAAACAACACTTGCAGTACCTAAATAAATTGTTTAACGTTTTCTATCTACAGACTATTTTATTTTTATTTTTCAATATGTTAAACATTTTTTAGAAGTGATAAAAATGTGAGCAACAAATTTTTGAAAATAAATAAAGTAGTATTATAGGTTATATATCCTTCCTGGCAAACACAAGATACGTTTTACCAGTTTCAAAATGTTAAAAAAAAATTCTGCTGCATAAGTTCTAGTGTTATGATTTGAAATAAGCATCACACAGACACAACTATTTTAAATGCGTTGCTGTCATACTTACAGAAAAGCAAAGTAGGGATTATAAATTCGTTAAATTAACTTAATTTTTCACATAAATTGTGCAAATGATTTTGATTTTTTTTTCAAAATCCATTGGTTACCCTCTGTTTTTTAAGCTCTATTTTAGAGAATGCGTTTTGAAAATCCACTTTTTTTATTTAAATTACTTGTGATATTAAATGTTATTAAATATTACTTCTTTAATTACAAGGTGTCTAAATTATTTATTTTCTTCACGTTAAAACAATTATATTTTTTTTGTTCGCTCTCTTCTAGATAATTTATTTAGTATTATCTACAATAACTTCAGTCGACAACAAAAATTTATTGTTTTGGGTTTTTAATTTCCCCTTTCCTCATGCTTCTATAACTACATAATACCTTCTTTGTGACATCATGGATGGTAGAGTTACGCTGATGATCAGGTCATTACAGGGGTATGTTTTTGTCTTCCTTTCCTTTGTATTTTTTATTACTGATAAAAGGTTATACATTGTGTCATAATCATTTTAGTGCTAAATCACTGTTTTGTTTCTTTAGTATTCAGATAATGACCAACAAAAACAACATTAACAATGAAATAAATAAAAGCCGTTGTCGATAATGCACAATGGAAAATATATAAAACAAAAATAGCTATTTCGAGGACGAGAGGAGCTTTCTTTCCAAATAGCAATGCCAAAGAGTGAGGATTTACTGCGAGAGTGATTGAAAGATCGATAGTGCACAATTGTGAAAGCATGTCAGATAGCAAATCACTATTTACTGCTTTGTGTAGTATGTATGTACCCTTTTGAAGTAGACATTTACAAATTATTTTGTTTATACTTTTTCAGAAAGGAAATTTATAGAATCAGTGCTGTTAGTATCCATTTAACATGAACTAAAATTTTCATTTTGGTTAAAAAGCTATTTGAAAATATATTCTGGTATATAGAAAAATATAATTTACTTAGCTTTCGGCTGCAATTACAAATTGCAAATTTAAGCTCCAATTTGTTTGCAAAAGATATGACAAACTGCAGTAAGTGAATGCAAACGCGAGAAGCAGAAGAATGAGTGAGGCTCTACCGACTTGAAAGTGATAACTCAATTTCAATCCCATCCCTCTTATTTTATCACTAGGCTTGTCAAATTAGCTTATGGGTTCTTGCGCCGAGAATCGCATTAAGAGCGATAAGACAATGATGAGTGTTATTTTCAATTAAAGTATTTTGTGTGTGAAAACATATAGCGGAATAAACATATTATTAACATTCATCTGAACAAAAATCATTTATGGGCTATAAATGACATCTACATATATAATTTGGATATGTTTGAACTTATACAAAGTTGTAGTTTAATTGTTATTTAGTTAAACTTTATACAAATAAACATAGGAATATTCCCTTTCTATAATTTCTTTAATAACTCACCGTGATCCTTTGAATTCGATGCTATAAACTTTACAGTATTATCTTTTATTAAAAAATTGTCATTTGTTATCATTTTTAAAATTTTAAAATAATATATACTGACAAATTTCCTGTAACGCTATTAATTCATACCAAGTTAATGGTACGAATGTTCAAAATAATTCAAAGCTGGAAATGTATTCTTTGGAATCTGCGTTTTGAGGAACATGGAAATAAGATTAAATAAAAATTAATCTATAACGAGTAAACCACTGCTGCGTATTACGGAAATTGCTTTACAAAAAACTAGGAATTCAAACATTTGCAATACAAACACTGTCATCGGAAAATGAGAATTCACGTTTTGAGAGAAGTACGATCTATTCTTAGATAACGTGATTGTATATTTGAAGTGGTACATTCTTAAACGGGTTAGTGCACATTTTCCGGTTATATATGAGTCAATAAGATACGTAGCTGTGGGTTTAATTTTTATTTTGTTTTTTACCTTTATGGATAAATCGTATGAAAAATCGTAGGAGGAAACGAAATTTATGATGAGTTATCAGAAAAAAGGCGCCAGCTTATTTTATATAAAACAGGCAGTGATAGTAATTATGATATGTATGTAAATTCTACGAAGTACCGTTATACAAAAGAAGCTGTTTCCCCGACTATCATGCTAAAATCTATGCTATTACTTCTGAAAATTTCAATAAACTTTATTAGTTACAAAAATAAATTTCACAGTTTTAATACATATATAATGTAATATCTTTATACCACTAGAATACTCCAATTTATAAGAAAGCAGCTTTAGGATTATTTGCCCGATGCGAATGTGTTAATAAATTAAAGAAATTAAAGGAAATCATACCGCGTTATATAGAATCTCGGAAATAAAAAAAAGAGCTTCCGTTTAGTCCATGTATATTTTTAAAGTACCAATTTGCGATTGATATGGTTAATAAATAAATCTGAATGATAAAAAAGGGTAATGGATATGTAAAAGTTTACATTCTTTAATTTAGGATTATTGAATATAATACGTAATTCATGTAATATAAACTTAAACAACTTATTGCCGAAAAAAATTTGTTTGCTACATATTAGTTTATTTTATTATTATTTATCAATGTGAAATATTTACAGGCCAATCCTTATTTTTAACACAACGTAAACTGTTCATCGGAAAAGTGCTGCTATAGATAAAATTTTTAAGACATTTGAGTTATTGGAATGTTCTTGTTCGACAAATACGTTTTTAAGGAGGTAGC
The DNA here is from genome assembly GCA_032207245.1 of Pardosa pseudoannulata. Taxonomy (NCBI): domain Eukaryota; kingdom Metazoa; phylum Arthropoda; class Arachnida; order Araneae; family Lycosidae; genus Pardosa; species Pardosa pseudoannulata. The sequence continues at coordinate 10,254,331 of CM063502.1, forward strand.
ATTATAGGAGAGCGGTCGCAATTTTAGATCCGTCTTATACTTAAACTGAATTGGCAAAATATTTAAAAATGCACATTCATGGGACTTAGTATTTGTCAGAAGAATAAGTTATAATTTGAAGTTTAAAAATTTTTAGTTAAGAAAGGGTAGGACGATGTATAAATTTAACAGATTAAAACCTCGAGAGTTCCAGAAAATGAGGATAGGGATAGAAATGGATTATTCTAAAAATTTATGCAACTTGATGAAACAATATGCAAATTGTATCAGCCTGACTTTTAATTTTAGAAAACTTCCTGTACTTTGAGCTTCCTGTTCGCTATCCCAGTTGATTGGAGCTGACCTATTACAAAGTGGTACTTTAAAACTCACAAATCTTAGTTACTTCTAAATGAATTTGAGAATCTGGATTTGTAGAAATCGAATTTAATTACTCCGGTGAATTAAGGAAATAAGTTTTGTTTAATTTCTTCAATAAATTTTCCTTTATTCGTGGAAGTAATCGATCAGTACAGCTTTGTAATTAATCCGGTGATTTATTCAGAAATGATGAGTCTTACCAAATGTAATGAACTTAAAAGAAACAAAACAACTGGAGAAAATGGCATCATCTTACCGAAATAAAGGAAAAACTAAGCATGTTAACATTACATCTGAAGTAATTGCTTAACTGTAATGTGCATTTGGGACACATTAACTGATTTTCTTTGTATTTTAGTATTGATGTGTAAATAGCTTTTCCAACTATTTAATAAATTACACTTAGAAGTGTTTTTCAAATTACTCGTCTATATTGAGATTGATTAACCATTTGTTCCCGGAACAACATATTCACAAAGCCATTTAGTACTTTTAACACACTAAGTATCGAGTTTCTACTTATTAACCTTTCAAAATTTATGTATTTTTTATTTAGATAGATACCTTATATTCAAAAATCCCTAACTAGTTGAAGGTATACCCTGAGATCGATATCTATTATGCTATTAAAATTTTCATTTTGAACGAATTATTTAATTTAATCTATAGGCACTTTGTTCTCTTACTGTGGTGTGCGTAAGCTTTTCATATTTATATTCTATAATCTATTGATATCAGACAGTTAAATTTTAAAATTTAGTAAAGATAAATAGAATTTGAGGGAAAATGAATTGCCAGAAAAGTAGGTTTTATTGAAATAAATAGATACTTTGAATGTAATATCCTATCGAGGAGATTTTTCCTACCTATTACAGAGGAAGAGTAAGCAAGGTTTTTTCAAAATACGCAGAATACTATATTGAAATGTGTCTTTATGCAGTTACTAACACAAAGTACCCGATTTAAGACAAAAATATCCTAAAGAGGATTTTAAATTAAAATCAAAATTGATCGTGAAGATGTTGAGTAATGAAAGCGCGTCAGATGATAGACTGCTGAATGATACATGTCATACCGCTTTTGAATTTTTTGCAACACTGACCCAGAACAACTTAAGTTTTATCATAAATTTGTCGCAGATATAATCCACAACCTTATTTAAAAAAAATAACTACAACTGAAATATTGATGCTGAAAGGAATAAAAATAAAACTGAACAATGTTTGTAAACTATAACAGATCATGATCATTCTATATATACCCTTAAATTAACTCCAATTTTGTCTTCCCAAGTACGTATGCATTTTCCATGTCCCCATACACTTTTGTTAACTTAGAAAAAATATTGAAATAGATTTACTGTATGGAACTTTGGAAAAAATTATAAATGATTTCCAAAATTGCGAAGAATGCATCCAAAGTCTGCTTTTTCTACGAGAAAAATAGCTGAAACAAACTAAATTTAAGCTTAATTCATAGTAATGATATTTCTGTACTTCATCTCTAGAGCCTTAATAATATAAATTGGATATAAAATTTATTATTTATCTTCTAAGCTACAACATAATATAAAATGAATGGAACTTAAGGACATCGAATATGAGCGAATGTAGTGGATGTGGGAGAGAAAAAATTGATACTCGTAGTTCAGGACATATATAATACCATTGAACTAGTTGGCAGTAACTATGTTTAATATGTTTAACTTGTGGCATTCACTCAAAGAAAATGGAAACACGTAAAGAAAGGAAAACGATCAGTAGTGTTTCAAAGTTTCAATTGAACCAGTTCTGAAAACAAGTCTCTCGTATGATTATTGCAAGAGATTTTAGAGCAGCCTACAGACACTTTAATAAAGGTAGTTCTGAAGAAAACTACGCTTAAAACTTCGAAAGAAATATTTCTAATCAACTGCGTATTAAAACTTTCTCGTTTACTATAATCTAGTAAAGGCACTTTCATTTATTTGTACAATATTAAAAAGATGTCACTTAAATTTTAAAAAAATGTAAAGCACAACAAAATGTTTCGGTTTTAATATTAAATAACAATTTATGATCATTTTCATAAATATTATATTTTAAAATTTCATTTAGTTTTAAATTTACTTTTTTTTAAACTATATTTCCTTCAGGCAACATGACTTTGTAAAATTTACTATTAAAAATTTTAAAAAATAACAACAATAATAAAAATTTAATTATCTTTTATATTTTAGAGTTTTAATCAATATTATCTAAACAAAGGTTTATGTCTTTAGAAAAAGCCTCTTTAAACATTATGAAGTTTATGACGATTAATCATTTACAAAGAGCTGAATCGAGTTGAAACTTTATTGACGTCAAGTACAGAGTACATTGTAGTTTTATTGATGCTATTAATTTTCACGTTATGCTAAAAAACATTACATAGAGTGTATATTTATTTAATTAATTATAATGTAGTTAGTTTTTTAACTGCTGATGGGCCTTAACATGTAGAATTCCGTTATTTTAAATATTTATACAACAGATATGTTTATTTTTAATATCTTGTATAATAATTATGTAATAATAATAATAATAATAATTATTATTATGTTGTTGAAACTATTAAATAAGGCTGATAATTGAAAAAATTAAAAAACAATCTTCGTCTTTTTTGAAAAGCTATTTAACTATTTAAATTACTTACTATGTAAACAATGAGCTTTTAGCAAAATTATTTACAAAAAGTAAAAAAAAAATGTTTCAATAAAGTATGCCAGTAAAAGCATAGTCTTTAAATTCTCACACTGTTTCATACGTTTTGTAAATAGAAACCTTGACATCTGTTGTTAGTAGTGCTCCTTCATTAATACTAACATATTTATAGATAAATCATATATCATCATACACAAACTTAGCAATTATTGTTTCAGCAATTTGTTTAAATGATTTATGTTTGAATTCTATTCATAATGGATTTATTTACCGCTAATTATTCTCGTTTATGAAGCACTGTAATAATCGTTGAATAATTTACAATAGGAATCATTATAAATATAGTCATAAAATAAAATGAAGAACAGCTATTGTTAAGTTTAAGAATAGCACATAAATTTTACCATATAAAAACATACTCAGCAGATAATTTTAACCAATGTAAATATGCTAGCATTGTATTTAAAAATTAAAACTATTGTTCCCATTTACCAATTGAAGACAAATAATCTTAAAATAAAATACCATATTGCACAACTCTTTCAATAGTTACGAGAGTAAAAGTTTTTTTGTCCCATTTATAAATCTACTGGTGTGATACATGTTTTGAAAATATATTAAATCTTCCAAACTTTGTATGCTACCAAATCAGCAATAATTAGACATTATTTTTAGAGATAGATCATCGAATTCAGTGTACAGTTTAACTTAGAAGAAAATAATTTTCACAGGAAAAATTTACTAAATACTAAATATATTAAAAATATTTCTAAAAGACAATTTTATTTTATTGCATATGTCTTAAAAAGACTTACCTTAAAGGCTGTAAGAATTGGATCTTCACTCGTCAAAGACATCCAAGCGGGACTTGCTAGAGCTCGGTAAGTATGTATTCGCCTGAGTGAATACCGCAGGCTATCGGTGTGCATACCTTCGTGGCACTTCTGACAGCTACAGGATAAGGGATGGGGTTTTTCTATGACAGCTCCTCTCGATAACAGAAGTTGAAGAATTTCAAACTGATTACAATGAGCTGCAAGAATTATAGGAGAAATGTCTGGGGAATAATCTGAGCTTTCTTCACCAGGCTGTCGAGTTTTAGCCCAATCATTCGCCAGCATTTCACTCGTAATGCTGGGATGATTAATGAGCATCTCGACAATTTTGTAGACACCTTCCCTGATGGCGTACAACAAGGCATCGCCAATTTTTACACTCTCCTGCTGCAACAGAAGTTCAACAATTTCTACATTTTCGTTGTCTACAGCTATCTGTATGGCACTCCGGCCCAATATATTGGTACAGTTCACATTAACCGGGTTCGGCTTGAGTAAACATCGTACCATCGTAGGCCTATCCCCTCTCTCGGCTGCTTCGAGAAAGGTTCTTTCTTTCGGATCCATGCTGTGGCCATCTTTTAAGGGCTCCAGAGGTATGGGAATACGGTACTGATTGCTACTTCGGGATGCGTTCTGCTTACCCATTTTAACACTCTGAAAACTCACTAGACGCATCAGCCTTTAGGATTAACCGATATCCAGAACTACGTTTAGCATTTCATGGAATTCAGCTCCACAGCCAGCATCTGTAAAACTAAAAAAGAAAAACGTGTAAGTTATTCATGAAGGAAATCAAGAAAAAGTATTGTTCAACTATAGAGTTTAATAAAAATACTATTCTCAAAGACACATTATATAAGGGTAGTTTATTTTTCAACCTCCGATGAACCTTAAAAAGACAAGAATAAAGAACAAAGTGAAATAATTACTAAAATTAATGTACTTTTCGACATAATAGTCTTAATGATTCACAACTTTTTCATATCACTAGATTAGGCTTCCAATCTATTTTTTAAGGAACATCGTCACCAATGTGGGATGTTACTCTGAAGCTCTTTATTGTTCAGAAATCTTTGGACTGCTATCCAGTTCCTCAATTCAGGAAAGAGATAAAAATCACTCTATGATAAGATGGCTTTAAACTGCTCCAGAAGCTGTGAGAGATTGAAGATAACTCCAGAAGCCACCATTTCTTTTTTATTCAGTATGGCTCTTCGCAGTCGTGTTAAAGTCTGACAATAAACCATTGCATTGATCTATTCATCTATTCTATAAACTCAACAAGCAACATACCGACGGATTTTCCTCTCTTACCTTAGTTTATAGCTAGGATGTTAGAAGCTCCTATCTTATGAGAAGCTCCAAAGCAACATAAAAAAATTACGCTTCACTAGTTGCGGCATTTTGCTGCTCGTAGAATTAAGAATGATAATAGGGATATAAAGTATTTTCCGATTTGCCAGATATAGTGATGTGTGATGCATGTGTTCTAAGCTTATTTAATAAAGTTCAGTTACATAAATGAAGAAAAGTTATTTAAGAGTCATTCAGAATTTAAACAGCGTTATATATTTAACTTAAACCTCAAATTTCTATGTTTAATTCTGAATTTGTCTCTATATTACTTTACTGATTGGCTCTGAAAAACCTAAAAAGATTCATATTACCTGTTCAAAGCAGCTAAACTAAGTATTCTTAAATTACATCCTCCTTACACCGCACCAGTCTGTAATAAATTATTCCTAATGCCTAGTTTTACGTAACTAAATTATGACTTATTTTTTCCCTCTCTCTGCCAGTTTTCAATCCTGAATGCAATTATTTAATGCTTCCAAAATTTCAAAAGTTGGCAGAAAACGCATATGCTGTCTCATATTTTTTTCGTTTGGTTTTCTATTCGCTGTTATTAGTTTAGAGTTTCTATCCTAATCTGGAGAAAAGGAGAGCTCTATCCCTGGGCGTGTGAAGTGCATTCATCATTCCTTTATCTTACCGCAAACAAACGCTCGACACACAACAAGTGCGCGTTTTCCCACGAGACTCACTGCGAAATGGGAGACCTCACTCTATGAAGAGTTCTTTCGGAAATGCTTCATGGTGAACTGCGAGCGTTCAAACACGAATTTAACTAGGGATGGGGTTAAGCACTCGTCTTAAATGGTTCCCTCACCGAAATCGACTTAAAATTGGGATGGAGCTCTAGAATAGGCACAGGGATTGGAATTCAAATTTCAAAATAACAAAAATAAACCACTTTTATTTTTCCTTGATTTATGATATAAAAACTAATAAATGCGAGCATTCAAACATGAATTTAGTTAGGGAGGAGTTAAGTACTTGTATTAAATGGTTCGTCACTGAAATCGGCTTAATATTGGGATGCAGCTTTAGAATAGGTACAGGGATTGGAATTCAAATTTCAAAATAATAAAATTAAATCACTTTTAGTTTTCCTTGATTTATGATATAAAAACTAATAAATGCGAACTTTCAAACACGAATTTAGTCAGGGAGGGGTTAAGTACTTGTATTAAATGGTTCTCTCACCGAAATTGGCTTAAAACTGGAATAGAGCACTAGAATATAGACAGAGTTTCTTGAATTTAAATTTCAAAATAATAAAATTAAATCACTTTTAGTTTTCCTTGATTTATGATATAAAAACTAATAAATGCGAACTTTCAAACACGAATTTAGTCAGGGAGGGGTTAAGTACTTGTATTAAATGGTTCTCTCACCGAAATTGGCTTAAAACTGGAATAGAGCACTAGAATATAGACAGAGTTTCTTGAATTTAAATTTCAAAATAATAGGAATTATCCACTTTTATTGTGTCATGAATTACGATAGAAGAACTAATAATAATCCAATCAATTATTTTTAAATAAAAGGTTACATATATGTTTTACCCATTAATTTTTAGTGTCTCTTTTTAAAGATAGCTAAAAATAATTTGTAGAATTTTTATGTTTTTTTTCTGAACTAGGCTTCTTTTTTCAAGAAAAATAGATTGCAGTTCTACCAACGATTTATATATATATATATATATATATATATATATATATATATATATATATATATATATATATATATATATATATATATATATCATTTGGATCGATATTTTATGTCGGTTTAAAGTCTCGAGCCTAAACTTACTTTTTCGACAGGTAATCGACTAAATAGCTTTAACTATTATAAAAATTTACATTACAGTACATTGTTTACACGTGACTTATAAATCTCGTATCACAAATTTTTAAAAAATGCATAATTCTTTTTCTATGTTGCTTAAAAGGATCTGATCATTAGCTGATCACTAATGAGTACGGACTGTAATATTTAAATACTAGTTTACTCTATAATATTTAATTACTAGTTTAAATTTCATATAGTTATACTATGTATTCCATACTGACGTAGACTTAAGTTATTCATAAATATATATTCTGCAGAAATGAGTCAAGCATTTATGGGTTAATTTTGACGCATTTCTTTATTTCTTTAACTTTTATTTTGACATTTTACTTTATAGCTCTACATTTATAAAGAAATGAAATTTTATATATTCTAGTTTCCGAACGTAGTTTAATAATTTTATCTAAACTCTCAAAAACATACAAAGACAAATAATAATAAGCATTTTTAACTCTGTAGTTTTATATGCAGAACAATTCTCTAGGTTGCTTCCCAGATTAATCTTAACCTATGTAGACCCATGTAGAGACTGAGATTATTTTACCTTCTACTTCTAATAAAGAAATGAAAATATTTATTAAAATATTCATCATATTTTAATACGACGGTTTAAATATCTGTAAATAATTTATTAGGCTCTGTACCAAGCTTTTCTTTATTGCACTAACACTATGGGTAAGAGTATAATCAATAACTGCTAGTTTATATATCTCTTATAACACAAGTGAATATTACAAATCATGGCTGGCTTCTACGGAACTAAAATCTAAACTTGAAGCTGGTTGTTATAATATTATCCCTTCTGTTAACTTTCCCTTTCCTCATTTCAGGCCAAAAATATCGTAGAATGCCTTTTCTTGTGCTTGATTTTAGTTTCCAACATTAGTTTTTATTTCTTCTGCATTTCAAAAAGAGTCAGATACCATGCACTAGATCATAAATACTTATCAGCAAGGGCTGGTTTATAAAATACTCCAACCAATATCAAAACGGGATGATGGTCAAATTTTTAGGTTACTATATGTCAGCTCGGGTTCCATGTTAGGATGAATGTATGTAATCGTTTAGAATTGACTTTAATAAGTAGTTCGTTGTTCAGGTGAGGCCGCTAAAACCACCTCCCGCTACCGCAAAGATAACAAAGAATTATCTCGACCTATACATCGATGACCAACCAGTAGTCATCAATAATAATTTGTTAGTGGACTGCGGAGCCTTTAATTTCTGTCATCTCAGACCAATATCGACGACAGCTGCAAAACTTTATGTTCCCAACCAACGAAAACATAAGCCTCAAGGTTGCCAACGAAGGTCATATCCGATTAATGAAAATATGTGCTTTTTGATGAAACACTAATAATCGAATATGAATACATGGCTATGTTTTAATGCAGTCCCGATGTTATACTTAGATAGAATTTCTCAAAGCTCTAAAGAAGTTGTGAACTGTGGGTAATAGGAAATAGCGTTTGACGACCATTTGGAATTCAATTTAAGGAATGGTTCTTTGTTTAATAATCCCTCGGCTAATATATACATTGTTTATCACACATCAACATGTACATGTTCAAAAGCAACATGTTTAGTTTGGTATTATTTTCACCTATTCAGTGTGCTCAAATGCCTCTTGTATGATAATGAAAATTTTTCAAATTATCTATTTTGGGTTTATGTTCATGTATAAGACATTTAATTGGTTGAATTTTTTTTCCTGTTCCTTGTGAAATCTCCACATTTTTCATTAGAAATGGGAATTGTAAATTGAATCTGTTCCTTTTTTACCAAGTAGAGGTTTACACGTGATAATGCTTTAACACTCCCAGGCAACCAACTAATATCTAGCATTCTGCATATGTTTCAAAACATCGCTGTTGAAATTTTATTGCATATCAAAGTTGTTGGAATACTAGTTCTCAATTCTTTCATGCTATAACTAAGAAATATAATTTTTTTAAACATATAGGGATAGCTGGGGAACTGAGAATAATAGAAGTTCATATAAAAGTTAATTATAAAACGTATATTTTTAAAACGTGCTTACAGTTATATTTGTTAAAAAGAATTTATAAAACGTAAAGTATAAGAATTACAATTACTTAGCTGCATTTCAAGAGCATTTAAAATTTCTATAACAAGGAAAAGCTGTTTAAAAAGAAACTATTTAAATATGTAAAATGAACCATTTTGGAATCAAATATATGAGTAATTAAGATAAAACTCACTTCAACTTTCAGTTTAATGGCGTTAAAATTTCTCCAAATGAATATAACAGGTAATATCTCGTAGTAAAAGACATAAACATAGTTATACTCTTAGCCCAATAATTCAACTGAAAGTATGATTTTGTGTCTCAAGGATATAACTGTTGCGATCCGTAAAACAGTAATAAAGAGAGGAAAGATTACATCGGGTGAAAATATTTATTCACTTTTCTTCGGGATTTTTCTTTGGCACACTGTATCATTTTTCTTTATCAAAAGATTTTTTAACACAAATTCAGTGATTTAAGAGCTTCAAAGTTTTGATGAGTTTGGACATTCTAGCGAAAATCTTTTTACTTAAAAATAGTATTTTACATATTCTTCTCAGGAATAGTTTTAGAAACCTTACAAAAAAGATTAGATGAACGTGTTTTATAATTATTTAGCTTTTAATTTTGGATAGAGAATATGAGATAAAACCGTTGGTCTAAAATTTAAATCGCAGTTTTTAACTATATTTATATAGAAAATTCTTGGTACAAAAAGTGAAGTAAAAAAAAACCGAAATAGAAATTAAAAAAACCAAATAATTACAGTAAACATTTATATTTGAAAAGCCAATTTTAGCTCTTCCATTAAAAAGTTTGAAAAGTATATGAACTCATTTTAGTCACGATTATAAATATAAGAGTATTTTTATAAATATCTAATAGTTTTGTTAATATTTTCAGATATTAGCTGATTTCTTTGAATTTAGCTCCATAACAAAGCAATTAGGATATATTGCCTAATGAAATACATGAATTTAGAAGACAGTAAAATATTTAGGTTAACTATCGCAATATAGTATTTGCATTACTGAAATCAGTAAAATTCATTACGTTAATAAGATAATGTACTACTTTCACCACAACTAATATTAGGCCCGAACGCTCATATTCTTTGTGTGTACTCGATGAACTAAAGTGGTAATACTGCTGATAAAATATACTTGGTTCAAAATATGGTATCGATTTTCCACTAAAATTGTTTCCCACATAGAAATAAAGCAGATTTATATATATATATATATATATATATATATATATATATATATATATGTATGTCTGTGTGTGTGTGTTTAATATTAAAATCCCTTATTTACATATTTTAATATTAATTTAATAACTTTTATTCAGAAATTACATTGGGGTTACTGGTAATTCTGATTTTTCCTTCCAGACACGCTATAGACTTAATTCAGCCTCTGTCTGTACTTCTATAACCAATTGTAAACGCGTTTTCTTAGGGATTATTCGTTGGGATTATTCGTAGTCTTTTTACCTGAGAAATTCCTACTTAAAAAGTGTGTGCACGATGTTCAAAAAGTTCTTGCCTGTTGTATTTAATTGGATGTTTCGTCATCAGAAATAAAATGTGTTGTGCTTTTTGATGAATCTGGATGCTGAACTGATATAGATAATAGGGATGAACGATATCAGAATTTTAATATCGCAATATATCCCCAAATTTTTATTGATATCATTGATATATCTCGATAATACTTTTAAGTAGGAAGGTATATTGCTATTGTTGAATAAACTTAGCTTTCTTTCATTCTAAATTTTTTTCCCGGTAATTAAAATTTTTGAAAGATAAAAACAACTTTTTAGTAGTAATTCATTTTAACACTTAAAAGAATATATATATGTTGTTCAGAAGTAATTTGTTCATATACTAAACAGAATTGTTTAATCAAATTGAAAATCATTACTTCTAATTTACATTGCCTATTTATGACAAATTACATTTCTCCCAAATCGAAATTAAACTCCTTTCATTGGTAAAATGATCTTCGGTATAGGATTCCGAGGGTTCTCTGTATATTACCTGGGAGAAACGAAATAATTGTATGGTCCAAACATTTGAATTTCAATAGAAAAGGATTAATTTTGATAATTTTAACTTTTCTTTTTCACGGACTCTACGAACACAGTAAATATTCCGTCAAAATTTACTTTCCTAAATTTGATGTAGATATCTTTTTTTTTTTACATTTATGAGAATAAAATTTTGACAATCCATTGAAACTTAATAAAACAAAATTTGAAGTTAATAATAAATTACTTAATAAATTATTAAAAATAAATAAAGTAACTTAAAAATTATATCTTAATTTTTAAAAATAAAAAAGACAGTTCTTGTCTGAGTTTAGATTTCGATATCGTAGAGCATTGTAATATTTCAAATGGCTCCATAAATTAGACTTGGCCTTCAAAAAGACTAGACCTAAATTTCCAAATCGATATATTTTCACTGATTATTTTACTTTTTTATCTATGAGAGACTATTACCAACATAGCAAAAAAAAAAATTGCCAAACATTGCTTTTGTAACTTTTTTTATGTAATTTTATGATACTTTGGGCAATGAATACGATTCCAAGCAGTCATTTTTTATCCGATATGCACCAAAACACCGTTCTCCTCCGATATTAATAGAAGAACGAGCAAGTAACAAGCTATCGAGATATATCAACAGATATCACTCACTGTTGCGATTAAGTAGTAAAGGTCAATTACGTGAAATATACCGATATTTTTTCAAAAAGCCAGTAGCAGGTGTGATGAACAACCGAGTTCATTTCCGGTCTTGAACTGACTGCTTCGTTATCGTGATATATTGGGATATACTACCAAAGACCTTGCGCAGACGTGATAGTCTTCAAGAACAAATATTCTGGTTCGTTATTGTATCAAGTGCCCGGCTAAATACGCAAAGCGGAAATAAAACAAGATGTAATAACTTGAAGAAATATTATTTTATGTGGAATATTTAGGATGTCTTTTGGCTATCTACGTTATCGCTCGAAGGAAAAACAGTATCGACTACAGAGATATATCGGTAGAACAGAATTTTAATATTGTGATCGCGATACTTAAATTATCTCAATATTTAACGATATATTGATAAACGATCCAGCCCAAATAGATAACATAAATAATGTTATAAGGAAGCACGAATAAATAATAATTAAATTGTTATAGATATAATAACATAGATACCCATTCAGAGATATTATGCAGGTAGAATATTAATAAAAATTTAATCTAATATATTAATAGCACCAGAAAAAATAAAATTATTGAATTATTTAAACTATACTATATAATTTAAGTGAGTGGGCTATGAATTTACCGTTATACACAATCTCAGTTGATGCTACTGTTATTGCACCACTCCCAAATATCACGTGAATTAAAATTATACTCTAAATAGTCATAGAACATAAAGATCACAATTATAAAGAGCATTTTATTCTAGATTTTATCAAGCAGCAAACACGAAATAATGCAAAATTTGCGAATGCCCATTTACTTTTACAAAATATTATTCCAAAACTTATTAGTTAGCAGAAATAAAATTTCAGTTGTCACATTGATTGAATGCTTTGTTCTTCGATCGATATAAGTTCATTAAACATTAAATAAGTGATTTTAGGTGAGCCTTCAGATGATTATTAATATTCATTAAAGTGATATTTTTCCACTTATCACTTAAGTCTTATAGATAATTATTAATTTTCCAAATTAGCACACACTGTTATGAATTCTACAATTATTTCAAGTTTTCCCATTTGATAAATTGCTTTTGAAATAACTTTTCAATGGCTAGAGTAGAATTATGACCGTGCCCTCAAAAAATTAGTCATTTGGGGATACAATAACTGGAAATCATTAACATCAAGGGCTTTATTGCGTGTCCATTGTAATTACAGCTAAAGTTTAAATAAATAGAAATTAGGGGGGAATTCTAGTATGACTTTACTTGCAGAAATAAAGACAACAATTGGTGTATAAAATATATCCTATTTTTTATATTAAATACAACAATTTACCATAATGTTTTAATCGTAAAAATATATTTCTATAAATCACTGAAGATATGTATATTTTTTAGTAAATCATATGTTGTTGTACATATATATGACAGTTAATTGAATGCTAATTTTTAATACAACAACTGGAAGCATATAGTATATTTATCTCTCATGTGCAAATATTCTCTGCGTTTAGTATGTCATTCATTTTTAAGTAATACCTTAAAATGAAAATCTTTTCAGGTAAAAGAAAAGAAAGTCTCTATTTGCGGAACTTTCCTCAAACAACCTCAATAAATGACCAGAAATCCACAAAAAAATTCCTCAGTTTTTTTCAAAGAATTCTAATGATCACGACTTCTGTTAAATCAGATTCTAAAAACTGACATTGGGAAAGAAATCCAACTTACACCATTTCAATAAAAAATTACTGGAAACAACCACAGAATCCGTAAATGGAATCATCAAATTAGACAAAGTATTCTGTATTGCATGAATAATGAGAATTAAACAAAACTTGTGATTAAATTTTGAAAATGTAGTTACTGCGCAAATGTAAATTTCCTCCATTATTTACTCACATGGCAATTGGGAGTTAGATGAGAAAGAAGGTGCGTTTTAAATTCCAGATTGAAATTAGCCTCTAATTCCTAACAACTGCAATTCATTAAAATGTAGAGCATGAGGTGGTACAATCTCTTGTTGTGTGCAAATTGACCGCAATACTTCTGTCGTTATTTGTAATTGGTCATACTAATCCTACATGTTGAAAAAATGGGATAATTAGTTGAAAACTGGTTTTAAATTTCTATTTTGAGAATGAATTTTATAAAGCAGTAATGACTACTTTAGCTATTTTGATAAATATAAAAAGTCATTCGTCGTACCATGAAGAGTGAAATATTGTCTCTACCTTCGACAGATTTCCCGTCAACTTGTACGTGTTTATATATATGCGAGAAATATTGAACATTGATTGAAAATAAATAAAATAAGCATATTCATGGTAAAAATTATAGTAAACTAATTCCTAATTGTAAACTTACAAATTAAATTATAGTAGAAAATGCATATAATATTCTATGTATAAAATGTAAACTAACAACCCAGTAGCGAATCATGTCTAACCTTCCCCAAAACCTTCATGATTTTTTCCGTGATATTTCTTTTTCGATATTTAGAATAAATGTTATACTTGTTTTGATTCGTGTTATTGTAACAAACATAATTCACAAAATAAAGTTCATAAAATCAGTGTTTATTATTAGACCCAGTAAAGAAATTTAAAACAATTCTTGCATTTATAGATTCATTTTCTGACAGAAGGTTAAACCTCGACTAACATCCACTGTTAACAAAAGTCAAAACTTTTAAGCTCTGAAATTTTTCACCAAGTAGTTAAAATCATTCATAAGTCAATTTTTATTATTGGATCAAGCGAAGAAGCTTAAAATATTTCTTGTATTTACCGATTCATTTTTAACACCAGGTTAAAATAAGCTTAACAAAAGCCAAAACTTTGAATTATTCACCATGCAGCTGATAAATCATATAAATGAAAATATATTGTAGCGAAAATCGTTTCCTTCAGTAAGGACGCCGTGGCCCAGTCGGTAAAGCGGCGGACTCGTGAACGGAAACAAGCCAAGCAAGCTGCCTTAAAAATTAATTTTAATTTGGATTTAATTTATGTTAATTTAATTTGATTATGCAAATTTATGTAAATTATAGTTGCTAATTTTTTGCGGGCCTTCCAAGCCTGGAAGGTTCTAAAAGTGTATATAAGCAGGATTTCCTTCAGTTGCGGGGTAATAAAATCTTGAATTGGTCTTGAGCGGTTATCATTCAATTCACCCATTTCAGTTCATCTCATCTACGCGACAATATAATCAAATTTTTATTGGACCTAATGAGAAAGATTTAAATGTTTCTCTCATTTAACAATTTATTTTTGACCCCTGGTTAAAACCCGCCTACTTCTCCGCCCCCTCCAACATTAACAAAAGCCGAAATTTTGAAGCTCTAAATTATTCTTCAAACAGTTAATTAATAATATAAATGAAAACATCAAATACATTTTTATTATTGGATCTGTTATTGTATATTATTGGATTGATACATTTTTGGAGGCAGGATGACCCCGAATCATTACTCGATCACTAATCTGAGATATTATATTAATAATTTAGTGTATAATATCAGCAAAACAACTTCTCAATTAATTGTATTTAAAATTTTTAATATCAAATTATACATAGATTTTCAGCTATCCTTATTTAGTTCAAATGTAGAGCATGAAGTGTTATAGTATCTTGTGTACAAATCCTTTCTTTTAGTTGTAAAGATTTTTATAATCAGTTACACAAATGCCAAAATTATTAATTTGAAAAGCTGTAATAACTAATTCAAAATGTTTTAAGTTTCCATTTTTATCATGAACTTTATAAAGTAGAAGTGTACTTTAGTTATAAATATTAAGAACAGAGAATGGTATAAGCAAAACGATTTGTCAATAAATACTTCCGGAATAATTAATTATCAAATTT
The DNA here is from genome assembly GCA_032207245.1 of Pardosa pseudoannulata. NCBI lineage: Eukaryota > Metazoa > Arthropoda > Arachnida > Araneae > Lycosidae > Pardosa > Pardosa pseudoannulata. The sequence continues at coordinate 10,270,015 of CM063502.1, forward strand.
TCCATAGAATTTATTTAATGATTTCTAATTGATTTTGTTGAAGAAATGTATGGAAGAATAGAGATGTATTACTCTTTATTGTCTATTCGGTTTGTCTCTTTTGCTAAATGATAAAAAAAAAACTAAACTAAATCACTAGAATTTGTTACACAGAATAGCTTCTTTTCGTTAACGAAATAAAATAAAAAAAAGTTCTTGTGGAGAAAATTTGGTTGACCTTATTTACTTCCCGTCTTCAATGCTATTTTTATCGTAGTAATAAATTAATTGACTACATGTTTTTCTTCTCATTTACTCAGACATTTTTACTCTGGCACTAAGGAATACACACACACACACACACACACACATATATATATATATATATATATATATTCATTACATGTATAATACTAAAAATAAATGATTACTTAAGTACATATTCACCACCATTAAGAAAATTTAGTCTGAAAGTTTATGAAAGAAACAGTTTATGTATTTAAATCAGAATAATGTGGTCATAATGTGGTCAAATGTGTGAGTATAATGTTCGATTTTACGGAAATTTTTAAAATAGCTAAATACACGAAGCATATTCATTGTTATTAGTTCCGAAGCCCTCGTAATTTTATCGCATTTACTTTTAATGTAGAACTTCGGATAAACCATAATTAACAAAAAAACATCAAAACTAAATGTTTTAGCTTTAATTCATTACATATGGTTAATCTAAGAACCTACATATATACATAAAAATTTTGTATCAAATAAACTGAGTATTTTTTTTTAGCTTAATGGCTTCTTTATGCTCTTATTATCTTGGTTTGCTATACTGTTGTCAAGGTGTGAATGAAAACTAATAGTTTCTTTATACGCAAGATACCTATAAATATTTTGATTGCTTGTAGGTTTCCGTTAATTGGCAAAAATAGAGATTCAGCTAAAATTGTCATTTCTCATGGGTGATAGATAAAATAAAGAGAAGTCACTGTTAAGTGTAGTTCCGTGTAGAAACATAGAAATTGAACAAATGGGTGAAGATCCTTTAAATAATTACTTGTTTGATTATACAGTTAGATTCTAAATGCATTATATGTTTTAATTTACACAGAGTGTATAATAAAAGCCAAAATCAGCTTTTTATCCTCAAATGTTGGTCGTAAAAGTATACGACCGTTTAAAAAAATGTTTCAATTGAAATAAACAACCTTTTTAGGGTGTAAATAACTTAACTTTAATTTTGAGAAAATTACAAAGTCCTCCAGTCATGGGTTTCATAAAAGATTCATTAAAGTAATTTGTGGTAGAAATTAGGTTGAAAACCCAGCTTTACATTAAAAGGAGGAGGGTTTACTGATTAGGAACGGGGTTTATTCATAGCAAAGTGGATACACACAGTATTTTTCAGTAAAATAAACTTTTGATCCCATAAATCTTCTTTTGCCATAAAATGGACTAAAACTTGATTTGCTAAAACTTGATTTCTACCTCAAATTACTGCAATTAATCGATCCCACAAAAAGGAGAAAACACAAGTTTCGCAAACGCTGAATATAAAAATCTCCGAAAATTTCTGTCGCAGAGTACTGGATTTTTTTTTTTTTTTTTTTGTTACGGCTCATAGGGTGAGTGTCAATTTTTACTGACTATAATGACAGAGAACGGAGGTATGAACAGAAAATCTAAATTTTGTATTTTTTCCAACGGTGAAATGTTAATTTTAAAAGTACTGTAAAAGGAATACTTATCTTATTGGAAAGATTTTTGTGAACACAAGCGAATGTCTAAGGCCAGCAGTTTAAAAATAAAAGTTAAATTATCCGATTAAATGACAGATTTTGATAAAAATATTAGAATTTTTTTAAAAATTTTTTAAAGACCCTTATATTAACTTTCCAAAACAGCTTTGTCCGTCTTTAAGATTCATAAAATAGATCTTCAGAAAACTTTTGTTTTTGTTCGACAAACTAAAAGTTGCATTCAAGTATCCCAAAATGTCCCATTAAATGGATTAATAAGTTACATATTAATGCATTGTTGAGATAAGCATACATAAAAAGAATGCTTACCTTATTTGAAACATTTTTGTAATCAGAAGTATTTTCCTACGGTCATTGATGGAGGAGATAAAGATCAATTAAAGTATCCGACTGATGATTAAAGTATCCGAGTGATGTATTTTGCTGAAAAATTAGCATTATTTACTTATTTGAAATACCATAATGTTTGATATCCAAAATAGTTTTATTTTGTCTTAACCATCTGTAAATAGAAAATATGAAAATTTTGTTTTTGATAGACAAACCGAAATCATTTAAATAACCCTATGTTACATATTAAAATGTTTCATATATAACCAGATCATTAAATTTAAGTTTTTATTTTAAAGATAGGTTTTTGATCTGAAGATTTTAGTTTAATTCCAACTTATAAAGCAAGGGATTTTGTGTAGCTGCAAATAAACAGTTTATAAAAGTTTTCTGCAACATTTTGTAAATCTCTTATCATTGAAGCTATGTGTTGAAGTTTTATAGCTCAGGATTAACGTGATAGCAAAATAATGTTCTAGCTATATCAGTATAAAACTTAAAATAGATACTTCACATAATTTTCTGAGTGTAATGAAATCAAACTTTGATTATAAAATCAGTTTTTGGGAATTTACAGCCGTTTCTATAAAATAATTTTTTCTGCATTATTTAAAAAAATAGCTAAACTGTTACTTCTACCATAAATATCTCTTATAAATTTTAATATAGGTCTGAGATCTAGTTTATTTACATTTTTGTGTCTCTGAGGTTTGTCTGTCCCTCAAAAATATTATTTTTGGATTAATATGTATTTTACCGCACCGATAGGAATAAAAATTGCTTAATTTTTCTACAAATATATGAAAAAAATGTTTTTGCAAAATTAAAAAAAAATTTACTTATATAACTTTTTATATTGATAAATAATCTAAACACAACTATTAGCACAATATTTTTTAATGATTTTCAAAATATGAAGTATCGAACCCAGTTGGTGCACCCTATGTATTATACCAAATATGCAAAACTGCAAATACTAGTAATAAATTTGTTGAAATCAGATCTCATATTTTGGTAGTTTAACTAATTTTTTTTACTAGAGTAACACAGTGAGGTTATATATTTTTGTCATTTAACCAATTTTGAATTCCCTCCAAACCGACAGTTGAAACCTTATTCAAAATAAAAAAGCTAGTGCAGTTTTCTCTAACGCATTTAAGACAACTTAGTAGACAATTTCTCAGCAGGAGATCTCAGTTATATTAACACATATAATGGAATTCAATTGTTCACTGTCATGGAAACTTTTGTTAAGCTTTAAACCATATTTTACTATTTGGTAAACTACTGAAAATCGTCTATTACCTTAGAAAATCAGTATTCAGTAGCTTAGATAATATATTAGAACCTTCATTCTAACGTTGTTAAATTAGAAATTTTCCCATATTTACCGTTCGATTCATTTGTTTTTATAGAACAAATTTTTAATGTTACTTTTTTCTCTGATTTATTGGTCCAGGAATGTACGTTTTACTTCATAAATAGTCGAATAAGTTTGTTTATGTCAGTTTATTTTCCTGGAATACTGTTTTTTAGAATTTAGGAGATTAAGAAGAAATAAATTAACAATTGTTTTTCTAAAGCCAGTTTAAAACAACCCAACTGCGTCAGTTGAAGATTATGACTACTTACAGGAAGAATGGAAAAAACTTATTCACATAAACTTTGAGAATCAACGTCTCAATTACAATAATATTCCAGCAACGTATGGGATTGTCGTGTCTCTTTAGACACGACAATCCCATAACTCAGGCTAGAAGCAAGATCATGAGAAAAATCTGAAGGAAAACAGATTATACATTTTCTTTTATTGATCTTTTAAAAAGTTCAATCATGTTAGAAAGTTTACCCGGAAGTATTGTTTTCAAGGAGTTTAGGAGAGCAGGAGAAATGGAATTAACAACTGTTTCCCTAGAGCTAGTTTTAGCCAACCCAACTGCGTCTGCCGAAGATTATGGCTCTTTCCAGAAAGACTGGAGCAAATTTGTTGACATAAACTTTGAAAGTCCAAATTAATAGTGACCTAACAAATAACGTGGGCCACAACAGTCTTAGAAGTAATATCAGGAAAAAAAATGGAAGGAAGATAAAGATGCACTAGAGTCTGTATCGTGTTTTCCAAAACACCAGAAAATTATCAAAAATAAATCATTTATGTAAGAACTCCAGGACAGCGGTAGTATATTTTCAGGGGAGGAGGAGATTATTTTTAAAAATAAGTTATTAATATTCCTCCATATTTACGAATTTTTATATCTATTTCCTTCATTTATATTTTTCTATTTTCATTCTCTTGAAAAATGATGGATAGGATTTCCTATGTTCTGAAAGAAAAGTCTTGCAGTTTAGGCGTTTAAGTATTGCTTAGCTGTTAAAAATTAAAATTCGTAATAAATCAGTTATATTGAGTTTTTATTGTTTTACTACTGTTGATGAGAGAACTGTTGTTGCAAAGAATCAGAAATATATGAATATGGATATCAGATATGTATGGAGTCTGTCTCACTGTTGCCATAAAGGCGAGCTACCGCTTGTTGCTTATGTGTATGTTCCACCAAGTACGCCAGTTTGATTGATCTTTCCTCCACACAGCGTTGCGGTTCTAAGGAACATATTACCTTTCAAGACTTAAAATTTTCCTTATAACAGCTTTTTATTTATCATAAAATAAGAAGTTCTGCATTTTTATTTTTACATGTTATGTAATAATGCTCTAATTTAAAAAATATTTAATTTCTCAATTTTCAACATTTTTAAAACTAACACAAGTAAGATACACCAAATGAAAAAAAATGAAAGTCTTTCACCTGAAAAAATTCTGAAATATGTATATTAAAACTAAATTTTAATATCAAACTAAAGCTGATTATCATTTTTTCATCCATAAATCTAAAACTTTAAAGGTATCTGATAGTTTAAAATATAAAAAATTAAAAGTCCTAAGAAATAGAAAATTTAAAAAAATTTTACTATTCATCATTCCATAAAAAACAATATATCGCTCGTATTGACATAATTAATGTTCATAGAATAAAAAGATAAATAGCTTCTATTTAATATGAAAAATTGCATTCTAATTTACCTATTTCAAAAGTTATTTTGCTGGAAAGTAGATTTAGGTTTTTATCACTAGATGTATATATTTTATGTTTTATAAAACGTCTTGTTTCCTATGACAAAACTAAAAATATATGTGAAGTTAAAACCTTATTAATGATCTGCTATGTTTAGAATAAAAATTTTTATGGAACTTTTTATTTTATAACGGATCAAAGATAGGGTATCATAATGATGCTATTTTAGCTCAAAAGTCATTATGTAACTTTAAGTAAAACACAAAGTGCATTGAGAAAGTTGCGATAGAATAATACTTTACTTCGCGTAGCTCAGTCGGCAAAGGCCTCGATCTCATAACAGCAGAGCTGTGTGTTGCTAGAATCTATTACAAAGTTTTAATGTTGCGCCTGTAAGTACGAGCAAAAGATCTTTATTTCTGAAATATGAAATAATCATTTTGACCATCTTTGAGCATATTTTGACGAGCTTCATCTTGACGCCTTTCCATATATATTTCGTATAGATCAAAAACAATTAGCCGTAGATAGTCAAAACTTTTGTACTTAGAACATCCTTTATCAATTGCAATCTGCACTCCATACCATGAAAACTTTTTATATAAGGTAGTGGAGCAAAAACAAAAAATGCTTAGCAAATATTGTTTTAGTAGTAGTTATCAACAAATGAAAATTCTCAATATAACAGACAATAATGTAAAAAATAACGGTGCTGATTTATAACAATACTACTGAACGATATCGACGTACTCTTATGCCACTGTAAGAAATCGGAAGTGGAAGAGAAAAAGAATTATTATTTTCACAGAATAATTTGAATTTTTACTGTTTATTACCTTTTGGTATAGAAAAAAGCATTAAATTCGGTGCAATTTCAATATTAAATACGGATTCTTCTAAATACTAATGATTTTTATTTTCGAAATTCATGTGCACTTAGACTGTTGTTTGGTGAAGACGATGTCATTAAAAATATTAAAACTACCGAAATTTGTTTAGTAAAGGGAAATAAACAAATTGAAAGGATTTTGGAGCTCATATAAAGTATTCGTACACTAAAAAAAAGCTAATTTTTGGTGGTGTTTTGTGAATTTGATGTTTAAATTTTCTACGATTAATGATGCCACTGGTCTTCTGACTCACATAGAAAAATATTTTGGTATGAGTTTAAATGCAATTGGAAAAGTAAATATGAAAGATTTTTCATAATTGAGTATTTAGGCGAAAAATTAATTTTAGATCAGAAAACCATACAATTAAATTTTATCTACAATCAGTAGACAAGAATCAATCAAATGGTCTATCATACAAAAGTTTATTGATTCCAGAACAGTGCAAAACAGTGTTCGATTCCAATGATCATCTGTGCTGACATTCGCTTACCGACACGTTTTTGAACATTCTTTAAAGATTGATTGAAAATTAAGTGCTCTTAAGCTTTCAGCCAAATTTAGAACCATGGGACATCCATATTCATAAGTGCAGTACGAAATGCATGTAGAAAACAATGCTTTCATGGTCTTTTGTTGGGTAGCAAACTTTTTATAAGAGAAAACAATTAGAAGTTATGATCATCATACAAACAATACCAAAATAAAAGTTCTGGGAAACATGCCTTTTCAGATGAAAGTAAGAACAGTATTTTGGGGTCAGAAATCCAACAAATGGTGTGGAGAAAACGAAACTCAGAGAAGCATCCAAGAAACTTATTATTTTAATGACTTCTGAATTTTCTTCTTCAAAATTACAGCAAATAAAAATTAATATATAATTTTTACAAAAACTTTAATAAGCTTTTTCAAGCAAATACTTATAAAATTAATATAAGAGACAACTTTTTTCAGGAAACCAATAGCCGTGAAAATTAATACTAACGCCAATATTGTTTTAAAGAAACCGCTAACAAACCGGAATACTCCTATAACTGAAAAACTGAAAGTGGGACAAACTACAAGCTTTTACCCCTGTCATCAAAAAAATCTCGCAACTCCTCTCAGGTTTTCCACTGTATTTTCAAGATGAGATTAGAGGGATGGTCCTTAAATCCCCACAGCAAATGTTAATCCCTATCTACTCCAGAGGTTGAATTTGATTTTAGACCCATTTCACCGCAATGTTCAAGAAATCAGCGTACACTTTTCTGAACTCATCCAACAGAAAATTTGCCGTAAAACAGTACAAAAGGTGCAGTTGCAATACTTTGTACCTCCATTATATGCCAATTTACACGGTCGAGAACACATGCCGTGTCGAATCAAACTTTTCATACAAAACTATTCTCTGTCCATCTCCGCTTTGTCATCGTACTGGAGTAACAGACGTGTCTGTTCTCATTGTATATCAATAAATTGAAAGACCTCCCTAAGAAGAATGTGGAATGTGTTGCGCCGTTTCATTACAGATAAACATGATAGCGGGACCTTTAAGGTTTTGGTTTTTATTAGTGCTTCAGAAATTGGTTATTTACTCATTGTTTATGACTCTATCATTAATCCAGCTTTATACTGATATTTTGAAAATAAATTGCGTTCTAGTGCATCTGCAACGAATTTGAATGATAATTATCTCTTCATGTGTGATAACGTTCCCAAGTACTCCATACTCGGCTTAATACCTAGCTCTAAATACCATATATCATACCCAGGGTTAGGACATTTTTTCCTCCAACATAGTCCTTTCAAACATTTATTGGAAACTCTTGAAATAAATTTTGGATTCAGGAAGATTTTAAGTAAAAATGAGTTTGTATGTACATCTATGCAAAAATGAGACTCTATACCATATTCTGCAACAGAATACTTGGTTTAATCGATGACAAAGTTATTAACCTTCCTTATTAAATGTTAAATATAAACTATAAGGTATTGGTTTCAAATATTGTTTCCAAAAACATGAATTATTTTGTACAATATGAATACTTTTAACGCATCAATATGATGGGCTATTTAGCTTTTCTGTATATTTTACTTGGTATGTAGTGCTTATTTATTAAATGTGCTTGTAGTGCTTGATTATTAAATTTTACATAAAAGTAGTAAAATAGTTCCACCGTAAATGTATATTTGCGTACTTTTAATTTTGTATACACAGTTTTTTTAAATGAATCTTTTTATACTGTAATAATGACTGTACAAATACTTTTTACAATCCCCGTATGCACTTTGAGTAAACTTTTCAGAAAGTTTACTTAAATATTTGCTTTGTAGATTAAAACACATTTCTAAATAAGTACAAAATAGATAGTTTTTTTTACAGTTGGGTTATTTTTTGATCAGACATATTGTACTATACTCGTCCTCTGTTGCAATTTTATTTTATTAAGCTTTCTTACGAAATCCACATTAAATATAAGACCTTCTTCTGTTGTAGGATCATGTTAATCTTATGACACTATCATTATGTCTTGGAGACGTTATGTTGTTAAACTTATAGACTATTCAAATCTCTAAATAACTTTAATGTGCGATAAATAATTTTGTAGAAATAATGTATTATGTATTTTTCTTTGTTTTAAAATAAATTTTAAACAAGTTGTCCTGCAAAAGTAACAATAATAAATCAATTGTAAACAACATGATAGTGTTCAAGGTTTAAAATATTATAAAAAAACTCAATAAATAGTGTAGCTGTATCAAAAATATTTAAGTACTTCCAACAAAGATTAAAAATCTGCATTTCATAATGGTTACGCGTTGCTGGATTTGTTCATATCTTTTCGGATGTATTTTCAGTATTCACCCATACAACACTATAAGGGACCAATGATTCAATATTAATTTTTTCCTCGATTTCATTTTAATTTTTTCGTCACTTCTTAAAAATTCACTTAAAGAATATTATTTAAATTATAAACTTATATCAGTTAGTTGCTAAAAGATATATTGCCGAACGATGGCCGAATAGTAGAGCGCTGCTCTTCGGAACCGGAGTTCACGGGTTCGAATCCCGTTGCTGGTATGGATGTTCGAAACCGTTCGGAATCGGCTTTAAACCGTAGGTCTCGATCTCATTAGCTCTCGTGTGCAAAACAGTAGACCGTAGCGCTCCAAACCAAACCAAACCTAAAAGTTATATTTACAAAAACTAATATTATAACCTAAAATTGTATAAAGTTTTGCATTTCAAATAAAGAATGTCCAGGATCCTTTATATTACCAACTTTAAAGCACTATTTTTCATTTATAATAGCTTCTGTAATATTCTGAATGTTTTTATTGCAAAAATACCATTATTTAAGCTTTAGTTCACTTATTTCTTGCTATCTGTTGTAAGTGCAAAAATTGATAAAAAAGTGAAGCCTTTTTGTCAGTTGTCCGATTGAAGAATTGTTTTTAAGTACTCATCCCTGGAAACATTTTAAAAAGAAAACATGGAACAATCCTGGACTTTTACTGTGAAATAGTACTTACAAGTTTCACATCCCAAGCCACATTTTCACGCAGTCTCAAGTTTTCATTTTAAATCCATTCAGCCATTCAATCAATAGGGACCATTATTCTATTCAGTTAAGGCATAGAAATAATTTATTTTTCCGAATGGGAAAGAACAAAACATTAAGCTTTCAAAAAGAGGTAGGTGTGAATTAAAGCTGTCGTTGCTTTTTTATAATATTTATTAAAAGTTTTTTTTATGTCTGAATAAGACTAGAGATTTTTTTAAATCTTATGGTGCGTTTCATTCCCTTAGAAAAAGCTTGAGAAGTTTTCGAGAAATAGAGCACAATGTTACCTAATATTTATAGCATAAATCTCCAAACTTAAAGATTTTATGAAATTTTTAACCTTTATTTTAGATAATCTTAAAAACTAATACATAAAGTTATTGGACTGGTAATTTTTATTTTAGTATTTTAAAATATATTTAAGTACATTTCAAGTTTCTTACTATTATGGTATACATAATATATAACTACTAGACGTTTAATGAGTTATAAAATGGTTAAGGTACATTTACATTTTTGGCATATTGTTAAACTATTTTGACTCTGCAAAATTATTTTTAATTCAATGTCAATTCATAATTCAAGTCTATTTTTAATACCAATGTGATAATCAAAATTTGTTAGAATTCTTATAGTTAATTTTTCTATACTTTCACACTGTAACATGTACCGGGTGGTTAAAATTAAACTTCCCCTATAAACGGCATCCTACTGCGCAAACAGACGAACATTACATTCACCCATCTGTGCTGTAGGATGCCATGTATGGGGAGAAGTTTAATTATAACCACACGGTATAAGTAACTGTTTGATCAAACAAGTGTCAAAGTTTAAATGTACAATGTTTGGTTGTAACGTTAAAAGGAAAACACTAAATTTGCAAGGATAACATTTAATAGGTAGGATGTTTAACGTAGAATGCTATTCTGTTCTTGTCAAGTGGTGTTATTATTGTTACTTTTGTAAACAGCTTTTTAAATAGTTATTTTGAAAAGACAATGTACTTTTTGACTAAAATGTCATCATTTTAATAGAAGATTTTTGATTCAGTATAAAATAAAAAAATCTTCTCTACTTAGATTAAAATTATACCTACATCATTAATAAGAGTGTAAGCTTTACAAAAAATATTTTGTTTCGTTGTGGGAAATAATAATTTTAAAATAAATGTTAAAATATACAGACCAAGGTGAAAAATAGAAATTTACTTACCTGCAAAACTACTTCTGAATATATATATATATATATATATATATATATATATATATATATATATATATATATATATAGAGAGAGAGAGAGAGAGAGAGAGAGAGATATGGAACTAATTTTAATATCATATAGAAGTTAATTATCTTGATCTGCGTACAAAAATTACATTAATATGACTAATATATTTAATTTTAAAGCAGAGTAAATTATTTTATTTAGGCTTTAAAACTGTAAAAAATTTAATTTTTTTAGATATTAAGATATACATATATATTTAATGGTTTAGTTTACATAATGAAATACACATTTGCTTAAATTTGATTTAAAAATTTAGTTTCCAATACACATATTTTAAAATTCATCTTGAGAGTAAGTGATTTAATTTGTCTTTCATTTGGTTTCCAATTTTTTCATATTATATTAAATAATATACTAGTTGAAATGATAAAACTGAGCACTTCTTAAAGTTTGGAGCCCAGAACAGTCTTTGCAACACTCAAATTAAAAAAAAAAAAGAGAAACTATCAAAAGACGACAAGAAATGGCTATATCCTATCTATTCCGTTGTTACAAAAAGTAAAAGTCATGTGTTAGCTATAACTAACGTCACCGTTAATCAATTTTATATGAATACGTCACATTATAATAATTGTATGACTTGAAAATCCCAAGAAAATAAGTTCAATGTTACAAACAAAAATAAAAAAGTAGATTTATTGTTAAAGATGTAGTCTTGTGCTTTTTCGTCAAGTCGGAAGGAGTTAACATCCAAAATTATTAAAGTAACGGCTTTAGTATAGAACCCTAATGACGATATTTTATAATGGCAACATTTTTTTTTCGACAGGCAGAACATCGTATTGTTAACACTCATGAATAACATAGAACTTTAATAACACATAAATCACTAAAATAATATAATGAGGAAAATAGAGTGAGCTTCTTAGCCTTAGAAATTATAGACAAATTTGCATAACCTGTAATTTTAAATGATCCCCAATTTAGGTGTCTTGTAATATTTAGAAATAAATATAAAACTGCGTCAAATGTAAACAGATGTCAATGGGGTCCTTTACTTACATTGCCATATTTTTAAATAATACCTCCGATAATTATGGTCGGAGAAATTCATATATGGCGAAATCAGTTTCTACCATTTTTCAAATCTAGATACCATTCTCGATCTCATGGGTCCATGATTATTCATAAATTCATGAACACCAGTAACACCACCTAATTATTCGATAATATCAGAAATAATCGTGATCTCATTTATAAAGAATAATATTTAGTAATTTATTACATCCTATCTCACTGTGTGTCTTTCTTCAGAATAGGATGCTTACTGTTTGTAAGTTACTTACGTTGGATTTTCATTTATTATTATATTCTGGCACAAAAGTTTTAAATTGCCATAAATTTAATCCAACTTGGTTCATTAGATAGCAGGCATTTTATCAATACTACATACTACTTCAATGTTCTATGCATTTGTGTTCAGTCAACATGGCGAAAATAATTTAGGAATATGCAAAAAAATATTTTATTCCAGATGATATCAACTATGAATTTTTGTGTAATGATGTAGTTTACAGGAATTTTACATAAACACTTTTCGAGTTTTAAATATAATTTTGAAACACTGAAAAAACTGGAACATGTTTTATAACTGGACTGAAGAATGTTTAAAAAACTGAAACATGTTTTATAATGAAAATTTTTGAGAGAAAAATGAACTTGAACGTATGTAGAACAGATGTCATAACCAATTTGCTAAATACTCATGGAAATAAACGGCCATAAAATGCTTAAAATGATTTCAGTCTTAAGTTTCCCTTTCAAAAATCTCATATATTATTCTGCTCATTATTTTGTTAAATTTTTCTCAACTGTAATTTTACGTTATAGCGATTTACCGAAACGATAATATAAATTTCTCAAAAGAGCTATTCTGTCAATGTAGTGGTATTTACACGCAAAAATATTTTTACACTATAAGGATTCCAAAAGATTATAACATATAAAGACTTACTTAAAATTCGGTAACTTACAATTAGAAAAGTAGAACTAACATGAAAAATAACATATAATATACAGATGAAAGAAATGTGGGTAATGATACTCCTTATATTTGTTTCGAATAAATATATGCCCCATTCAGAAATCCGAAATTAATAACTCTGAAAAGTAAATATAGATATATGAATTGCTATCAAATAACCAATAATTTCTGTAACTAGTTCATAAGATTTATCCGTAACGAAGTAATTAATACTCATTCCTAAATGGAAAAAGAAAGTTAAGAAATCACCACTAGACCTCGTAATGCCGTATCATTTATACGCGTTGAAAAAGTATTCTTTTCCTGTCCAGAGGTGAGAATCATTGCAACTTCTCTTTGTCTAAGAAAATATTAATCATCGCGTTCAAACTAAAGTATTTGTTATGCTTCATTATCTCTACAAAAACACAGAATCACACGGGCCAAATAAATTCCTTTCGGATTTTTACTCTATAATATTTTGCATGCTAACGACTATTTTCATTTATTTACCAAGAAACTTTCTAAATCTTTTGTTATAAATCTCATGTATGCCATTTAAAAGATTCTCTCGTAACGAAGGAATCACTCATCCAACTGTAATGCATTTTCAATTTGGTATGCAAAATTATTTTTTTCTAGCATTGCTTTTCTATTAATAAACATAAAATATTTATTGATGTATTTTAAGACTAAAATCCTTGGGCATTAATCAATTAAAATGTTTGGTATGCTTCATTATCTGTATTAAAACAGAGAAAAGCATGGACCAAATAAAATCCTCTGAGATTTTATATTTATGCAATATTTTGAATGTTAACAAATATGTTCATGTACATTTGCAGAATCTTTCTAAATTTTTTGCCATAAATTTCATGCACGTCATTTGAAAATTCTGTCGTAACTAAGGAGTAACTCATTCAAGTGAATGCATCCTCAATTTTGCAAGCAAAACTATTTTTTTAGTCACTAACTTTTCTATTAATAAGCATAAATATTTACTTATTTTAAGAAACTGTCTTCATTGCAGAATATATTGCAGGCATTAATATTTATGTTCAAACTAAAGTATTCGTTATGATTCCTTGTATCTACGAAAACATAAAAACACATGAACCAAGTAAAATGCTTTTATAATTTTATTTTGTAATACTTTGCATGGTAGCAAATATTTCTTTATATACCAAGAAAATTTCTACATTTTTTGCTATAATTCTTATGCACATACTGCAGAAAGTTTCTCTCGGAATAATTCCAAAATTCCCAAGTCAAAGTTATCCAAGTTCATTCTTCACTTTGTATGCACATTTTTTTAAAGTCATTGCTTTACCATTAATAAGCATTAAATATATACTGAGCAGTAATTTTAACACACCATCTTAAATTTTCCATTACAGAAAATATTACACTGATAGCAAATATATTACAAATATCTAATACGTTGTTAGAATGGTTGGATACTAATGTACTCTATAAGCTCTATAAAAATCAGATTATGTTAAATAATTTTTCTTAAAAAAATTTTAATATTCACTAGGTTCTTTACCATTTTTATAGATTCCTAAGAAATATTTCCCAATGCTTCCTAATATATATTAAAATAAATCTGGGTGTAGATTTTAAATTTTAACTTCACTTTGACTATTAAAACTCAATTTAAAGGTAAATAAGATAAATTTTTTCGTTTAAACTAAATATGTAGACAATTTTTTTCTATAAATTATCTGCTGATTATGTGGATATAATAATTTCCCCAAAGAATTTAACAGATTTATTTAGGTAATATTGAGGAAAAAAAAATTAGAGTAAAAATTGAAAATTAATTCATAAGAAACATTTTTTAAATTAACAAATTTTAAAAAAATGATTTTTTTATCAAAAGTTATCTGACTTTCAAAAGTTATTTAATGGAACTTAAGTAGTTATCCTTGGATGCTAAATGTAAAAAGTTTCCTAACTGTGAGATAAAGGAGACCATGCATCTCAGAAATATTCTGAATATTGAAAATTTCAATAATCTAAATTTTTGAGCTAATATTTTTACACACGCTAGAGCTATAAACTCTCACTTCCATTCTCACTGTATCACCAATGCACCTGTTAGGGCTTAAAAAAGGGATAATAACTGTTTACGAGTTTTAAATTTCTAAATAATAACTAAGATTTATTTATAAATTGATAATTATTTTTATTTATATAATTAAAACAAGTTTATGAATGTAAAATAAACTTTCTAATAAAATGTAGGTAGTCATCATTGCATACATAGTTCTGTAATATTTAATAATAAAAGTTTTAATAGATAAACATATTGTAAACGAAGGAATATATTTTTCCGGTCTAGAATCGAACCCGAGACGCCAGCATTAAAGCCATTCATTTTGCCACTGTACATGCAACCACTAATTAAATGGTAAAAGAGAAGAAAAATCAATGTTCGAAAATTTGTAGAAATTTTTTAATTTTTTTTATAAGAGTTAATATTTTTATATACTAAAAGAGCAATTCGAAGCTAGGAAAATTTACTTTCTTTGGATAACTCATTTCTTAAAACTATTCTTATAGGAGACCTGCAGAAGGCATATATACTATAGAAATATTATATATGATGCGAGGAAAAGCTTAATTTAGGAACCACTTTGACAGCTGTAACAATATATATATATATATATTGTTACAGTATTATTGTATATATATATATATATATTTCTTATTAAAAAACTATATTTTAATGGAATTTTTGATTTAGCGGGGAAGACATTTTGTTATTATATTAATTAATATTCTTAATTTTAATTCAGAAATATTTTAGTATTCTGTCATTTTACCAAATACAACTCGCTCATAGACACAATTAAAAGATCTGATCCTATAAATATCTAATTCCTTTCCTATGCGGCTATATAAGTTTATATGAGTGTACTATAAAACTCTTCAGGGTATTAAAATGGCAGTTTAGTTAAAAACAAAAGGTAATATTTCCACTAAAAAATTAAACATCCTTGACATTTAGTAAGCATATTAAATATCGGATTTATTTACTATGGTATTCATACTATTGGATTTATGTACCATGGCATGCTAAGTCTAAAACTAGAATACCTGGATACTCTTACAACTCCAAAATATGGCAGTCAAAAAATGCACATAACATAAGTTTTAAAAACAGTAGAAATTCTGCATGTTAAAGAAAATTGTCAATATCTAATCCCTTTATTACGGTAGTCATCAAGTTTGAATAAGAAGAAGAATACTGTTTTAGCCCTAAATAAAAAATTAAAATGTAATATCTGTAATAGAAAGGGACATTAGATCTTTTACAAAAATGGTGTTGATGTTATAAAACTATCATTGAATTGAAAATGCTGTAAAAACAGTTTTTCTATTTATGATATAGAGGAACTGGAAAAGTAAACATGTAGTAGCAGGTCGTTCTGTTTCATTTGCGTGCAAAAGAATACAGGACAAACAAAATTACAGCCTTATCCCGCATTGCTTGAACATCCAACATTACTTGACAACATAAAGATGATTTTCTTCTTTTAAAGAACTGAAATTCTTTTTTGAAACACAAGTGTCAGTTAGAACAGTACCTACTATATAAATTTGATTTCGAATCTGTCAACGTAAAGATTCATTGCATTAAACTAATTTTTCCTAGGACCACTCCAATTCATTTTAAAAATGTTATATATATCAAAACTATTAAACTTACAAGTATAAATGAAGCCTGAAAATAACAGTAATCACGCAAAGTTTTCTGAAAATCATACAAATGTTCTATGTGCGCCTACTGGGGCATTCGACACACGTCTAAGCTGCAGTTACTCCTTCCATATATTTTGTAGCATAATCCTGTCAATGGTCATTCCTGCATCACTGATCCATTCCTTGATCTACTCTAATGTTTTTCGGTATTTGGGTACATAAACAAGGTCTTTAATATGTCCAAATGGAACAAGTCATTATTATTCAAATACGGTGGCATTTGCTGCTTATAACATTTGCCTCTACGAATCCAAACGACTGTTATATAAAAATATTGATCTAATGATAGATATAATTTTATGTTATGACTTTATTAAGAAAGTACTACAGCAGAAAAGGACACAATTTTCTATATTACATTACAATAAAGACATCCTAAAAGGGGAGTACATGGACGTAAACATTTTGCTGAGAAGACAAATCAAAACTAAAAAAATCAAGTTAAATAAAAATATATATATTATCAAAATATCACTTTAGAACCAAATCATCAAGAATAAATTCAGTTTTAAACAGAAAAGATACTCATTGAGTTGAACAATAAATGGTTAAAACTTCCAGAATCGAATAGTCAAAATAATAGTAGAAATATAATAAAGTTAAACATTTGATTAAAAATATAACTTTGTATAGACAGCCTTCTTTTTAAAACTTGAAGGCTAACAATACTGGTAGCTGCTACTTCAAAATATTTACAAGGAACCATGCCAATAGCGGTGCATGTAGCTACGTCGATACATATATTCCTGTACCAGATGTGCATATGCCTATACCCTTAAACATTTCTGCTCAACCCATTAACGCTCGAGTCATTTCTACTGACTCACATTGCTTGTGAGTCAGTATGGTTGAATATACATATGGACAGACTGCAATTTAACATATCATTTCATTTGTAAAAAAGAAAAGTCCTGAGATTACAGATTTTTTTGATGCCAGTTGTAGACACAGCACTCTAAAGTGAAACTTTATAATAAATATAAACATTCGACCTGATTATTAGGGATATATCTGTGAAAAATCTTAATTCATTTGTGAGCCATGAAAAATCACAAAATGTCGATCTAAATCTTAAATTTATAAATAACAAGAGATACCTGCAAAATTGTGGATCGTTTATTTGTTTGAGCTTAAAATGAAAAATGTTTCCAAGGCAGAAAAAATTTATATACACTATTACATCAAATTTCCTGATATAAGGACTTGGATGTTAATCAGTTAAGGTACAGGGGACTCCTATAAGTCAAACAAAGAATTAAAAAATAAAGAAACAAATAAATAATTATTGTTTGAGCATATAAAACATACAGAGACATTTTTAAAAATATTTGTTTTCGTAATCTGCAAACCTGAAAGCAAACAAAGAACTAGAAAATTTTAGAAGAAAATAAATTTTATATGTTGTCAACGTGTCTTCCATGTTTGGTGCACGTTAATAATGTTGCAAGCATGCTAATGTTTCTGTTTAATTAACGACGTAAGAAGCATCTTTTAGAGCTTTAAAGTAGACAAACGTAACATAATTATCAGGATTGTTAGACTGCTTTTCTAAATATAACTTTTTGCTGGTCTTTACATCAAGCTGTCACTATTGTTAGAGGTATATGTTTTAGAGTAAAATTTAGAATGAAAATAAGTTTGTTACATATCTCAGCACTTTAAGTTCGCGAAAATAAACATAATATAACGTTAAGAAGCATGAATATTTGTTTCTACTTAATTTATTTGACTAATCGAGGTATTTAATCAACAGTTTGAACTTACACACAGTTGAGAAACTGTTTCTAAAAACATTGCACAGTTAAATACAATATTGCTAAGTAATCAAATGATGGCGAAATATGCAGTGTAAATTTATGGCATTTCTCTAGTATTAATGACGCATAGCTGTACAAAAATTAGGCAACTAGAAATCATATAAAAGAGACACGAGTCAATTAATCATCTTTAATAGTATCAAGCATAAAACCTCCTAGATGGAATGATTTGGAAAAAAGTAATCATTAAAAAATCAAATAAAATCACTAATAAATCATTGATATGTAATATAAAAATCTCATTTCTATAGGAGATTCAATCAGAAAATAAAAAGTAGTATGAGCATAGCTATGTATCCTGTAAATAACATAGAATGAAGGATTGATGGTATTATGTCAATAAATATAATACCAATATGATTACCCTCATATCAGAGAAATAAAAGTTTACTCAGCTCTTGGTATCAAGTATTAGAAGATTACAAACGAAAATTTTTATACTCCATTTGTAAAAACACTTAAGATTTTACTTACCAGTTCAATGTTTAATTACTATTGTGCTAATAATTAGTTTCAATATTATTGTAAGTAAAAAATAATAATTTATAATACTAATTTAAATTTAACTTATAATGACAACACATTTAAACTACTTAAACAGAACTTGTGGAGAATTTTATTTACTTGACAATCCTGAAAAAATGTCATAACTTGTGTAAAAGAAATAAATGAAAATCTTATATTTTTATCGTGTGTTTTGTTTAATGAATTTCCCCGTAAATACACCATACAGTTCTCAATACATAAATATTACTTCGATAACTGTTCTCGTTAAAATCAATTACAAGTAATGTTCATCTTTAAAGTTTTTCATTTTATGAAAGGCTTACTGCCATTTTTAAAATCTTCTTACCTTCGTATTAGATGAAAATATAGAGAATAAACTCACCTCAGAGCATTTCCTCTATAGCCAAACCATACTTGATCCTTTACCCTAGGAAACAGGCAGACAACAATTTGAAGTTAAGCATCCGATAACTGTGGGGTTGAAAGCCCAAAATCGTACTGAAGACTTAGATGTGCAGTCCAGACTCTCTACTGAGAGGCTTCAGTTACTTTTTTGTCTGCATCATTCTTGTTTTGTTTTTACAGAATTTATACGTAATAAAATAAGCACCCATATTGTGATGGTACATTGCCTTTTTTATAAACGTTTTTATAAACTGTAGCAGTTTAGATTACCCGTATTAAGATAAAAATCAAAATTTTCACTATGGCTTAGTAATTAAGCTTGAGATTACCTTCATATTTATACATCAATAACAATGTAATTTTCTAAACTTTGTTTACTTAATCCTCATAGTCCAATTAAAATATTTATTATTTTTTAATTAATTTTAAATTGAAGTGTTTTATTAAGTTGAAAAGTCCACTTTATGAAAGCAAGAATTTATTCTCTGTAATTGTCAAAGTTATGAATTTTAAGCAATTTTTACTCCATCGAATATTATATTTCAGCAGAAATTATAAGGTTCATGTAAAGTTATTTTGTTTAATTTAAATATATTTTTCGAATATTCTTTGTTTATGTAACAATGCAGTTTAAAATGATACTAATGAATTTTTAGCAATAATTTAAGCCTTCACACACATATATAGATAACTGCAGAATATTTGAAAAATAAAATTCTAAATGTAACTTTCTTTGTGTTGTATTTCTACAAATGCAGATATTGACTTTTGAAAGTGTTGCAATTTTATATTTTTAGTAATTATAGTGTTTGGCATAAATCACAAAAAAATGGCTTTCTTTGGTTAAACTATTATACATTCTTAAAATATATCACTCTGTTCATCAAAGTAGTTTAATAAGTTTAAATCAGATATTTAATTGTGCCAGAGTTGACGACTATTTATCAAACCCTTAAGCTCTTAATGGTCATGTCCTGATTGTCTGTGATAGATCCATGATCTTTCTCCCTCCCTTCCACTTAGAGAAATGTCATATGGAGAATAAATTACTCAATAATCGTGTGGCGTAATTCAATAATATGTCTGTCTGATTTTCAGCGATAAGTCATATAACATTCCTTTTCAGATTACTGGTGACATCCTAAACATTTGGTTAAGGTATATAGCTCTTCGTGTAGATTTACTAAACCACTGCAAAATATTTTTTTTATATTTTGAACTATGAGTTTTAGTGAATTTCAAAGGATTTCACTAAGTTGCATCTTTAAGTTCCCATAATCAAGAATGACCCTTTTCTATTTCCCTGGTAACTCGGTTGAGAAAGCATCGATCTTATAACTACAGGGTTGCAAGTTCAAGGCTCGATCCAGCCAAAGGCACCCATGTTCATTAATGTCATCTAGGGTACGAATAATGGTTACAATGTCCTCCAAGTTGATAACTACGCAGGTGGTAGGCCAAGTATGAGGATCTGTTTGATCCCTGCTTCTAAGTTACGAGGACACACTTTCCTTTTGTATTGTATTAAGGGTAATGTTAGCCGCCTAGATGGTGCTCCTATAATAAAATTGGCAACAAATATATGCGGATTGGTAGCGGCTATTTTTTTAAAAGTACCCCTGCATTAGAAATAATAATATATTTACTGTGTTGTACTAAAATTCCCGAAAATGAGCTTGGATACGAATATTTAATAAAATTGAACAATAAATATGAAAGTGGCTTCGATACCTTTATATATAATTTTAGGTGTTTTTTGTTACAAAGCTATGGTTTGCTGAAGAGAAATATATGGATGAGGAGAATAGCCAGGATGCTGGGAGACAGAAACCATAATCTATGGGACTTAAACCACTCACTACTGTAATGAATATAACTCTTAGAAGCCTCACATAAGCAATAGGTTGTTGTGTAATTTACCACATAAAAAGTTCTTCCTATAACCCTTCATGAATGTAAAAAACAGATAAATTACCAACTTTATTTACAAACATGTCATAATTCTAATCCTTCACCCGAATAAAGAGGTTATTTTATCGTATCTTCTTTTTAAAATACCAAAATATTATTTTTTTTCACCATATAAGAACTCTAAATGTTTTCTCTTTTTAAAATTTCAGCCAAAATTACTCATCTCTACGTTTTCGAAGAAAAACACTACAGGGACAAATAAGAAGGGATTGGTTGTTTTTTATGTTCTTCTTCTTCTTCTTTAAAAGCTTAACAACCTGTAACAGGTCTTAGCTGCCTCTACAGCTCGCCTCCTCCAGCCCAGTCTATCCCCTGCAACTCTCTTCCAGTTCTTTATCTTTAATATTTTAAGGTCATTTTCGACATCATCAAGCCATCTTGTTCGCGGTCGTCCTCGGGTACGGGATCCCTCGGGGTTCTTGAAAGTACAAATTCTGGTGGGGTTACCCTCGGGGCTTCTCCACAGATGTCCGATCTTACAAAATTATTTTATGTACACAAATTTTAATAAAGTAATAATTCTAAAGAAAGTTACTCATCTGATATCTTTCATTCCACATTTATAAGAAATTAGACTTCTTTGACTTCACTGGATCAAATACTTCTGTATGCAAGTTTTGAGAAATTATGCATGCGATAAATATTAATTAATTTTAAGAAACGTTTTTCATTATCTTACTTTTCTTAAGACAATTTATATAACTGTAACAAGTTAAGAGTGATATATCAAATCTCTTACAATCGATTCGAGTAATATTGACTAAAAATTCAAATAAAGTTGTACGTAGGCCTGATTTTTTCACCTTATACCTCAGAATTGTTATTTGGTTTATGTTTAAAAAACTTTTCAAAATACATCATATAAATGTTAAATAAAATGTTTTCCAAAATGCTCATTTTGGGCAGTCTATCCTTAAATTATATTTTGTTGAATTCATTATTAACAAGTTTTCTATGATTTCAACGAAAGCATTAAGATGCATAGGAGACAGAGTGATATAATACAAAACTATGAACCCGATTTTGTAGTATATGGGTTTTGTTTGTGTTTTATTATTCTGTAAATAATAACACAGAGATTAAGACGGATCTAGACATTCACTGAATTTTAATCTAGCATAGAACAAATATGAAGTTCAGAAAGACATAAAATTTATTAGACTTTGTAAAAGTAATTACTAATAATACAACATGGGATAAAAGGCAAATTTATATCTTTAAAGACGTGCCATATATATTAAAATTCCTAACATATAGGTGAAAATATTATTAATCATTTGAGAATTTGAGATACCAAATGAGTAATGACATTTTTATTGTTTAGTTTATTTCCACTAATTTATATAATTATCTCTGTAAAAAATTATTTTGCTTTTTACATAAATATATAATTTTACTAGTAATTATTAATAAAGCTTTGTAAATTTAGTGACACTTTAAAGAAAAAAGTGATAAAACTGTGAGCATAACGCGAAAAGACTTCTTTAATAAAAACTTACAGCTGAAGAGTTTTTAAAAGTATAGACCTGTGTATTTCAGAAGATCACCAAAGTTTCAGTGCTGAAACTTTCAGTCTAAACGTAACTTTCAATTTATCACGCTTAGTAGCGCACTACCTGAAAAAATAAAGAAGTATACTTCTTTTCAGATACTTTATTCTCTGGCTGAAATATTAATGTATCTCTTCTTCCATTTTATATTTAAATACTTTAAATAATATTTCTCTACCTCCCTATGCTTCGTTTAAGATAGGCTTTCACGGACCATTAGTATCTACCTGATCTGTCCAAACGACCAAAAAGCTTTTTGCAAAAAGTATTAGTATTACGTCTGATATTTGGTTTTTAATAGCCTTATAATATATGGAAAAAAATGAAAAGACCCAAATTGTTTTAGATATCTACGGTGAATCATTTTCCTTGAATACTTCCACAAAAAGGCTTCTGTTAAGATTCACAAACTTTTTTTATTTTTACTAAATATATACAAATCATAAAATCCTAAATATGGCAGCTTAAATGACTGGAATTTTTTTCTAGAGCTCTAATCAATTCTAAATCAGTACGTTTTTATGTTATCTTCTTTTCAGTTCATTTTTTACTTCAATGGAATTTTAGCTGGATGTATACTCGATGTAAATTCGCTATTTCTATTTTATTGAATTCAAAAATATAATTAAAATTGAAAAGCAAAAGTACTTTAATACCTTTAATAAGTTTAATAATTTATTTGGATAAAATACGGGATTAAAACTAATATTAAAACAAAAATATCTAAAATTTCAAAAATGTATCCCACAAAATCCAAATAGACTGCAAAAATTCACGCATTTATATTTTTGTTAACAAGAGAAGAAAAAGTTTAATTCGTGCATAAGGCACTTACCAGAAGAAATCTATAAAACAAATTTTTATATTTAGGAAAAGATTTAGAAGATTTGGAGATTTAGAAACCTCTCAAAATAATTTTTTTTAATTTAAAGCATTTCAGTAAACAATACAATTTTTGTGTATTTTATAATTCAATTTAAAGCATATTTAGGAAATTAAAATTCATGCGAACATTTAATTTAAGTATTTTTTAATTTTAAAAGTTAAATTAAATTCTTATAACTTTTTTATATATTGATATTTTTTTCAAAAATGTATTTAGATTTTTAAAACAAGACTCTGCATGGAGTTTTAGATATTTTTAAAATTGAATTTTATATAAATTTTTTCACAGACATATACACTGAGAAATAAGGAAATTTTATAGTTTCTATATGGTTGTATATAAAATTAAAATATTATGATATAGAACTATATTTATTTCATACCCAAATTTATTCTATGAATTCAATAAAACGCGTGCAAATTTTTTTCTAAAATATTAAACACACAAAAGCTTTAGCATTTCTAGTGCATGAAATTCAGGGAAAAGGAAACATTGAGAAGTCATTTAAAGGTTTTTTTAAAAAGTTTCATACAAATGAAATTACATATTTAAATAAACTATGAAATATTAATGATTTATATAAATGAATATATGAAATATTAATGATGATATTTCAAACTGCGAATACGTGTGTAGAAAAGTTAAAACGATTATTTAAAAATGAAATTTTTTTTGCTATATTTTGGTACCCTCTTCTTCTAACTTAATGTTCTGAAACCTACAAGAGTTAAAAATTTAAGTGGAAACCTATTAAATAAAAAGTTTGCAAATTTTCAGGGACATGATTTATGAACTGAAAATATTATGCGGAAATTTAAAATTTGTCTCTTACCAATTTTAAAAACTTATTTAAAACAATAATCTGCGTCTAATAAAATAAATCTCTTTATTATAATAATCAATTTTTTTATTTTATTACCCTCATAACTCGTTTTCCAACACTTCTTCCGTTGTAAAGGAATAGAATCATGAGATAATTTTACATTTACGAAAGTATTCAGAAGCGAATACTTTGGTTATTTACAAATAAGAAAGAAAATCGCATAAAAATGAAGTAATGATACACCAAATAAACTTTGAAATACTAAAGAAACCGGATTCAAATTTTCATGCCTACGTAGTAATTCTAGAACAATAATTTCAGGTAGTAAAAAATTGATATTTTGACCACATTTAGAATACCGTACTTCCCTTAACTCGATATTTTGAAGCATTTCAGGGGTAAAAGCTGTAGTAAAAACTCATTAAATAAGAAAAATTTCAACTCGTCATGGAGATGTTTTAGGAATTGAAAACTTTTATTAAAATTTTTCATGGGTAAACTTAAAAGTGCCTCGTACTACTTTTAAAACACTTATAACAATAATATGCGTCTAATGAAATAATACTCTCTATTACAATAACCCAATCCTTTCATGTTATTATCTTCATGCCTTCTCTTTACAACTCCTCTTCAAGTTCAATATTAATCAAGTAATGTATAGAACACTGAGATAATTTTGCATTTATGAAAGCAATCATAAGCGAACGTTATTTACAAAAGCTGTTGAGAAACAAATTAGGTCCTACTTGAATATTAATGAGCTTCAGATTATACAAAACTCACATTTCTTTCTAGCTCATTTACATGTATTGTATCCTCTTAAAATATTTAGAAAATATATGGCCCCCTTTTAAAAGGCCCTGGATTCTAGTTTCGTTTAGAGAGATCCGTAAGAGCACTTAAATTTTCCCTGGAGGCCTGATGTAGTTCTTTTACCTTATTCCTTCTCTTTTATTATTTCTTTTACTCACGTGAATTTGAGCATTCGTAGAAATAAGTAAAAACGTGTTTCCTGTAAATTCAGAAAGAGAGCAATAACAACGTCAGGTAATCGAGCATATAGCACCTATAGGCTTCACGTTATAAGTACCAGTCATTTTAATGTGCAATGATAGCTGTAATACTTAAATATATGCATCACAAAAAAATCTTCCTTAAAAGAAAAAAAATTTTTCCTTTGTACTATGTAGAATAACACTGTACGTTATGTGTGTGACTAATTTTTAACATTTGTCGACATGTACATTATTTTCTTTTGTTACTATATATATATATATATATATATATATGTGTATGTATGCATATATATATACATATACACATACATACATATATATATATGTGTATGTATGCATATATATATACATATACACATACATACATATATATATATATATATATATATATATATATATATATATATATATATATATACATTACAGAAAAAATAAATAAAATATGTAAAATAATCCAATCATTTTGAAATTTTTAATGTTAATTTTTCTGTTACAGGCTATGCAAATGATTAAAATTAAGTACATATGAAAGAAAATATCGATTATATCACGCGTTATAATACTGGAAGATAAGCATGATAACAAAGGCTATTTTGATAATTGCAACTTTATTGCTCGATACTTTCAGAGTTTTCCACAGTATCTCACAAAACATGCTGAAATATTTAAGAAAACTAAACAAATTTGCTGAAATTTTAAATCAAATACATTAAATTATTAACATATGAACAATCAAAGTGAATAATTTGTAGCTGCACTTGCGCGACAATTTTATGGTTTGTGTTGCCAATATTTAAAAATTAATTGCATTAAGAAACATATATAAAAATGTATTTGAATTTATTCAAACACTTCAGGCACTGTAAACCTAATGAGTCTCTAGATGGTAAAGGATTTCCCACAAAATGAAAAGATCAAAACCTTTAAGATAACAGTGGACATATAGCTTAACTTAAAATTTTATATCTCTTTCTCACTGAAATGTATGTTGGTTTTGAGCCTACTTTTGCTACACGACACTCAATGGAATCAGGACCAACTGCTTAAAACCGATTCTAATCATATCTAAGTAATCATGTATCATAAATGAAATTCACAATCATTGGTCTTCAAATTTTAATCATTTATAAACTCGCTTCAAATGAGTTAGAATGCAAATGTAAACACATTTTGCAAGAAAAAAATTTTCAAAAAATTTCGAAGCATAAATACCATTATATATGAATTTAAATCCCATAAGAGAATCGGTTATAAACTCCCAACCTAGATTTCATATTCTTTTTACTTTTAAACCTGACATAACCAAGAAATGGAAAAAAAGGTAAAAAATGTTAAAGAATTACTTTTATCACATTAAGTAAGACTATGATGCAGACAACAATAATGATAACTTACATTTAAGGGGTTCTCTATCAAAGTGAACCAAGTTAATTTGAAATTGAGTCCTAAAGTATCTGGATCATAATTAAATCTTGGAAATTTCAGTAAATTTTATAAAATGCTCAATATTAATCGTAATATTATGGGTATTTCTTGACATATGTACATATGCATACATATTAAATATCAAGATTTTAACCGTAGTAAACAATTCCGTTTTGCTAGAGGAAAAAAAATATAAAGTGCACACCACTTATTTCTCTTATTCGTCTGTTTTATTATATCTCTTATTTTTAGTTTGTATAGTGTGTCATCAAAATTTTTGCATGCACATTTTGTTCAAAATACAATATATGTTTCAATTGTCGTGGTATGCAAGATGTCTGAGTAAAGCTTACGTATTGTCATGTGGAGTAAACCCAAAATATTATGATATATAATGATAATTATAACGAATTATCAGTATCAATAAATATCAATGATATTGAAATATAGAGGGTCATTCCATCGGGATTAACTTAAAACTTAAAGTGATGGCAATAATTTTACAAATTATTACTGTAAAATCTGCACATTTAAAGTTCTTTTTCATGTTGTAATATTACAAAAGATATCAAATTAAAAATTCCTTTAATATTATTTTCAAATTAATTGGTAATTGATTTTATTAAAATTAAAGTGCGTGTGTAACATAACACTTTACTAACCTCATGAAAGGCAACTTTATTCGCCAAAACTATTCTTCTGATATTTAATGTCTGACAAACTTGCTTTTATATTTTGAACTTTAGAGCGCGGTTATTAATTCTGAACGCACAGTAGATGCCAATTTTTTCTGAAATAGTAGTTAAAACAAAACTCATAAAATGTAAGTATAAAAATAAGGAATACACCCATATGATGAAATAGTTCATCATAAACTTAAGTTTTTTTTATAATATTGTGATTTTTTCATCTTTTAATTAGCAATTTTATGAGATGGTTAATTTTCATTCAGCTCTTTGAAGTAATACAAAACAAATTTATTTTCTGGAATATGAATATGTATAGTTCATTTAACCCTGCATGGATTACTTTCAAAAATTTAATTTTGTAAACTCTCATTTTCTCACCATATAAAATACTCTATATTAAATGTAAAATATGCATCAAATCAAAAAATAGTTTACAGTTATTTACCGCAGTTTATATAAAGTTTGAATTTTGCATCTATGGTTTATATAATCATGAAATGACCTAAGATTATATAACATATATATGGCCCTAAACTTTTTTTTCTAACTCTCTCGATTTTCGCATTTTTAATCTCCATATTTATTATTATCCAAACATTTAATATTATATGGACAGTAGTAAAATTAATAAAACTAATTGTTTCTATTACATCAATTTACGACTATTAGAGAAATAGTTTATTTTCTCTTCAATCAAATATCCATTTATTTTTTAACACTACACAAAGTTATAGTAAACGTATTCTAAAACAATTTCCTCTATCACACAACGATTTTCAACGCTTTAGCTTAACAGACAGATTTTAAAGATAATTCTTTAAAGCACTCTCCTAAAATGAGTCATACCTAAGGCTAAAGCGGTTATCCAAGGTATCAGAGTGATCAATCGGTAGGATTTTGAGTACGTTTAAGACATACATAAGCTTTTGCCTCGGGTGTACCGCAGTTTCCGGAGCTAGAGTTCGAAAACTGTCCCATATCGCGCCTGAAACTTCGGGCAACGGCAGTTAATATTGAGGGGTTTTCTCCATACAAACGTATTATAGAACCTGATCCTGGGATTATATAGAAAATATTTGAATACTTTGTAATTCGTAATTTCTATGTTATTTTTTTTTGTTTGAGATAAGTAGTATAAAATAACATAATTGCAACTTTTTGTTCTTGGGATTGAATTGATCTAATGAAAAATATTCATAGTTTTAATATTAATTTGATACTTTATACTTTCTTTACAGGAATAAATTAAGCTGATACACAATTTAAACGAGAGCTACACGACAAAGTCTTTTACCAAACATTAAATCTAAAATGCGTAGGTAAATAATCCACAATACACAAAGATGAGACTAGTAGTATTTCGAATACGGCATAAACCGCCATTTTTATTTAAGGAAATGACTAGTATAAATGATAATTGTCACAGGTAAAAAAGCAATAAGAAGAACTATTTTCTCGCGACGGGTATTAATATAGGTTAAAAAGATTAATATGGCATTACGACATTATGTGTACACCTGTGAATTCGCCAACTGTGACTCATGCAGCTGTTTGCACGTTATGTTCAATTATGAATAAATTTATCACTCTATCAGAGAGAAATGTGTTTCGAAACAACGATTTCTCTAGAGCTATTTTACTAAAGACCTTTTTGGTCTTCTGTCATAAAGCGCGTTAGTAGGTTATAGCTGCTTATATCGCAGTGAGTAAGTGAAACTTTTATGTGTAATTTCTACTAATCACTTATATATACATGACAAATAAATGGGGCATATTAAATAAATAGTTACTAACTAAATTAAAATACTTATTTAAACTATAGAATATTTTTATCAAAGAGAATTTATTTTTGAGACTACTTTTGGCTACGAATAACATAAAAATGCTTTGCAATCAAAACAGAGTGTAGAAGTAAACTTTTTAAATGAATAGACATTTTAATAATTAAGCGTTTTCCCTTTTATGTAGAAATTACGTTGAAGGTTCTCATATAATATTAATGAATTTATGCAATAAATTACTAATAAGTAAAAAAATCAACTATCCATTCTTCGCAACTCGTCCTGTGTTAACTGTATATACTCTCTAAAATAAACTATCCATACTGATAATTTTAAACATAAATAAGAAGCCAACAAGATAAGTATTTTTATGAAGTTTATTCTTTTTCATTTATTTCAGATCATATTATATGCTGACTATTGCTGAATTCAAGCTATTAACCAATGATTTGTTCTAATCGTTTGAAATTAGGAGAGAGAAATTAGTCATTCCTTTAGGATTAAAATATAAACGATAATGGACCTTTGAGATACTAATACACTTGAAGTAAATCGTTAAAGGATAAGATCTGCAGATATCATTTTCATGAATTGACTTTAAAGAGAATGATAAATATCATCTGTAAGCTATGTTTTAACAGCCGTAAATAAATATCATGCTTCAACAATCGTATTATGATAAATGGCATATTTGAACTAGAAACTGTGGGAGAGTTAATTCACATTCGGATCTGATACGCATTAACCAAGGTTACTTTGAAATGAATCAAGGAAGTTACTACAGTCGAACTTCGATAACTCGAAGTCTCAGGGTACCCCCAAAAATATTCGACTTATCCGAAGTTCGAGTTATCAAAGTTACCTACCATTCCTCTCAATTGGCACTTAAGATGGGTCGACATGGTTTAAATGGTTTGATATGTGCCATAATACTATAGTTCTACGCATTTCAATTTTTTAATAGCCTATATACATAACAAGAGAAGAATGCGTTCAAAAGGTTTAAAACTCAAGAAATTTGGCCTATACATATTAATTAGTGTACATACCATGTAAATCTCATTTGAAAAAAGCAATTATTTTTAAGGTTGTTGGTATTCACAAAATCACCTAATTTTTTAACAAAGTTAAATAGGGTGTTGTCCGTACCTTCGGTGGTCTCTAGGTATTGTTGTAATACGTGAATAGCGTCGAGTCTCATAGTCACGAATGGACTGGCATTCGAAGTTTTGGACAGAATTGTGTTTTTTACCGGGGAAATCTATCCCAAAAACTTCGACTTAGAAGATGTTAACTTCGAGTTATCGAGACAGTTTTTTAAAGAAAAGTATAGAAAGGATTCGGGACTTGTTTAAAAGTTCGAGTTAGCGGATTATTCGACTTATAGGAAGTCGAGTTATCGAAGTTCGACTGAATATCACAGGTATGGTTTAGAGTTCTATGGGCTACTATTTTGCTACATGAGGTCTAAACTACAGGAATACATTAAATTTCTTGTAAAATTCCTGTATATTGTACATTTAATGTATTGACCATATATTTAATGTATTTTCTTAGAATTTTAATGTACAATAATTTCTCAATTGTAAAATATACTAATATAATTATGCCTTTTCTTTTAAGAAATGTTAGATGTATAAGATGAAGGTAATGTTTGTCAAAGTGTGTTAAAAAAAAGCTTTTATTAATATTTTATATGCATAGATTACCAAGCCTTATAAAAAGTACGAACAACAAATTGACAGTTTGATTCCACAAATTAAATTACCCTTTTTTTTATTCCTTATATATATATATATATATTAAAATATATTGGCTTTATCACTGTTTTCATAGAAATGCTCTATCTTTCTCGTAACATATTTGCTTTAAATCATTTGAGGTAAATTTCAGCACACCATGAAACAAGCAATCAATATGTTCGATTCAATAACTGAAAAATGTAAGAAATCTTATGGCCTGAGAAAACACTGGTCCTAATAAACTTCTTCAATAGGGATCGAGTCCAAATTATAGTTGTGTAAAATAAAGATATTGCGTTTGAGCTAATCCCAAAAAAGATATTTTGAATGATGTAGAAATTAAACATCCATGCGGAGATATTACACAACCTAATTCTATAGAGAGAAAATATTTTCCTTCACATATACGTATACACTCACATACATATACACACACAAATACATTAATATATATATTAAAGAGAGAGAGCATTTATGAAGAAATATATCTTACTTTAGAAAAAAAGGGATGGTACCTCTTTAACTGCTGCAGAAGTTTACAAAATCATTCTTACATTTCATAACTATAAAAATATTCATTTAAAAATGAATTTTTTTTTCTAAAATGGAAGCCTTTTTTGCTTTGCTGATGAGGCATGAAAATTTTCTTGACTGAGCAGAAATATTTTAAAAGAAATAATAAAGGTTCTTTGATTTTTTAAAATTTTCTTCCATTTGGCACAATATTTGTATATTCATTTTTATAAAAACGCACAATTCTTTTGTAAAATAAAAATATGTGTGTCTTTCAAATGATAAACTCAGAGGTAAAACATTCAGTTCTGTTCTGAAAATCTATCAGCTAATTTTTTTTTAATTTCATAAATTTTCTCATTTTTTTTTTCATATGAATAACATGTATTCATTTCATAGTTCATCGTTTTAGAAGCTCATTATTTTACTTAACTGTCAAAAAAGAATGTACGTATTCATAAAGGTATATGTATCATGTCCTTTCTAAATATTTAACTTAGTTAAAAATTATTAACATTTTAACTTTTTCTTGGAGTAAATTTATATGAATCGAATAATAAACTTTTGCATTTGAAAATCAGGTTATAACTACTTTTTGAGTTTTTGATGATAAATATAAGAATATAATTTTTTCCTTTCATGTAACGTAATTTAAAATGTATAATTAAATATTTAGTTGAAATATATAATATTGAATATATTTGAATAAATATTTAAAATCAATATATTTTCAAAACATAAAACTTCATCTAAATTCCTTTTTTTAATTATGAACTGAATAAAACTGTCTTAATTTTAAGATAAACATAATTGATTTTATGTATTCTTATGAGCTTTCTAAACCCATATAAATACCCAAACACAAAAGTTTGCTGCATAAATCCTGAACATATTTTCACAAAAGATACTTTTGTGAATCTGATGATCCTTTTGACCCAATTCTATTTTACAGTCGAAGAGATTTTGAAGAAATTAATCATAAATTAAGTGTAAAAGCATGACAGGTAATGACATTTACAAAGATTATGAATTAAATTTTTGCTTATATTACGAGAGATTATTTCTAGAAAGGCAATGCATTATTACTTCGTCAACAAAACTACGGTTTAGTA
This sequence comes from Pardosa pseudoannulata, assembly GCA_032207245.1. NCBI lineage: Eukaryota > Metazoa > Arthropoda > Arachnida > Araneae > Lycosidae > Pardosa > Pardosa pseudoannulata. The sequence goes on from CM063502.1 coordinate 10,302,857, forward strand.
TTACATTTTACCCCTTTATAGGTTGCCGTTTTATCAGGTCTATTTTGTTTGTAAATTACCTGCTCTTACTATCTTTTAACATAATTTCAGTACACATTTTCAAACCATAAATGTAACTGCTTAATGCAATTGTGCGCTAAACATAAAAGTTTCCAGAAAGTTTTGCAAATATTTTGGTTTAATTATAATATTTTGTTTAATTAAACAAATCCCTTGAGCTGTATTAGTAATTGTTCTTCTTAATGTCTATTATAGAAACATCAAGAACTAAAAATCTTCATACATAGTCAATTTTGACCAAATAAGTTAACTTATATTTTCGCCTTAAAAATTTCGCCATCCATTATCGTACGTCACTTTGATTATTGACAAACTAGTCATCCATAATAAGGTAAAAATAATTTTTTCGTTCTGTACTTTTAGAGCTACAGAATCAATTTAGGTATTATCTGAAATATGTATTATTTTAAAGAAATGCTGTTTTTAATGTATGGTTTTTTCATATTTAGTGTTTTACATTACAACTGCTGTATTTTCATAATCAATTGTAAATGTTCCCTAAATCAAATTCTTTGACACATATTTTCCAACAATGAATGTGACTTCTCGTTAAAAGCAGTTTCAATGAATAACCACATTCATTGAACATAGTAATTGTAACAACATAATTTGATAATCATTTCAACCTATGCATATAAATGAAGTTTAAATTATGGAGAATTACGTGCTAAATTATAAAATTAATTTTTTTATTAATAATTTTTTTCACTCTTTGACCTAAACGGACAGAGTGATACTTTGATGAGTCTTGGCATCAGATTTTGCGAGTTTCAGTGCCATTATTGACATGACAACTTGTAGCCAATAAAAAGGGACTTAATACTGTCGAATGAAATGAAGGTCTTTGAAGTTTAAAACAAAATTTTTAAGACTAGTCAATGTGTGCTGGTACGTTAGTGTACACACACACAACGACGCATACACGCAACTACCGACAGAAACTGGGTGTAGTACTATTTAATATACAAAAATGACATTACATGCTACAGATGCGGCAAGGTATGAAAGTAAATTCCAATGAAATGTCAACCCTCATTCCATTGTCTTGTACTTGCTAGCCTGTTCTAGACTAAACCATTGGGACTTTAGGGTAAAAAGTATGTTTGTATAGAATTCTTTCAGGAGTAAGTTCTGGGTGACAGGTGTAAGTTCCAGTGATGGATGCAAACAATTCCACTAAGTACACCAATATTGTTCTAAAACTCTAGGAATAGTTGAAACTTCCATAGTTTGAAATGTATATTATTCCATTTTGGGAACATATCCCGTGGTTCACTCCTAAATTTTCGATTCGCACTTCTTATTTTCTGCTTTCTTCTTAACTACTTCGACACTCACATTACTTTCGTTGAACTAAAGTATTTTTAAGCAGCATCTTCATTTCACAAAATATTGCATCCTGAAATCTAATGATATATCCAGTTCCAAATCCTGTGATTTAATTATAAGGCATTTTATGACGTCAAAGAGGCGTTGGGATTCTAACATCATAGGTTTCAACTTACAAAGAATAACAGTCTTATCGATCTTACTAGTGCATCATTATTCCATTATATATTCTGTAGAAAAAGAATCATTACATCTGAGAATAAATAAATTAATCTATAATTATAAAACTTTCTTCAAAATTCTTTTTGTACTCATCGAATGACCATTCTCGGAAATCTGCTACTGTTAACAAGTATATGAAAAGTTTACATATCTAATCATTAGTATTACATACCGCTATCTATGTCTAGGGTAAATTTTATCTTAATTTAACAGTTCCTTTACTGCAAGATTTATTACAGTTTCAACACACTAATTTATTGAAAATTAATTCAATATAGGGGTACACACACATACACACATACACACACAAGTATATATATATATATATATATATATATATATATATATATATATATATATATATGTAATGTAGGGAAAACAGATCGAGGAATATTGTAATGGAAGGAAAACAGATCGAAGAATAACACCCCCGAGGATAAAAAGTAATAGAGAAGACCCCCTAAATGTGAGAAGTAAGCAGCTTCAACAACCAGACCATAGCTAACAAACATGTAAGCCACCTGTGGCCCATCTGTAGCCCATAAAAAGGAAATCTAAACCCCCCTTTGACGTTACAGAAATCATAAGTTAAACAAGTTAATCCCAGTCTGACACTAGACTGTCAAATAATTTTAAGTTTCCCCAACATGTTTCGAAAACATCTCAAAACAGACCACGTTATCTGTCCGCAAAACTGGGAGCGAGGCGGGAAAGCAACGGCCAATGGAAGATGCCTAGAGCGCCCAACACACGCCTTCAAGGAATCTAAATGGTCACACGCAGAACCCCCAAAGAAACCCCCTTAGATAAGATTTTTAGTTTTAAAAGTAAGAAACAGACACTCGCGTCTCAGCTACCAGTTTGTTAACACATTCGCAATTCTAGCCCCAGTAGCAGACGCTCACCTTTTTATGCTAGCATCTTAGAGTACAGATCTGCCGTCGATAGTACTTTCTTTACATATCTCATGTCTGGAGAAGAATAAAGGATGAATTGGAAAAACAACAAATAGTCCGACTGCTTATTTAATGACCAGGCATGACATATATATATATATATATATATATATATATATATATATATATATATATATATATATATATATATATATATAATTATTCTGTATTCAGTATAGTTTACTTTTAAAACATTTTGAGTTTTATGAAAGGGAGCATTTACTGACCCTTTTTTTTCCTTGCTGTGTTTATTTTAATTTCTTACGTTTTTAGCTTGAGTTTTTTTTTCCTTTAACCTTGGCTTAAACTGAAAGCATGCTTAACGTATAAGACTTGCGTTGTAATGCATGTCTTGAAAAGGAAACTAAACTGGTATAAAAACTAAAAAGCCTAAAGAACTGGAAATATTAATTTTTAACTCATGAATTACTCATAATAAAACATGTTTTCAAAAATGTATGAAGAAATATATATTTTCATATTTTGAGTTATACTTCAACAGTCGAACCTCATTATAATAAACCGGGATATTATGCACTTTTGGCTACTGAACCCAAATTAACTCCTATTTAGCTAATGTTATTTTAAATGTTTATAGTGAACTCTTCATTATGAATGTTTATTTATAATGAACACTTGAGGAAATGAATATTCCATTATAATGAACTAAAATTTCCTTTCCATACATTTTTTGCAGTTGTTTTACAGAAATTTTAAAGAAACATATATAATTGTAGGTTTTGAAATAAATGAGATTTAATGGGACATAGATACAGTGGGTTACAGGTGTTAACTGAAAATTTCTAAATATATATCAGAATTTAATCAAAATTAAATGCAACTTTCTACATATAGTAAGGAAATTATTTAGAAAAGCAGTCTGAAATTCAAATATATTTCAAGATTTTTACGAAATTGGAAGTATTGAGTGTTTAGATGTTATTGAAAAGTACAATATTTGCTACATAAAGTATAATATTTCAAATATTTCTATTGTTAACAATATGACCAACTGTTAGAGATTTCTTCGTTTCAATAAAACTGGATATGGTGTACCTTCAGTTATAGCGAATTTTTTTTATTAAGTTCGCAGACGGTTCATTTTAAAGGGGTTCGTCTGTATTAAGAAAATTTAGTTGTCAATTCCTTTTCTCTTCCATCATAAATAATAAAATGATAAATTTTTTGCCGCTTTAAGAGGCACGGTAATTTATTAGTAAATTAAGTGCTATCTCAATGATGGTTTCCAATGAAACAGCCATTAAATGCTTGGAAATTCCAATGTTTAAACAAAAATGAATACAGTGAACATTTTTATTGAGTTTGTAGTCGTTCACTATAACGGACCTTGACTGTTTTAACAAAATCAATTGTCGATTTCGTATTCTCCTTTCCCTCAAAAACAAGTGAAAATCTTCTCACCATTTTTAGAGAGAAATATTGAACACTCTAATTCGACCATAAAAATTTATATGCATTTCGTAACCATTCTAAAAACTGTAAATGCATATTTATAATTTTTTCATTAGAAGATACTAAATTTTTTTGTTTTTTCCTATGGTCTGTGATTTATCGAAAATATATTCATAAATTAAAGCTATTTAATTCAATGCTAGTATATCTGCTTGAAGTGAAAAAAAGAATTCTTTACGATAGAAGTTGCAAGTTTTCAGATGAGAGTTTCTGGATGAAAGTAAAATACTTATTGCTAATCATTTTTTGTACCACACCACTTAAATAAAGTCAATGAATATAACTAACAAAGAGGAAACGTTAGACATACAAAATTAAAAGTCAAAAAAATATTTTGTGGATATAAACTGACTAAGAAAGAATCCGCATATACTTTTTTTTAACTGTGAGAGCAAAAAAAGTTTTCAAAAATAAAGTAAACTGCCTTGATTTTTTTTTGGCAAAATTTGTTATCATTTCTCTTGCCTAGAAATTTTAGTACAGTCCCCCTACAGTTCAAGGCGAAAAGTTTGACATTTAGCATAAAGGCTATAGATGGAGAAATCATAGGTTCTTTTCACTTTTCTTTTTGATCTCTTGCTTTTTTTTCAGCTGCACGAGGTTTCTTCTTTTACAGATATTGTGCCCTTGTCTCGTTTTGGAGTTTATACAGAAGCGTAGATATATTTTCACAAAATTTGTTTGCTGCTTTTGAAGATAAACTCTTTATGATTGCACAAAGTGTTTTCATTTTTTTTTGTATATTTTTCCAACTATTCAACTCGCTGCTGCTTGATAAATGATCAGGATTACAATATTTTCAACTTTACAATCGTTTTTATTGAAGAAACGCATTTTTTTTTGTAAACCGAAACATTTTAAATCTCTTTATTAGTAAAATAATTTCTAAAATGTCCTAATTTAAAGCATTTCTATTGACAAGATCTTTTTAATTAGATTTTTAATTAAATATGTATTAAATATTTTAATAAAGGATTAAGATATCTGTTTGATTAACAAATTATTTATTATAATTTAAAAAGAAAGGATTTCTTTTATAAGCTCAAACGTTGTTAAAAAATAAATAAGCATAGCTGAGTTTAGAGCTATCTATTTATATAATTCTGTGAATGAAAAACAAATTAGAAATTTATGCGATAGTTAAAAGATGAATTATAAAAAAAATGATTTTTAGATATTGATAATTAAAACCACAAATTTTCAACTTTAATTTGCTTATAAGAGAAAATTTTTGCTTCATTGTATGTGAAAGGGATGTTGCAAAAAATGATATGCAATTTAAAACTCTTGAATGAAAGTGTATATTTAATGTAAATAAGCTTAAGTTCCTAAATAGGTCTGGACACAAATAATGCTTATAAGTAAAATGAAAGTGATGTTTCTTTAACTGGCAGAAATATTAGAGAAAATTTTTGCTTCATTTTTGATTAGATTTTTTTTTATCATACATAAATATCTTTATTTTTTTACTTCTCAAACATTGGATAATTAATTCATTAATTTAATTTTAATTTAGTATAATAAATGCTCATGTATATATTTAGCAGTAGAAAAGTTATAAATTTATCTTAATTTACTATTAAATATTTGTGTGACGGAGTTTAACAGTACTAATTAAATTTGACAGTGAATAGTCATAAACAAATTATATTTTATATAAAATATATCAAAATTAAATTATAATAGCAGATAACGTAAATTATTTAATGAAGACTATAGCAGTCAACATACATATTCTATTAGACATCCAGCTTGTATCCTTGCTTGGAAGTCATTTCACCATTGAGACGTACGTACATTCAGAGTTGATATTTTACAAGTTTATAAGTAGTAATTGAGTAAATGGGCTATTAATCAAGATAATTAATAAATAACTTAAATAGAAAAACCCAAAATATAATTTCATATGTTTACAATTAGGAAAAATAAAAAAAATAAAAAACTAAATCACCCATTTCAATAATAATTTTTATACCTATCTGTAACTCAGGCTGGATAAAATTCTGTATGTGTCTAGCAGTTAAAGGATAGAATCAAATCATGTATTAACATCTCTTGAAACTGGCTTTTGGATTTTTGTTTCTTTTACTATCATTTATTCCAAATTCAAACAGTAATTGTTTTATATTTTCAGTTTTTATATGGCTAAGGGGTGTACAGCAAAACTCAAATACAATGTTCATGTAATAAGCATAAAAAATTTAATGTTCCTGTAATATAACCCATTATGAAGAACCAAAGCAGGGAAGTTCTTACTTATCTGGCTAGATTACGAGATCCATTATCATGTTAGAATATTAAAACACGAGCATGATTGATTTTTTTCGAGCTAAAATGTTGTAAATGATCATGAATATTATTTAACGTATAAGTATTCACTGTCCCACACATGAAGTACAGTTTGATTATATGTATGGTAAGCTTATCAATTAACTGCTTCACTCTTTTATAATTCGAATGGTTTTTCTTAGTGTTGCCTACATACATGCTATACTATATTGATACTGGGTATTAAAGTTTGATGTATCTTATTCGTAGAATACAAATGCATACCTCATAGAATATTACCTTTTTAGCAATCATCTACATACTCTTTATTGTCTTTTCCTAGGCTAAAACTCTGGGATTTATTTCTTTATTTTTGCCAATGGTAAATTTTTAGGCAAGGCAAGTAAGGGACAAATGTCAACTTATTATAATGTGAGTAGCTACTTGTCACTCAAGTATACGTTGACAAGTTAATTTCTATTTTGTGGATATACAATACCAATATAGTATTGGTATCTTTATGAATATATTTCTTTCTTTCGTTTCCACTAGTGTTTATCCCATGCATTTAAATCCCACGACACAGAACAAAATTTATCTGACTGTACAATATACCTAGTATTTCCTTCTAGAGCTGTAGCATTCGACATTGCACACATATAAACATAATAAGTTAGATGTTGCTTTTGTTTTCTTTTATCTTAAATTGACACTTACTTTTTAAATGAAATTCCGTAAAATTACATTCACAACAGCAAAGTCTGAATAACTATTAGAACCGGTAGGCCCCCAAAACTCCAAATAAATTTATTTTATGCATAATTTTTTTTTAAATTTCAGAAAAGCCAAGTTCACTTCTCCCTAAATGTATCCCTTTCTTTCTTTTTTCTAAATCTATCCACACTTTTAAAAAAATGAACTTCAGTGACTTCCACTTTATGTGTGTGGGGGGATATAGACAAAAAAACTAAAAAAGGGCAGGTTTTTGCTAGGAAACAGCGAAAGGTGTCTTTATTTTTTACCACAATGGGTACACAACAGCTAGTGATTAATACGCTAGCTACGTGGTATAACACTCTTTCTAAGATAAAGTCAGTTTTATGTTATTAATTTTTGTATTCGTTTATGTTATATGAAAGAAAGGGAGCCCTTATAGGACTTGTGACTATAGTCCACAATTTTGTAAGTCTGTCCCTGCATATAAGTAGAGATGTTGTACAGACGCATGTTGAAATATATCGCATTACCTGTTTGGCCTTTAGCCAACCATATTTTGTAATGCTCTTTTCCGTAATCTTCCCCTTATAAAAGAAAAAAGAATAGATTTTACAATTTTAACAACCATGTTGTTCAATCGCTAAATTTTTTCTAAATAGTAAGTGACAGAACTATTGTAAATAAGATGCATTAATTTTCATTTGTGATCCAGTATGTAACATTATTTGTACAACTCGAAAATTTTATTAAAGTTTAACAAATACAGTATATTCAAGTATTCATTCCTCGAGTTAAAATTTCAAAGCGTAATTCTTAAGTATTAGAAGAAAATGTTCCATATTAGAAAACTAATTTTATTTTACCCAATTCTGTATGGTTATATCTTTTGTAGCATTATTTTCATTACTGAATTTTTTATTACAGGTTGTAAATCAACAGGGTTAGAAACCTGAATGAATAGAAGTGTGGCTGTTTTAAACGGCTGTGAGCCCACATTAAAAAGAAAATATGCATTAAAAATAATAGTAACTTTAAAAGAAATTGCAAAAAAAAGTGAACTACAACTGCGGGGATATTATTTAGAATTTCCTATATTTTTGGTCTATTTGCATATCTTGGTAACAGAAAACTAATAATCTTTGAAGTTATTAATTTGCTCCTACTAAATGTTTCTAGTTTAAGGCATCATCGTCTAATTATTTTAAAACTTATAGAAATACTTTAAAAAACACATATTCAGAGGATTACTTAAGCTTAGAGTGAATTCCATTTAATTATGGTTCATCATTTCGTTTTCTGCTATTTTCTCCATTGTATTACAAATTCAAACAATTTATGAACATCTTTACTATAAAATTTTTGGTATACTTATTTCTTAATGTACTCTTATCTCTAAGTCTTAACGAACAACTACTGTACTTATGGTTTATTTCGACTTCTTAAGGAATATGTAACCACTTGAAGTCGAAGCCCAGTTCCCTTCGCGCTCTCACGAGACAGGTCCGAGGTTCGATCCAAGACTGGGCAAGGTTGACTCAGCTTTTCATCCCTTCTTTAGATAGACAAACTGAGGATGAAGCACGTTTGAGAACTAAACAGCGGGGTTCCGTATAAGGTGACTACCTAACCGGTATATATGCTTCACACTCCAGGGTACTTGGTCACGGAGACTGGCATATTAGACCCTGGCCCCCTAGGGGCAGTTGCACCGAGGAGTATCTCTTAATGACCTAATTTAAAGTAGTTCAGAAAGACATCATACAAATTCGTTACTCTAAAGATTGTATTATATATATATGATTTCTATATTATGTATAATCCTCGCTGTGTTTCTAAATAATTTTTATTACATGGAAAAAATTTTTTTGCACATCATTTTATATATTTTTTTCAAATAAACTAGTTTAAGGTGCAAAAAAAAAAAAGAAAAGAAATAGAAAAAATAAAACATTTTGCTATTTTTATTATAATAAATCTTCATATACCGGCATAATAACAACTAGTAAAGAAATCCTGGGTTATATTCTTTTAAAAGGCATATAATGAGCTTAGGACATAATTTCGAGTGATTAGTTTATTTAATAGTTTTCTTTTTACACTGAACATTTAACAAGTCTGCTAAAATTTTTATTATAATAAATCTTTATAATTATAACTTGCTACGAAATCCTCCGTTATTTTCTTTGAAGACTATATAATGAGCTTAGAATTTAATTTCCTGTGATTAGCTTATTTAATCGTTGTCTTTTTGCATGGAAGTTTTAATAAGAATACTAAAATGCATCAGTAAGCATTTTACATGATTACCTCTAGGGCTTTGCGTTTTTTTTCCCGAAAGCTTAAAATTTATTACTTTATTCAGCTTAAGTCGGGAAGAAAAGTGCAGAGAAATATTTCAAAAGTTATTTGGTTATTACAAATCGGATGGTGCTGAAAGTGAAGTTATTTATTGATTTTAAATAATTATGCAATATATAAAGCGGAAAGGTGTTTTTACTAAAAATAAACATCCTGTTCATTAAGAAAACATCATCTCTATCTATATATAAATCCTCCAGGTGATGTGAAAGGGAAAAAACAAAATGTGGTGAAACCAATTAACTTAATGAACTAATATTCGTTATTATATTATGAAATTAGATACACATACATATACTGGCGAAACAAAAGACTGCTACAATGATTCACTCACCATGATAGACACAAATGCCAGGCAAACGTTTATTCAGCTTAATCTAGATGCATCGTGTAAGACATTATTTGCATCAATTCATACTTAATGTATTTTACCGTGTTCATTAATGACTGATGAGGTATGCAAAATAGGTTCGTGGTCGCATGTCCTCGAAGTTCCTAAACGATACCTCTGAAGGGGGCAGACTCTGCGGGAGAGAAGGGGATCATCTACTTGATCTATGCTTCTAAATTACGAGAACCCACTTTATTTGTGTTGTCCTACGGAGTAATGCTGGCCGCATATGAGGTGTTCTCATAATAAAATGGTCAACAAATATCTGCGGCTTGGTAGTGGCGAATGTTATAAAAACGAAGTATCCAGCATTGGGAATAATATTAATAATAACACTTCATATATTCAGAAAGGTGTCTATTCAATGAACCGTCATTTTAAAGACTCCTACAAAGGGGAGTTAAGAATCAAAAATATGGGTATTCCTATTTTAAAAATCTACAGGAAGAGGGAGGGAATAAGAGACCACATCGCAGCAGCAAAATAGGTTTCTTCTTTTCAAACTGCTCTCATATATATTTCCAACCGACAATGTGGATAATTTCAATGTAGCAAAGTTCATCCACGTTCGATTATTGGCAGTAAGTAGGAAGGGAACTACTTCGCTGAAAAGTCTGTTTGCTATTGATTTCGAAATGGCTGAATCAATCTCCATGAAGTTTTGCATGGAGATTTAGGTAAACATTTGGATGGTTTCGGATAGGACAAATTGATTAGAGATCAAGGTTGAGGACAATAGAACTTGGTATATCTCTTTATCAGACCTGGAAATGCTATAAGAAGACGACGTTGGATATTGTGAAATCTTCGAGGCTCCTCGATTTCTGGTAGCAAACAGGTTACACGGAGCAAGAGATCACTTACACAATCTTGATAACAATAATAAAACTGTAATGTTTGGAATAAAATTATTATAACAGTTTTCGCAGAGATAAAGGACTAAGAAAGAGTGGAATTTTGTACTTTATTGTGGGTTGAAGTGTAAGAAAGGACTCCTTGCGAGCCTAAAAAAAAACAGATAAGCTGTCAAAAAAAAAAAAATAGTTGTAGCTGATGCATAGTATCAAAAAACTCTTTTTGCTTCCCTTTGTTTGACTTCCCCGCTGCCTGATGTCAGTCGGTCATCTCTCTCGGGTTGACCATCCTACTAGTCAGGGACAGGTCATTCACCGGCACTGGCGTGTCATAGTCGGGCACCCCTCTCTAATCCTCCATAATTAAAGAAGGCCTGTCAAGACGGGACGGGAACAAATTTCTTTTGACCATTAGTGTCATTTTCCCAGACTAGTAGGCACTTCTGTTTTCCTACCTGGTCCAAGTTCTTTGAGCGTTGGAAGATTGTGGTAAGTTAGGCGAGTACTAAGTTAAAACATCCATTTTTCCTGTATTAGATAAGTTTAGAAATTCATTTAATGTAAACTATATAGTTTTTATTGTTCAAAATTAATTAATTTTAGCTATTTTTTCTTTGCGATAAATTCTCGATAAATTTGGAAGATATATGACGGTTATTCAAAATTCTTCGTTCTATAAACAATTTAAAGTAACGATAAGTAATAAATAAATTATGTGTTATGGTAATAATTTAATTAATTACAAGGTAAGGTATACATCCTTTAAGATTCTTATTCAACATTAATAATATAATTTCGGTAATATAAAAATATAAAAATTTCAAACAAATTTCGCACAGCTGAACATGTACTGTAATCTTAATCCATAGAGGCTAATTTTTATATTCTCCTAAAATTCTATATTATTAAATTGAAATATGTAATATTCTTATTAGAAATTCGATATTTTTAAGCATCCTTATTATTATTGCATAATACTTCTCTTTTATCAAAGCTTTCTTTAGAAAATGCTCATTACTATCAACTCCTTAAAAAATCTCTTTTGCTGATATGCCACGATAAGATCTAAGAGATAAACGCCCCAAATACACGCACAGAGATCTTTTAAAGAAAAAATAAATTAATCAAACATTTCTTTTTTTTCTATATTAAAAATTGCATTAAGCTTTAATTCAATGGCAATCATTTTCTCGCTCATTTAATATATAGATTAAAAAATATTATCAAAAGAATAAAAATTAATAAAAGCATAATTTTATACTTTTAATAATTAAAAGTAAAATTTTAGGTTGTACAAGTATGCTGCTCTTAATAATAAAATTATCTTTTTAATAAAAGTAATCACAGCTTTTTTTATGAAGATAATTTTAAAAATAGTATTTGTTATTTTAATATTTATCATGTTAACAGTTATTACTTACTTTTTAGAGTCTCTCAGTAGAAATTAATATTTAATAGAATTAATAACTTTTATAAGCATTTACGTGTGAAACAAAATATTTCAAAAAATAGCCCAGCAATTTAATATTTCTAGACAACCCGACAGACATTGTACTTTTTTGACGCTGTAAATACAAAAATTGTAAAATGTTTTTAAATAAATTATAAATTGGACCGTTTCGATGGAAAAGTAAGAAAAAATTATTTTTAAAATACGAGACGCCAACACATGTACAATCATAACAAACATAATTAAATTAAATTCAAATGCCCACATTGCCTTACGGGAATTTGATCCTGGGTTATCTCGTACTGAAGTCCGTTGCGTCGACCACTGCGCCTTGGAGACGTTGGCAGAAAAGGGTTTCAATCGGCACTATAATAACCTAAAGCTTGCACTTCTGTATTTTTAATATAAAATACATTTTCTATCGGATCAAACTGTGAATCTAAACCATTCTTGAATCAACTTAATTACATGTACAAAATTTCATCAAAATTAGTCCAACCGTTTCGAAGCAGTTCTATTACAAACACACTTACAGAAGAATTTTATATAAAACAATATACAGAGTAATCTCGATCTAGCATTCCCATTTTATTCGTCTGATTTATTTGTCTTGGTATTACTCAATTTTATGTTTTTTTTACATTTATCGAACCCGTATTTTTCGATTTACTGCATCTATCAGTCGGTTCTATCCCTTTATTTTAAGGAAAATTTTGTTTTTGTGGGATTTAGAAAATAATTTGGGTAAGTTTATTCATAAGGATGTTTGAAGAACGTGTATTCACCCAAAAGGTGTCTGGCTCATCAAGACTACAAGAGAAAAGAATTCTTAACCTAACAACTAATAAGGTCCCAACAGTGGATGAAATTTCCACAGGGCAGAGACAAGATCATGAGAAGGGGTAGAAAAGAAGTAGACAAATCTCAATAAGTACTAAGTTTTTCTGAAGTACACGGGGTTTTGTCAAAATTAAAATTATTAAGATGCGCACACTGTGAGAGCAATAGCGTACTTTAATTAGACGGCTCATGATTTGCAAGCTACCCACTTATAGAAAGAGGAATCAGTTACAAAACATTTTTATAAACGTTAAAGATCCTTCCGAAATAAGTCATATTTTATGAATATTATAAATATTTATTGATTGTTAAATACCTTCAATTAAAGGGGTAAATAATCTATTTATTCACAGTTCCTCATTTTATCAAATTTATTTATCCATTTTCGTTTCAATCCAATATGTAATTGGCCCAGGAACTTTGTTTCCTTTTAACGGAAAATAATTTTCAATTTTTTGGGAGGGTTGACATCCATTTTAATGCCAGTGCCAAAATTATCTTTTCAGATATTCCAAACTATATGCACAACTCGAAGTTTTCAAAGAATACCGAATTTTAATTTCAATACACGAAATAATTAGCTTTAAATTTCAACACCGCCCACAAATTTATTTTATCCGTGTAATAACAAGGTGTAGTAAAATATAAAAGACTATATATTTCAATAGACTTTTATTTTTTTCTAAATTACAGTTGTGTCCGATACGTTGTGCTCATGCATTTTCCTAACATGTGAATCTTTAAACTGCATTTTGGTCTGAACAATGTAGCATATCATTAAAAACAGATTTATCTCACGTGGGAACCATTACTTGATCATTCATAGTTGTTAACGATTCTCTGTTAAACTAAGCTATTTAAAAGTATCTCACAACAAAAATTAACTCAAAGGAAGATTAAGCAAATGAACTTGCATAAGTATGTCAAACGAACTACGTTGTCTGTGATGAAATACTGTTATAGGCTTCTTTCTGTCATTTATATATCATAAACTATTGTCTGCATCTATTTATACATACATAAAAAATACATATATGTGTATATATACATGTACACATACATATGTACATACAAACACATGTATACACATATATATGCTCATGCAGACATATATATATATATATATATATATATATATATATATATATATATATATATATATATATATATATATATATATACAAATACATATGTAATTTTTCAAACTTACAGAGTAGAAATCGAATAATTGAATAAAAGAGAATCGTATGCATATTCAAATGGCATTGAGCAATTTTTTTCATATATAAAAGGAAGAAAATGCGTGTAAAATACCTTGAAACCGCAGTCTCATCTATATGAATATAGCAATGCAAATAGCTGTATTGCGCATCCGTATCATCCTGTTGCTATAAAACGGAGAGAAATAGCTTAAAGAGCCACATTTATCGTGCAAGACCTCTTCGTTGGCTGTTCAGTCTCTAAAAAAATGGCTAAAGCCTTCTCTGCTATTTAGTTATGTTTACCACTAAAATATGGTATAACGTAGGGTATTTTTATGATCTACCTACAAATTGGTATATGATACGTAATTAAGCACGATGTATTAAAAAAGCACAAAAAAGGGAAAGAACAGTAAATGATTTAAAGCACTCAAAAAGAAAAACAGTTTTAAGCGAGGGGAGAACCATTAAAAGACTTCTTTTCCTCTTCGTTATCGAACAAGTTTATCGATACTTTTCTTGGTTTCGATGATATTCAATACTTGTTCTGCATTTGAAAATGTCTTACCGTTTATCTGTCTTAAAAGGGATTTATTTTACGCTAAGCTTTTCAATAACTAAAGCAATAGAGTTCTTGTATAAGGACTATTGAGTTTCAAATATGATTAAATTTTTAGCTTTAGAATAGATAATGACATTCCAATTGAAATGTGTCTCATCTTCAACATGCATTTGTAGTCTTTAAACGCATGTTGCAAAAGTCTGTACAGTGGTTCGATTAAGTATTTTTTGTATAAAAATTACATTTAAAAATAATTTTTATTTATTCATTGCCGTTCCATACATTTCGGGTGTTAATTATCAGGTGACTCCAAGATTTCCATAACCTGCAATACATGAGTCTGCAACACACTATACAAACACATCAAATAAATGAAAGTCCTAAACTACTTAATTTTTGCATAATCAGGACCCTATTTCACCGCTCTTTTCAATATTATATATCTTAAAATTTGTATCATAATTTTTTTAAACTTGTGCTTAATGTTATTTTTTCTTTGTTCTTTATTGTACATAGAAAGCTCAGTATACAAGAATTTAATTAAGATAGCTCAGAAATGGTGGAACTTACATCTATGAAATTTGAAACAGTAATTCCTCTTGATATTATGCATCTACTTAGAGTCTACCTCTCGAAATTCGAACGATTTTTTGTTTAATTAATGGATAAATGATTTTTCACACATATTCCCCTGTAGCTATCGAACGTGTGACTGTACGATCCCGATTTATGAGTCCTGTTAAAACACTGAAAATTTACTTTGACATAAACATTTCGAAAACTTTTAGTATATATCATGGAATTACAAAATGCCCCCTATTTTTAAAATTTTTGAAATGTGGCTTAATCATTTACAAAATAAAGAAGAATTTTACATAAATTTGATGTAAAAAATTAGTTTCTATTATGATTTTCAAAAATTATTTTGAGTTAGAGAAGTGTTAAACAACTTGTAAGAAATTGATTCTAATAGGAACAGAAATACTTATATCCAGAATCTGAAAAAGGCTGTTATAGTAAAAACTTTAAGTCTCGAAAGGTACTAGGTCCCTTAACGTGCACAATAATTCTCCACTATGAAAAATAAAGGTTTTTATTTCCCTGTGATCATCAGATCTGCAACTTATCCGCTAAATTATGTCATTTACGCTGTGAATTTTAAAAGATGGTTTTGTTAATTGATACTATCCAGCAACACAACAATTAATACAATTTGCTTGCAATATTTAAAACAAATGGCAAAGATAAATTCAATTTTAGTACATAGTTTCATTTTTCATTTTACCGGATGAACATGATTATTATAGAAATAAACTTTGGATTTAGATTTTGAAATGGATTTTACACGAATATAGTTTCAAATTCTTTATGTGAAGATAACTTTTTTGCAAAATAATTTAAAATATTTTTTTAAGATATATATTTTTTCGTTTGTAAAATATGCACTTTTTTGAGAATAAGTGTCGGTTTTATGATTTATATTTTTCAAAAAGACTTGGGTTTTTAATTATTTCAGACCAATTGCACTGACTAAGTACAGCTTGCAAAATTATGGAGAAAATGATTCTATATAGAACTCAATGGTATCTGGATAGTAAGCATTTAACACCACACTAGAAGTTTATCTGCAGAAGGGACCTTAGTAATGAAGATGGGATCAAGTTCCATCTTTCTGCTAAAACATTAGAGATATTCAAAATTTCAATTCCCACAACACATATATTCGTCCCCCTTCTTGTCCTCGACTTCCTTAGGTTCATTGTCTGACACAATATTTTTAAAACGTTTGAAATAATGTATTCAAATATTTTAAAAAATATTTTCCAGTTTGGAATTATTGAAATATTAAGTGTTGCAGAAAATAAATAGCTAAGGATATAATCTACAAACAACAACTAGAATAGATTTAAAGAGAGTAGTTACAAAGAGAAACTTTTTTATTGCTTTTTGTACGTAAAATAAGTTTAAGTTCTATTTATTTCTTATTATTATTTTAAATGCTTAAAATAATGACATTTGACTAAATATTTTTCTAAAATTTGGAATTGTTGAGATTAATGCACAAAGTACATAATAATATATAAACAACAACTAGAATAGATTTAAAGAGAGCAAGGCTTTTATGAGTTTCCCATTAATTATTTTTCATTGCTCTTTGTAAATAAAACAAATTTACATTCGAAAGCAGAGAATAAAATTTCAATTCTTTTCTGTCCCAGTTCAAGGATAATCGATTTATTATCAACACTTTTTTTAATCCGTGTACTTCCTTCCATGCCATTCAATTTTTTGGGGAAATGAGCATTAGATAAGACTAAAGAATAAATGTTTACCTTTAGAATAGATGATATTTTGAATTAAATAGGTTACACGATTTTAATTTCTCTTTTAATTTTAATCAGTATGTATTCTTTTATATTAATTTTTTAAATTATAGATGTCTTAATTTGTCCTTAGCATTTAATTTAATGCATACTATACGTTCTTACAGAAAGATAATCTTTTTCGAGCTATAAAGAATGTTATGGCAATTGATTTTTGATTCACTATAAAAGAAAATGTTCAGCTCTGCTTAGAATAATATTTATACTAAATTATTAATAAGGATCTAGCATTGTAAATTTTATTTAATTCTGAAGTAATACATCTAAAAAACATAAATTATGCACAACACGTTTAAAAAATAGAAATCAACCTGTTCACAAAATAACTTTTGAACTATGTTAGAAACTAATATTTTTTATCGAAAAGAAGATAGTTATCCTTTTAATTAACTGAACAAGAAAAATATGATAATTCTTATGATTATATTAATGCGATAGTGTATCTATAATATAATAATAAGTGCAAACTTTTAAAAAATTGTCATTTTTAATCTTTTTTTTTCAATTTTAAGGTATCACACACATTTGAATTTTTAGTATACAGAATAACATATATTTTACTAAATTTCATATAAAAAGTTAATTTCTAACACACATATTTTAAAATTTATCTGGCGAGTAATTAAATCTCCTTTTTTTAGAATTAGTTTACAATTTTTATGTTATTAAAAAAATCAGTTTTTGAAAAACACAAAGATTCTTTTTAAAATTTAGATTGGTGTTAAGAAACTTGCAGAAAGATCACTGTAAAAGCAGAACTTTTTATTTTATAAAGAATTGAAAAAAATACTTTTATATTTAAATTTTTTTGGTCTCGAAAGGTATCATGTCTCCTTAATTGATATTCAACTGTATTTTAGCACAGAATTGTAAAAATCTTAATTATGACCTAAACAGTGATATTTTTTATGTAAACTGCTAAGTAAGTTGCAGTAGCTCAGTCTGTATAGACATCTTTCTCATAACCCGAGGTTATGAGTTCGATCAAACATCCATCGTGTTACTTAATGGCTAATTATTAAATTAAAATTGTTTTGTCTTCTCTATGTTCTGCAAGTTTACAAATGATACCTGTGGAGTAAGCTGATCTAGCCTAGGGGTCCTTGCTTCTAAATTTGAAAACCTACTTTGTGTTGTCCGCCCATATGGTGCTTCCATAATAAAATAGCCAAAAACTATTTGTAGTTTGGTAGTGGAAAATGCTATAAAAGCAAGTGACTCTACGTTAGAAATTATAATAATAATAATAATAATTATACTACTACTACTACTACTACTACTACTACTACTACTAATAATAATAATAATAATAATGTTAGCTAAATCTCATTGCCACTCTTTTGAAATTAATCAGAACTCTTTCCCGGATCACTAATTATGCAATAGTGAAAAAAAAACATTTTCTTTACTATAACAAATGAAAACTGGCACTAAATTAAAAAAAAGCAGTTGAGAAACCAAAATGCTTTTCAGTTTGGTAACTCTTTATATCAACAGCCTATTTTTTATAAAATTAATAAAATTTAAATGTTTTCCTATGTTTAGAATAAAACATTTTCCAGGGCCATTAATAAAGCTCTAACTTTACAAAAGATATTTAGCTTTATTTTATGAGATAACATTAAAAAAATACTAAATTATGCACACCAAGTGAAACAAGTAAAATCCACCTTCACACAGAAAATTTTTGAAAATTATAAATTAAAAATATTTTTTATATAAAATGGAAACTAATTGTTCATTCTATACGGTGAACCTCAGTTATATTAAATCTAGTAGTATATTTAATTGCATAGTGTCATCAAGGCTAATCTTTGTTAATCTCAATTTTTATGAGTTTTGATTTTCTTAAATTTTAAAATTGCAGATAGCTTTAAAGTTTTAGATCACTCCATATATTTTACCTGAATTTGATATAAAAATTTAGTTTTTATGACATTGTATTTATTTTTAAATTTCTCATGTGGTAGGTAAATTTCATTTTTTTTCATTTGGTGTACATTTTTATGCTGTATTAAAAATATACTGCTCGAAATCAAGAACTAATTAATTTTTAAAGCTAGAGAGTGTTATTAACGAACTTGTAAAAAAATTTATTGTAAAACGGGCAGAATATTTTGCGATGAATAAAAAAAAGTTATAATGAAGATTTTAAGTATCGAAATGTGCTATGTCTTCTTGGAGGTGATTTAAATTATTTTTAAACAATAGCTTGAATAAATATTTAATGTGAACAGATTTAATGACCTTATTTCTTAAAATTAATCTTAGTGAAATTATTTTTTTTTTTTGTTCCATAAATAATACGAATTTACATTTTGATTCATATAATTTATTAAAAATAATATTGTAACTATTTTCTGTCCCAAAACAATAACCGATTAACAGCAACTTCGTACATTTATATACGCTTCTTTAATGTAATTTTCTTTTCTTTTAAGATGTTTATTTTCCCACTAGCAACAAGATTGAGGAGTAATTAATTCAGAATAACAAGATTAAAATTTCCTCTCCCTCTATGCGAAGTTTATCATTTATAAACAAACTCTGGTGTTGTACTTGTTAAATAAGCAATAAATATAAAAATAGTTAAATAAATTAATAAACATTTTCTATATAATTATCTGGAATATAAATTTAGAATTCTAAAAAGTTTCCATCCCCAACAAAAATTTAAAAGAACAAAACATATCTTGTAATGATAATCTGGCACTATATCATGAATAATTTTTTTAAGAATTTTTCCATTTATTATTAAAAGGTTTTTAGTTCTCTTCTTCATGTGTTAATATATAATTTAGAGGGTGTTCGATATGACTTTCTCTGATATAAAACTATAAAATACTTCTGTTTTAATAGGGTAACAACTAGTATATCAATAGTAATGATGTATTTTGTTTTCTTAAGCAAGTTTTGACATTTGTGCCTAATTTTAAATTAATTACTGACATATAACTTGAAAAATAAAAGCAGCTGTTAGTATCGGATACTGATGTTAGGCTTTCTATTTTCAAAAATTGAATTTTTTTAATTCACTTGAGGAATAAATTCATAATATATACTATATATTTTCTCAATTTCAAGTATCAATAACTTACACTTATTGTTGGTGAAGTTGTTGTTCCAAGCTGTCACTGGCACCAATGAACAAAAGGAATAAAAATTTACAATAGGAAAAATTAAATAAGCATAGATATATGACCTTTAAAATAACTTTTTCCCACTTTAAATAAATAAAACTACCTTATATCTTTATTCATCTCGGTATCGATTTATTTACCTAAGCAAGATAGAATATTTTTCGTTGTTGTAATAAAATTTGATAGATTATCTTCGTTGCATCGAAAGAAATTATACAACTGTCAGTGAATACATGGACTTGTTTTTCCCGTCAATGTTCAGTTCTTGAAACAATAGCTGCACTAAAATTTATCACTTTCTTTAACATAGTGATCTCCCAACTTAACTGAAAGGATAAAACAATTAACTCAAGTGGGTAGTTTTATAAAAACTACCTATCTCTAAAATCATTAATCAAATTTGTGACAGAGGAAAAAGGCTATAGGTTAGTTTTAACTTGGTGCAAAAGAAGCAAAAAGACTTAAATCACATCCATAATAATTTGTTTTTTTAAAATTATCGATTACAAAGGAATGCCGAAGCATAACTTTACTTCATTATAGTAAAAAAAAATTTCTCTATTAAATTCGCTACTCTTTTTGAAAAATACAAGTTTGTGAAAAAGCTTTAGTACATATTTTTTAAGCCAAAGCACTATCATTAAAAAAATACGACCAATCTTATGATGCTCAAACACAATATAAAAAGTAAAGTAGACAGGTATTTTGAGCTTTGCTACACTTTTCCATAGAGTAACAATAAAAAGAAAGAACAAAAAAGTTGAATAGATACTGGCTTTATCTCACCGAGTAGCTTCTTAAACGTCACAGCAGTTGTCAGGTGTACTTTCCGTATAATTTTTGCGCATCTTAACGTTGGATTTTGATTTTTATTTGCACTTTCTGCATAAAATTGTTTTCTATATTTTATGTCCTCATCGGGAGATAAAAAAACGTTGATTCTAATAATTAATCACATTAGCATTTTTACTATACTGTTACTGCTCAGTTATTTCCTAAAAGTCTAGGCATAAATTTGGGTTCTATGAAGCGATAACTTTTAGAATTTATTTTAAGACAAGTGGAAATTTTAAAGTATTGCTTTCCTAAAATATTTATCTCTTTAAAAATGTAACCATTACATTAAGTACTAATAAGTTATAGGAAATAGAAGATTTTGATATGCTGTAAATTATGTAATTAACTACTGTACATATTATTATCCTATTAACCTGTGAAGGAACAATACGTATTCCACTAGGTGTGACTTCTTTAAAGTTCTAGAGCACTTTGCTCCTAAAAGAATATCTTCTGGTTAGCATTTCAAACCTTATCAAAAAGAAGAAAACAGTATTTTTAACTTAGATATTTTAGATATGATTACTATCTAACAATCACTTTAAAATATTAAAACGTGTTTCTTAAATGCATCATAATTACAAATGATATGATAAAAATTTATGCTATTCAAATACAACCTAAATATTATTACTGATTCTCCAAATGCGACCAAGAGAAGAAAGTGAAACAACAAATGATAGAAAATCATCAAGGACATTAACTTGTGTCATAGTCCACTATAAGATTACAGATAGATCTAAAGTTACCATATACTTTATATACATTAAGCTCTATTGAAATAAGTATATACAGATTAATTTGAACGCTTTAGGTTAGCTGATTTTTTTCAATGAAGATATACTATTATATTTTTAGATGTAAACAAATTGATGAAGAATTTTTAAATGATATCTGCTGAAATTAGTAAATTATACTATTATTTCTTTTTTACTTTATTTATATTACTCCTATTCAGCATGATTCTTTTACGATAGGCAATTTTGATTAACCTGATTTTATAATAAAATACTTGTAAAATTCTAAATGTTTTATTTGCAATATCTATTCAATCTCTAGAAATTATTCTAAGAATTTATATCTAGTTAAACAAATATGTGAAGATTAGAAGAGCTATAATGAACTTAAATTTGATGATCCAAAGTAATGACAAAAACTAATCAACAGAAAGGAGAGAGGCTATCATTCAACTCTTACGTTATCGATGTTAATAAAGAACGTATTTCGCATTAAAATACAGATCAACAAATGAATATTTAAGAGGTTTTGTCTGAAAACAATTTTCACTTAGAGGCATTTTATAATAAACCGCTAAGTATCACTTGTTTTATCAATTTTAATAAATATTGCTTAAGTACTACACAAAAAGGAAGAAGTTACAGATAATTTTTGATATATTCAAATCAAAAATATCATCGATAGTTCTTTTTATGATTTATATAGCAATGTATTTAAAACAACCACAAAACTGTAATCACTGAAATGTCAATATCAAAACTGAAAAAAAAAACATTTTTTGTACAAAAGAGTAAGAAATAAACATATCTCGTTTGGAAAGGTTTAATCAAGATAGGAAATTGATTGGGTAATTTGATCTTAATCCATTGGCTCACTCTCTTACGATTAATCATCAAAAGTTTAATATTGGATTTTTGTTTCATAATTCTATGTAATTACTCAGCATTACTTTCTAAATTAAACTAAGAACAAAGAAAGTTTTATTTTCAATGCCTATTAATTTATCAGTATTTTATGTGCATTTAATGAGAAAAAGATTTACATACATTTACTGGTCATTTGTAAAACCTAGCATAAATAAAGAAATTTAAATTTGTGCTCATTTCTAAACATTGATTAATGTTTCATCTGTGCTGAAGAATTTGAATACTACAGTAAATTCAAATATTCATGAATGAACCGAAAGATTTAACTCTAAAATGTTGTAAGAAAGCAACATATACTAAAAGGATATAAAGTAAACTTTCCCTTGTTTCATATAAAAGTGTGTGTTTTAAAAATTGAGAAGAATAGTTGTTTGAAAACACAGTAGAATAAACGTGATACCAGTACAATATCAAAAAACTATTTCTTTCAATGATTCATGGACGACTCAGCCTAAGTGAACAAGAATTCTAGATTTTCGAATACGTTGAATAAATAACAATTTAACTGCATATATGTATGAATTCTTTTTGGTTAGATGAATGATGTTCTTTTCCATAAATTTTCATTGGGAAGAAATTTAAATATGTATCTTCAAATAAGTCTCTAAGATTGTATCGGTGAACTTATAATGATTTTTTAAATTTCAAATTACAAATGATTAAAGTCATTTTTATAATTATTTTATATGAAGTATTTAAGCTTAATTGATAATTTCGATATAAGATTTACTTTTTCTACCCAATATTAATTTTATATGGATGAGTAATTCATGCTGTGTAAAACATCCATTTGCTGAAAGCTAACCACTCTATAATTGACAATAACATTTTCTGGAGCATTCTTTCTCAATAGTACATTTTCTTACTAAAGCTCATCAGCCATTTAATATCACAAATTTACATAATATAAGAATGGTTACTTTGATGCATGGGGATATTCAAAAAAAAAATTCAATTTGGGGAAAATCCATTAGTAGTTTTCTCATTCCATGATGTTACTAAGAAATAGCTGAATAAATCACCGATAGCTTAATTAATTTGAAAAATATTCAAGTGAAATTTTAATAAGTTAGTCCTTAGAGTTGGCTATAAAATTTTACAGGTAATAAAATGTATCTTTAGCTCTTGCTCAAAGAATTATTATTTCGTTTAACAGCCAATATTACACCTAGTTTTCAATATATTCCTTTTAAATTTTAGTGGTAAATTACAGATATTGTTTGTCAAATAATCTGTACTATTTTTAACAAATTTACACATATTGAGCTAGCATCTTTAAAAAACTATTTTTAAATAGATGTCTATTTCAGCATGATTTTTCTTGCGGAATTGCACACAATAACTACGTATACTAATGTTCATATTTAGTGAAATTTTAAGATAATTCATATTTTTATTTTGTGCAGGTTGAACCCATTTCTACTTTTTTTCTTTTGTTGGTCCCTTAAAAGCACTTCTGTCTCCTTTCTTATAAGAATATATGAGAAATTGTATTTAATACTCATTAAATTTTCCATAACTTTCATCAATAGTTCTGTAGAAAACCAAAACATGGTCAAGAGTAGGATATGGTAACATCAATGTGACTATATATATATATATATATATATATATATATATATATATATATATAATTATTTATGTATCTATATATGCATGTCTGTATCCAAATTTTTAAATTTTAATTAATTCTTCTTTATTTAATTTCTAGTGTTTTTTTTTTGCTGCATTTCCACGTTGAATAAAAAAATTGAAATGCATCTTTTGAAAACCTATATTTATTTTTGTTTGTAACAGATATAATTTCTTAAAATACAATACGCTACAATAAAAATACGCTAAAATGAAATACTAAAATACTCTATTGACCACAAAATTTTTCAAAGTACACATTTTTCTTATTGTTATCCTTATAATAAAATAAATCAAAATCAAAATTTTTAAAAATGAAATACATTTTAAACAGAATCAGCAACAGTGTAGAAAAAAACCCTCATTTTAATCTAAATTTTGTATCTATATATTTCCAAAGAAATTTTATAGAAATAATCTTCTTTAAAAGAAGAAATCTATTTCCAAACCCTAACAAAATCTGCACTGTGAGTAATTTATTGTATAAGTAATACGATTCCTTATTTAAATAAGCACTACAAAGCATAAAAAGCTGTGTGATATATATCGGGAAACCATTTGCACTTCTGGAAATTGGAATATCATTTAGCCGTTTCAGATAACAGCAGATCTTTTTGATTCTGTTAAATCTTCTTGAACATTAATTCATATAACATATTTTGAAAATTCTTTTTGATAAATATGCAGATACTAACAATATTTAAACAAAAATTATTTTTTAATAAAAGAATACTTATATATATATATATATATATATATATATATATATATATATATATATATGGTAAATGTCATTTCACCATATTCTTTACCACTTCATTGTGTGGTGTATGTACTATTTCAACAACACCAATATGTTACGTCCTCAGTTTGTTACCCGTCGCCATTAGGTAACCGATATGATTATCGTTCGATTGACCGTACTGATTATTTTATGCCTAATTATAAATATAATTTGTATTTTGTCGTAACAATTTGTAACTAATGCTGTGTTGTTGACGATGGTTCCAGCTTTTTCCCTCATTTTACGGCTCGGCCTTGCTTTTCGGCCGTTAATTGCACCCTAGGCACTAGCTATCAAATATGCGACATAGTACAGGTGGGTGGAAGTATTGATATTACTCTTCAGGAAGAATGGATAAATGTTATTCTTCAAGCCGGGCGTTACATTTCAATCCCATTGACTGTATTTTGAGATAACGTGACAATTCTTAAGATTTTGTGAGTTTTGATTGGGATCTCAGAAAAGCAAAAAAATGAATAAATTTTCTTCTCGATGTATTATTATTTTTTTTTGTACATGGACTGTTCTAAAGTTAGGCAGTTCCATTTTCCTTAATTTTTCATAATTTTGTAATTTTACAAATTTGAGTCATGTTTATACAGGGATTTATAAACTATGGTTTTCGTGATTTGATTTTTAAATTATGTGGACAAATGAAGTCCATTTTCATCTGACAAGATATGCCGATTGCCGAATGTGGGCAACAGAAAATCCACTAGCAACTCAACCAGTACCACTTCATCTTGCACTGTGTGATGCGGTTTACGGCATCATTTATCACAGGGCCATATTTTTTTCGAGGAGACTGCTTTCGGTCCTGTTACCCTGGTCAATGCTGAGTATCCTTTGCACAATCATGCCATTCCAGATCTTCAACAGCATGGATGTGTGAATGGGATCATTTTTATACATGATGGCGCTCCTCCGCACATTGCCATCCAGTGATTCAGCTGTTGAAGCCACACTTCGGAAAAGCTAAAATTATCAGCCTTGCCGCGTAGATCGCCTGATCTTAATCCGTATGACTTTTGACTGTGGGGTTATCTGAAAGATATTGTGTTCAGTGCTCCCACTGCACACATAACTGAACTGAAGGCATGTATTGCGCAACACATTTTGAACATGACCCCGGAGACACTTCAATCAGTTGTGGAATATGCTGTTTTTCGATTTCATCATGTTGCACACAATGATGGACATTATATTGAACATGTTTTGCGCCAGTCTCGCGAAATTTAAAAACCAATTTGATGGATGCTTTTTACGCGCCTCAGGACGATTAAAAACCGATTTTTTCCATCCGATGTGATATGACCTTCTTGTGGTGGACAGGATTAAGTTACCAAAAATATCACACACGTGCAGTCATGCACACTGAACAGTACAGTTGGTTTAACTTACACCTTAGTCATTGTTTTACGATTCATTTGTCATTTGTAACCCTTTTAAATTGTGATGCCTACAACGTCATCTGTTCCTAAAATTTAGAATTTTTTTCTTTTGCCATACGTTTTCCCCCCTCTTCAATAATTTTCCGTCTAAATTTGACATCATTATAATCTGTCATTCTTTTTTTCCAACTTTTTTTTTAAAACTTTAATTATAATCATCCTGTATATCATCAAAATATGTACATCATTTATTACTTTTAATTAAAGATGATCGTCTACTTCAAAATAGTAATTGGAGTATATATATTCAAGGAAAATTAAAATTTATAAATAATAATGATTTTATGACAGTTTTATAACGAAATATTATTTATATTTGAGTCTCTATTAATTTAGATTTCTATGATAAAAATTATATTTTCCATTTTAACCAAAATGTATACTCCGTTTGTTGTTAATAACTTCAATGATTTTACAAATAATTAATTTCGCAAAAAATTTACAAAAGATTGAAATGAGCTCTTATGCTTCTGTTTCTAATTGTGACTGTATATGGATATAATAAAAATACATTTGTAAGATGAGAATTTTATATCATAAAACTTCCTTCAAAAGTATTATGAATTTTCCTCAAATAATACAGTCACCTAATGTGCTTCCTTAACCCCTTGAGGACCAGCACGTAAATGATATACCAGTCGACCGTTGTGAAAACCGTTGACGTTTACGCCATCTAGTAATTAAATCTAGCATTTAAAAAATAAAATAAAATGTTCAGATCTCCTATTACGCACACGGTCTCTCAATACTAACCAGAGTTTATCGCGTGTATGCTGACTGATAAGAGTGAAATCGCTGCGTCGCGAAGGGGTAAGACGATTGGGAAGATACAAACCGTTTATATAAATTATTACCTTCGATTTATAAAACTTCGTCGACATTTAAATTGAAGTAAATCAATCACATAATTCTTGGAATCAGATAATTTGTTTATCTAAATTTCACAGTTTTTGTAAGTAACTAAAACATTCCCGATGCTTAAATTATCATTTCTAAAAATCTGTTTTAAACATATTTAAGTATAATTTGATTGGCTGATTGAATAAATACAAAAAAATATATTTTTATTCCTGTATGTTGAATTCTTGTAAAAGAGTTAAACTATTTATAATTTTAATGAAAACGGAATTTTAAACAAATACGCTGATTTATTTTAACATTTATTATGAATGTTTAAAAAGTCATATCTCAAAGTGTTTAACACGAGCATTTTATTTTTGCTTCAATGCAGGTTTTATAAATAAGTTAACAACTTGAAAAAGTTTTGTAATGTTTACTATCCTTTAAAATGTGCTGAAAGACACGTCTCAGAACAGTAAAATTTAAAAATAAACCATTTATAAGCATTTATTAAAAATCTTTCAGTTAACTGCTCAATCCACGGAGAAGGTAAAAAGGAAATTTTTTCATGTCATCCATTGCATCGCTTAAAAAAATGTGATTAATAATTCGAACTGCATATGTAAATGACGTTATCACATGGGTTTATTCGTTTATTTTTTGCTTTATACTGGTGTTTCTGTTAGGCGATTCTACAGTTGAATATGCTGAGGTATGGGAGGAATTTATGATTAGATGCGGTGCGTTGCTCGAAAACCCTTCTGCAGCAAACCCCAATTCTAAATTCACTGAATAAATTCAAAGCCCTTAAACTATTAGTTGCACGTAAATTGCTGCAGGTATTTCGGCGAGAGAAAGTGGGGGAAAATGTTTGCGAACGTATTCTCCTAAGAATACGCCTCTAATGGATCTGAATCTGGTCGACTGTCGTTTCATTTTCTGTTATTTCTAAATGCGGGATCGAAATTTCTATTTTCCTCCGCACGTCTATAAGATAAAGAATAATTTCCGGAGATCGATTGCTCCTTTGAGGATGCTTCTCCATCATATGTCATGATACATGATTCAGAAAACACAGCGGAAAAAGGTTGGAGCTCCTTCAAATAACGTACTTCTCTTCAACAAATAAGCATTTTCCAAGCTTATAACTTATTTAAGGTAATAATTTTTATTTTCTTTAAAGTAATTTACTCTTCAAAAGGAATTTTCAAACATTAGATTATGATGAAGAGAAAGTGAGAGAGTTTAAAACAAGTACTCTATGAACATTTAAGAAAAATTTTTTTTTTAAAGACATTACCAATGTGCTGCTTAGGAGGAGAAGTTCAGATTCGGTGATAAATTCATCGTGTCATATTTATGACCGGGAAGAAGGGAATAAACTATATAAGGAATAGTGGGAAATAAACTACTCTGTATAAAATCTTTTGTGTTCGACAAAGAAAAGTTCAATCCATTAAAAAGATTAATATGGGTTTGAATACTGAATCTTTTAGATTGAGTTGAAACGTAGAAAGATATATTTTACTCATATACAACTCTTTTTACAATGCTAGATAGTAAAAGTCAAAACAAATCATTCATATTTTGTAAATAATAAAATTTCTGCATATAGTATATATCTTATTTCTCCTATCGTCAATCGAATATTTAGGTATAAATATAGTAACATTTCGAAATTAGTTAAATCACAAAATAATACGTGTTAGGAATCTTAATGAACGGTCTTAAGGATTCATAGTACTTTTCGAGGCTTACAATCTTCATTATAACAACAAATTAATCATAAAAAAGCAAGTACTGTCTTTTAAATAATTTTTACGAGGTATTTAATAACATTATAATTTAAAAGAAATTATTTAGTTTTATCCTTTTAAGCAGAATATTTTTATAACAACATAAAAAAGCATCAATTGAAAAATATGAAATTCACTAAGAGATCACTGTAGAAATATGTATATTAGAAACAAAACTTTTATATCAAATTTAAGTACAATATCAGCTTTAATCATTAAAAGTACCTGGCATCAAATTTTAAAATCTATTAAAAAATTGAATGAGATTTTAAAAATACTAAAATTGAAGTTCACAAAATAAAACGATAATTAGATTCTTTTTAATATAAAAAATTAATTTCTAATTTACGATTTACAAAAGTTGTTTTGCGGGAAAGTGAACTTTTTTTTTACTCTGTATAGTTTTATGCTTTTTAACAATGTATTGCTTCATACAGCAAAACTAAATTGTTTCTAAAAAGTTAGACTCTTATTAATGATTTATGAAAAATGGTATTTTAAATAGATTATAGCTTTTTATTTAACAATCAAAAATAGACTGTTATGTTGAAGACTATTGAAATTAAAAGATACTATTTTCCCTTTAAGGAATGGTTAGGATTAGAAAAATTTTATTTTCTGTTACTATTGATGTAGTCAAAAAATTTTTTCTGGGGAGGGTTAAAGGGTCTACATGCAAAGTATATACTTACATACATAATTCTTAGACATATTTTTGTATGCATACATAAATAGTCATAAAATCGATAAGCAACATAATACGTAACATTTTATCTTGAAAATTATATTTACAACCCCAATGTCTCTTTTAATTTACGCTCCAAGTATTCGCAAGGTTTAAACTTGCCTGGTAAATACTGGAGCATATTTAATATACGCTCCAGAACCAGACAATTTAAAATAAAGTAATTTTATGAATAGCTAGAAGAAGAAAAATATCTAGAAAGGAATTATGACATATCCTTATATTATTTAAAATAGCATACCTTGTATGACAACAAAATTTAAAAAAATATGACATAATTAGTAATTAATAAACTACCGTTTAATAGTAGCAAATTAAAAATTCTTCTAGCTTTTAAATGCAGCTTTTTCAAACCTTAATAACTATGCCCCTATATGTACCGAAAATAATGCTAAATATGTCAACCTCCTGTAATTAATTCTAATGCGAAGGAATGTTTTTACTGTTTTTTGGAGGTTAAAAACTATTTTCCAACACTTGCAGTGAAAAGTAATGTACATAAATTTTAATAGAATTAAAAAAATCTTTTAATACATACATCGGAAAAAATTAGGGGAGAGTCCAAATCCCTGGAATTTTCCCTATAAATTGCCCGCTGAACGATGGCCGAATGGTTAGTATGGTCTTCGGTACCGGAGTTCATGGGTTTGAATCCCATTGTGGCATGGATGTTCGCAGCCATTCGGAATCGGCTTTAAACTGTAGGTCCCGGTCTCGTTATCCCTCGTGTTGCAAAAAGTAAACCATAGCACTCCAAAGCAAACTAAACTAAACTGTAAACTTCCTCCTGCTATATATCTACTAAATAATTAGTATTCGGCAAATTTATAAAACTTTTTCACTGTATTAGAATCTTTTACATTCATCTAAAGCCCTTCATAATTTTTTTAATTTTGCAAATAAAATCCTTTCTAGCTTTATATGTAAAATTTAAAAACAATCCAATAAGTATATACGTACATTTTAGTTAAAATTGAAAATATTAACAAACGAGAACAATCTGTAATTCATTGTATCTCTTTACGAAGGCTAAAAATAAATTTAGGTTATATGTGTCTCTCAAAATTAAACTATTAAGTAAGCTCTCAGTTTGAAATATTCCGATTCAAAATTTTTCTAACATTTTTAAAATGATGTATGGTTATTTAATACTACAAAATAATCTTTATAAATATATCAACTTCTAAATTTACAGATAGTTGTTAAACAGAAATTTGAGTACTGGTTATCTGGAAATTTCAAGGTAATATTTTCCCAAAAATTGAGGATAGAGAGGAAATACATAAAATATTTTATCTTGTGCATACTTTTAAAAATAAAATGCCGAAATTAGTGTAAATTGTAATATCGATAAAGTATTCAATAAATAAAACAATTATTATATTGAGAAATGAAATTATGAAAAAAAAAGAATGAAAATTATATAACCGCTAAAATAAAATGTAATCATAACAGAATAGGAAAAATATTTTTTAAAACTTAAAATTTCTTAAAAGCGTGCTTTTAAATTTTTAATTAATAATTAGCTTTTAATTGCTATAAACTTAAATAGTTAATAATTTAACTAAAATTTTGTGGTATGAGGTTTGATTTAAAATTATGTTCAGATGCGCGAAATATCCTCTGCGAATGCAAATTGTAAATAATTTTATTTGTCCCGAAATAAATATTGTTTAAGTAAAAGGTCCGATTCATTTTTCATGTATGGTAGATGAATGGTTGCTCCAACCAGAATATGGACATGCTATAAATTTCAATATCTGTCGCAGACTAACGTTACTAGTAATTCATAGCCCTGCAAAACATCTGAACACTAAATATACTCTCAGATTATGCAATATAAAAACTTCAGAAACAGACCTTCAATTTGGGAGTTGTCAGTCATGGCCAGTTGGTGGGATAAAGGAACAGAGTCTTTCAGTGACGAAGGATATTTATAGCCCCAGTATCGGTCAAATGGGTTCCCACTTTATTCTTTACAATCTATAATCTTCTTGACAGTATAAGAATATAAGAAAATCTCTGAAAAACTTTTAAAAATCTTCCTTCGACAGCGTGCATCCTCTTTATGTTAAGATTTACCTAAATTGGCCTCTAGGGCAATATAATATTTTAATTGGTTAGACTCCTTGTATGAGGGGTTGAACCGTAGTTTAGAGAAGAGAGGAAAGAGAAGACAGTAGAGATACGTGGAGTTTTGGCTTGTGTTCATATATTTAAAAACCCTTGATTTTTTTTGGAGGGGGATGCTTAATAAGTGCATTTGTCTATAAATTCTATAAATTTACTTTTGAATAAATGTACTTTTGATGTAACGGATTACAGGATATGTTTTAGAGTATATTCCTTAATGAGCAGTTTTCGGGGTTTTATACAAAATCTCTACAGTCGTTTTGCAGGTTTATTTTCTTTGTCGTTACGCATATAAATATATAGAGTTCTATTTATAATAAAATATATTAGGTAAATTTTAAAACAAATTAAATATGGATGGTATATTAAAAAACTGCTTTGTAACAGAATATATATTTCAAATATTTGTTTATTAGACTTTTAAAAAATGCGAATTCGCTTGTTTATCTAATGTGTTACAGTATACATAAATTTAATAAACACATTTAAATGAGTCATGCATAACACTTTATATTGAATAACAATTTATAAAAATTAGAAAAAATACTATTCAAAATTTTATTTACATGCACTTAAAATTTTTTTTAATCTGTAAAATTTAATTTATAACTAATTATATAGTAACTATTTGATTTTCGATAGCTAAATTTTTCTGCATATGTAGAAGCGTAATAGTCACAAAAACATTTAAAATATCAAATTTAAATGAATAAAAAACTGCATCAAAAGTAGAAAACATTGTCATAAAATTTCTTTTAAGAATGTTTATGATCCCATACACATTTAATGAAATTAAGTTTTTTGGTACAGCTATAATGTACGTTTATACATCTGGTTTGATTTGGTCTAATTTTTGCAACACGAGAGCTAACGAGACGGAGACCTACTGCTTAAAGCTGATTCCGAATGGCTCCGAACATCCATGTCACAGAACCCACGAAGCCCAGCACCCTAGTTTATACATATGTAAAATAAAGGTCATAGGCATATTTATAACACAAATATAACATACATATATTTATAAAAATTTAAAATTTGGTTTACATGTTACTGGTGGAAAATATGACTTAAAATATTATGAAAGTTTTAATATTCAGTTATTTTATAGACATGTATATTACTAAAGTCCTTTATTTTTAATTTAAAGCATCAAAATACTTCCTATACTTTAATTCATCATTCTTTTGAATATATGCATGAAACCAATATAAAATGTAAAAACAAAGACTTTAAAACAAATAATTATATCTTGTGAATTTATAATATATTTTGTGACATCATTTCAATTGTATCATTTATAAATATGACAGTGTCGCTTGCATATTTTTATTGTAATTGGAAAATTTAAGTTTGGCAATAGAAATTTTGAATATTATTTTATATTCTGCAAAAATATCAATTATAACACAAGTATAATTATATAGTATCAAAAGGAATCGAATAAGTTGGAAGTATAAATAGCTATTGAAAAAGGAGACGAGAATTTCCCCCTTAAACGAGAAAAATCAACTTTATACTTGATGTGCTAGATTAGAGATTATCAAATATCTTTTACAGATAGAAAGTTAAAAACTGTTATAGATGATTGCCTGAGGAGGAGACAAAAATAATGCTATAGTAGCTACTTAAGGCTTTATCACATGTTCATGTTGTAAAAGAAACAGATTCAGTCTGGAATTCTTCCCGTAAACACATACGTGGATTTCCATTGAGAAATCAATGTATAAGAAAATGAAGAACACAAGAAATCCACTCGTTCAATAAATCAGCACAAGAATGGGCGGATTTCATGTGTTACAGCGAAAAGTTTTCATCCCAATTTATTTTGGTTTACTTTGACGTGTGATAAGGCTTTTAATCAGTTGAAATTTGTCGCTCTCCCACAAGAAGTTTATTATTCTACTACGAAACAAGGAATCCTAAACTGAGTCTGTTGCTTTTTCAACATACACATGTTGAAGTGTGATATAACCTTAAGTATTCAATTACATTAAGACCTCCATACGTCGTTTTTCTGGTCTGGGGGACGGAAATGCAAAACGATGGATACTGGCACTTTATGTAGATATTCGATAAATTGTGTGACCATAAATAAATTCTTAATTTACAATATTAATTGCACTGTATTTAAAATTGTATTTTACAGGAATCAAGCAGAAGACATTCAGACTTGGCTTGCTAACATCAGAGGCATAATTTAAACTTGAAGGACTTTGGGACAACGAACTTTTATTGCGTGCCACAGCCGCCATTTACTATATTCTTAATTTGCAATATTAATTGCATCGTATTTAAAATAATACTTATTATTTTACAAGAATCAAACAGAAGACACTCAGAGTTGGCTTGCTAACATCAGAGGCATAATTTAAACTTGAAGGACTTTGGGACAACGAACCTATATTGCGTGCCCCAACCGCCAGTAATTAAAAACCGGCTGACTCGTGCCCCAAACCCGTAATTCCCCAGTTTAGAGATCACTACTTTGCTGACCTAGCCATCGTGACTCTATAGTCATCCGTACAACCTTATAACATTCTAATAAAATCCAATCAATTTCCACAGAAACTTTACTTCTGGGACCAAAACTTTTCAATGACAGCTGCTAAAAATTAAATAATTCGGAAACGTATAAGACTTGACCGGATTAACACATTGTACGTGGGACACGTACTAGTACGTTTTCTGACGATTAATACTTGAGCACGGGTCACGTACTAGTAAGGGTTAGTGTAACAACATGGTTTGTTTGTGGGTACAAAAATAACAGTATATACAGGAAAACGAAGCCGAATGTTCTTGTCTACTACATAGATTCTGAAATGTAAAAATGTTTATATATAACATAATTTGAAAAAATTAAAACTATATACTACTATTTCTATTTGATTTTTCATATTTAAGAGACTATTATAAATTTATCCACTAAAAATATATTTTTTGTTTACAAAAATCTTATGGTTGTTATTTATATATTTCTATTTATATATTTGTTTATATATTTCAATATAAAATATGAAAAGTTGGTTAAAAGATTTATATAATTTCCGATCTATTGATATTTAACTGAAAAACTAAATTTACGTTCAAAACGCCCGCTCCCGGTACAATTCCGCTGCGAAATATACCCGCACACAATGCGTTAACTGTGCACAACCAGATTCATTGTTTGGTGTACATAAAAATTGCCTAAAGAATCTACACCCATAGTTTTCAAGAAAATTGCGAGAGAAAGTGTATGATGTCATATTCGGTTTATGGTAAAAAGGACTTTTATTCGAAGCATGAACATCAGTATTTGCAGAATTAAATAGGAAAATATTCAAAATGCCTCCTTTGCATATGACAGCATGCACACGAGGAGCTGAGTCTATATCTAATGTAACTGGGTCTCCACAAACTAATTCCTAAAGATGACTAAGAAAGAAATCTAAAGGAGTTAGATCTGGAGCCGTGGTAGCCATCGATGTTCTTCTGTTAAGGTTTTACAAGAAGCTGACTAAATATAACTGTAGAGTCTATCATAATGTGAAAATTTATTGTGACAATTTTTATCAGAAATGAATTCTTAAAATGTTACTACGCGGGAAGTTTCTTGAATACTCTCCGAATAAAATCTAAATTCCAATACACGTACCTAACTTAATATTGTGCCAGGCAACATCAATCAACACTTTCTTCGTACCTTATACACTAGAAATTTTAAATATAGTATAAAATATATTATATAATAAGCATTACAAAATATATTTTCTGAAAAAAATGCCGACAAATATGGTATTAATGGCATTATTAATATTCATAACATTAAATTCAATATTATAAAAAAGTTTATATTTATGTAGAAAGCTCTATTATCTTTAAACAAATCCATTAACATCATGCTTGCGGTGTTATCGTTTTAGGTTTTTGTTTCCATAATATTTTGAAAAGTTTATAGAAAATTAAAAATCACAATGTAAATAAATAATAAAAGATAAATAAACCTAAATAGGTCATTTTCCAAGAGCTTTTAATGAATGGCCTGCTTATTCAAAATGAACAATACTACCCTATGAATTACCTTGAGACGATTTCATACATTCGACCTTTTTAATTAAATTTTTTCTACGCTCGAGCAAGGTTGATTAGATGCTACTGTGCAAGTTAAATTGGATTTTGTCAGTGTGGGGTCTTGAAATGAAGTAACCTTGAAAAAAAAAAGGGCCTCTTTTTATTATGGACAAGCTTATAAGACGGGATATAAAATTCATGTTATAAACTTCCATAAAGGAAAAAGTTTGCCTAGGATTATGATAAAATGACATAATTTTTGCGAAAAACACTCGGTTGATATTCAAAGCCAAGAAATTTTGTCTTTTTATGAAAGAAGTGTATCATTCATTTACATGGCAAATAATAGATTAGATCAAGGCAGATTGGATATCGCGCAGGAACAAAGCTATAAAAGGGATCAAGCTACGAACTCTATAATAACATACATTCTATGAAATGACTTCAGTGATAATCTAATTGGTAGGTGTTCGGTTAGAATAAATACTATTGTTTGGATGATAAATTTGATATTGAACTGAATTGGAGATATTCATAGGTAATAAATAGATGACAAATCTTAAAGTTTGAAGTTAAATTGGATTCACATCAAAACAGAGGCAAAAAAAATGAAATTGTCTCTTAATAACGTATATCCACAGCAACATAATGTACAGCTTATTTTAAACTAAGAGAGTAATAAATATAGAGATACAACAGTTCTTGAAATCTACCAAAAAATAAAAAGAAATCTTATTTAAAGATCTAACAATCCATTTGAAAAGTATCAGGTTCGATTATCTCCCAAAAGATAGACAAATACTTAAGTCATTAATTCAAATATTTAGAATCTTTAAATGACTCAAATAAATAATAAATTTAAGAGATCAGCTAAAACTCTAAAAGCTATCTAAAAAGATTAATTCTAAGCATTTTTAAAATCTGGATAACTTCCAAAAATGTATTGCTTTGGTAAACTTTATTAACCCCAAAGAAGTTCATTCTTCAATAAAAAGTATCAGATTTGGAGTAGTTAATAAAATTTTAAATGCATTAAAAAATATGTTCTGGTGGTATAAAAAAATTTCGAAATATGACTTTACTCACTGAAATTTTTTATAGTAAATAGTTACTGAACAAGCTACTGCATACTGTAAAGGGTTTTGTTATTACCAGAAATATTAATATCCGCCAAATGAAATCACCAAGGCAGATTCAGTCAAACGTTCTTAACTTTTATTTTCATAAATACTTCAGAAAACTAGATTGAAATATCAACGATTTATTTTTAAAATTTTCTCTGTTTGTAACACAAATGTAAACTTTTTGACTTTATAAGGAAAGGTTACAATAATATGCACCCAGTATGGGGACGATTAGCCTATGGGTAGAGTATATTTCGTCATACGAGATCATCTATTACAAGCCAAACATGGAAAAGTGGTCCACTATCATAGTTTCTTGCTGATTTATCCTGCAGCACTCAGCAGTCATCGTGAAAACTATTATAAATAGTTAATTATCACACTAAATGTCAAATAATCTATTGTATATATATATGCTATAAATCTTTAATCAGATCTTAACTAAAATAAAACAAGAACAGCGTTGCCTTTCGGTACCGGATTCAATTGGTTTAAATCATTTTTCCAGTATAGATATTTGTAGTCTAGTTTGAGTAAACTCAAAATTATGTAACAATAATTATATTTTTCCACCTGTTTCTTTTGTTTTATTTTTTGTGTTTGTCTGTTCTACTTCAATTTTCTGTCTTTTATACTTAACTTAATTGTAATGATCCATGATTGCATTACCTATGAAAACGTTATCAGAGTGTGAAACTGAGAACTTCTTATTTTAAAGTTACCCTGAATTCGTCCGACTTGAAAACTAGGTTGTGTTATACGACTTTACTTTCTCATTGTATCTGAACGATACATAATTCGAGAGCGATCAAGTGAAGCCTTACTACACAATTTTATATAATGATAAGATTCATGAATATCTTTATCTCTTATAGATATCAACCTATTCCATCGGTACCAAGGATGCGTTATGGAGTATGAAGTAGATAAAGCTGAGGAATTTAGCATCATTACTTTTCTCAATTATATGTACAGTGTTACTATTCAGCGTACAAATATAGTACTGCAATTATGTATTTCTAGTAAAATATATTCACCAATGATCTGAAACTTTACTTGGGAACATGTAAAATCCAGACCGAAAGCTGGGTGAGAAGCATCTAACCTTCGGTATGACTCGTGTAGTATAGAAAATAGTGGAATTTATTTTTCTCAGGCTGTGGTGATATTTAAAAAAATAGATAAATATAAAAAAATTACACAGAATTATTTAAAATATAGTTGTTTTAACAAGGTTAAAAAAAACCAGTTGAATCTATAAAACAACTTATAATTTTATAATCAGCTCTGTTTTATATAACTTATTATGATTTACAAAGAAATTAATGCTTTATAGTTGTGTTTTAATATTTTTAAAACTTTTCTTTTTAAACATTTACTTTCAGCATTATAATTTCACTTTATGTACTTTTCATAATAATGCATAAGAAATTTGCTTTAAAAAAACTGAGGATTTTAGAAATTGTGATGGGACACATATACGTAGCTCATAAATTGGGTACATAAATTCTATCCCTTTTGTCTATACACATAACAATTTTAAATTCATCTCGGATGAGTTAAAATGTTTTTTACTCTGTTATGTTAGAACATAGTACTACATTATACTGTTATAATTGAAATTTAAGAGACGTTTATTTACTGTGATATTGCTTCGTTGAAATGTTGAAATAAAATTGCTTAAAAAAAGATTTTTATAATATAAATAAAAATTTCTTTGTTGGGAATAACTCTAATTACACAATAATCTACAAGGAATAATAATACATAATATGTTGGATTTGAATCTATATATATATATATATATATATATATATATATATATATATATATATATATATATATATATATATATATTTATTTATTTAGGTACATTTTCTTTTATTCTGTGAAGTTTTATAAGTTTCATGAATATAAATAGACAGATATAGAACAAATCAGACTGTTTCTAAGTTTATTGTGGAAACAAGAGTAAATGCTAAATTTTATTCACTTTTTTATTCATTTTTTCTACTTTTTGTATTCTGCGTCTATTTCTATGTAAAAAATTATCCTTTTGAAGTTAATCCCTTTTTGGCTTGATGATGATATAAATATAGCTTTTGAGAAGATAGGGAATTGAATAGTCTATTTCTTATGCTTAATTTAGGTATTTTTGAGTATGATATTTATCTAATTAACATTTTCATTTAATCATTTCGGACTCATCGTACTGAACGGGTAATATTTTTGACTGGATTTCCTGGGTGCGAATCCCGCTGATTGCACGAATGTCCATAGCCATCCGGAATCGGCTTTAATAAAATTCGCTTTTAAGCTATGATTTTGGTAATAATAAATGAATATATTTGAGATGCTAAAATTTCCTAATAACCCGTCTAACATCATTTGAGTTTTATTCCAGAAATAATACCAAATATTTAATTAAAATGTGTAGGAATAAATTTATATTGTTAAAATAGTACAAAAATCTAAAGTGCATTTATTATTGAAGTATGTTTAGAAATACCTATGTTAATCTTGAATACATAACTGTTAAAAGAAATATATGTACTTCGCACTAAAACTGTTTAATTGATTATTTTTTTGTACATTGATAGATGTAAATCTCTTTTCTACTCCATTTATCTTTTTTAGGAAAGTATTTTTTTCTGCTTTATCTTGGTGAGGTTTCTTTTTTTCAATAATTATAAACTCACCAAGTTTTAACAATTTTTTATTTTTGTTTCACATTTACCATTTTTGACAGCAAAACTGTTGTCATGGGTTTTATTATTTAGAACTCGATTTTTATTTCAAAATTCAATAACGTAGAAAATACATATGCACATTTTCCATAATTATTAGCTCGCCATATCGCTTTTTTTATTTACATTTCATAGCTGACATACCTTAAATGTAAACGTCTTCATTTAAATAGATTTAGATATTTCAAACTTAATATTTTTTGTATTTAAAACATTAATAAAAAATAATCATCAGTAGGTAATAGACGGAAAATATAGTGTTCATTTAAATGTTGCCAACTTTAAAACTCAATTCAATTTAATAGAGCAAGGCTATTTTTCATCTATAATAAATTGGTTTATTAGATTAAATAAACCACATTGATTTTACAACCTATTGGTGTTTCATTGAATGTAGGTTTGCTGTACACTTTTTCTATTTCCTTTTTGTTTATTCTTTTGCAATAACTATTCTGAAATAGAACTGCGGTTTAGTCTAAATAGGATCAGATACAAAATAGGTTGTCATTCAAATTTTTTTACGGTTGAGACCCAAAACATTAGCAAGATAGAGACATAATATACACGGGAATGTAAAATAATTACAAAAGTAACAATAAAATATGTAAGAGCGAAAAATAAAATTTTTAAAAGTTTAAAATTTAGAAGAAATTTGAAAGATGAAAACAAATTCATAACGAAAAATAAAAGGAAAAACTACATCGTAAAATATAATCATAATTTATAAATATCCGACAAAATAGAATCGATAAAATATTTAATGTTGCATTGAAGTGACATTAAATAAACTATCTAATAAACACTAAAATTTATTACATAATAACCTTGTTTAATTTTATATAAAATAAAAGTTAACTGCACTTTTCCTTGAAGATGGTTAGAAGGATATTTAATCAAACGCCATTTTGTATACCGAAGAATAAATTTAAAACAGAGTTCTAAACAGGGGCGATACCACCACTCGGCCTGTGCTGGTGGGCAGCGAACTGGGTTTTCTGGGTTGTAGGGTGGCGATATGAACAAGTTTTGGCTTTCAAAATAGTAGAACCAGTTATTTTCATTCCCTATTTTCTGTTTGACCGATCTTCTGAAAAATATATTTAATCAACATCATTCGTTTGGTCTGGTTTGGAGAGCTAATGTCTACTCTTTTGTAACACGATGGCTATTGAGTCGGGATCAACTACTTTAAGCCGATTCTGAATGGATACATACATCATCTCCCTAGTGGGATTTGAACTCACGAACTTCGAAACCGAAGGTCAGTGCCCTAACCATTCGGCCATAGCATTCGTTTGAACTTTGCTTCAGCGTGTCTCAGTAACAAAAATTTGATTTTTTTTAACACTATTGAAGGAAATTACATAAACATTTTGCCTCTTATAATTTAGTACTTCTGTTACCCTACATTTTAAATTACTGGACTCTTAAAGGAGGAGGGCGTTAAACACATTTCGGCCGCGAAGGGGGGAGGTAGCTTGAAAAAGGTTGCGAATCATGGATTTAGAACCTCCAATACTTTAAAGTTGCTTATAAAATAGGCACTCTATAATGATGCAAATGTGTCTCGTTAAATTCATTTCCAAAAAATGTCCGAAATTGAGATTAAAATTGAATTATTATTTCATTAAAAATCTCAATGGTTAAAGCTAGATATCTGAAAAAATTCACACAGGAAAGTTTCTTATAAAATTAATTTGAGAAATGAATTTAAAATTTAAAAATATTAGACTAATATGCTTAGAGCTTTATCGCCTGGCAATTTTATGAATGCATTTATCTACAGTAGTGTTTCTAAAACTTTATTGGAATATATTTATCCCCAGACGAAGGCTGGGTGCAAAGAAGCTAGTTTGTATTAAAATATGTGTTATCACCAATATCGTTGTTGTTTAGTACTTTGGTCATAATAAACTTGTTAACATAAAATGAATATTTTATATCTGCCCCGCTTAAAAATTCATTCTCTAAAAGTACTCCATTATAATAATTTATTTATATAAATAAGTGTAAAAGCAATTAGGAATAAAGAATGAAAACATACAGTGAAATACATGCTGAAGTGCCAAAATAATTGGTATGTTAGTGTTTTCCATCACTAGTGGAGTTTTGCATAAAACTCTGGTTTTCTTTTATCTTTTCCCATTTTATTTCATTTATGACCATTACAGTACATTAATCTTTATTTACGGTGAATTTATGACTGCTATTAATAAGTTTTTAGTGTATTTCTACGCTCTAGAATTTTTCGTATTTTCCTTTTGCTATAGTATTTTACTAAACGTGATACGAGTCATTAATTATTCCTGCATTAGTTCGATGGATCATTTCGCAACTTTTTAACGTAAATAAGCAAATATAGATAAATAATAGACGAAAGCTAGAGAGCTACTCAATGACTAAAGTCTCTCCTTTTAGCGTATTAAGTAATTCAATATCTAATAAAAAAAATTAATTTACCCAAACGTTTGTAGGTATTTTCAGCATAAAATCCTAGTGAATATGTTGACAGAAAAATGAGAAGCTGCAATAAAAATATATGAAAAATAACGTTATTTGTATAAGAAACGAAATTTTTATAATTTATTTAAATGGTCTAAAAATATAGAAAATTTTATATACATGAACCAACTAATAAACAACTTGAAATCGATATATTATTGAATCTGTTTACGAAAACAGCCTGTATGTATCTAAACATAGATTCTTCAAAGTTCTAGAATATATTTAAATCTATAATATATCCTACATTACACGTATGATCACATAAAATCTATGGCAGAAATAACTAGTCATAGATGCAAGTGTTTAATGGATTCCAACATTATGAGTATGTTAATAATAAGGTAAAAAGATCTTTATATTTAATGAGTTCCAAAATAATATGCCTTTTGTTAAAATAAAATGAAAATTTTTCTGATTCATCTGATTACATCACTTTTTGTTTCAACTTTTAAATATTCATTTACGTCTTTCTGAAAGCAACAGGAAGTGAAAATTTGTATTTCTTTTTGTGAAATTGGAGGTTGTTTCAAAGACAGAAAGCGTTTAAATTCATCCAAGTACTTAGGTCAAACTGGATTTAAAAAACTTTCGTTAACGTTTTATATCACTTTTAGTTTATTAAGTTATGTTAATCACTGTTCTTAGCTTACGCCCTCGATTACTTCTTTAGGTAGACAATTGTGATACTCGTTTATAATTGCCAAACGCCTTTGAAATTATAGCTTCGATTACCTATTGAGTTATTGGGTCTTTAAAAACATCATTTTTTCTGAATGGTAAAGAGTAACAAATCAATAAACACTTGTATAAATAGTGAATACTTTGTCGTTTTCTTTTCTTCATTTGGTTTCGTTTCTCTAGAAATGAAGTAACACGAGATTCAAAGCTTGACATATGCTAATGAGCAATCACAGACAATACTTAAATGAAACTAAGTAAATATGTAATATGTAGAGTGTTACATCTAAAATGTAAAATGGTATAGCTTTCCCCCCTTTACAAGATCAGGAGGACAAAAAATAATAAATTTTTCCTTTGCCGAAGTTCCTGGATGAGGGATATCACTCTTACATTAAGGAATAAGTGTCCAGGGAACATATTGCATCTGTTATTAACGATGTTTACTAAACTATATAGCAGTTCTTGGGGAATATTTTCCCACTCCTTTCCCAATATTTTTTGGTATGGTTCATAGAGGGTGACCTCTGTGAGAAACACGTCTGCCAGGATCATCCGATGTATGCTGTATAAGATTTAAGCCTGGAGGGTAAGTAGGCCATTTTATACCTTCAATATTTACAAATTCTAGTGTGTCTGATACTTCAGCGGTCCTGTGTGTGCATGCATTATCGTCCATAAACAGAAAGTCTGCACCTACTTTACCCCTAAAAAGACGAAAATAATCAATGATAACCTCTCTACAATACAACTGTGATGTAAATGTAGCTCAAAGATGTGAATGGTTTTCTTCCATTATGCACAACAGCAGAAAACAATCCCGCCTATACAATCAATTCTGCTCATAAAATCCCGCATTGGTCATACCAATGACGATCGTAAACATTCTGTAGAGCGCAAAGGGTTATATCGCTCAACACAAACTAGTGTACAGAATCACCTGTCAGAAACAATTGGTATTCATCCGAGAACACTACTCTGGACCAATGCTGTTGACTCAAACTGGACTCATCATTGTATATTTCCTTATTTATAACAAAAGTAAATAAACTTTAGTAAAAATAATTACTAAACACATATATAGTATCAAAATTTTCCAAACAAATATTGCTCTGCGACGTTTCAAATTTCCTATAACCTATGGAAGCTCGTTATATGCTAGTTATATTGAAA
The DNA here is from genome assembly GCA_032207245.1 of Pardosa pseudoannulata. Lineage (NCBI taxonomy): Eukaryota > Metazoa > Arthropoda > Arachnida > Araneae > Lycosidae > Pardosa > Pardosa pseudoannulata. The sequence goes on from CM063502.1 coordinate 10,347,225, forward strand.
AACTGGAACTTTCTAATATTTAAATAAATAGATGGGTTCTTCACTTTTCTTTATCTTTAATTTTACTTTTGTTTTGGTTTTACCCTGTTACATTTGTTCTTCAATTTATTTGCAATTGTTTTAATTCCTGATTCCTTTTCTCGTACTATGCTACGATAAATGTTTATATTGTAATAGATTCACTAATAACAAAAACGTATATTAATGCTATCTCTATTTTAAATATTATTAAATAAACATTTTTTCCCAATTTTTTTAAATAACAGGATATGAAAAAAATGTGAATAATGTTAACATATTGTTGACACAAACAAATATGGTATTTAATAAGAAATGGATATCAAAAGGTATTTAGAATGAACCTCTTTAACAAAATAAAAAAATAACCATACATCATGTATAAAATGAAAAGATATAATTTTATTTCTCGCTTTGTCAAGATTTAAAAATATTACTTCTTTCTTAGAAAGACACTAGAAAGAACCTATGTCCTTAAGCTTGTATAGAATTCTTATAAATATTAGGTAATCTACTGAATTGTCAAGTGTGTACATTTTGTCCTTTGAATATTAATCCTACGTACGTTCAAAATTACTACATTTTTAACATTATTTTTAATACAGAAAATAATCCTTTTTTAACCCATTTCAGCATCATTTAGAAATGTGATGATAAGAGCATTATCTGAAGATCTTGGAAATATAATTATAAGAATTTCAAAAGATTTTAAGAAAAAATGGACTTGTAAAAATACTCCCTCTCTGTTAAAATTAAAAGAAAGTTTTTACAAAGGAAAAATAGTACCTCTTGACGTAAAATGTTGAGATGAGTACATGTATAGAATGAAAAAAAACCATATTTTAATTCATCATCCATCATGTGAAGAGCTAGAAGCTATGCACTGTTTCTGATAAAAAAAAAAATCTACAGGCGTACTGGGGCCTTACGAAATGTTAGATGAATCAGGTTGCAGACCACTCTTTCATCATTTTGTACCTCTTAAATTTGAAATATTAACATCACTGAGCTCGGATTTTACTATCCGTGCTCTGAAATATTTTCTAGACGCACTGTTTTTAAAACACTAAAAACTGCACACGTTTAAAAAAACTCACTTAAAAATGTCACTCACTGTTTCTGACATCACTTAAGTAAAGAAAGAAATAAGATGACAATGCATTTATATCTTTTGAATTTTTGACCTTTATAAACATCGATAATTTTTTAGAAGTTATAAAAGAAAAAAATTCACTTTTATATTCTAAATTTTAAGCCATCAATCGAAATTTTCAGAAATTTGAATTTCCAAATGTTATTCTTTCTGGTTGCCTTAAACCAGAAAGAATAAATTTTAAGTAGTTATTTATAGTTGAGTAACACTTGAGTGTGATGTTCGCAAATCAATAGGTTTAAGAATTTCCTAAGATAAACAACAGAATGATCAAGATATTCCTCTATTTGATGATCAGTCAATAAATCTCAGGAGTTGATTAATGAGGAATATACTGAATGAAAATCTGAGAGAAATTGACATAAGAGTTATTTTAATCCTTATTGTGGTAAGTCAATTTTTTCCTTAAGAATTGAAATTGGTTAAAATGATTAATGACTTTTTATTTCATTTGTATGTTTATGAACGTGTGTTATAAAATATCATAGTTATTAATCATTTCCTAAAATTACTTTAAATTTCTAGAAATTAATTATGATGTAGGTACTTCAGTACTAAGTTTCTCTTAAATATTCTAAATGGACTTGGTTCACTTTGGTTCTAAACCCCTCATTTGGAGATAGAAAATTCACTTTAATTTCATTGAACTTTATATCTTAAATTTACGCTAACAAGTTAATTAATTTGTTTTTAAAGTGAGAAATGAAAATGTATTTTTAATGAAAGAAAGAGATTAAGCATATTAATTTACCTTGCAATTTTTTTTATTCGAACAGGGAACTTTTTTACTCTCTATATAATACAACATTTGAAAATTATCTAATAAAGTTATTTGTTAAGGTATAAATTTCCGAGAAGAAAGTTTATACTCTTTGTACATTGAATTTTTATGCAATGTATTTTCAAGATTATTTCTTTTTCTGGTATATTTTTTTCATATAAAAAAATGTGTTTTTTAACTCCGTTTAGCCACCATTCAGAAACATAATAATGATAAGAGTATTAAGTTCTTGGGAATGGGATTGTACCAAAAGGTTTAAAAACTATAAAAAATTGAAAGAGAGTTCATACAAAAACAAAAATACAATCTCTTGAGGTAAAATATATAGAAAACATACAGACAAGAATAAATTTGAATTAATTATCCAACATATAAAGAGCATAGTTTCTGTTAAAAATAGCCACAGACTTCCTAATATCTTACTAAATACTAGGTAAATTATCACTCTCTTATCATTTTTTACCTATTATGTTTGAAACATTTGCATCACTGAACTCGAATATCATTTACCATAATCTGTAATAACTAGTGGGTTATTTTATTTATTCACTTAAATGTTCGCTTAAAAAAATTAAGTAATTTTAGTTAATTGCCTGGAAACTGTCCCTCACTGCCTGGCAAAACAACACTTCCCTATTGTTTGTATTTAAACTGTATGCTAATAAATATTTTACACATATTTTACGTTCGAGGAATTTTCTTACGAAAAACGTCAGAGTAGTCAAAAAAGTTATTTATACGATGGTTTGTCATTAGTACAGATGGTTTGACTAACGACTTTTATATAAAATGACAATATAATAGATATTAGCATAAAAGTTTTTTTAATTCTTAATTTGGTGATTTGAATTCACTATTTTATTGAACTTTTATATAACATTTTAAATTTAAGCTAGCATACAAGTTAAATAAATACTATTCCATTTCTATTATCCATTATTATCCATAAATATTCACTATTCACTTTTAGTTAAATACGAAAATTATGTATTGATATAAAAGTCAGTTTAAACATTTTTTGCCAAAGTGAATTCACTATATATTTTATTGAAACTGCAGCTTAATTTTACGCTTACAAATAAGTCAATTAAATTTTTATTTAATTTTGAAAAGTAAATAATCAATGTTTGCTTTTATAATGAATAAGACATAGAAGATTACTTTGCAATTTTTTAGAACAGAAAGATTCCTTATACAAAATTCAAAAAAAGGAAATTTTTAATAAAGTTATTCGTTAGCTACTAAACAAAACTCTAAAATTACCAAATCACTGAACATAAAACAAGTTTTTATTTCGCAGTTTAAGAGCGTTTTCTTTTCAGTATAGGTAAGTAAATGTTATTTTTAGGAATAAAACGTATCCAATAAAATATAAATAGATATGGCTAAATGCGCAAAATGCTTAATGAAATGAAGAATAAAGAAAAATTAGTACGAAAATTTAATATTAATATATTTTCTCCGTTGCTCTTAATATTTTATTACAATTAAAATAATCTTCTGCGTAGAAAACCATGTTGATCTTTTTAAATTCTTTAAGACGTTAATATTAATTTACATGGAGAAAGTAATTAAAAGCTGTTTTCTTTCTAAAAGATTTGAAATTAGTTTCATTTAGCGCTAACTATTTTATTTTCCCTTGGTAGTTTTATGAAAAAAATCGTTTCTTTTCTTTAAATTTCCTCTTTTTATTTGCTTTCATTATTTTATTCAATATTTTACATGGTATTCATTGAAATTCTAAACAAATAAATGAATTTTTTGATTACAAATTAGTAAAAAAATAAGAATGAAGTACTGTTATTATAATGTAAAAAATCACTTTATGTAATATATTTCTTCGGGGTATAAAACGTGGAGAAACTTTGAATTCTACGTCTTGCGCAAACACATTATTTTCCTTCTACAACGCATAAAGGAAAGTGGAAAGCTATCGAAAGTTTAGAATGTTGAGATTTTATTTTATATTACTTAAAATGATGAAATCTGCTACGCATTTGGACTATATACTAGTTTCTTTTCCCCTCTGACCGTTACTAGGCACGAGCTGGTTAAGAAATAAATAATTCTGCCTCTGGTGTTTTCAAAATGCATGCGGTGCATTTTCAAACTTCGACCATTCACTTTTCTAAGTTCCCTTTTGAGGCAGTGGAACGGGACCAAAACCCGGATCAATACCAAAACACCTCGCTTAAGAGAGAACGAGATTTTTCAAAGTTACTTGGGATTTAAAATCAATGAATACCTCCTTCTCTCCATAAAATGAGAGTTATCTCTAGACAATTTTCTTTGAGCTAGAGACTGATAAGTTTCCGCTATGTATACTCTGTTGACAAGAAAAGATAGTTCCTGCCACTCCTAAAACAAACTTATTTTTAGATACTTGCAATAGAAAAATTTTAATTCCTGTTCTTTAAAGATTGTGAGGAATTTTCAACATTAAGTCTGAGTAAAAATATTTTCCATGTAATAAAAGCTATCAAAAAACTATAAATTGAATAACCTGTTAGTGTTTCCTTTTAAAAAATTAAATAATTTAAATACATGTTAGTTAGGTTTAGTTCGAAGCAATATGGTCAAGTTTTCGCTATACAGGACTACACTTGATGGTTAGAAATCTTAATCCCAAAATTATAATGAATGAAGATAGTTCTAAACATTGAATATTTTAATAAAAGACATAAAGTCCCTCTAATTTTTAATTATAATTACTGAATACCTTCATTGAAAACGATCTGCTTCAAAAACTGCCGATACGTGTAGTAAAATTCAAAAAACATTAATAACAAATTAATACATCAAGTATCCAAAATATATAACAACTTTTCCTTTCATATGTAAAAATAATTTACATAGAATAACTTTTCGTATTTTAAGTACTGAAGGAAAAAAGTTATAAATGTTAAAATGGGGTAGAAACATGTCTTTACTTAAATATTATACACTCAAGTACAGTTCTTAAAGATTTTGGTTCGAAAATAATCTCCACGAGGATTAAAACTTAACAGCAATCGGTTTGCCTCGTAATTTTAAACTATCGTATCGAACTTTCAGCTAGAAAACTTTGTGCATGCATAATTATAATTAAAACATCGCGATATCTTAGCAAAGTGGTAAATTGACATCTGTGTTTGTTGACGAATTACTAGAGACTTAAAGATAATATTTGTAGAAAAAGGCGAAAGCTTAAAAAATCTTAATAAAATGAGTCTGTTTATATGCAGAGCATTTGGATGGTACAGTGCTTTCATTTTACCAAATGTAATGCAAATTTCAGTGAAAATGCATAAATGAAGATAAGAATTTTTCTGGTGCTAATGTATGGCATAATAGATTTAACAATAAATATGATATTTTCATTGTGACATTTATTTTTAACATTTTCTTAATGAAAATTCTGATAATAAATTTAAAATTTTTATTACGTTCAGCGTACAATAATAAATTATTAGTTATCCAAAAATTATAAGAATGTACTTACATTATTAAACGCTAAAATAAAAATGGTTGATAATGATTGATGTCAATATAAATATGCACACAATCCATACAGGTCAAGTCTAGGTTTTCTGAAAAATTAAGATTTTTAAACAAATTAAGGTAAAATTTGAAGAGTTTAAAAATTTTTCGTGCTGTTTTTTATCATTACACACATATACTAACACACATACACATATATGTAAACTGCACTTGTGGAAATAAATAATTACAATTAAAAACAGCACCCAATTTATTTAAGAAACATAAAAATTATTAAAAATTGTCTCAACTTTATTCACAAATTTTAAAGATACTGAATCATACGGTCTATTATTTAATTGCTTTAATGAACAATTTAAATCCTTTAGACTGACAATTTATATTTGTGAATGCTTTTTACTTCTACCCATTTTTATTTATTTATTTTTTTAATTTTTCAGGAAATGAAGAAAAGTTACATCATCATTTTTAAAGGGTTTTAATGCTACATTTTCGAGCCATTGATTCCTATATCGGAGGCTTTTTGCATATATGAAGACACCGCAGTGAGCAGTGTTTCCGTTTAGTTGTATATCGCCATAAATAGTAATAACACAACTAATATAACTGCAAAGATTTTTCAGAGTTTATAGCGTTATTTCTGTAACATTGATCCTAGTGTTTTACTAAATTGAAAAAAAAATCACGTAGAAGAAAATCGAGATTTTTTTAGTTGTCTTTCAATGTTCGGTCCCAGAGAGTAGTCAATGCATACAATCCATGCAAGCTGTATAATATGGCTGGTTTGCATATGAAATGCAACGCGTTAAATCATGAAAGTGAATTAAGGGTTCAAAGCACTGTGCAGTGATATGGAGTGCGAAATTAAATATAAACAAATAAGTTACAAATATAAATAAATAAAAAGAACGGAGTCTGTTAGAATGTAAGTGAAGTACCACATCTATAGTCTCCATTAACACCTCGTGTCATATTATCATTGTAAACTATAATAATTAGGATTATAAATATAAAATCACATTTAATGTTATATTTATAATGATTTTTAAAATTATAAGTATAAAAATTTAATAATATTATATTTATATTATTAATTTATCTCCCTTGTGAACTTTTAAATTGTGGTCTTCAATATTTAGTAAGTTCTCTGCTTACAAATAACAGCCCAAATAATTTTATACCATAAGTACATAAGATTGTTAATAATTAAATTTATATAATCCTAAAACCTTTTTAATTATAATTATTTAATAAAATTTTTACTACCACTTCTTGTTTTATTATTATAATCTATTATTTATATTTTTGGTATAATTTAAGCCTCACACTTGGAAGTTTAAAGGTTAACTAATTAAGATTTGACATTTGAGTTATGTGTTTTCCTTTCATTGCAAACCACTATTGTATGGCTCTACACTACAAGAATAATAGAATAGGAGGAATTCCTTGTAAAGGAAATGACTTAGTTACTTACTATTGAGTCAGCGTTTGTTGATAATAGTGGACCCCTTCTCTCATATTTCAACTTTAAGTAATTCCATCTCCTCCATTGTGTTAGGAGATATTATAAATATATGCGTTAATATGACTTTCACATTTATTTTTGTTTCTATCTGCATACTATGCTAGCATTTTTTATCAATACTGCTTGCATAACTAAAATAAAGAAATTCTTTAAAAAGGGATCTAACTTACTTACATGTAAATCTAACTTAACTTACATGTAAATCTTATTCTCTTACAAAGTTTCTTATCTATATTAATGTTAAATATTATAATAACTTTTATTAATTCCTTTAAACTTAAAATGTATTAGTTATCTTGGGTTAAAATTGATAGTACCTGAGGGCAGAATTAGGCTGTTTTACGGTACAAAATAAATATTATGATATTAATAGTTCAAAATATGATCAAAGAATTCACTGTATAAACTAAATTCAAGGCAACTATGAATGAAGGAATAATGATAGGCAATATATATTGCTGTAATAGCAAAAATATAATTTAGTGGTGATATGATTTTCTTTAGGCAAATTATATATCAATTTTTTGGAAATTCATTTACAACATATTCTTCTACAATTCAGTTTTACCCATTTGTGGGGTCTTATTAGTTTTAATTTAATAAAAAAGTTTTAAAAAACCTAGATTTCTTTTAAATTTTTATATATATATAAGCATGAAATTTTCTATTGATAAAAAACACATTTTTATGTTTATGTTAAAAATATTTTTATGATTGAATTATTTTTTATTAGTTATTAGAATTATTAATATCAATAAAATTTCAAAATCAATTTTTACTTTCAGTTTATTTAGTTAAAAATGTATTTACTGAAACGTATTTTAAAGAAACAAATTTGGATCTTAAAACTTAGTACATGCAAAAAATAGAATTTGTCGTTAGGGTCATGCTACTTAATAAATCTCTTTAGGTGAGCCAAAGGCAAACATCTTAATTCGCTGCTTTTCAGTATGGAATAATGTTTTAATCAATTATCAATTAGGCTGAGTACTGGCCAAATACAAGATACATCTAGATTTCTTTGTTTTCTGCAAGTATAACACAAATTTAATCACAAGATAATCAAATGGGCAATCCTGCACTCTAAGCGGGACCAAACCTACACATTCCGTGTAGTTCGGGGTATAAACAAGTGCGGCTAAAAGATTCACAATTCTTGCTTTTTCTGTCGTACGGAAATAAAACTCCAAATCCCAGCCACTCATTACAAAATAGATGGTCTTTATTGTGAGCAATATTTAAATTATATTCTAACAGTAAATAATATTTAGTTAAACATTGAACACATTGAACAATTCATAATTTCTGAAATAAACTTAAATACTCACCATGTTAATTAGAAGCAACATATATCTAGCGTGTACAAATAAAAGTTTTTCTTATATTTAAACAGTGAGGAAAAGAAACATGTAATCAAAAAGAAAAAAAAGTTTAAGTCTTCAAATGTTAATGAATTGTTTTGAATTTTAACATGTCTGTGATCCATATAAAAGTTTTTAGGGCTAAAAAAGGATTTAGATACAGTAATTTAAAATTGGTTTTAGGTACCCTTTCCTCGCTTAAGAATAACAATTTCTTCTAATATCCAAAATACACAACCATTAGTGAAAAATCGTAGCAAATGAGAACAAGGTAAACAATGTGGAGTATCAGAATATGAATTATTCATTTTCTATGCAATGCGGAGTGTCATAGATTTCAAATTTTTCCATCTTGCTAGTCAAATGGCTCAAACTTTCAAAATTTAAAATATTCTCAGAAAAAATTTTAAAAGAAGGCTTTAGATTATAACTCTAACAATTTCCATTTGTTTTTCATATTTTTATACTGATTACTAAATATAATTTTTTTTTGTATGTGTGGGGATTATTGTATTAGATATTAGTTTTCAAATTTTGTTTCATACTTAACATCTTTCTATCTTAGAATATTATCTTATGGACTAAACATTTTCACTGTTGTTACTTCGGCTAAATTTTACTTAGCACTGTAAATCTTTATAATCTTTTATGTTAACAGAAAGCTACAATTATAATTTTACAAATGCACAATATTTAAGAAATTTGGTAAATGTACCAATATCTACCAATTTTATGTAATATGTACCAATTTTATTAAAATAGTGTGTCGATTTTACAAACCTGAACAAATAAGTTTTTATTTAAATATTATCATTGTTTATAAAAGAAATAATTTTATTTACATATTTTTATCCAATGAATGAAAGTTTTTATCAATTATCATCACTAGAAAAAATATTTATATTAAAAAATATATTTACTACTACAGGCTAAATTTATTTCCAAAATAAAAACAAAATTTCTTTGGATATCATTCATTTTACCTACTTTAGGAACTGTAGAATGTTGTTGACATAGGGTTATCTGATGCTTCTGATATGGTCCAAATGTTGAAACTTTTATTGGCTCAAAATATAGTTTTGACTTCTCTGCACATGGGCACACAATTTAAAATATGTATCTTTTATAATTTAAAAGTTGTTTAAGCATATGATTTTATTACAAATAACTCTTTCTCCAGTTTGTTTTTCCTGAAATTCCAAGCATTAAAATATTAAAGCTTTTACTTGTATTTTAGGTACAAGTGTTATTTTTATTAGATTTTATATAATACGAAAACTGTAAATGGGATAGAGTTATAATAAGTCACTTATTTTTTGTATACAAATACATACAAGATGTTGTCATATATTATTGATTAGTGTCTGTAAAATTTTATGATAAAATATAATTGTAGAAGTATCTAAAAATCCGTGTAATCTTGTGTAGAATCATTTAATAAATCTCAAAAAGATTGTGAAGCTAAAGTATTATCATTTGAAAAAGTTATAAAAATTTTATTTTCATTAAACGAACTTAGACTTTACTTTTTTGAATGTCTTTTTTGAATGTCTTTAAATTGTATTATAAAATGTAAAAGAATTGCAATATTTCAAAAAGATTCTTTTAAAAGCACCATGTCACTTAAAATTGTAAATTGTCAGCAAAAAACAATAGTGGGATAATTATAAAGTGAATCCTTTTCACTTCTTAGGTTTATAAAGTCTCCCTTACTTTTCCATATGTTAAGAACGTTCAATTTAGCTCTTCATGTCTTTGTGCTACAAAATTTTAAACATTTTCTACGTGTCAATATAAGATATCGAAATCTATTTAGCAGAAATGTATGGGAGAAAGGTCCAGAAATACAACACAAACAGTAAAGATTAAAATATTTTAAATTTTAAACAAAAGTAACTATAAAAAAAAACAAAGTGTTCTACATATTAGGGACATCGTTTGGTTACAATAATTTATTCAAGACCTGTGTTTTTGCTACGAAGAAAATTAAATCGACAAGGTATTAGATTCTAAATATAAGGCAAGCCGTAAAATCCTTCGGACTAATTATGTTCATGACTTTAAATCTTCTTTAATTTTATATCATATCTTTTACACCTCTTACTCAGTAAATCACAAAAGAGCAAAAGAAGATTTAAGTAGAAGTCATTGAGAAAAAATTGAAGCATCTTTTTTATTGAAGTAAAGTCAGGCTCCCTCAAGTTCAATTAGAATAATATGAAAGTCCACGGTTACGTTAAAATAACAAATGCGTGAAAAACAAATTCCGTGATTTGCAAGAAGTTATGAGAGATGAGAAATTAGGAAATTTATGTGATATGGCTACCTCCAAGACAGTTGCATACATAGGTTTTAATAAAAGTCTAATTTTTGACTTAGCAATTTAGTTACAATACTGTTATACTTTTTATATTTTTCAGACATTGACGAATAAAATTATAGTGACTATTCATGTATAATTAAATACTGAAGTGATTGCTGAATAAAATATATTTTATAGAAGAAATTAGAAATTTATGTTAATAGTAAAAATACTTGAGAATTCGGCAAAATATTAAAAAGCATGTGCCAAGTGATAATTACTCATCATTACATCAATAAAATATCAAAACCATTTTTCTGAGGCTATGAATTAACAAAAACTTCCCATTTAAATTTCGTTACATCAATGCAAAAAAAAGTACTTAGTTTAAGTGATATATTGATAGTTAGAAATATGCGTTTTTGAAAAATTAACCTTCTGAAATATAATGAAATCTTATAGTAAGCATACATTATTTATCATTTTAAGAAATCAATTAGTTTTTTATTGTGTATCGAATAAATCCCAAATTCATCTGGAAACAAAAAATAAATATACAATATTTTTATAGATGTGATAATTTATGTGTTACTAAAATATTTGTTTTATAAATATAAGCACAATGACATAAATGTGCAGTATACAATATAAAACGGATGTTTAAAATCCTTTAGTATTCGATTTTAATGCCCCGAAGTGTGTTAAGATTACAGTATTTATATTCCATCGTACTATATATGTATTTCATTTAATATAAAAATTGAAATTAAAGCAAGTATTCAAAAGAATTCAACAATTACAGAATTAATACACAAGTTATTTAACGAAATAAATCTTCTAAAATTTCTGTATAAAAATTAAAAGATTTTCCTTTTTAAAATATTTTCTGTGATAAAATCCAATCTTTCACACATCCAACTTCATTTCCAAAGAACCCTTTCAAATATATTTTCATACATTTTCTCGTTTTAGATTGAAATATCTCCAAGCTCCAGGTGCTTTTAAACTTTCGTCATTTATGTACTTTTAAATCAATAGCTTTCTATTTTCTTGACTACACACACACATATCTTATCTCCCTCTCTCTCTCTCTCTCTCTCTCTCTCTCTCTCTCTCTCTATATATATATATATATATATATATATATATATATATATATATATATATATATATAATATATATTTGTTTTTATGTATGTATATATAATCCGGGTTAAATTAAAATAAGTTGCAAAAACAATTTTTTATTCTCGAAAGTGAGATACTAAATAAATGATATTCTGTTTCTTTTCTCAAAGAGATTTTTAAGAATTACTTACTTGTACCGTGGTATTTCAAAACATCTCGTACTACTTTCTGAAAACTTTAAAAACGTTAGTAATGGAAAATAAAAGAAAATGTTTTAATATTAAATTTTAGTATAACACATTTCAAGTGGTACTGAAAGATTAAATGCTTTAAAATATTTGAATATTAAGCTAAAAAAAGCTATGAAAAGTCTAGCAAAGAAGTCTTATTTAATCTTTAGTAGTGAATAGTGTGTGTATGCGTGTGTGTGTGTGTGTGTGTGTGTGTGTGTGATGAACAAGATAGATAACTTGAAAAATGAAAACTACTTTGAATCTTGAAATTATGCAACTGATAATTCTGATGACGCAAAAAATAAAAAATAAGACAAGTGATATAAAAGACATACAAGGATCCCATGTGTTCATCTTAGATTTTTTCCTTATGTCAAATGCGAATTATTTTTCTTATTTTCTCCGGTCCGTAAGAGTAGAAAGTTGCTACCTTTGGTTTAGAGGATAGAAGTAGAAATAGCAAAAATTTAAATAAGAGGATATGTAAAAAAGGCTCTCAATCATTGATAGACTTCAATTTACTATTTACGGAGAAAAGTTCTAGTGACTGTTTTATTTATAAAATAATGAAAATGTTATAAAAATTCTTTATTTTCAAACAACTGCCTTTTGGCAAATGAAGATCAGACTCTTATTCAAATAATCAATAATCATATATGCTTTTTATATGAATTAGAAAAAAATTATAAATATTGCAAAATGTATGAATGGGAGAAAAATAAAGAAATATAAATGTAATCAGTTTACACAAAATTATTGAAATTATTTTTTTATAAATTAAATTAACATTTTGGATCATCCTCGAAACTTTAAAGTTTATGTAACATAGAATCACTGTAATTAAACATAACTCTAGAAAGTATGCATAATTCTCTTTATTCAGGTAGAGCAAGAATGCATTTCAGGAATATAGCTACTAAGTGTGACCATCCGACAGCCGGAAATCCCGTGTTTGAGTTCTGGCCAAGAGATGTTTCCGAACATCATGATAGCTGTGGAAATCTGCCAAATACTATAAACTTTCTTTTTCTGTATTTTGTCTGTTTAGCATCAACAAAATTCTTTTAAGTTCGTATCAAAAGAAACTTTGTTTGGAAAGTTTGTAGAAAAAGATTTTGTAATATTACTGAAAGACATTCTGCGGATCAAGGTTTTGAAACAACATTTTTAAGTAAACCAAAATAACACCTTTCAAATGCTGCATTCATAAGTATTATTAATATTATTAAGTAATATATGTCTTATAATCTATACAGTTAATGCTGATTAAGTTCTGTTTTTTATGTTTAGTCTTATTAAAGTTAAAAATAAAGATGTGTGACTAAAGTCTGTTTCTTTTCTCTAACTTACTTTATCAAGCCACTCTTTTCTTAAATTAATTCTCTAATTTATCATAAAACAAATTTCTCTGTTATATAATGTAAAGAAGCGGCAGCAAAGATAGGGAGCGAGATGGCACGACCGCACCCTCAAATGGTTTCGCCGATGGGCATATTTTTTTGGTTCATTATATTTAAAATATTTCATCAATTGAGTGACAAATCAATGCAATGAGTGACAAAGTACTTGTAATGGAAGACTGAATGTGATTTCTATGAAAAATCCGGAGGATTGCAACAGGAAATAATCCTTTCCTCTTTTCCCCTTCATTTTCATTATGTCCCTTGTGTCAAATTGTTCTTTTCACAGAGATTTAGATTTCAATCAAGTGTGGGTTTTTGGGATAGGAATGTTTTTTAACTAGTAAGGCATAGACGAATCACAAATCAATTAAAAGGTAGTCAAGCCAATTCCATATCACAGAATCAATATTCTTTGCGAAATTATAGATTACGTATCGAATGACATTAAGGAAAGATTTAAAGAGATGATATATCTGTTTTGATCTATTGAATATTGTACGGATCAGATATCGAAAGAGAAACCGAAAATGATGCAACCATGTGTACAATTTATAACTTCCAGAAAGTAGAATTATTTTATGAATTGCGACTGTTTTATTCAAGGGGGAAAATGCAAGCATAAGTAATTCTAGTTTTAACAGTCGCTAAAATTTTTTTAAACAGAAAAATTTTAAAAGTGATTGCCCTATAACAATATTATTATTTAATCTTTTTATTTTGATTGTACCAACCATATCAGCCAGTTGGGTAAGATCTTTTTCTTTCCTAAGAAAGTTGAAAAATTATCTTTGAAGTACTATGGGGATGAAAAGACTTTCTAATTTAGGTGTTTTACCAATAAAAAGTAATGTAAGTAATATGACCAATAAAAAGTAATATAGTAATAGTAATAAAGTAATATAGGTAATATGATCATAACGTAGCAAAAGTTTTTTCTTCTTTAAAATTTTAAACCGGGGTATTTGAAAATTCAGTAAAAGGTAAAGCAATTTAAATATAATTGTTTATACTTTTTTAAAATACTCTAAATTGGGTAAATTGTTATTATTTTCAATGTTATAACTGCAAAGTTATTATCTCACTCCCCTCAAACATTTTGTTTATTTCCTATTAAGGATTTTCACACATATAAATCTCGTACCCCCAAATGAAATGTCGAAATACTACCCCTGCTTAATATAATAGCTTACATATTGTGCAATCATAGGATCTAATATCTAGCACAAAATTTGTCCTAATAATAATAAAAACATGAATTTAATATTAAAAACGTCTCCAACAAGCCTCAACAGTGTTAATTAAGTCACAGTGGGATGCCTTTCTTCTGGATTTCTCTGACAAAAATAGAGCTAATCTTGTTTCCAACAGACAGCCAAAAACAAGTTGGCAGGAGTCTATCTGTAATCTATATAATCATGCTATCATAGCTGCATGCTATATAATCAAATTTTGTAAAGGAATGATTCAGTGACACCAACACGAAAACAATTAAGATACGAAAGTATCGGAAATAAGAGTTTTAGTAATGTAATAATTTTTAACTTGAAACTTGCAGATTTAAATGTAATGATCATTAAATAAATATTTAAATGCAGCAAAAATATTTTCAGTATAACTTAATGCTCATTACTAATTCTAATTTAATATAAAAAATTTAATTTAATTCTTTAAATGTCAATTTAAAAGCAAATCAAGAAATAATATTTCAGTGTTTAAGACTATTTATAATTTTTCCACTGTCTAAATCAAAAGCTTTTTATTTCCCAACATTAAGTTTAATATGATAATATTGATTTATTATGCTTTCAAAATTTTAGTGAATGGTAATTTTAAATTATTCACAATTTTTACACATCCATTTATTCTTAACGGTCTTTCATAAGTGTGTGCATGCATTTCTGAACCGTGTCCTATACATTAAGTCATTCTCGTGTTAGATTTTAAATTTGTTTGAGACCCTAAAAAAGCTTTATATATGAATTTAAATAACTTTTTATATTTAGTAACATTCAAATGTTTAATATTTTATACATTAATATATACACTTTCGCTTATAAGCTTGAATTTATATTTTGTAAATTTCAAAATATAGACGAGTTCCAAAAAAGTATTTGAACAGTTAATCTTGCTTACAAATTTAAAACCACTGTAACTTTTCTCTGTAAGAGAAACATATTTTTCTGGTACGCCTAAAAATATCCTATATCATGAAGGAAAGGATTTTTCTTGATGAATAAAAAATGAACCTTTCAATGTTATTAAAATATGGGATCTAGCCTTCTAAAATTCATATTATCCTTCACTCTCGTGGTAAATCGAAAGTCCAAACTGAAAACTTTCCAGATTGAATCATGGCCAGGAACGATACTTCTTCTAAAGAAAGTTCAACTTTGTTGACGTCTCTATTTATACTTCAGGCATCAATGCCACTTTGCAAAACCAGCAATTGATAAACAGGTCGAAAGTTGGGACCTGATAAATTTTTGTGGGCTAACTGAGGTTGAAATAAAGGCGATGATTAGGATCAGCAACTCTTTTTCGATTACTTTTATTGTAATAATTTGTCTGATAAATATACTTGAGCTTTATTTCTTATTTGAAACTAAGTTTTTTTTATTTTGCACATTTTGACTTCAAAAATACTTGAGCAACTTCTCTTTTTGTGCTAAAATACAGAAATACGTGTTAATAGCTTAAATATGCAAATATATAGACTTTATCGTATATTCATACATTTATGCTTTAAATTTCAAAATCTTTATAAATTTCTAATAAGTATTCAACACTGCATCTGGCTTATAAATTTAAGACTACTGTAAACTTAATAAGAAACATAATTTTCTATTACACCTAAGTAAGTCCCGGTCTCATTAGCCCTCGTGTTGCAAAAAGTAGACCATAGCGCTTTAAATCAAACTATTACACCTAAAAATATTCTATTTTCTTAACGAATGGTATTTTTCTTTATTAACTGAAGTTGAAATAAATAAAGCTGGGATCAGTAACTCCTTTTCAACACCTTCTTTTAACTGAATAATTTCTCTACAAAATATTTTTCATATATTTCTTATTTAAATCCATGCCTTTTGTATTCTGTGCAGTTTAATTTATCAGTTATTAATCAGCTTTGTTTTTTTTTAATGAAATTCAAAAATGAGTATTATTAGTTTAAATACGGAAATAAAAACTAAAAGTTCATTTTGAACTTAAAATGTATTTACTTTGTAGTTTCAATACACAGTTTTATATTTAATATATATATATATATATATATATATATATATATATATATATATATATATATATATATATCTTTTTATAACTCCTTAAGCAGAATAGCCAAGTATCCTAAGGGGCTCACATGAGGATAGCATTAAAATCCTTAGTAATCTTGTACATTAGCAATATTATTAAATCCTTTTCACTTTAATTATCTCTAAATACCAGTGTACTCTATATGTTTTTATATCATATTAAATTTTAGCTTAAAAATTTGGAAAATATCTTTTGCTAAACAATCGATTCATTTAATTATCCAAGAAGATGCAGAAACATTTTATATCTATTTAATGTAAACTACACTCTTATATCATAAATTAGAATGGTAAGAGTTATCGTCAAGGAAAACTTGGCACACTGATAATATTAATTTCTATATCAATCATTCAAGTGAGGTCAAGTTGGTGTTCTAAACTATCATTAAAAATATATTTAACCAGTGACTGTTACAAGAAACTTCTATTAGTAGAATATATTTTCTTGATCATTAAAATTACACGAAATAATCAGAGAATGTTTCTTTGAGTCTCAGTTATAGATTACTCATTCGGCAATGAGTAACGGCAGTTTGATTAAATATGTGTTAGTTTCGAGTTTTATTTGTATTTCATCACCCAATTATATATTTTTTATAATCTGAAGAAATGTAATGCAAGAATAGTGAACAATTTTCAGGAAGAGGCTAAATGCAGTGTCCACACTCAACCTTAATGCAAATACCCGTTTATATTAAACTGAAATTCAGGTTTACGTAAGAGTTTAAAGTTGAACAGATCTGTTATAAGTTTTCGCTTATTCATAACAGCCAGAAGTATGGAAAGTTCGATTATTTATTGTAACAATAAGTTCCATTCGGTTTCTGAACGTTGGTTTTACCTCTTCCCGTAAGTCATTACCGAAGGCGAGAAGGCCAGGGCCAGGAAGAAACTTTGTACTCTAACCATTGTGACCACAGGAGTGAGAGAGTGGTCCCTGGTAGCTTCTACTGCTCGCTTGAAAGAACGTTGGAGCTCCACCGGACAAAGGAAGCTCGATGACATTTTTTGCGGGGGACACTGAATCCAAAGGCAGTCATATACATTGACATGTGATAAGTTGTATTCCATAGACATATTCTATAAATTCCTATTAATCGAGACAACTCGATGCGTTTAATTAACGAGTGTAAAATTTTCTTTGTCTCAATTTTAAATCAACTTTACATTTTTTTTTACCATTTATGAAATCTAATTTCGAGTACATCACCAAAAAATATGTGTATGTGAGTCCTTAGTACCTGTATTTAAGTATAAAATTACTAAGCGCATATTTTAATCCAAATTCATTTTGTTACAAATTTCGCTAAAACGTTTCACATCAAAATACTATGCGTAATTTAAGACTTCAAGATGTAATGACTGAACAGTTAAAGCAAGAAAAAAAATGGTTTAACTCTATAACGAAAGTATTTAGCAAATTTTTACGCCTCTCTGGTTTTCAAAATTATTGATCGCAATTTTTTTCAGTTATACACATTACTTCCTTTAAGATTCTTCCTGAGACATAGTGCGAGTCATTAACGATATCAGAGTAAATTATTGATTTTAATGTCATTAGTGCTTCCAGTATGTTTATTCAAAGAATGATTAAAAACTTCCATTTGCTTCTGGAACACTCATTTCTTTCTTTTTTTATGAGCACTTTATATCGATATGTTTTTCAGTTAATTATCTTACTTATTCAGCCTCTGATTTACGCTACAGCACACATGCCATATCCCTGTTTTGAAAAAGGCCTCATACTAACACGATGACACTTTCTCATTTGAAAGAGTTAATAGCATGACTTTCATTCTGTAATTTCACACGAGTAGAAATACTTTTATTGCTTTAATATTTGGTCTAGGGAAAACTTTGGCTTTGAAGAGGTCTTGTTAAATTGATAGCAAGACTAAATTGCTCGTAATTTTCGTTTCCTTTAATTTATATTTCTCTCGTCAATCAATCCATCTCAACAAACAATGCTGTTTATTGTTCCTTATTAATTTTTAATATCCAACTTAAATGTTATAATCTCTAAAATGGCAAAAATAAGATGCCTGTTTGGTTAAAATTCCCAGAATTTTTTTTAAACAAATATAATTTTATAATAATGCAATTTAACAACTTAATTTGTTTATTTTTCATCATATTAAGCCTCAAATGAGTACGCTTGGGAAAAAATAATTTTCAAATCGATTATATTAATTCAAATCTATTTTCAAAATTGTTGCGTTTATTAATCTTAGCTATGATTTATTTACACCTTAAAATAAATGATATTTTGAATAAAGTTGAATATTTCCCAGAAAACTAACTGAACTAGAAAGAACATTTTACAAAAATACACATTAAATTTTTTTTAAATTTTGTTATAAAAAGGAGTAATGTTAAAGTATAATGTCCTAATAAATCTGTAATACTTTTTCTTCATTAACTTTATAATAATCTACTTTACATATGTTTCAGACTTACATATCAGCCATATAATGGAAAATATGAATTATAAATAAATTGTTTTACTATCAAATGTTTAAATGCTCTCTGAGTTTTAAAGAATAAGGAAAATAAGTAGTCTGTTCAAATAATTTCTAATATTACTGATGTTGAGTTTTTTCGACCTAATAGCTTAATTGTTTTACAGAAAGCACAATAACATGAATGACCTGAACTTGCTGAATCCGAAAGAAAAGAAATTGTATAATATGCTTCATGATTAATATTATGTTGAAAATTATAGACTAATAGTAATTCCTTAAAAAATTTTAAATGGCAACATAAAATGTTGATTTAATAGTAATGATTTAAATGTAATAGATTAAAATTTATCTATTGAAAATTTTGTAAACTAAAATAAATTTTGATCCATACCCTGAAAACTATGTAACAAAATTTATGAAAACAAAAGTTAAAAGTAAATCATACTCAATTTTAACCTACAAACTTAACCTACATTAATTACCTTAAATTTCTCAGTTAACGCACCTGGTAAACTTGAATTAAAATTAAAGTATACGAAGATGTAAACAAATAAAAAAAATTCTTAAGATACATATGAAGCCGAATACTAAGTTTAAGAATTAAAAGTCCTTTTTGCTAATATAACTTTTATTTTAATTGTTTTGAAGATGACTAATAAAATATGTATATTTTATATTAAGGCACATTTAAATTATTCACGGAGAAGTTTAGTAGTCAATCTTCCAGTTTTACTAATTTTAATTGGTTTAATAAAGTAGTATTTTACGGTACTTATATTTTAATATAATATATAAGATTTATGATAACGCACTGTTATCAAATATCAAATTCCCCCATTATCATATTTAATGATGTGAACAACTTCTATTTTTTAAGAAGCCGCTCTGCATAAAAATTTATGAAACTAATAAAGTAACAAATCAAACATAATTTGGCAATGACTTAAAGCTGGCAACTTATTATATTTGAATTGGGGATAATAAAAGTCCTGTGGGTTAGGTTAGGTTTTGGAGCGCTACGGTCTACTTTTTGCAACACGAGGGATAATGAGACCGAGACCTACTGCTTAAAGCTGATTCCGAATGGCTACGAACATCCATTCCATAGTGGGATTCGAACCCACGAACTCCGGCTCCGAAGTCCAGCACCCTAACCATTCGGCCATCGTTCGGCAAAGTCTTGTAGGAGTTAAATTTGTTTTATACATTAGTGGTATAACGTCTTTGTTGATCTTTATATATATATATATATATATATATATATATATATATATATATATATATATATATATATATATATATATATATATATATATATTGATTTAGAGAGCTTTCTTTTCAAGTATATTAGTTAAATCGAGATATCCTAAATATAGACTAATGTGATTAAATAGACACCTGTATAATAGCAACAGAATTTGATAGTTCTATGTTATAGAGCTGAAAATCAATCAGCACCTTATACCACTTCTGGCCAATAATAATATGAAAATCTATTAAACTTTTATTAAAAGTAAATAAAAGAATAGAAGATTTATATCTTTAATACTTCGATGTACAAAAATGGATTCGAAAAAAAAAAGTTTTATTCCGATTCTAAGAAACACTTTTGATTAGTTTGACACCATAACTTTTAAATTAAGATTGGCTTAAGAATTTTAAAATATATTCAAATTTTTACATATTTTTAATGTAAGAAGAATGCTTGAAAGTAGAATTAGAATAAAATATAGGTATGACCATAACAGTATGTTAAAGATATTACGTTTTCATTGAGAAAAATTACTTACGTCTTTACGATATAGAACCTTACGAGCTTCTTCATCAGGATACCCTAATTTGAATTTAACATAAAGTGTAAAAAATTTTCTTTGTTTAGTATAAAACTTTTCCTATATCATTACTCAGATTCCAGTTTTATCAAATGAAGCAATATATTTTCAAAAGAAAATAAATATGTACATCAAGTAAAAGATATGAAAATGCAAGTACCTCCAAATTAACTTTTCAAGTATGTAAGTTAGTACATATTTTTTCTTATCAAATAGAAGCAAATTATATTTTTCAATTTATGAATATAATTATTATTTTTTAATTTAAACAATATATCGTATTTAAAGAAGATTAAAGGCTATTTTTTAAATTTCTTAGTTTTTTTTATTTTAAAATGTCAGATATCTTTAAAGTTTTAGATTTATAAGACAAATAAGACAAATAATTAAATTTAATTTGAAACAAATATTTAGTTTCTAATACACCTTTTTCAAAAGTAATTTTGCGGAAAGTTGTATGTCAGATTTTTCCTCTGGTGCATTTTTTATGTTATTTTTAATTTTATGCTATTTAAAATAATAAAACTAAATAAATTTTTAAAGTTAGAACATTATTAAAAAAATTAAAAAAAATTATTTTAAAAGAAGCAGAGCATTTTTTATGATAATTATAAAAATACTTTTATTAGCGATATTTTAAGTTTGGGTTGGTACTAGGTCTCTTTAAATTGAAGGATTAGTACATAAAATATTAATCTGGATACTCCTGTTAATGCAAAATTCCAAAAAGTGAATGTACTAGCTAAAATGTTTCAATAATAAAATTTAAATTCCAATAAGATAACTAAAAACTTTATGATATCTAGTTTTCAGCATTCATTTTTGAACCAATTTAATACGTTCACCCATTTCAATAAATTTAAACCATTCAATTTTACATTTCTTGGGGAAAGATTATATAAATAATGTTTATTATGTATGTTATATTATATTATATTATATTAATATTATATTATAATTATATTAAACAAGAACCTTATGATGTCTTTATTTCGACATTCATTTTTGAAACAATTCGATACATTACTTCATTTATATTTAAATTTATATTCAGTATATTCAAATCCACTAATTTTTTTATTAGGGGGGGGGTAAAATATATAAATAATGTATATTATATTAAACTAGCTGCTTCAAGCCCAGCTTTAAACCTGGGTATTTAAGTTTCCCAAAGGAAAGGTTGTATTTATTTCAAAATTTAAATTACTTTAAAACAATAGCAATTTTAAGAATTTCAAAAAGAAAACAGCGTATTTTCATCAGACAAATAACACATTTTATTGTACATTTATTCATAATTTTAAAAATTGCTATATTCGGAAATTCATCTTTGCACTTGTCTAAAAGCAAAGTAATATATTATATGACCATTTAGAGAGAATATAGGTACATATAAAAAATAAAAATATTAATGCTCGATTTCACCAAAGTCGAATTCTCCCCAAACAGAATAAGATATTTGCTATATTTGTGCAGCAAATAATCGCTTATTAACTCTAATCGACTTTGGTGAAACAGGACCTAAGCATGAGACGTAAATAAAATGGAAATCCCTTTTCCTTTTTCAAAAAAATCCATTACCACAGCAACCAAGCATATTTTCATTTAAAAAATTGACTAAATTCAAACTACAGAAATATGGCAAATAAAATGCATTTTTTGTGCCATAATTTAAAGAGAATATAGATACACATAAAAATAAAATATAAAGATGTTAATGCCCGATATCACCAAAATAAAATTATCGATAATTG
This sequence comes from Pardosa pseudoannulata, assembly GCA_032207245.1. Lineage (NCBI taxonomy): Eukaryota > Metazoa > Arthropoda > Arachnida > Araneae > Lycosidae > Pardosa > Pardosa pseudoannulata. Next base: position 10,369,970 of record CM063502.1, read on the forward strand.
TAATCTGATATTTGCTTTATATGCACTGTAAATAATCGATGATTTGCTTTGATCGACTTTGGGGAGACAGATTCTAACCATATATCAGAAATAAAATAAAAATTAATTTTTAATTTTCATGTGATCTATTACCACAGAAACGAAATAGATTTTTACTTCAAAAATTGGCAAAATTAGAGCTACAGAAATATGATAAAGGAAAATAGTTAAAATAATTATAATTCAAGAAATTTACTCAACAAGTATCAAAACTTAATACTTATGCCCTAAACTTATATTATCTTCAAGCACATTTTAGTGAATCTCATGAATTAAAATACTTAATATATTTTAACCACTTTAGCAAGTAATTAAAAGAAAAATATATAGAATGGCTCCAAAATAATGTCACCAAATGCAATGGAGTTCAATTTAATTTTCTTTTTCCATCATGTTCTTGACCTCCAGACAATTTGTCATGTCTAAAATCTTCCTTTAAGTAACTTAATGAACGAGATATAACATCTTGAAGCCCATTTTAGAAACTAAGTTTAATATATAAGTTTAAGATATCAGTAATTAAAGGTTTTGGAGCTTTTAAACTAGATTTGCTTATTTATTTAATTTCATGAATTAAGTTACCTAAAATTAGAAAAAATATATCAAATGATGCCAATATATAGTCACCAGCCCCAATGGAATTACCTAAATAACCATGCAAAGTAACTTCAAGATGAGTCCAGCTATTTCGAATTCCATGACGAACATACACATACATATATACATACAAAGGGCATAATATAAATAATTTTTATAAATGACTTTTAAAAATATAAATAGGGCAAAATACAATAATATGGATAAATCATTCCTTACAATTATTTCTTTGCTTTATTTTAATTTTAGAGTGGAAAAACGTGTTCTCATTAAATTGTAATAATACAAAACATTTCTGCAAACTGTCAGTTCCTAGAGAGGAAAAGCATTAGGCTTTATAAGGCAAAAACCTGAAAAAGACATCGCCAGTTAGATTAAAAATATTAATTTTTGAAAGTAGTTTCTAAAGTATTTTTTCTTCTGTCTAATTTTATAAAAGCAATTAATTGCTCTTTAAAAATGGTGTTTACATTATAATTTTTAAAGACTTTAAGTAAAGACAATGCTCACAGTTTTTGTGGAAAAAATCCTCTTTAAATGTAGTCTCTTAGTTTCATAGTTTAACACAAACAGTTAAAAATGACTAAATTATAAAAAGCATCACCCACAAAAAAATACTTTTATTATCTGGAAATTTTCTTTAATAGAAAGTTTAGAAAGTAATTTCTTTAAAAAAGTGTAACAGTGGAAGAGTTTGTTTTAAATACCATTGTTAAATTGAGTTAAAAATTCAAACATCTACAAATTACAAAATTATTTTCAAAATCTACCAATCGACATCATATGTATATTGCAAAAAATTATATATGAAACTTCTAATAATTTTAGATACTGAAATGTTTTTAGATTATAATTGTATGTTGACTGAGAATTTAGTATATAAGAATTCCTAATAAAACAGTATGTGGGTGTATTTTGAATCATTCAGATACTTTTAAGCTTAAAAATATTTGAATAATCTGAAGAAAATTAGGAACATTAGGATAATTTATTACCATTCCTTTCGCGAGAAAAAGTTATTTATTTGGAAGCTGTGATGTATATATATGTAAATATAATTTTAAACAATACTATCGATAAAAGATGATTAAAGGACACTAGTCTAGTCGGTATGCAATAAAATTGGAGTAATGAAATTTTGTACCGTCTATTTTAAATTGTTTTATTTAAAAAAAACTGTACATCTGTAGAAATAGATTATAAACTATGCTTATGAAACATTAGCTTTTAAAAATTAGATATACTTTCATGATCGTGTATTTTCAAATGTCTAACGATCTCATTTACTACGATTTATCTCTTTTCATCAATGTGTTACTAATGAATATTAATATTTTATTTAAGGTCACCACATGAAGACAAATTTCTTTTTTTATTCTTTGATTTATGTCAAATAGTTTCGATAGCAACATCTAATTTTTAAGTCGCCATCTACACTTTAATTTATATCTATGGTCACTATTTTTATATTGGTATTTTGATGGTCATATAGAATGTCATATTATTGAATAAAATAGTATTTGTTTTTCTTCTTTCACTAAGGCGCAGTTGAACCATTCTGGCGTCTCATCATTTCCAGAAATCTATCTTCCTTACAGATTTTCAGCTTTTAGGTTTTGTTTATGGTCCTCCTTTTTTTGTAGTATTGTTTAATGCTTCTTTCTTTGGATATTGCTTTCTGTAGGATACAAAACTTGTGTTTACTTTAAGATGATTAAGCACGGGTAATCATACATAAAGAATGCCTGCAATTAAATGTAAATATGTTACAATACTAATCAAAACTATGTACGGTTTCACATTTGATTTTTTTATATCTCTGTGGTCTATAGTGTAATAAAAATATCTTAGTAATTTTACAGCATTAATTTTTTCTCTCTTAATATCCCTTTGACTTTCTAAATCTCTTGGTTTTAATGAAGTAGGATAAATGTAGCAACAAAGTCTTTTAATAGTCTTTAATTGAAGAGACAACTATTTCCACATTTGTTTTGTACCTTAAGAGTGTTCTTTATATATTAAGTTAACTTTAAATTTTCAGAAATAAAACTATAGAATAAGTAATTAGGGATATATTATTTCCATGTTAATAATTTTATCTTTAAAAATACATATAAAAATATTTTCCTTCGGGTTTTTATTACCATCTAATAGGATGATTACATTATGAAAATAGGATACTTATATTATAAGAGGAAAGATGCATTACGATTATATAAGTGACACAGGAAGGCACATATAGTGATCAGTAAACAGGCATATTGTTCTCAAAATTGCAAAATATCAGCAACTACACCTATCAGAATTGCAGTTTAAATACCAGTTTTTACACTCAGTCTTACTTGAAATAAAGCATTAAAGCATATGCTGAAAAAAAATCATGACTTAATTTGAATGGAAAGAAATCAAGGCATCATTTTAACACATTTAGTTTTTAGTTCTGCTTTAACCTTTTCGGGACATCTAGTAGATATTTCAATTAAGCCGTTCAAGTCTAAAAAATACAGGCTTGGTTGAAAGATGCACTAAGAACTTCATTCCCTCACTTACCACTATATGATGTTATAAAGTTCAGAGCCATCGTTATGAATCACTTCAACTATCTGAACTGCATTCTCCCCATTAATAAAATACCCTTTATTTTTAACCTCCTGCTTATTGTTGTGTAAAGTGGTAAAATCAAAGAAATTGCTTAAAGAGGGAAAGCGCTAAACCTAAGATACACGAAATACGCCATCACGAAAAAATTAAACTACACCAATCATATCAGTAAGTAGTTGATGTAATCATTTAATACCAACAAGAAATATAAACAAGCTAAGTTCTTTCCAATGCTTATTGCTCATTTATATTTAAAATCAAACAGCCAATAATATGTTAATTAGTTAAAAATATGTTTATATTTAAACACATCTAGTATGCACTTTTACTATAAGTTACATCAAATACACATATTTCACTTAGCAAATTAGATTTATGCTTTCTCTATGTACAGAAGGTAAAAATTATTTACAGTATAATATGCATTATAAGTATACAGTACTTAAAAAGTAATAATTAATATAATATTTTCTAAAATAATTATTTTATGAAAAATCTAACGTTACCTTAAAGTGGTTAAAATCCGTTACATACTATTATACATGATTGTTGAATATTATAGCGAATTAATTCTTCCACTTTTAAACGCTAATGTCTGTTATCTAATAAAAATATAGGGTTTTTGTACCTTACTAAAATTTTCGTTCTTCACTTGTCAAACTTCATAAATTTACCACTTACAAATGTTTTTTTCAAAGTTTACACATTTCTTAATTTACACAAACAAACTTGTCTGGAATATTATTCTCTTTCCAAAATTTCATTCATTTGCTCACATGTATACACACACACACACACACACATACACACACACACATACACACACACACACACACATATATATATATATATATATATATATATATATATATATATACATATATACATACATATATTTATATGTATATATATACTTTCTTTCTCTCTCTCTCTCTCTCTCTCTATATATATATATATATATATATATATATATATATATATATATATATATATATATATAGAGAGAGAGAGAGAGAGAGAGAGAGAGAGAGAGATTGAGAGAAAATGTATAGTCTTATCTACCCAAAAACTTCTAAGAAATAACAGCTTTGTAAAAAACTAATGGATTCCATTTAGTAAATGCATGTATCTGAATTTAGGCTTGTCGAGAAAGACGTATACACAAATCAAGTGATATGATAGATTGATAGCATTGAGATGTGGCTTTAAAAAATGGTCATAAAATTTTTTTAAATGACATGGTTGAACCAAGAATACAGGACGGTTCTTTTAGAAAAAAATCTAATTTCAGACTGTATTTGATGTTGTTGCAAAATAAAGAGTGTTTTATAAATAGCAAGACAAAAACTCAACGTTCTCCATTCTTCACAGCAGGACCTTTCAGATCACTATAGAATTGCCATGCAAAGGAAAATTGATAGATATTGGAGTTTGTTCCAGTTGATAAAACCATACTTCACATATGATAAAAGACTGAGGCAGTCTAAATAAATTTTGAAATTTCATGTTAGTTACTGTTAAGTTATTCGTTCAAAGTTTTCAAACTATTTAAAGTGTTTAAAATATATATATTGATATTTAAAACAAGGGTCATTCCAGGGAAATATAAACTTGAGACACACAAAATAAAGGTCATATAAACTGTAATTATATGACATTTTATTTTAGGCTGTGTTATTTTATGTGATGAAAAAAAATGAAAGTTTATAAAATAAAAGTTTTGCAAGAAATCGATTCAGTTTTAATAGCTTATATATTTTTCCATTCCAGAAGAGAAATTTTTTTTATAGGACTCAACACAACGAAATTGAAATTTACCATTTCATATAAGAGTTAAAAAAACTTAAAATAAAAACAATGTACTTTTTGTATATTGTACAGTGTAAAAATTATATTATTATTAAAAGATTTTGTCACACGTTTACATTACGTTAGTCATAAAAGTTTCATTTTATTTACTACTTCAGAAGAAATTGATATTTAATGCATATTTCCAATTAATCATCGCATTCTAAAGTTTAAAGTTCCAAGTTTGTCAAATTGTACGTTTGAAAGAAATAAATTTGGCAAATATAGCAGCCCTCCGTGCGATTGAAAGGAAGTTATGTGAGTCACACACGATAATTTTGATGAAAAAATTAGCCATTAATTTCATAAATAATATTAAAGATATTGGCTACGATATCGAAACCTTTTATAATAGTATGGTACCGAAAAGGACTAAATATGAAAACTTTAAAGCAATAATTTATAAAACTTTGGCTTCACTAAGAGTAAGATGAAATGACCGATAATTTGATCAAGGTAGACAAGTTTTTTAGTTGCAAAATAAAACTATGTGTTTTTAGACGTTGCAAAATAAGCATGCTAAAATTTTAATCAGAAACCAATTATTTTACATAGATGTTTCTAAAGTTTGTCATTAAAACAACTATGCGATAGTTGAACACTGTTTCCATAATCATAAAAACAAATTATAGATCCAAACCAAACCAAGTTTTAGTGTTAAGTGCTAAATATCTGCCACCAAATTATCCTTGATCTATTTTTCCTGAATAAAAATTAGCTGGAATTTTTATCCAGCATATTTCCAATTTAATATATATTGCCATTTTGAATCAAAAAAATTACCTCCTACGCATATTTTAATATGTATTGTAATGTTTTAGTCATCAAAAAGTACCCTTTAAATTAGTATTTTTCTTAAAATGAAAGTTGTATAGTAAATGTAACTAAACTACGTAATGTATAAGGTCTCCAATTTTGATTTAGTAGATATGTTTTCTATGTAACGTTTTTTACCTTCAACCAAACTAATCAAGTAGGATTTTAATTTGTATGAATCCCATAAGACTAAAATGTTTATCACGTTTTTCACAAAAAAAAAAAAAAAAATTTCAGAAAGGAAATTGCCTTCTATAATACAGTATGAAGATACTACAGTTCTAATTTGTACTGAGAACAAGAGATAGAAATCTTTAACTACCGCAATCATTTTTTAAAAAGTTTTGAATTAAGTTTTCACGAATACTATTAAAGTTTGAACTTTTTTTAGAAGTGTTAATTTAACATTTTCTATAATTGAATTAACGAAATTAATAGTTAACTAGGAGTTTAATATTAGCATAAATATTTCATTTAGAAAACTACTTACTTTTTATAGTATTCTGTTTTATTGCCAACCTTGTCTAACTCAATATAATCACAATTATTTTCGCTTTTAACAAGATATAAATTTATTGTGGCTATGAATTTGGCTTGGTATTAAATTATTATTATTTACATTAAAGTAAATTTTAATAATTTTTAGATGTTTAAAATAGTGAATTCTAACATCTGAGAAAATATTTTTTAATTCCTAAATATGGAGATACAATACGTTAAGACATTGAACTATCAGGTCTTTAAAATTTAATATATTTACATACCTGAAATTAGTTCATATATAATGTATTTCTTTAAGTAAAATTATTGCTGTATTTCCCTTTTGTACTGGAAATAGAGACTAGAGAATATTCCAACCATTTTTCGCATTGTATTCATTAGAACATTGATCTTCATATCTGAAGACACTGCATGCCTCGTTGGCTCCGCATGCAGCCCTGTTGCATTCGCAACCAGAATGGTATTGATATCCACTCCTTGTGTTTATTTTATTTTTCAAGAATCCATCTGAAAATAATTACACGAGTAGATATGAGCCTGTCGTTGTGCAGACCATATTTTGCTGTTGTTACAAAAATATCTCGAAAAAAGGTGATAGTGATATATATCATTAATTGTTCGCAAGCTTTCGAAATGTTAGTGTCCTTTGTACAATTTCGTAATACTAAATACTCCTCGCCTCGTTAAATGCTTATGTACTTTTATATGAAATAAAATTAATAATTATTCTTTTATTTTTTAGAACAAAATAGGAATCAAAAGTTTATTCATAATAAAACATAAATAAAATGAATAAAAATTTTATTATAAATAAAATTCCCTAGAATCAATAAGAATGATATTTTTATGCTACAGATAACAGATCGTCGTAATTTGTTCTCTGATTATTAATTTTAGTTTGAGATGCAGTTATATATCCAAAAAAAACTGTTACTATTTTTGACTTATAATCTACAGATACTGAAAAGAACAGCTTCAAGTAGAAATGGAGTTGAGAAAGGCAAGACATCTCTCAAGACTTATACAAACTGGATACACACAATTAGAATGATATTGAAGTACACACCTTATGCTTATTTTTTAATAATCCATGTGAAGATAATTATAGGTATTCTTTTTTCGTATGTGATAAAGCTTCTGAAATTAATTTAAAATAATAACAAACTCTAGAAAGTATAAAAAACAACAGATACGCAATACTAACAAATAATAAAATTTTAATATTATTTTCCCATGTTTGTAATTTAAAAAAGAACTGCTTGTCTAACCAGGTACTGCCAAAGCTCTGTACAATGTACCACCACAAATTTCTTTCTGTCTCCATGGGATCCACATACCGCATTTCGGAAACACTGCTCTAAATGGAAAACGGTATTTCAATTGTAAATATGGTATGTCAAAACAGATGGGGAATTAACAGATTACTCGAAGAATATGTTTGAAGTAACATGCTTAAATTCTTTTTGCAATTACGAAAAACTTTTTAAAATATTCTACCTACAAAAAAAGGCTAAATCAGTACTTATTTTCCAATATTCAATAATGCAGCCTAATAGTTGAGCGTCATCGACTTAGAGGCATAAAGAATGAGAGGTCAATATCTTAGTAAGAAGCAGGAAGGAAAGAAAATCAGTTTTGATCGACTTTTCTGTCGATCCAGCACTGGAAAGTCTTAGTGGGGAAATCTCAAATTTTTAACATTTTATACAATTAATGCATATATCTTATTAACACGTCGATATAAAATATTTGAACTAGATTGAAACAAAAAATACTTACAAATAGCAATTTAGTAGAATGGGAATTTTTCTTTTTGTCATAAAATATCCACTACATTTTATAACAAAAATAAATTAATTTTAATAGCGCATAATAATCAGCTTTAATTATTTTGTGCATAGTTCATTGATTTGATAAATATCCGTGTCATGAGGCAAACATTGAAAGAGTTCCCTTCGCTCCAATATATATATATATATATATATATATATATATATATATATATATATATATATATATATATATATATATATATATATATATATATATATATATATATATAACCAACTAAATTGTAAATTGTATGTTAAAATAAATTTATGTACGTATATGGTCTTTGGGATAATGCATTCCAGACAGCAAAATGTTTCATTGATTCTGGGAAATACGGAGATAACTATGATTATATGGAGCTCAAAAAGCGTTGTCTAGTGTACCAAAACTTCAAATATTACTGAAGAAGTAAAATTAAGCCAGCCAGGAATCCCACAACGCACGTTGTACTGCCAAACTGTTACACACGATCAAAATATGTCATCTTGAACAGCAAATACATAGATAACTTCAAAACAACAGGGTATATAAGTGAGCGATTTTGTCAACTTTAACTACAGCACTGCATATTTGCAAATGGTTGTGATTTAGACCAATGCCCTTAGCGGTTTGGTGATTAAAGTAGCTAATTTTTGTGTGCAGAAAATAAAATTTCTTTTTGTCACGATTGTCCGAGTTTCATTACTACTGTGTCTTGTGGATTTACTAAAAAATGGATCTATAATCTGCATAAGATTTGCTAAATTAATTTTCTGATTTTCGTATTTCTCTTATGTGATTTTTCGTATTTTTACACATATATGTGTGCGTATGTACATGCCACTCAACATTCAATTGCTTTTCAGCATGCAAAAGAAAGAGAGAAAATCAGAGAAGATGAATTTTTAATCCAAGATACCCTATAATAACAGTTTCAAATCTAAAATACAAATTATTTGTATACCGGTATAACTTTATGGTTTTGTTGATAATGGGTAGTCAATTTAACGTTTCACACTTATTTTTATTAAAAATTGAGATAACTACATCTGTTCTAAAACTAAATTAATAATAGAATTTATGATTATATAATGTATCTACCAAGAACAATGTATTTTCCAAGATATTAAGTCCGTCATGAATTACCTTTTTTACAGCCTATAAAATGATGCAATAAGGAGGAAGATTCTGTCTACAATATTGTCTATAATTGTAATTTATTAAAAGACGCGAGAGAAAAGTTTTTTTCCTAAAAACTTTCAGTTTATTTGTTCAATCTCTGTAACTCGCCTGAATCTAGACGAGGTTTGGCGGCTATCATGGAATTTTTTGTTACTTTTTCTTTGGATTGTTAATTTAATTCCTGTTTGATGTTATTGTTTGTATTTATGTTTTTTCTAATGCACTTTGTTTTGGATGTAATTTTTATATTATAATAAAGAGAGACTGGAACACAGGAAAGGTTTTTCGTTAGGGATATTTTTCTTTTTGTTAGGCTATTTGTTTGTACTGCTTGGAGTTGTTATCCCAACCATTCTTTATTTTTTTCCAGTGTGGCTTATGCTGGGTCGGTGTTTAAGTGTCTTACAGCCTGTAAAAGAAAATCAGAGAAGGTGGATTTTCACCGAAGAGGCCCTATGATGATAATAGCTTTGAATCTAAAACACAATAAATTCTTTAGTTGTATACTGTTATGCTTAATTTATTTTACGGTGATAGTGCATAGCCAATTTAACTTTTTATAGTTGTTTTATTAAATTTTGAAATAACTACATCTGTCTTAAAAATAAAGAGTAGAAACTGTTATCAAAAATATGTATTTCCCATGTCCCTCATTATTAGCTATTTCTTCCTGCAGCATGCAAATGAAAGAGAACAAATCGTAGAAATCGAGCTTTTACCAAGAAAGCCCTATAATAATGGCAAATAAGTTCTCTTTTGATAGAAGTCTTTTGAAAGCAAAAATTGCAGTTTCATCCAACCACCTCCACCTGTTCCTTGTGTTGCCATGGAGACGACAGTCACTCAACACATTTGGAGTTTTTGTATCTTTCAGTCCACACAAGGGACAGGATCCTTTTTCCACCTCGTATATTTTGGCAAAGGATATAAGAAAGTTTCACACGATTGGATTTCATTTAACACATCGTTTGCATGCTCTGGATTTAATAGGTAATATTACTGCAATATCAATGATACAATCAGAATAAAAGTGTCGATACTTGTATCTTAACTGAGATGATTGAGATCTATAAAATTGCAATAATTTGATTTATATAAACATTTGTAGTATCTACTTCAAATTTGTTGTATCTCTTCGAGTATTCAGTGATAAATTGAGGGTGTGTGCATAATACTTTTCAGAAGTGAAATATTTTCCTCCTATCAAGCTTTTTTCGATCCAGCATAAAATCGTGTATAATCCTTTGCAGTATCTACTAAATAAAAATTTCCCCTCGTGGTATTCAGTTATAAATTATGTGTTGCTCATAGATTAAAAATTTAATAACAACTTTTTCGATTCATCCTAAAATAAAATGTTTTATTCCTTTTAGAAATAAAGTATTGGACCTAAAAAAGGAAAAATAATATTACAAATTTAGAATGCATAACTTTTTTTGATAATTTCAATCGTATTGAGGTATTGTTTAGTCAAATTAAAGTATTTTCTATGACAGGAGAATTAATTTCGCATAACAACATACATATAAAATTTAGAATGTGACTGACAAGAATTTTAATTGCGTGATCAAGTTTCACGGAAAACGTAAGGTATTCACTGATAGCAGAAAACTGGAAGTGGGAGTAGAAAAATACATGCTTCACTTGTCAAACCTCAAAATCATTTCACATATATTCCAATTTTTGCTTCTCCGTCCATTTTTTTTTGAGGGGGGGATTATTATTTGACAGAATAACAAATGCTTTACTAAATGTGTTTTCCGCGTAATAAATGCTCAAGAATATAAAACAAGCTTATTAAACTGAAATTTTAACTAAATATTTGTATCTTTCAGTCTACACAAGAAATAGAATTCTTTTCCCACTTTGTATATTTTTATATGAATGTGTCATACAAATGGATTTAATGTATGAGTTCGTTTGTGTATGTTGTATTTAATAAATAATACTATTGTCCTGCCAATAATGTAATCATAAAAATAAAAAATTAGCAGTCCAATAGTTTTATTCTTGTGTAAGCATTTATAGTATCTACTAGATACACATTCCTATTTTTAGTCTTTTAGTGCTGAATTAAACTATCTTGAAAAATAAGTATTGAACCTGATATTTTTTGCGTTTGGTAGAAATACTCTTCTCTTTTTGTTACTGTAGACGATTTGATGTGATTTGCGTAGCACTGAACTGCAAAGAGATGGAAGAAGAATTCTTCACTCTATTTCCTAGTATTCACCGACAAGCTCTTCTGTCAATTCAAACAACATACTTTTTCGGAGTATTCTCGAACCTGTACATTTCTTGCACAGTATCAAGTTATTTATGAGTGGCAAATCCAATTTATAAGTAATTTGATAAAAAAAGTTGGTTTATTACTATTAATTCTGAAACCAGCTTCTCTCTTGAAATTACGGATTTCTGCACAAGGAGGTATACATCATACAGAACTCTGAAATTAAAGTACTGAAGGGGAACTAATTTTTTCTATACACTCGTATCATTATATCGATAATTGTTAGAATAAATTAGAAAACTATAAGTTATGGTTTTTGTAAATTTTTTGTAGGAAATCCAAAATTCGTAAAACTAATGAATTTGCAGTGTGACTAACAACAATTTTAATAGCGTGATCATGCTTCAGGAAAAAAATGATGTATTAACTCATAGAATAATTTATTGAAAAATCAAAACGGGATCAGAAAGATTTACATTTCACTTGCCAAATTTCAAAGTCATTGTAAATAATATCCAAATTTATCTTCTCGGCCCCATTCTTTTTTTTTCGGACAATTTTTCAGTGCTTTTCTAAATCTCCTTCCGGTGTAATAAATGCTCACGAACATAAAACAAGTTTATTAAACTGGAATTTCCACTAAACGTAGTGAGAATTTAAATAACATTAATCATAGACAAATTTATAACGACAGAAACACATTTTTCCAAGTACTAGGAGAAATTCAGAAATGCAGAATTCCTCTTTTTTTTCCACAAAGATAAAATAAAAAAGAAGATACTTATTGCTACAAGAAAGTTTCCCAACTTAATAACCTTTTGATTTTGGGCTTTAAATCTCTCCGAGGATTAAATGAAAAGTTTGTTTTAGAAATGTTCTTCGTAAGTAATAAACTTTACCCTAATTAGTCCAAAAATTTCAATTGAGGAATGCATCAAACTAAATAAAAGTGCCAGGCATTAGCGGAACTGGTCTTTCGATACTAGAGCTTGTATGTTCGCATCCTGTTGTTGGTATGGTATACCTCCAAAACTAACCAAACTCAGTAGATCACTATTAATTAATTATTCAGATCTTATTCGGATTAAGCTGGCTGTATTGGTTCTGCTCCGTTGAACTATGTTTAGCAAGTTAGGACGTAGGCATATTTGCTTCCCTTGGATGTCGTGGCTAAAAACCGTTGTGTTGGACGGGAGCCTAATTAGCCTAATTAACTTCCAACCAATAAACCAACCAATCTTACTGAAAAGCGTACTGTGAATACAAATAAAGGGCTGAAATCTAAATGGCATGTTCATAGTCTCTAAAAAGTATCGCGATTATGACTTTCTCGTTCCTTACATGACAATAGCACTCTAGTTAAACTTTTTCTACTTAGAATTATAAATGATTAAATAACTTTTAAAAATAGTTTTTACTAGAGAAATTATAAAATCGTTTCTTACAAATAAAGGATTTTTGAAACGCGTTTGAATATTCCTCATCTGATTAAGGAGAAATAAACAGCAGTGGTAACTTATCTAGAATAAAACTTGACACTATTTTCCTCCTTTAAGTAAATTGCATGCTGCTACCAATGGTTTTGGGATAGCCACTTTAACATGTTTGTTTTCTGCAAGCAGTTGGCAGCGGATAGTTTAGGTCGATACACAATTCTGTAGAAGTATTTTCATCTCTTAAGTGTGTATGGATGCATTCGTGTTCTGCTAACTAATCCCAGTTCCTTTTAAAACGAACCGTGACTAGAAACTGTGACTCTATCAGTTAACTTTGATTTCGGATACAATTGTGCATGGTAGATGTATTTTTTTCTTTGCTACAGGGTTATCTTTACTACTGACATGTAAATTCTCCCTACACTAACAAAGATGGCTGTTTCGCTAGTGTGACTACGATATATTTATTACGTAATACACATTGTAATATGTATTACATTCATACGCCATAATTATCACGCCTAAAAAGATGCGTTTACATTAACAACCACTATTTGACATTATTTAATACTAGAAGTAAGTATTAAAGAATAAAGCAGCAAGAAGTAAGTAGTAAGTGTTTAATACGACAGATTTCCCTATAATACGGTTCTTTCACAAGTATTTTCATTATTTTCTGCTGAAGATGCTAAAAGCAACTCTAATTTAATTTACTCCAAAAGTCTTGAAAATTGTTCACCGAATAGACATTTTCCATTGAATTGAAAATGATTTACTTCCTTTCTCACAGCAATGTTTACTTAATTAGAGTGTTTGTTTAATTCAAGTTTTAAATCATTTGAAAACATTTAAACAGAAAAATGGATGCTTTAAAGTGCTTACCTTTAATTAATATTTAATTTTAAAGCTAAAGATCTCTTTACTAGCCATAAATTAAACATACATTTTTGAGCTCCGTTTAGGCTTTGATACCAGTTTTCAAAACACCTTAAAGAATATTTTGAATGAGTCACTTAAAATTTTTCATCTTTTCTCTGATATTACTCTCCTAATTAAAGATTTGTTTTACTGCAAATTTATCATGTGAGACAAAAAAAATTTCCATATATTCGGCAGAGAGGGAATAATTTTGTGGAGAGCTAATTCACAAAAGAACAACGAAAAAATATTTTATTGAATATTTAAATTTCTCTTATCTATTCACTAGTACTTTAGCTAGCAGTCTTTCATTTATCGGTCATCGTTTTTCAAACCCAATTGATCAAATGTGTTACAATTGAACTATCATTTTTAAAAGTCTTAAATGATAACAAAACTTTTTTGGAGGTTAAATGCTAAAATGGAAATTCTTTACTCTTTAGAGTCATCTGGGAGTAATTCTTATCTGAGAAACAAAAATGTTTTCTTTTCTTTGAATTATAAACTTAATCTTAATTCACTCTGAAAAATCACGAAGAAAAAAACTTTTTCTTCGGGCTCATTCATCTTTATAATCCTTTGATACACCAACTCTGATAGAAAGTAAAAGAGATGCGGAAATAAAGTTTTTGTATTCAAGACTGCATGCTACAAAATTTAGAAGCATAATATATCAGTTTATCAAGAAAAAGAAATTTTGAAACTTTCAGAACATGATAAATAGCATTAATATCTTAATAATTCTTAATCCTAACTTTTAAGAGAAAATGGTAAGTTAAAAATCGAAGACATGTTCATTCTGTTTATTTTTCGACTGAAAATTGAAATTCAAAATTTAATTTAATCATGGCAAGTGAATAAATTACGCTGTTATACTACGTTACTGAAAAAGTACATATTTTACAGGAGGAGAAAACAACAGAAGTTTTTTCTGATTATGAAACATTATATAAAGGATAATAAAGGGAATTTAGGGAAAATATTTATAAGTTAGTAATATTTAATTCTAGAATAAAACTAAGAGATTTAAATTGTAGTGGTTAACACGTTGATTTTACATTATTTTAAGGGAAATTCTAAAACGCTGTCAATGCATTGAAACCTTTTGATTCTTTTGATATTTGATAAGTTATCTAAGTTAACTAAATTCCAATATAATTTCTATTTCTTTAATTTCGCATGGTGAGAATGATTAGGCCATTGAGCAATAGCACCAAACATACTACTTCTCGATTACAAAAAAAAAGATATTATTAGTGGAAAATTTTTATTTAAAACAAGTTATAAAACATATTTTCTTTTAAGTCAGTACAACTACAGATTTCTTACAAGGAGTTATTACAGATATATGCGATTTATTAAATTGTGTAAAATTTGAATACGCTATCTTAAAAAGTTATCAAAGACGTTAAATAAAAAAATACATTTTGTGAAATATAAAAAAAAATTTAATCAATCCATTTTATGATAGTGTCTTTGATATTTATATTTTCAAAAGCTTTATGAAATCTCTATTTTTGAATTGTCAGGAGTCGTTTCATATTTTGACAATAATTCAAGTATAAAAAGTTCTGAACCATTTTATTTTTGTGTGTGCTTTTAAGTTATTAAGGCACGGTGATATTCTTTAAAAAAAAAACAGTACTAAATTTCATGACATATCTTTCTCTCCTTTTTATCTACCTCTTCAATAGTTTTTCTATAAGAAATTTTATTTCAAAGCGCTTTCCTCAAAAATATTTAGTGTTTTTATATTAAGAATGGGCAATTTCAAATAGGAGTATCTTTTGTACAACTATTCCCTATGTCATATGCGTTTAATTATTACACAAAATTCGGTAAAAAGTCTTTTCTATGTTTGAAATTCAAATACAAGCGTTTAAAGATTCTTTCACAGATAACTTTTTCATTATTTCTCTTTAAAATTTTAACTTCAGTTTGATATATATATATATATATATATATATATATATATATATATATATATATATATATATATATATATATATATATATATATATATATACATATACATATTTTTATTTTATAAAAATGCAATGGCTTTTCTTTTTCTTTGGTGAATTAAATAACAACACAAAATAAGATTTTCTTTAAATGGTACTATAGTAAAGTATATTTATTTTAGGTAAGGATGGATCTATTTAGTTTAAAATTAAAAATAAATGGGAAAAATGTTAAGATTTCCTTAAAGTTTTATTTCTGAAATCCTCAACATTTTGTCTCGACCTTGCGCATAGTAAAATTTCACTGCAACCAAAATATTTTGTTTCCCTTAAAGCTGGTAACAATAAACTAATTTTACGAATTAAAAACTGAATTTCTGCATAAATAATTCAGCAATAAAGAGACCTCTCCTCGGCGCAACAGCCCTAGGGAGCCAGGGCCTGCGGTGCCAATCTCCGTTTCCTAGACCAAGGGCGCTGGGGTGCGAAGCATATGTTCCGGTTAGATGGTCAACCTTACGCGGAACCCCCAGTTTTTAGTTCCCAAGCATGCTTGGTCCTCAGTTTCTCTACCTACTAAAGGGATGAAAGGCTGTCAACAGTGCCCAGCCCGGGAATCAAACCTCGGACCTGCGGCGTAGGAACTCGAAGCGCTACTCCAACTGGGCTTCGCAAGGAGACCAGTATCAGCAAATATTTCATTTCTTCGATTTACATCTGAATTTTTGCAGTGTGACCAGATCCTTTAAACACTAAGCAAAACGTTCGTGTTTTTAAATATTATTATCATTACTTTCTTAATTACCCCAGTGAGATCTTCGTTGGAGAATATATTCTTAGTGGTTTGCTTGCTTTGTCATGAAATAATGCTTCGGAATCTTTAGCATGACGATCGAGTACGATTGCTTGACAATTCATTTCAAGATGAGAATTTTTAATACACTGATATGTGTTTCTCACTAGGATATTTATGTGCCGCGATCAGGGGCGTAGCGGGTAATGTTTTAGCTGGAGGGTACCTCAATTCAACTGATATTTAAAAATAATATACAGTCGAACTTCGATAACTCACAGTCCCAGGGGACCCCCAAAATATTCGACTTATCTGAAGTTCGAGTTATCGAAGTTACCTACCTTTCCTCTCAACTATAGTTGTACGTAGTTCAATTTTTTAATAGCCTATGTAAACAACAAAAGAAGAATGAGTTCAAAAGGTTTATTAAAACTCAAGAAATTTGGCCTCATTACATATTAATTATTATAAATACTATGTAAATCTCATTTGAAAAAGGCAATTATTTTTAAGGTTGTAGGCATTCACAAAGTCACATAATTTTTTAACACAGTTAAATAGGGTGTGATCTGTACCTTCGGTATTGTTGTAAGATGTGAATACCGTCCTGTGCTTGCTCGTGACCTTCGAGATCCTTCAATGTCGATGGTCAAGAATAGGCTGACATTTGAAGTTTTGAACAGAATTGTGTTTTTTACCGGGGTAATCTATCACAAGAACTTCGACTTAGAAGATGTTTCCTTCGAGCTATCGAGACACTTTTTTAAAGAAAAGTATAGAAATAATTCGGGACTTGATTAAAAGTTTGAGTTAGCGGATTATTCGACTTATCGAAGTTCGATTGTAGTAATTTTATAGAATATTCAGCAAACCTTAGGGAAGGGTTACAACCCCTGTATACGCCCGTTGGCTACACCAGTGACCGTGATCGTTATCCTATTCAGTCTGTTCTCACAAATAATTCTTTGTTTCATGATCTGTTAACAGGTAAGAAAAATATCTGCAAGCAACTCACAAAATATTCAAAGTTATATGCAGCATTTTAAAATTTTGTATTTCCGAAGACTTTTTACTATTCTTTAAATAAAGCATGGTTATATGAAGAATGGATAAGTTTCCACATTTCATTTCTATATATATTTATATAAATATAATATAAATGATGACATGATTTTAGTTCATTTACCCATAGCCTCCCCTTGAGT
This sequence comes from Pardosa pseudoannulata, assembly GCA_032207245.1. Taxonomy (NCBI): domain Eukaryota; kingdom Metazoa; phylum Arthropoda; class Arachnida; order Araneae; family Lycosidae; genus Pardosa; species Pardosa pseudoannulata. The sequence goes on from CM063502.1 coordinate 10,387,912, forward strand.
GTATGTTGAATAATCTTGTCCGATCAGCTGCATGTTTACTTACATATACAGGAGAAAGTGCAAAGATGGGAAACAGCGATGGTTATCGACACAATTTTCCAAGGAAAAGTTTACGAAGCTTAAATTCATGAATGAACATATGATCCTGCGAAATTCTTCGCGAGGATAAACAATTACTTGAAACCTTGAAATTGCATATCTTTGGGATAAAACTTCACTCTTTTATATAAATATAAGCGAAAAATTAAAAATGGCTGCTTAGTTCTCATAAAGTTACACGCTGTTCTACATAATAGTAATTTATGAAAAGCTATGAATATTTTCTTTTAAACTAGTTAAGTCAAATTATTAAAAATTGGTTTGTAAATAAAGTGTAATCTAATAGTTTGCGTTTATTTACTGGCATTATTATAAAATTGTTCAAACCAATAAATAGATTTTTTGAAGTGTACTAAATACAAGAAAAAGGGGATACCTTATAACAACTCGAGCAGAATGGTACATAAACAAAAAATACATAAAAACATGTATATATTAATAAATCTAGATCTAAATAAACTACATTGCATAAGTAAACAACTGAATAATAACTAAAGAAAGAAATATTTAAAAAAATATATTCATATAAAATGGAATAATCAAATCATATATCTAGTTTTACATGACATTTTAGCATAAAAGAAATCTTGTATTATCTGTTACTATCAGTTTAAAAATAACGATGTTTTATTCGAAAATGTTGAAAGCATTTTCATATTTAAGAACTGCAATTCTCTTTAGAAAAGGATATATTTATGACACGGTGTAAATTATCATAAAAGGGGTATAACAAGATTGTTATACATGTGTGTCGTTTGCGTATGAAGAGTGTATATAGGGGAACTTTTCGATTTCGTATTTTTTTTAATTAGATATTTTCTCTTATGTCACAATTAAAATGTGATTATGATGATACTATTATATTAAAAACACATTTATATTTAATATAAAAAGTATTTAGAGGATTAATAGTTCAAAATAATTACAGTTACTTCCGTAGAAGTAAAACAATTCTAGGAGTTTTTCATAAATAACTTATTAGTATTTATAGAGTATAAATAGAATAAATAATTGATAGACCAAATGCATAAAATTTCAAAAATCAAATATATTTTCTTTGAACACTCCAATTCGTTTCAATAGAATATACATATTTTATTTGAGAATTTATTTTTGTAGATTTTTCTCCTCTCACGTATAAATGTTTTGCGAAAATATTTATACTTATCAATATTTTGGGAAGAAAAGCTGTGAGAGAAATCTTTTATATAAATTTCAAATATACATGAAAGAATTTTTGGATTTATTCATCTTTATTAAAATGTATTTAAACGGTTAAATAACTTTATTAAATCCATCTTAGTATTGTTTTAGTGTTCCTCAAATCTTAAAATGAGAATTTCAAAACTTTTGAATACTTATGTAGTATGTTTAAAAATTCCTTGATATACATCTTTTGAAATTCCTGTTTTAAATTCAAATAAGTTAAATTTTCATTTTACATAGTAAAGTGCTGAAAATGTAATATCTTGTTTAATGCATGACATCAGCAAAACAGTAGGTACTTTAGTTGTAAAATTTTTTTCTTTTAATTACAACAGGACACTATGTTTATAAAAGTAATCTTAACAGTTTATCATATTTTGAAGTTTGGCTTATTTTGATGGTGGATTATATTGAAAACGGATTATAAACTTTTCGGTTAAAACACTCTCATGCTCTCGAACCTCATGTATATGAACTACTGATTTTTAATTAAGTAAAAGCTTCCTGCCAATTCCAGACGAAATTTTGTTCCGAATGGATGAATGTACTAAATAATGATTCCAATTAGAAAGCTTGAATAAGCTGTTTTCACTTTGCAACGTATATATAATCAATATTTACTTCATCACAACGTATGGCATTGACGGATTGCCTTTACAGACGGTAGATGTGCATGAATCCCGAAAGGCAGTTGTTACACTGAACTGGAACTAAATTAGTAAACTGCCCTTTCCAATCAGGGTCTGTTTTCCCGTTTTATATTTAATCACATTTACGACATCTTTCTTTTGCTTTTTACTTTTTTAAGGCATAGTTATCTCTTACCGAGATTATTGCATGCGTATAAAACAGCTTAAAAAACTAAAAATTCCATTTATTATTTCATAAAATAGAAAATCCCAATGTCTTTGGATAGTACGACTGGATACTGAAAATTGTACAGATATTTTATCGGTTATCGATGTTTTTTTAAAAACACACTGTTTACAGAAATTCTACAAATTTCATTTAATATCCATAACACAGGCATTAATTTTGAAATATATCATTTTGTAAAAAAAAAAAAATCATTTTGTATGGATGACCTACCGGTAACTGCTCAAGGTGCATACATTGCACTACAATACTAAATAAATAAAAATTAACTCTGTTTAAAAAAAGTTATTCTTAATAATATTTCCAAGTTTTCTATGTAAAACATAATATTGTATTAACATTAAATAATGTAGTTTTAATTAACCTTCTATACTCATCCAAGAAAAGTTTACATAACACAATGTCAGTAAAAAACAAAAGCAATGATAGTAGTGAGGAAAAATGAAGTATAGCTCTCTATAAGTAATCCCACAGTAACTTATTTTAGTTTTACTTATCTAAATGTATTTAACAACTTAAATTTTAGTTTTCTACCCAATAAACACTACTTAAAAATAATAATGAATTTATTATTGCTAAACAGAAATAACGTGACTAGCAATTCCTTGGTATGTACTCACTTCTATACGCAAATCTCTTCAGCTCCTCTAATTTACATAACTCTGATATACTAAACAAATGAAGAAAACCTAAGCCGTAAAAATTTAGATTATTATTCATTTTCTAAAAATTCATAAAAATTTTATATAGCACTATATTTATTTGCACTAATTTATTAGTTTGGTTTTTTTTTTGTTTTCTAACAAAGCAAACTTCCTGAAATGAAAATTTAAACAGCCACGAAAATGTTTTTTTAATATACTATTGACTAAAGAGTTTAAAACTTAAAACTCAGTTTTAGTTCACTTTTTTTTTAATTTCCCTGTATTTTTGGAGAGTTTATAATCCGCTTATGGTTCAAATGAATAATATTTGTTCTTCCTGAAAAATGGGAAAAAATCATATGATAAAACGAATTCGTCTCATTTTATTTTTCCCTTAATTAAATCCATATGGATTTTCAATAAAATACATACTGCATTTTTAATATAAAATTGTTTTATTGGGGCAAAAACTAAACGTTCTATGATTTCAGCAGCTTTTTATTTAAGAAATAGAAAACACTTTTTCAAATGAATTTCATTTTCTTTATTATCCATTCCATCAGTCATTAAAAATGAGAAAATTTCAGATAAGTTCATTATCACAACATTTGGAGGGTTCTTTAACACGATCATTAAGCACTAAAGAGGAAGCGTTTAATTATCATATTTTTTCTGTCTTTTTCGGCAAGCAGTTCTTATCAAACGCATTTAAAATTCTAGTTTACAAGCTCTTGTTCCGAAAATCACTTTAAGAGTGGAAGTTCAAGACGAATTTTTGAAAAAAATCTTCTTGTAAAGGAATTTGTTTTAAGAGGATAATTTCCATCATGTAAAAAAGTACAATTAGTTCACGAAAAGTTTTATAGGTTTAAAGAATAGATTTTTGTATTTTACTATGGATTTACAAGACTATAAGTAAAACAACAAATATGGGCAACTTATACCAATAAAGTTCTGTAATTATATTTTTACATACGACGTATGGGTAAATGAAGTTTCTGGGTAAAGTTTTATGTAAACATTAATTAATGTAAAGCTTTTTTAAGGTGTAATGGACTTGTTTTATATGTAAAAGCATACAATAGCTATGTACTTAATTTTTAAATTTTTTAAATTTATTTTTTAATAAATATAAAATTTATTATTATTTCTGATGTGGAGACACTTGTTTTTAAAGCATTTGCTCCTATTTGTGGACTATTTTATTATGGGAGCAGCATATAGGCGACCAGCATTACTCCGTAGGTAAACACAAACAAAGTGCATCCTCGTAATTTAGAAGCAGAGAACAAGAATAGTCCCAGACTTGGTCTACCACCTTTAAAGGTATCGTTTAGGAACTTGGAGGACATTATGACCATTAAAATATTTAGCTCGCCCCAGGTATCATTAATGAACAAGGCTGATTTTTCGTGGACTCAAACCTCAAACTTACAACTCTTCGGTTATAATATATTGATGCTTTCGCCGACTGGTTTATCAGATAGAAAATTTCACTCATTTTTCTTGAGAATGGCATACATTTTCATTAAATGAAGTAAATTATACAACCATTTGTTCAGATGAGACAACAAGATATGTAGTCTTATTCGTTAAAATTTTCAATTGGCAGATTGTTTTCTATATTACCAATATAAAATTTGGTGTAATCGTTTGTAACTATATTTGGAGACTGTGTTCAGGAAACAAAATTTATGACGTTAGTTTTGTAACATGTTATTCGTATAACATATTATGGCATGAAATTTAGCTATTGTGCAAGAACCCTGAATTTGAAAATTGTTTAACTTTTCTAATACAAACCTGTATTAGAAAAGTTAACTATCTTCAAATTTAATACAAATATACTAGTATCATAATAAGAAATTTGTAAAATTTTGGTTGCTCGGGGAAGGTTAAATAGCTTTAAAAAATCATGGACGATGAATTGCCTTTAAATAACAATTCATATAAAGAAATAAAGAGGTGTACTAAAGACATCTTTAAGGTATGACGCATACATTGTAATTTATCGAGTGCAATAATTGTCAAATGGTACTAAAAGTCTCTATGAATAATATATATCATATGTCAAATTTTATGATATAGCCTACATTTAAACTATGCATACATATTTCAATCAATTCCTGTATTACAGATTGTATGATATAACTTACAAAGTTGTTTTAAAAATAGGTGGATTCAACCTTTATCCATACCCCATCCACTATCAGATCCTTTAAGAGAGCAAAGTAAATGAAGACGAAACACTTTTTTTTAAAATTTCATTGAGGTCAAACAAATCCACTAGAAGGATTCATTTTTCCTAGGTCTTCATCTGCATTGAACTGAACTAATGTGTGAACAGGGCAGGAGAAGAAATTTTAATGTTAAGAAAGTCTTAAACCTTTGTTAAGTTCTAAGATTCTAATAGGAATACTAACAGGTTGAAGGCCTCTGATTTTAACATTTTTTGATGGAATTTTTCTTTTATAATATTATACTTTAAATGAAAAATGAAAAAAAAATCCTTTCCGATTTTTCTGCAGCTAGATAAAGATTCTGTTCACGGTTCATCTCTGAAAATAGCATCATTAACAGAAACGACTTTGCTAATTTGTCTTACTGATGACCTACATTCTCTAGCCATATTTTTTGTTTTGCAAGAGATAAATGATTAACTTGCATTTACTTAAGGTAAATGACTATACACAACCTAAGTATTTGCTAAAATACCTTTAATCATTCTCTAGTCACCTTTTTTTATCATAGAGGCAGAACACCGGAACATAGGATAAAATAGATTACAGTCTATAAGACAAGGCCCAAGAAAATAAATGTATACATGGATTTGATGAGTGAGTCATTCTAGATCTTAACTTACTTGGATATTTGTTGTACCCATAATTCCAAAACCTGTGTATTAAAATAATTAAAAACTTATTATATAATCACTGAACTACTTGCTTTATATGATAAAAACTCTGGAATCTACTATCCAAGGTGGAAAACATTAACTACTGTGTTGTCAAGTAAATAAGTATGTTTTACTGATTTTTAAATATAGTTCAAAATATTTTCTACAGAACTAAAAAGGCTTTTCAGCATGTTTATTTATGTATTAAAGTATCGTAACAGCAAAAACATCCATTTATCAAAAGTTTGTAACAGTCCTTACCATTCTTTGACATAGAAGTAATGATGTACACAGGATAATTATCGCAGTGAAATGAGATCTGTCTAAAACAGTTATCCAATGAAAATAAATGACTTGGATAATACAGATTAAAATAGTGATTCTCTAATTCATTTTAAGTATTTAAGTCACTCTGCGATGTTAACGCAGTTAAGTATCAATTCAAAGCAAGCTGGAAACTAGTCGAATGCGTAAGTTGCTGTAATAATTAAAGTGGAAAAGAATCCCATTCATTTTATAGATTACCTTGTAGTCGCTTCTAAATATTTTAAACATTCATCCTTCTTATAAAATAAAGCCAAATGTATATAGCAATATGTATGACTATATATATATACATATATATACATATATATATATGTATATGTATGTATATGTATATATATATGTATATGTATGTATATGTATATATATATATATATGTGTATATGTATATATGTATATATATATATGTATATATATATATATATATATATATGTATATGTATGTATATGTATATATATATATGTATATGTATGTATATGTATATATATATGTATATGTATGTATATATATATATATATATATATATATATATATATATATGTATATATATGTATATATATGTATATGTATATATATATATATATGTATATATATATATATATATATATATATATATATATATATATATATATATATATATATATATATATATATATATATATATATATATATATATATATATATATATATATACTCGGTACGGCCCCCATGATATTTTCTTTTCTGTACTCTATATATAATTAATCGACTCCGTCATTTTAAGAAAAGAGAATAATAAAAAGGTACAGATAAAAAATTTGTTAAATAATTTCATAACGCGTTTTTTTTACTCATCGTCATTGGGACATCTGAATTAGGAAATATGCAGTTGAGACTAAAAATAAAATAGCTATTACATGTGTATATATGTGTGCGTGTGTGTGTGTGTGTACACAGGTACCAATAGATATATACACAAATATTCTTTTATGTATATACACTTATAAACACATGCATGCGTATAGTGTATTTTAACTTAAAAGTTTCATAGAAAATGTAATATATAACACATATTAACATTCTTGACATATATATTGAGTTAAATCGTGTAATTTTGGAATATTACATTTTTTCCTTAGACACTACCTACTTTTTCAGTTTGCCAAATTATCTGTTTTCGTTTCATATTGCAGTTACTATATTCTGTTGCCCCCAATATGCATAAACATACTCTCTCTTAAAACTGGCTGCAGCTTACTAAGTTAAAATCTGCTATTCTATCTAATATATTCATCAAGCTCAAGACAACAAACTAGAACTGCCTATAATATGACGTAATACTTCTCTCAAGACTATTTGTCAATGTATCGGGTATAATACACTTTTTAAACTGGCAGCAGGGGAACTAAGTCCTTTGGGAAAGACACTGAAGATAAATTAGGTACCATTCATAAGGCAGTGCCCTGGCAGGTGACTTAAAGAAGAAGAGTTTTTAAGAGTTTATTTCCTACTGTTAAGTTATGAGTTCGCTGAACGATAATTTGTAATTTTCAAGACCTACAAAAACCTCTGAAATATAATTTTTGGGTGTACATTAATAGCCTTTGTTCATTAGGTATTGTAAAGTTTAAACGCGACACCCTAAACGAACAATTTTCACTAGCATAATGATGAACATAAAGGATATTTTTAACTAAATCATTTTTACAGAATTTTTTAAACTTTGCATTACGTCATTTAATAAAAACCTCATAAAATAGTTTAAAAAATAAATATGAGTCGACCATAATTAAAATCAACTATAATCAAACACATTACTGACGGAATTAATGGTTATTTTCCTTTAATGTTTCAGAGTACTAAAGTTAATTATTAATTATTAAAGTCTAATAATGTGTTGACATTTATATATAAGATTATTCTATTAAGATTTTTTTTATTGTTCATTACAAATAAAATAGTACTTCAGGTATAACTCACATAAGCATAAGGTACTGCACTCGAAGTAGTTTATACTTTAATTAACCTCGATTTTGACATTTTGATAAAATCTTATCTGCCATACCAGTATCAGATTATTAGTCTTTAAACAGGGTTTGGAGCTTAATCATGGAATGCTGTGAGTGGTTTTTAAAAATGGAAACAAATCCAACATATACTAAGGTTAGATACTAAGCCAAAAACTAAATATAATTCTTTCTATGAAACAAGGTTTTGAGTCGATGGCTAACATTCTGTGCTTGCTGTTCTGGTAGTGCAACCAACGTATTTAAGTGTAAAACCATTTTCAACGTATGTGGTAAATGAAATATTGAAACAAGCTTTATATCGTATACGAAATGAGCCTGCAAATAGTAGAAATAGAGATATATTTCAATTGTTTGAAAAAAAAAATGTAAGCACATTCCAGTCACTATTCGCGAATATGTAAAAATCGATACACCAGGAGTTACACAGTTATTCAGACAATTCTACTATCAGCACCTATTAAATATAACTAAGTTCTAAATTATATATACGCAGATTGTATGCTTAACCTGCCGTTTTCACTAAAACCGTTATCCGAAAAAATATAATTGTAATTACAAAATAGGAGAAAGGTACAGGGTTCCGCGGGTAAATCATTTAGTCCCAGAGATTCTATGAGTCTAAAAAGTTTAAAGACCTTTACAATTTCAATGGTACAAAGTTTGAGTACTTTAAAATTTCATACCTAATTAGTGAAACAGTTGGAATATTTAAAATATATTTTTTATTCAATTTCACTTATATTTCTGCATAAAAAAATGTAGTTTCAATCTTTAAAAATTCTAACTTTTGCAGTTAAAATTTGATTAAAAAAAGTTTAGTTTTCAAATCGTTTAAGCCGAAAAATATTCAATAGTATTTGGAAAAAAAACCTAAACATTTTATATGAAATAAAAACAGTTCGGTGAGATTTTATTAAAACACGTCAATTCAAAAAAAAAGCAGTTTCAAAATTCGAATAACCAGTTGGAACAATTTATCTTGTGAGTGATAATCCAAGAGGTACACTGTATCTATTTTTTTCCTTTTTTGTAACTCTCATCAGTTTGGTCGAAATTGGGTCAGACTCCTACAATACGGTTTTTTCTTTCTGTATTCGGGTCATGTGTTTAGGAGGTTAGAATTCCTGGATTTATTTTCTCCAAGTTTCTTCTAATTTACGTTTTTTGTGTAGCATTACGAAAATTTTCGAGTAATCCATACCATCATACTCTTTTACCATAAAGGTAGCACAAAACCATGTATTTACTCAGAAATGTTTAATTAATTATTTCAGGATGCTTTCCAATAAGTACCTAGACTTTCTTTTTATGTTATTGTTCCACAGGAATATTACACAATTTCATTTTTATCATACGTTTTATTTTTCTGTATCCATCTAACAAAATGTTATTAAGTATTATATATCTTTATATGTCTGTATACATATATACATACGTACATATATATACATATACACACACATATATATATATACACATAACTAAACTAAACTCCTCGGCGCAACAGCCCCTAAGGGGTCAGGGCCTACGGTGCCAATCTCCGTTTTCTAGACCAAGGGCCCTGGGGTGCAAAGCATATGTTCCGGTTAGGTGGTCAGCCTTACGCAGAACCCCCAGTGTTTAGTTCCCAAGCATGCTTGGTCCTCAGTTTCTCTACCCACTGAAGGGATGAAAGGCTGAGTCAACCTTGCCCAGCCCGGGGATCGAACCTCGGACCTGTGGCGTGGGAACGCGAAGCGCTACCCCAACGCCACTGGGCTTCATATATATATATATATATATATATATATATATATATATATATATACACACACACACGTATATATATATACATATATATATATATATATATATATATATATAAATATATATACATATATATATAAATATATATATACATATATATATATACATATATATATATATATATATATATATATATATACATATATATACATATATATACATATATATATATATATATATATAATTTGTGTGTGTGTGTGTGAGAGAGAGAGAGGGGGGGTGTAGCATATTAAACGCAGCTAAATTAGTTTCCCAAATTCATTGCATACCTTGATTTCGAAAACTGCTCCCAAACATGAGAGCCCTTTTTCAAAGAAAAAAGTCCTATCCTGCATACTTTGTCCATGTGGCATGTTATAGAATGATATGCATGATTCAATGAGTTCTGATTTTTCAAATAGGGTTGTCTTCGGTAATAGATCCCAGTAGCTTACGAATTTGCTTGGCAAAGGGCTTCTCGCACTTTCCCAAGCATGTCTCGCTCTGGGAAATCAATTTTACTCTCTAGTTAGACGGCAGAAGAATCTTATTTTGAAAGTTATGGCATACCAAAATGAAGTGTTAAACGATCTCGGTTCCGAGTGAAAAGTAAGTTCTCGGTAAAATTACATATTACACATTTAAAAATTTATTTTTTATTTTTCTTGCGTCGTATGATTTCTAAAATGCCAATGTACTTAATTATTATTGTTTTAGTCTTAATATCCCTTTATTTATTTATTATAATTGGACTGATATAGTTAGACTGAAACTTACTGCTTCAACTTGATTTTGAGTGTGTACATATACCCATGTTATATATATGATCCTTCTTACTTAAAACTATTTAATTTTTTTAAGAATAATATTCTTTGAGATGTAAGCATAAGATGTTCTATTCATGTGATTTACAGTGAACTCTCCGCTTATGTTGTTTAAAATAATATTCGTATTTTAGTTTACATGACATTTATAAATTATGAAATTTAGCAAAATTTTTCAAACAAATATTTTACAATAATGTTGTATAATATTTTGAAACTGATTAAAAAAGATATCAGGGGTGTCAGAACTGTTAAATATAATTATCCTATGGTTTTGATATTAGTTTTCAACTCTCCATAACTTCTTTTATTTCTCACTAAAATGTCTGAAATGTTTTTGTACATATATGTTATATGTCTCTTTAATAAACTAATCTTAAATACTTATAAAAGTAATAAAAAGTATTTAAAATATATATATTTATAGCTTGATTTTTTTTTATTCGTTAAAAGTGTTCTCACTCGTGCGCGCGTGTTTTCAAGAAATATTTTGCACACAAATGTTAATTTTTTAATTTTTAATGAAGAACATGCTTTTAAAATTGAATCTAACTTAAAAAACTATAATTTTAAAACATGCTTATAATTTTACCCTTTTTTTTGGGGGGGGGGTGTTCTTATTTCGACATTTACTTTCCTCTCTAAAATAAGAAATATTACTCTCATAGCAATAATTTTAGTTACATTACAAAACATATATCATTCTGTTGAAATGCTGATAATTTTCGGCAAAAATATTAAAAATGTTTTGAGAAATTTGAACATTAAAAATTTGCATTCTGAGAAAAATAAACTTAAAATAATAAGTAAATAAGTCCCAAGTGCTGCCAAGCACAGAGATCACAAGTGTGTCTTTAATATTTTTAATCATAACTTTTAAATTAAGCTGAAATTTGTATGTTTTTTTAAATGCTTAGAACATCTAAATCTATAACAGATTTTTTTAAATTAAAATTTTTGAAGGTTTAAGGGTCCGGGGACACCCTAAAATAAGAATTTTCGTTGTTCTTGCTCTTTTTATAAGTATTTTTAATAGCTATTATTAATTATAATAATTTATTTTTTAATAAACATGATCGTTTTAAAATATTTGTAGCATATATCAGTAGCTGATTTCATACGAGAAGAAAATTACCGGTGTAATACAATTTTGAACATCTTTAATATTTCTAATCTTTACGTTTGATTGAAGGCCTGTAAATTCATACTCGTAACAAATTGAAACTTACGTAATGAGTTAAACATTGGAAATCTGAATTGTGAAATGCTGGAATATTAAATCATCGAGTTTTGCGGGTCAACACTACCAAACAGTATTCATTATTTCAAGTCTCGGTGATGACAGGAAAGTTAATGAGCATGCTCTATGTAATGTATGGATAGCATGTTCTAGATATTACACTAAATTATCACTTTTTAAAATTGTATTTCTAAAATTATAACAGATAAAAATGAGATAAATTATTTCATGTGTGAAGTATAGAAATTTAAACTAAAACCTATGATTAATAATATATATAGAAAATCATTCCACTGCTAAATGATATCCAATTTTATATATTGTAACACAAAATTGATAGCTTTTTAACTTAAAGTAAGATCAGAAAAGCTAAATACGAGTACAACCTATAAATCCTCACTATATATTAAACATCATTTGTTAATCAATGTATGTAGTAATACTATGTTTAATCAATAGTAAACATTTAAAACCTAACAAACCCGAATGACTTGATAGGGAAATAACTCTGTGAAATAAATATGTTTAGAATGTTATATGTTCTCTCTTATCCATGTATATCATTAGTTAATTTTACTTACTAGTATCTTGAGTAAAACACTATACAAAAAGGTATTATAAAATTTTATAATTTATTTTTCATTTTAAAGTGCGTTAATTACTATAGTGTAGTAATTTACACAAATATGTTTTATATACATTTACAATATATAAGTAATGCTTTCAAAAATGAGCGTATTTTCTAAATTTCAGGCATTTTCTATTTTTTACTCTTTTTTAATTTCTACTTGTTTTCTTTAAATCATACTTTCCCAAATCAGAGTTATACTTATCATAAAGTCTCAAATTAATGCAATAATTTTTAAATTTATCGGTATATTACAACAGTGATAAGCCCACAAATGTTGGAGGGATGATTCTTCTATCTGAATGTTTCTTCAAGAAATATTTGATATCTATTTGGTCTCACCAATATAAGAAAACCACTAGATCTTTGATAAATACCCCAACTGAATGAGGTTGAAATCTTGCTACATTGAGAGAGCAGCATTTTGCTGCCTGATAAGTGATGGAAAACAACCGAGCTTTTAGGAACCCTCTCCTTTTCGAAAGATTAGTAAAAAATATAATCAGTTTAATTGGAGGTAAACTCCACATTTACGACTACAGTCCTCAGTTGATTCTATTCAGTATTACTGAACTCAGGGACTTCTAAGACCCTTTAACTCAGTGTTCAAATCCATTTTCAAATCCCGACTTGCATAAATATTCAAATCGTTTGCTTAGAAATATAAAGGTGAATAAGGATTGTACAAGAAATGGGAAAACACAGTCCCCTGAAATTTCTTGATAATAACATCCAGAAAATCGTGGTGGTTTTTAAAATATGTTTCAAAAGTAAAGTTAATAAAAAACATACTCATAATGGACAGAAAGTCGACATTAATAAACTTTTAGTCTAACAAGGTAAACAACTTATCCAATTATCTGTTTCCTACATATATATTCTTTGTCGTCACTTCCATCATGAGTACTTTTTTAAAGCAAATTTTTGAACCGCTGACTTTACTGTGAAAAAAAATAAGCAACAATGGTTAATCACATAATATAAGATTAGATGAAACTCCATGCATTAAAGTAACTACATTATAAACACGTTACAAAATCATTATTCCTTTAAAATGACGAAACTAATTTGTTCATATTTGCTTTGTTTCAGGTACTGACATTTGAGAAAACTCTTAGCTATTATAACCCCATTTAAATTCTGGCACGTGTTCTAAAGGAATATAACTGTTAATAACAACACTTTCTCGGGTAATTCGAAAATAAAATTTTAAATTATCTTAAATTCATATTTTCAGAGAGAAAGATGGTCATGGTAATTTTCAAAACGTGATATTTATATTAAATTTTATTTATTAATTTGTACGGTAATATCCAGTTTTAATTATATATACTACATTTTTTCTATTTTTATAATTAGATGTTTAATAATAATATTTATACTATTTTCAATTAAATCTTTAATAATTACAACTAAAGGAAAATTACGAAATCGTCACTTGTAAATGAAAAATCGCTTCTCTAAGTGGATGAATAAGGAACAAATTTTAGCATTTATTTTGCTGATCAACATAGTGCCACTACTAAAGTAATGTTACATAAAATAATTTTTTATTATAAATGCATGGTCATATTAAAAATAAGGGGGAAAAGTTATTTATGCTTAAAAATGATATGATTAAAATTTTCTCTGTGAATAGTTATTAATCGTTTGTGTTCGTTATTTCATCGTGATCTTTCGAGTTCCTAAAATGAAGTATTTTACAAACAGTGTATTACAGGGGTTGAAAAACAAACGTTATCAATATTTCTGGTGATTAGTCTGTTTTAGAGAAATTAGTAATGTGTGGTAGTTCTAATATGTGTGATCGGTAACTGTGTAGAATTTCAATCATATGCTGCGCTATTTATAAAGTTATACAAAGGGCGTCTCGTTTAGAAGTCTTGTCTAGCGAAGAAATCCGGGCCGTTATTCAATTTCTGTGGATGAAACATATAACCCCGGCTGAAATTCACCGGCAACTGGGAGTGGTTTACGGAGAGACTGCGATGTCTCGTCAGAATATATTCGAAAAGTGACGAAAGTTTGCGGCCCGTAGAGAAAATCCTCAACCAATCTCTCACAGTAATAACCTCTAAGCAACTTTCACCTCTTTCCTTACTTAAATCAACACCTAGGATGTCGACGAGATGAAACAGATCTAACAACATTATGAAACACGAAATATTAAAACGCATACTACGAAGCAACAAGTGCCTAAACCGATATGGAACTATTTCGGAAACAAACCTCATGTATGTACTATCAATTATCTGTATCAATTGTATGAAATTGTATCAAATGTACACGTTTCACTTCAAACTTTTTAATATTACTTTTGGATCACACCACATAATAAGTAAAAATCTGTAGATAAATATTAATTTAAATATTAATTAAAATTGATTATAAAAATTTTTCAGAATATAGTTCATTGGAAAATTATTATTTAACATTATATGGATAAATATTATATATTAAAAAAGTTCTATATTATAACTTTTGTTTTCATTCATTTAACAGATTTTAAACATTCTTACATTTAATTTTAATAAAGCTTAACTTTGTCAAGGGTTCATTTTATACTATTAATTTCAGTAAGCTCCATAATTCTTCTAACATTTTATTCTAAAAATTTAGTATCTATAGTATCTATTAGTGTTTAAATTTAGTATCTATTTTATAATTTATCTTAAGAGGTGCAAAATGATAATTAGAATCGAGATTTGATTATAAATTATTTACTTAGAATTTATTTTTCCAATCTTTTCATCCAATAGAATTTTTTTAAATCATTTGCCAGTTTTAATTTAAGGAATGCTCAATATACTGTACTCATTACATATTATTCAGATAAATCTTTTAAAATAAATCTTTATTCTAAAGTTGTAAGAATATACATTAGATCTGATGGAATATAATACTAATAATGTAAATTAACCTTAAGTAAATATTTTTTATAAATTCAATATCTAAACAAACATTCAGAAAGTATGGAAAATTATTTCTTGGTAGTATATGCATGCATTAAATAAGTTAATATCAATATAATCAATATAAGAAAATATAAAAAAAAACAATTTTTTATGAAATTGCTAAATCTGTAGCTTTCATAATTAATATTTGATATTCTTATTCACAGTGGGTAATTTCTAATGCATCAAAAACATAACTGAATAACTAGCAATTTCTCGAATGTATTACTGAACTGTGCTATAGGGAATAATCTTATCTAAGAAATAAATCTGTGAATGACATGCATGATAACAACGATTTACTCAAGTTTAATGTACACAATGTTCTTAACAAGAAAAAAAAATCGAACAGTTTTATCCATATATAGCAATTACCTAAAGTTGTATGTTCTTGTGACTTTAAGATTGTAAACCAACTGCTACAGGACAAATGAATAAAACGGTGTTACATTGTCATTCATCAGTGTTGCTAAAAATGTATAAAAATTTAGTTGAATTCAATCTTCACAGCTACTCACTACTTTTTTCGACATCAAAGCTAAGATCGACATCCACATCTGAAAGCTGAATGTGAACCTACGAATTTCATTACTAGACAGCAACGAACTAGTAGCTTGGCTATCATCTCGCTACCATAAATGTAGAATTATTTTAAATAAAATATTAGATTCAGTTAGAAACTAAGTTAACTGGCTAGAATAAAAAATATTTGATCGCAACATATAGGTTTTTTTATGATATATTCATACATATATTCATAATTTTAAAAACCTGAACTTCAACCATTTTTATGAACTAGAGACTAAACAGATTTTAAAACATTAAATGATGTAATTAATTGGGTAATTAGGTAATAAATTAATGTTTTTACCATTTGCGAGAAAATTATCTTTTTTTTTAAACTTTTTGCTACTTACAATATTTAAAACCTACTTTAAATAACTTTAAAAATGCAAGAAAATCTTATATATCTTAACCAGACAATTGATGAGTTTTCTATTGATAATAAGAATAGAAAATATTACTTCGATTATACAGGAGAATGGCCCAAATTAAATTATTATGATATGTTTCTTGTAACTTTTTATTACATTTCAAACCTACTTTAAATAATTTCAGCCAAACAATGAGTTTTCTGTGTTCTTGATACAAATAAGAAATATTAAAAGGCCAACATCATTTCGATTTAATATGAGTATGGCCCAAATTAAATGATTAAGCTCCGTAGTTCGACTAGGCTTACAAGACGATTCCGTTATGCAGATTAGATTTGTATCCCTTTGATCTTGAGCATATAATCATTTCCTTGAGAACTTGATTGCTCAACTCCCTGGTTAAGCAAGCAGTTCAGAAGGAAAAAAAAAGTAAACTGATATCAAAGTAATGGAACAGCGTTCAACGCACTGTATACTGAATGCAATTTTGAATATAACACATGGAATGTTTGAAATATCTAATTCGTGGAAGCATGTGTTGGACTGCGATAAACTGGCCGGTGCAGAGATTATACTAGCAGAGTAAATAGAATTTAGGACACACGGAAATCGATTGCACGTTTGGTTTGACTGTCTTTATGAGTTAATCAATGACTTTCAGTGAGATCTATTAATTATATGCCAACAAATCGGGGAATAATAAATTTCAGGAAAATAGCCTCCCGTAATTAACTCTGTATTCGTATGAATAATTAGTTTTATACAATTCGTCACTCTATTTCCACAGAACTAAACATTCTCTATCATATATTAGATGGAATAAAGATAAACTTTGCTATCGGTTTAATATCAGTAGTTCTCGCATTGTATAAATGTGGTTTTGAACCGAACAAAAAAAACAGCATATTAATTCAATTTTAGTTAAATAACACCTATTGATTTTATCTTGAATAATATTTTAAGGGGATGCATATTAGATTCGGATGATTACCTGCTTATTAGTTTGGATTACTTAAGTTTCTCGTTATCTTTCTTTGCTAATTATATTAATATAGCTATGAGGTATAGTTAGATATGCTTAATAAGAAAATTTGAAAATGAAAAATAATTTTAGATAAGGCATAGTAAAAACTACTAAACTCCTTTTACGCTTTAATCAATGGCTTTTTGAAATATTCCTGCTAATATTTAATGTCTTTAAAGAATTCTTTATAGTTTAAATATCCATTGCATTAAACTTTATAGAATCAACAATTTATTGAGCTCTTTACGGGTCACTGGCTACAGCCAATATGCGCACATAATTTATTAATATATCCATTAACAAGGTATAATTTATTAATTTCCTTATACTTGTGATATATTTATATTTATGTGTGGGTGAGAGAGATTTAAATTATTAGAATACAGCACAGTTTACGACAGAAAGTCATACCATATGCATTTCAATAAATTTTATTCATTGTGGCACTTTAACGTGTGCAATGAGAATTTGTACCGATATTTCTTGGTAAGCCATAATTTGAAATATAAAATCTAATTTTTCAATTCTAGCAGCAAAATTCATACAGGGAATCTCTTCAAATGAATATTTCTCCACTGATTTCCATCTGCACGATGAGTAAAAAAGAATTTTTGTATTTAATCTTATATAAGTAGATATTTGAGGAAATGTAAAGTATCCAAACTAAAAAACATTAAAGGTTGATTGGTTTGGAACGCTGCCGTGTACTGTTTTTCTACACGAGAGCTAATGAGGCCAGAACTTAAAGCTTAAAACCAATTCCAAACGGCTACAAACATCCATGCCAGAAAAGAGATCCGAACCTACATACTCTAGAACCAAAGAGTAGGGCCTTTGGTATATATATTTCCAACGATCATTTGTAAAAAAGAACTAAACAGAATACTCTATGCATAATTTTAGTATTTTCCCAGAAGGATAAAATTTTAGTGTTTTTATAAAGATTAGAGTCATTTTTCATATCGCTCAAATGTAAAAAAAAAAGGAAAAAAATAGAGAAAAAGATCATTTTTTAAAAGAACTTTTGAATTTACTTTGTTGTGAGGAATTCCTTTAAAGTCTTCTTTTTCATTAATATTTTATTTTCTACTTTCATTTAATACCATGCTTAGTAAAATATTTAGCGAAACAACTAGTCATTGTAAATAAAAACATCTACAAATGTTATCAAAATGGATAAAAATTCAATTTTTAAAAAACAATTATCATAATTTTTATTTCATTACATTTCTAGGTATGTAGTGAAGTAAACAATAAATATTAAATCGTAATTATCAAGCACTACCTAATTTTTTAATTTTTATTTTTGTTAATTTACAATAAATTTAAAATGTGATGAATGATATACTTTTAAAAAGCAATCCTTTCTTGTTTTACATTTGTACATATGCCGAAGAAAACTTAATTAATATTGTTCATTGCTCTTAACTTTCGTTAAACTTGAGTATATAAATAATTATTTTGATTAATAATTCTCATATTTTTCTACATTTCAATAGTATAGAAGTTCAGCTTCATAAGCATCACGTTTTCATGTTATAACTATTGCTGTGGTGAAGTACATTTCTGTTGTTATTTCAAAGCCATTAATAACCCAGATTTGCTTTATATCGTCTTTAATTATAGTAAAATGCCACTGAACTATATTACAATATTCAAATATAGAAAAAAAGACAAGGATATATGCTAAAAAATATATAAAAAAATCGTCCATTCTACGTCCATTGCAATTTTGATTTAAATTTCAAAAATTTATATATGTACCAAAATCTACACATTTATGCATAATCCATTTGATCAAAAAATTTATTCTCGCACTGCACTCCAGCTTCTCAAGATTAAACGTGAATCTATATCGATAACACATTATGCTAAAACAACCAATTCAGTATCACGTAGATATCCAATGCCCAACAAAATGGGTTTGTTGCAATTTGAGGTATAATAAAATTGTAGTAATTTTCAGGCACTGCTCGGAAAATGTTCATTTCTTTGAAAACTTAAGTTCAAGTAGTCTAATCAATATTTTAAATTTGATAATAATCATAATGATATTGTGTAAGTTTGGAAAGGAAAAAAGGATAATCTGAAACTTCGTTAAAGAAGAATTAAAATAATGAAGACTTATAATAAGGAAAAAATTAATTATATTTTATACTGTTAGAAATTACATCATGTATTACGCCACTTATCAAATTTCTTCGGAGAAACTTCTGTATAAAAAGTTAAATTACTTGAAGAGAAAGTACAAAACTATATGGACGTTACTACACACTGAACTTTTGAAATAGGGAACATTGCCTAATTAAAGGAAATGTCCCTTGTCGAAAAGCATTATAAAGATGATTATTCAATAGAGCAAGGACTATTTAAAAAGAAAATCCTTCAGAAACTTAAGAAGGGTTACAAAGTATCTATATATGAGTATGCAGTTTTGCAGTATGCTAAATAACGGAAACAAAACTCTCACTTTTATCCAAAAGTTACTGTTATTCGAAAACATCTAAAACCTCGATCACTTTCATTTGAAAGAGATGTGCAACGAAATGCGATGCCCCTTTGTGGCGATCGAATGTTGCATTGTAATTCTGTGTAGACATTTCATAAAAAGATAGGCAGCGATACATTACACGTGAAAACATTGAGAGTGGTTCGGAAGTATTAATTTGATTTCAGATTTATTTTTCTCTTTAAATTTAAATTTCCTATACTATTAAATTTTGGAACATGTTGAAAAGATACATCTGGAAGAAATATTTCCTGGTACTAACTTTACGGTATTTTAAGATGTTTGTATACAATGCTTTGTAAGTGAACTCTAAAAGTTTCAGAAATTTACACTTAAATCTAAGAAACATCTTTTCCATACAAAGGAGACCAATAAAACATTGACGCTAGGTTTATAACTCACTGCCTAAACTGTGTACTCAGATATACTGTGTACGCACATTATGTAGCCTACTTAATTATGAAACCGTTTTACTTAAAGTTTGGATTGACTTAATTCCACTTTTTAACTCACTATGACTCACGAAGCATTTAGTTTAATTTGGGTGATTAGTAAATTAAAAGTTTTATGAAGAATTATTAAGTATCAAGTACCTCAAAAACTAATCTTCCTTCAATATTTCGTATAAAGGACTTAAATGTTGATAATTACTGCTGTATAAAGTGTTTTTAATACGATAATGAGAGAATTAGAAAGCAGTTGTAAAAGAGTGCTTTGTAATTAATTCGTAAAAAGTATTTCCCACTAAAAACAACTTAAT
Organism: Pardosa pseudoannulata; assembly: GCA_032207245.1. Taxonomy (NCBI): domain Eukaryota; kingdom Metazoa; phylum Arthropoda; class Arachnida; order Araneae; family Lycosidae; genus Pardosa; species Pardosa pseudoannulata. The sequence continues at coordinate 10,408,626 of CM063502.1, forward strand.
GACGCATCTATCCTAATTGTGAGCTTAAATTAGGCATAAAAAGTGTAATTCAATTTCTTAATAATTATGACCTCATTATAAGTAAATAAAAACGATAACGAGAACGCGTCATTGAATTTTTGGAAGAAAGCATTTTTCACTTAAAGCAGTACAATTAAGTTTGTATAAAACGAAAATAATGCATATAAAGAGTTTTATACCCTTTTAAAAGCTCGTTCTCAATACTTTACGAGAGAAAAAGTAATTATTGGAGCGACGCAATAACATTAGTTAATTCAAAGGGGAACCTGCCACGTCATAGATTTACTGAGGTAAGCAGAAACTCAATTTCCCAGGATAATGTCCCCGAGCTTTTAACACCATCGCATTCTTTTAATAACTGACACGATGATAAAGTTAGCACAGGTGCCTTCTAAACGGTGTACGTGGCTACGAAGTTTAAGTCTCTCAAGACTTTGAATTTTGAAAGAAATCTCTAATCTAAGGCTTCATAGGGAAACAGCGGAACATTCAGTAATTTCGAACTCCAAATAATCAGAAATAATTTTTACACTTTTCATATTAATAAATGACCAAAATTGGGTTAAATTTTAACAAAACTCTTAATGAAAAAGAGAATATTTAGGGCAAATAAATGTTGTTCATATATTTTTTTCACTATTACTACGAAATACGTGATTGGAACTCAGTCACTTAAATACTCTTAATTGCTTTCAAAATCTAAAGAATATAATATTTTATTGAAATATAAAAATGAATTTTCTAAGAATTGATTAAAAACATTTATTCCTTAACGGTTCTACAAAATTATACAAAATATTATGCATTTTAATGTAGTACAAAATATGGCATAGAACTGTGTATTTAAAATTAATATAACAAACAAAAGTATTTGAAACTGATTTAATATTATCTATTCAGTTAATTCTTACAAGTAGTAATGAATTTCTTAGGAAAAGTTTTGCATGAAAATAAGATACATGTATTGACATTATAAAAAATTTGAATTAAATTTGAAAATCCCTTTTTAATTAGTGTTTTGTTGCTAATTTAAGTACATAATTATTTAATGTATCTTTAGTTTTATACATTTCAATAATTAACCAATTGCAAATATTCATTAGTCTTTTCTTACACTAATATTTAAGCTAGACCATTTAAAATGTGAAACCAGTTCCACAATTATTCATTTTATAAGACTAAGTGATTATTTTCATGCAAATATTTATTCTAGTTTTTTTATTTTATGTTGCATCATCGTTTCTATGTCAATATTAATGTGCGTTATTTGTTAAT